>OZ017742.1:308899487-310099487 GCA_963969285.1 Odontomyia ornata
CCATCCGTCGACGCCACTTACATGCATTAAACATCGGCGGTATGGGTGCTAGGAGGAACCACCTTGCATCCGCGAATGATCCTCAAATACCCGCGAATGGCCATCCGTCGTAATCATTTCAATATGTTGTACATCAGTGGCATCGGTGCTAGGACCAAGCACGGTTACCGCCGAACCACCATGTATGCGCCCATGATCCCCGAAAACCTACCAATAGCTATCCATCACCGCCACTTTGATACATTGCAGATTAGCAGCATTAGTGCAAGGATCAAGCATGGCTACCGCCAAACTACCGTGCATTTACCTATGGTCACCAAATATCCACCAATGACCGTCCTTCGTCGTGACTTCAATACACTGCTCATCTGCCACTTTAGTGCTAGGTCCAAGCACGGCTAGTGCCAAACCAACGTGCTTTCGACCATTGCTCCCAAGTACCCGCCAACGGCCATCCGTCGTCACTAGAACCAAGGACTTATGTGTCTTCACCGAGAACGACCCATTACCGCCAATCACTCCTACAACGAGCTTCATACATTCACTTCCCATCACAATTCATCGCATGGCTACCAGCCGCTGCCACCAAATATGCAAACTAGGTAACCACCACTGCCAGTTTCCCGACAAACTACATTACTATTCCCAATGAGGATTCGGGCGTAATGTGATAATTTAATCGAAAATTTACATGGTAGCATGAGTAAACTTCTACATATTTATACCAGATTGTCACGCGAATGTCGTTTTGATGTCCGCCCGGAGTGTAAACGGTACTTTTTCGTTATATCTGAGAATCTTTACCCTCCCGTAAAGAAGTTTCAATTCAAAAACCAAAGAACCGATTTTTTACCAAAAACCGCCATTGTTTGGCGAGGTCGAGATAAGACCTATTTTAGATACCTAATTGCTACCTTTCTTCTGCACCCTTCGATGTCAACACTGCCATTTTCAGAACTGTTTAGAATAGTTCTCACTTAATATCCCATATGATACTTTTTGGTGGAAGTTGGTTGAAATATTTAAGGGTCCCTTCCCCTATATAGGGGGACCTGCCGTAAGAACCTTTGAAAATTTTCGATGCCCAGATTGCAAGGGGCCATCATTTCTGATATAACTATCATGTTTGGTATCCGTAGCTGCTATAGTTTCGGAGAAAAAGTTATGTGTCACACACAGACGTACAAAGGAACGGACAGACAGGTCCCGATTCGTAAAGAGGTCTTGTAAGTTAATACAAAACCCCAGAAAGTACATGACCACAAATTATATTATAGATCGTTTTATTTTTTCGCACAGTACAATGCAAGGAAAAAGGAGAGCTTTCCCCGGATAATCTAATCACCGGGATGCTTGGATCGGTAGAGAAATGAAACCATATGACATATTATGTTCGAGCAATCCTAAAAGATAACAAGTCGGGTAGACAGATCTATACTCATGTCAGAAGGGTTTTGTACTCATCTTACAAAATGCAGTAATCAAAAACGAATAAAATCAAGAAACATGTCAAAGAGATTTGCTCGTTTAAAACAAAATCCATTCCTTCTCCATTTTCAACTAACAAAAATCACTCAAATCATGGAATCCGAAATGCATTTATGTCATCAATCTTCTTAATGAAAATTTTAAGAAGATAAAATTAAAACTCCAGTGTCTGATTCGATGGAAAGTCCATAAAATTTCTAAATAGTGTTATTGTTGTTTTAATTGGAGAAATTTCAAATGGATATAACTTCCGTGAATATGATACGAATTTCATCAAACTAACAGAGCATTAGGATCTTGTGTAAGGCTACTTAAATATAATACAATATAATAATTTTGTTGGGTTTAAAGACATCCACCCGATTTTATTGGAGAAAATGTGAAATTCGAGGATCATATTATTATTACTAAAGCTGAACGAATTTTTACTTCTGAGGTATTTTTGGGTGTAATATTCATAAATATCTCCCTTGATAATTTTTTCAGATTTCTTAGATCACAGGTGTCCAATCGCGAGGGGAGAAAACACATTTTTTCCTAGAACGGGAAATTCAAAATTCGATTATTACAAACGTTAATATCGATGGCTACTGAGGTACACTTAAAACCTCTTATTACACATTAAAATAAAATTGTTTATAAGTGCGAAGGTCAGGCCCTAGAATGAATGATTTTAATACAAAAACATGCCAAGCAATATTTCCCTTTACATATGCCTACATTGTTATTGCCATCAAGAAATTATAATAGTTCAATTCGATTTTTGAGTACTTGGAGAGAAGGGGTTTTGTTGGAACTTACTTTAAAACTGGCGTTTTATGAAGTCATTTATGTATCCTAGACATTTATGTATGTACATGAAAAATAAAGAAAATAAAAAAATTGGAATTTTCAAAATCAATCAAATGGTTAAATGAAGATTAGTCTTACAGAAAACTTTCACATCGATATGGAAAAAAATGGAAAATAGAATGGATCTTCTGTTGCGAAATTTGTTGAAATTGATGGAACTGAGGCTCATTTATCTCGATATTGGTGGCTGAATGGTGACTTACATTTAAATACAATCGAAATTTTTTGTTTCTTATTGTTTTTGTTTATGGTTTTGTTACGCTTTGTTCGGTTAAGTTTTAGTGAATTTATTTAATGAGTATAATTCTGATTAGGAATAAGGCTTAGACCACAGATTACTTTATCATTATTCTTTTAATAGTTTAAGATTAATGTTATTAACAAATTTATAGATTTAAGTATAAATACTTTAGATTGTAAGATATTAGCGTATAGATTAAGAATATTGTTGTGTAATTATATTAGTTTAGGGATAGAAATATTTAAATTTATAGTCTTGTAAGATCACTAGTTTAAATTTATAGATTTAAAGTAGTTTGTTTGTAGTTTTGTTTTTATATTATTCCTAATTTTGTAATCTGGTTGGTTGGTTTTTTCCCTAGTTTTTTACCACTAATTTTATTATAAATAAGCTTAAATAATTTTAATTTTTAAATTCCATTTATGTTTGTAAACTGTTAAGAATATTTGTAAACACTATAAGAAATTCGAAGGAAAATATTTAACAAACTTTTAAATACCTAACCTTACTTTCAGCCCAATTTTAATCAATTAATTAATCATATGTTTTATTCAATAAGCATATGCCTAATTAATTGATTAAAATTGGGCTGTAAGTAAGGCTAGGTATTTAAAAGTTTGTTAAATATTTTCCTTCGAAATTCTTATAGTGAGGCATGATTCCAACGGTCAAATAAATTGCTCAAGCTCTCATCTGATTCAGATACTTTAAATATTTATATTTAATCTGGCATGCGGTTCTATATATCTAAATGATCTATAAATATCACTAACACTTCATCATTTCAGTGTTTGCTTGGATTTTGCTTAGGACTTATTATGTTACATTTAATAAATCCTAAGCAAAATCCCAGAAAAAACGAGAAATAATCAATTGGTTCAGAAACTTATAGTTGTAACATTTCAGATTTCAAGTAACAAAATGGCAAATTTTCAAGCTTCATTCATGTATGTATTGGTGTAAATAGAAATATTACACCAATGCATACATGCGTGAAGCTTGAAAACATTTCTTCTTTCGATTAGAACTTGTAATAAAAATTTGCCTTTATCACGATCACTATAACTTTAAAATCGTTTCTTTTCACTCGCGACACTTCTCTAATCGATTTTTAATATAGTCACTTCACTCGCGACGTTGTTAAACTAACTTATTTTCTCTCGCGATACCCTCCACAATCGATTTTTATGTGCTTAGTCTACTCACGACGTTGTTAAACTAACGTAAAAAGTTGATTTTTGGCGCCAGAATATATTTTCCCCAGGCGAACGAGAAAAATGGGTGAACGACATAATAAGAAAATTGAAGTTTAAAAACCCAAAGTAGAATCAAGAAATTTACGTTGAACGGAAAAACTTAACATAAAAATGTAAACATTTCCCTAATCCCTCGGATGATAGGCTCTCTCAAGCACACACAAAAATCCATCAAAAAATCTCTACAACAAAACAAAGTCTTCCAAACGTCTTTTTCACCCTTATGGTCATCAAGTTTCTTACTTTTTATCCATCCTTCATAAATTCCTATAATAAAACGAAACCATCCAAACCTCTTTTTCGGACACATTTTCATCAGGTATCGTACTTTTCATCCGTCCTTCATATGCTGCTTCTGTAAACAAATTTTGATGTCATGAAATATACAGCACCATCAAGCTTTTGCACTGCCTTGCCAGTAACTCTACAGTCATCCCAGCGTGATTTGCTACGAGCATGATCATTTTCCTCTGGAAAATGTTATTTTACACTGTCCAGTAGCATTTGGTTTCCACATTGAATTCAGAAGCAGCTATTAACATAGCGTCTTTCCCATACATTTTACCATTTTTCCTACATGAAATATATAATTTTATTGGATATATTGAGGGATTGAACGGACAAGGGTGCTCAAATTTGTACGCAGAGCTCTATGGTGCTTCCTTGGGCAATCTATAGCTGTATAGTATATTATATACAAGCTGATGATAGTATATTGAATGAAATGTGTGAATGAACGATTGAGCGCTGTGCGTGACTTTCGAAAGTTGGTTGTATAGCGAGTCGATGATGATGATGTTTACATTCGATTCGATTTCTGCGATCATCTGAGTGAAGAGATTACTTGATAAATAGGAGTAAAGTTAACGTAGGTTCCATGTCTTTGGTAGATTTTATGTTGAAATGTTTAGTTGGGAGTTCACTATTTAAGAATTTAGAATATTAGAAAATTTCCTAAAAAATTTTGTTTGATGAATTTTATTTCTTGTAGAAAATAATATTAGAAGCATCATGAAAGTATTAGTTGACTTGATAAGGGAAGCAGTGCTTCCCTTGCGTACAACGACGAACCACCTCTGGTAGGTACTCATCTTCAAGTATTGAAATTATCCAATCTTCGCATTTAAAACAGCCACTGTTTTGTTTTACGGTTATTGATATCACTAGGTGAACCAATCCTCAAAGATATTAATGTTACCTATCATTCCTGAAACGCTCATGCAAATTCTAGCAAAGCTGTAGTGTCTGAGTTGGTAAAAAGCGCATATTGTTCCATAGCCATATGTTTCTATAGTAATACAGCGCATATTGTTCCTTAGTAATACAGGAAAATTCAAATCGCTATGACTCCGTTAAATACCATTCGATCTTTGTGAAGCTTTCAGGACAGGTCAATCTTATAAATAGTTATCTGTGTACTGACTTTTAATAAATTTAAGGGTATCGTTAAGATTTTATCAAAGAAAACGTAAAATCGATAAATCATACTATTACTAACAAAGTTGAGTGAATTTCAACTTCTCATGTATTTGTTGTTGTTGAAGTCATAAAGGCCTATATTCATGATTTTTTTCAGATTTTTCGGATGAAAGGTGTCCAATCACGAGGGGGGTACGCAAAAAGTTCGTACATTTCCCCTTCCTCTGCCCCCCACGGTACTCATAAGGAAATTTTAAGGCTTGTTTTGAAAAGATCCCAATTGAGACCGTTCCAATGACACCCTACTCGACTACCAATGGTGAAAAATTTTTTTTAAAGGGTTACGTCCCCATAAGAAGAAACCCCCCTTAAACCCCTTTGAAAAAATTTTTGACCCGAAAACGTTCAAGAAGTCACCACTTCTGACCTTGCCACAAAGTTTCATGGTTATAGCTTCTATAGTTTCGGAGAAAAACTACTGTGACATACAGACGTACGAGCGGACAGACGGACATAGGTCGTGATTGCAATAGAATTTTGTATTTTAGTACAAAACCCTAAAACCAATCACCAATCATGGCAACGCTACCTGGTGCTGACAAATGTGGTAAATGCAGAAAACCAGTGGAGGAAAACCATAAAGGCATGGGCTGCGATGGCATTTGCAATAAGTGGTTTCACCTGAAATGCATAAAAATGAGTGAGGAGAGATACCGCAAAATCATGGATATATCTAAGGATGTGATTTGGATGTGTTCCTCGTGTAAAAGCGACCATCAAAAAACGAAAGAAGATCGTCTCCTTAACCAAATGAAAGAGGTCGAGAATCACATTCTAGAAATGAAAACCACTATAACCTCATTGGTTGCAAAAGCAGCACCTATGCGTCAAACCTCATATGCTGATATCACAAAAAGTATCTCCACTTCTCCAAGAGAACGGAACTCTAACACAACGTGCCAAAAAGGGATTTTAATCAAGCCAAAAAAACATTCGTCCTCGGAAAAAACACTTGCAGATTTTAAGTCGAAGATAAAGCCGTCCAAATGTAAAATTCTTTTGCAACTACTGCGGCCAATTCGTGATGGCGGTGCCATCATAAAAACATCATCAAACGAAAACACAACCACGCTTTACAACATGGCAAAAGAAATAATGCGGGACGAATATGATATTATGGAGACCAAATCCCGTCAACCAAGACTGGTCATTAATGGCCTAGAAAAAGAGTTTTATACTGAGGAGTTAACGAATGAAATACGTTCCTTGAACCCTAATATTGGGGAGAATGAAAAAATGGAAGTAGTTTACGCCAGAAAGACAAGAAATGGAAAGTGGTTACATATTCTGCAGGTGAATGAGTGTATGTACCAAAGATTGGTAAACAGATACGTCAATATTGATTATGGGTCTTATTTTATCAAGGAAGACTACAATATTACGAGGTGCTATAATACCAAAAGTTTAATCACAAGACGTTAAAGTGCGAAGGGGAGCAAACATGTGCTAAGTGTGCAGGAAAGCACGAAACGAAGGCCTGTAAAAGTGATTTCGAGAAATGCTTCAATTGCGCGGGTAACAGTAAGAATGTTGATTACTCCCACAGATCAGACTCTACTCAGTGCCCAGAATACCAACGTAGGATAATGATTGCCAAGAGGAGCATTGACTACGACTGCAAATGAATTATAACGATACAAACCGACTAAGTAGCAAGCAACTGACTCTCCTATATGCGAATATTAGAAGCTTACGGCACAAACTAAGTGACATTCAGATTTATCTGCAGCATAATCCCAACATAGATGTGATCATACTAAATGAAGTCTGGATTTATCCTGAGGAAGCTAAATATTTTAACATTCAGGGTTATCATTCGGTTTTCTCCTGCAGACCCGGAAGAGGTGGCGGCACAGCAATTTATATTAAAAACTCAATAAATTTCACCACTAATCGTGTGACCCCTGATAAATATAATATGATAATAATCGAGCTAATCCAAGCTGGTAAAAAAATAAAAATCGGCACTTTCTACAACCCCAGCCGTTTGAACGCGCAAGATCTTTGCTCTGTTCTAGACAACATATACTCAGCAGAAAAAAATTTACTCACAGTAGCTGACACAAACATTGACTTAATCACCGAGTCCTCAGAATCAAGGCTATATAAAGATACTCTCGATACAAATGGTGCTGTTGTTATTAATAACGAAACAATTACTCGTCCTGTTTCGAATTCTTGCCTAGATCATATAGTCATAAATGACAAGCTTACTGCGGAAAAAATTAATTTCAAAGTAGAGAACTGGCCAGAGCTAGACCATCAGGTTCTAAAAATAAGCATCCAAAACTTCAACGTTCATAAACAAAAGCCTAGTTACAAATCGTTTCGATATGTAAACAAGGACCTCTTCAAAACGCATCTTCAACGAGTATTGGAAACCCAGAAACCTACTAATCTAACAGAACTGACAAATATGATCTCTGAATCCAAACGTCACTCGACCATCGAGAAAAAACTTAGATGTCGCCGGCAAACTTGGATTACGAAACGAGTTATAGAAGCCAGTATAAGAAAGAGGAAGGCGTATACGGATTTCAGACGGAACATGGAAGATCTGACGCTTAAGTACATATATATCCAAGCGAAAAAAGAATCAAAGCGTCTCGTAAAGGAAGCAAAATTTTCATATTTTTCCAAAAGATTGGAGGCAGCGGCTGATAATAATCGCGAAATATGGAAAATAATAAACGAAGTAAAAGATAACTCTCTTCCCCGGACTTTTTCACCTGATTTGCAGATCATTCCAGTCTCTCCGCCTGATTCTTCGCAACAAAATGAAGCAGCAACAATTCTAAATAACTTCTTCTCAACTATTGGTGAAAAAATAACGAGCGAACTCGGTGCTCCTCCAACAAGTATAAGGAATGATACAAATACCTCGCCTAGATCCACATTTCACATCCATCCAACCAACAAAGACGAGGTGCATAAAACCATCGAGGCAATGAAGAAGAACACTGCTCCAGGCAGTGATAACATAACAATGGATGAAATTATGCTCGTCAGAGACGAAATAGCAGGTCTCCTTGCTGACTTTTACAATGAGCACATCAAAAACGGGACGTTTCCTGAGGAGGGGAAGCTAGCGAAAATAATTCCTATATTTAAGGGAGGTGATCGTTCGGACCCGAATAACTATCGCCCGATTGCGCTTCTTACAGGATTCAGTAAAATTTTTGAAAAAATAATTAACACCCGTTTAACATCGTTCATTGTGGATAATTCTATCCTAAATTCCCATCAATATGGTTTTCAAAAAACCAAAGGAACACTTGATGCTTTGATCTCAGTAACCCATTTCATCAATGAAAGGCTTGACAATGGAGACTATGCTGTTGCCATTTTTGTGGATCTGAAGAAAGCGTTTGATACGGTCGACCATGACCTTCTGCTTCGTAAATTAGAATCATATGGTGTACAAGGCAAAGCGAATCAGTTATTTCACAGTTATCTAAAAGGTAGATTGCAGATAACAGAAGTCAATAATTTTTTGAGTGACCCAGCACCAATGAAATCAGGAGTTCCACAAGGTTCCATACTAGGCCCTACTTTGTTCCTATTATACACGAATAATTTGATTACATGTAGACTAAATGGGCATTACACATTATATGCTGATGATACAGTACTCCTGTACTCGGGATGTAACAAGAATGCCATTGAAGACTCCATCAATGAGGATCTGAAAACATATAGTTTGTGGTTAAACGAAAATAAACTAGCGCTGAATGTAACAAAGACTAAGTTTGTTATTTTTAAACAAAAGAACAAGGAAGACATTGATATTGATATAAAAATTAACGGCGAAAATCTGCAAAGGGTATTTGAATTTAAATATCTTGGCCTAATCATTGACCACCGTTTAACTTGGTTCCCACATATAAATAGCTTAAGAAGGCATTTAGCCCCCATAATCGGCTTATTACGTAGGTACGAGGGATTCCCGAGGAACATCAAACAACTGGTTCTAAATGCATTCGTATTGTCGAAATTACATTACGGAGTGGTAATCTGGAGTCAGTCATCAAAGATAAACATTAATATCATCTCCAGGATGTTAACTAAGGCATATAAAAATATGCATAATCTCCCAAGGCTCACGTCAACAAAATTAGTATACCAATCGTGTAACGCATTAACTTTTAGCCAAATCATTATAATGGAGAAAGCTAAGTTTATCTTCAAATGCTTAAACCTCAACTTGTCCCCACAAGTGCCATTTGTTAGGGTATCACAAAAGAATCAATACAATGCTAGGAACGCAGACCAATTTGTTATACCATTTGCAAGAACAGATCGTCTAAAGAACGATCCTACAAATGATGCCCTTCGTATATACAATGATCTTCCGGAATCAGTAAAAGAAGCGAATTCACTTATGATCTTCAAGAAAAGACTCAGGAACTATTTAATGAATAGCGATTGAATCTCAGCGCAGAAACTTTCAACATAGCATCTTAGGGCAATTTTTTTTTTATCCTATCATCGAGATGCCTCAAGGCACAGCTAGCCTTATGATTTATTATTATCTGTCCAGTAACTTCAAAATAGCATCTTAGGGCATTGTTGACCCTATCGTCGAGATACTTGAAGAAACAGCCATTCTTTTAACTCAGAGTTTTTTTTTACTGCGTCGAATTAATATTTTTTACCTCTGAGAGCTGTTAACGAATCGGACATGAAAAGATTAACAGGATGACCACATATTTTTTGTGTGCCCCCTTATACCGATGTTTTACACATTGTCTGGGTGGCACACCTGTAGAAACGACGAAATGTGAAGTGCAGATCGCACGAGCGTTGTGCGACGAAGAAAGTGTGATGGAGAGAGTTGAAGGGAAGGAGGTATTAAAAAAAAAAAAGTGCTCACAGCAGTCGATCAACGATTAGACGAAAGATTAAAAATGTTCCTTAACAAAGACTATTTTTATTTTTCTGTTCTGCCAGATTCCGATATTTCGGGGACTAATTGTCTTCTTCATCAGTGGCGATATTCTGAAGGAGATAATTAGTCCCGGAAATATCGGATTCCGAAAGAAAAGAAAAATAAAAATAGTGCTTGTTAAGGAACAGTTTTAATCTTTCAGTTATTTTAGGCACTATTAATTTTCTGATGCTCTCGAAAATGGGTATTGTTGGGGGATTACTATTCTAGTAATCCCTTCCTCACTACCCTCCCGCTAGAGGGGGATCGCCCAGCTTGAAGGCACTCCATGGCGGCGCAAAACAAGGCTTAGCCCAAAGTAATGTGTCAAATGGTTCAAGGCAAAGTTCCCACCTCTCAACAACAAAGAAAGTTCAGTTCATATTGCTTCAGTAAGAAAACTGCATACGCTTACGAACGGAGATGGAGGTATCGATTTTAAAAGATTGTTCGAAGAATTTGAGACCAATCCTTCATGAATCTCTTCTAGATAGAGCTCTCTCCTGCCCATTCACGACTTAATTAGCTTGAACGATGAAGTTGAAAATTTGCTTGTTTCCAGAAAAAACACAACAAAATAGGTCAAAGAAATAATTGCATCACCGGTGTGTAATTTTATGTACATATGTAATCAATGGATTTTCTACGATAAAAATAAATTTAAATCAAAGTTATTAATAAAATGTGTTTTATGGATGACTCAAAAGAAGTGAACCTACAATATTAATTCAAACTTGTCGGCTCACAATCGATGATTAATTTTTTTTGTGATTTTATTTTTAAAAACTTATAACTTATTACGTCATTTCATTAAATTCGCTCATATTTTTTGCCTTTGATGTCTTGGATTTTTTTATGACTAACAGACGAACAGATAGGTTTCATTTATCGATTTATGATTTGTCTTAAATACTTTATGAATTCCCAAAATTGAAAGAATGTTACCGTGCACACTAATAATGCACATTTTTATTCTTCCTAATTATATTAGTCTCCGTTCTCCATCCCTATTGCATCAGAAACAAAAAACCATCAATTGGACGTAAATAAAATTGCAACTCAGTCTTATACGGTCCTAATGTTTCATAAAAACAAAAGACGACCTCGTAAACCTCCACGATAGTCAATATGCGGCAACCCAAACCACAATTTCAGTTCATTCGTCCTGCCCACCATTTTATTTTCTTACACTGCATATGGCGGACTCATTGTTTAACTATTTCTTTGAAAGTTATAAAAAAACAAAAAAACATCAAAACCATTCAACCCAATATGTATATACAACACATGTACACGTTATATAAGTGTAGCCTCGTACGGCAGGCCCCGATTAATTCGAAGCAAAGCAGAAATAACATTCTAAGATTACGATACCGTAGGGAAAGTTGGCGGGAACAGTGTTGCCTGCTTCCGCTCCGAACTAGTATCGTCACGTGTGATTGAGATTTCGCGGAATGTCGAAAGTGATTAATCAGCGCCGGTAGGAATGTGACCTCTACTGGACCTTGGCGAGATAAATCACTAAAAATAACTAGCGCCACGCACGATGCAACGGGAAATTCTAAATTTTCAGGTCATCATTTCCAACACGACGATAACCCCAATTCAAAAAAAATTACAATGATTTACATGATTCCTAGCCGTCCGTCGGGGCGAAGGGCGGCGCGACGGCATAATAGCGCCAGTAATTGGTGTGAGCGATACTGGCAACATGATTAGGTTTCCATTGTATATAGAAAGTCTCTTGCCAGGCCCCGGCTGGCAACCGACGACGTAGTTGCCACAGCATGCTGTGCTTTTTATTCCGTTTTATGACTTATGTATTTACTTTTTCATGCATCCCGTCGTACATAGCGCGGGGTATGTACGAGCGTGTGCAAGGGTGTGTGTTCGCGCCGAATACGTACACGAGCCCGTTTGTTCTTGGAGACGTTTTTTGTTTCATGTCGCGGAATCTGTTGTTAATCTGCTTATTACGGCGAAAATAATTTAACGGATTTTGCATTAGCACTGATCTGAATATTTACATGCAACCGTGCATAGATTAGCGCCAATTTACATACGAGCATGTATGTGGATGCATATGTGGAAATGCCCATTCCAGCCCCATTGTTTTTGGGCGATGAGTGGCGGTGGGTGGATGTAAGGCTGCCCGTTTGGATGCTTGTAACGCGCGAAGCGATAATGAGCGCGGAGCCGCGTATGTAAGTATGTTTGTCAGCATATGAATGGGTTCCGGCGGGCATGTGAGATTTCCATGAAACCGCACATTTCCCGGAAGTGGCTATGTACGCGCTTGGAGCTGATGTGGAGTCGGGAGACATCTCGACATCCGTTCACGCTGGGTAGCGTGTACATAGGGAGGGGGCGCGAGGGGACGACGTCTCCCGGGTCAGGCTATGTACGGGGTCGCATCACAACGCGGGTCGTGTCTAATGGATCCCAGTTGGACGCAACGTATGCAGCATGAGTGTGCGTGCGACGACGTGTGTATGTGCAAGGCTCGTGCGGTGGTGTTGCAGTGACTCACAGGTGAAGGAAATCGAGGGCGACTTGAGCGAGGCCTGGCAAGAGACTATGTTCTATATACTCGAGGTTATGTGTGCAAAGAGGAAAGTGCGGTGCACAAACGGCTGGGGGAGCGAGCAGAATTGGTGAAGAAAAAAAGCAACAGCAGTCGCACACTAGTAAAAGTAAATAAGCGCGGATAGAGCCGGGGAGGGTCGCGGCGCGGCGGCAGAGTGACATACAAATATTCGGAACTACTACTTGGAGCTTTTGCTGTGTGTGGCGCTGAGGGTAGAGGCGGTGATCACAGATGAACGTCGCAAACCGCTGTGCATAGTCGGATTCGGTGAATTTTTTGGAAATTTTTGAGGAAAGCCTCAATTTTTCGGACGTTCCTGATTTGCTGAGCAATTAAAAGTCGCGACAGGAGTCGGAACATTGTGGTGATTACAAGTTGGGTGTCCTTCCCTGCTTTCTGTGTGACATCCGCAGCCTCGAGCAGCAACCTCTGTCGACTGCTGTCTAGAGCCCCAATGTCGTTAGGTTTACGCGAGTTGTGAAAAAAAACGTTGTTTGTCTCAGCAGTGAGTGCATTGTTAGTCAATTAAGTGATTGTTCGGAAACATCGACGGAAGTCCTGATCGCGGAACATTAGTGGATGCAGTGTGAGTGAGTGTGCTTGGTAATGAGGAAAGTTAATGTCCTCCCCTTTTGGACGATTTAAGTGACATGGATGTGTGCTAGTGCTAAACTATTGAAGTTTCTCTGAAAATTTTTCACGTTCCCACCGAAGCAGGAGATGTCTTCGTCCATTGTACCCCCCGCCCTGACAATCACGTCAGTGAACCCATCGACAACCCTCATGTCAGCCGCGAGTGCTGCACAGGTTCAAGCGATTGCAGGACAAGCAGCCCAGAATGCCAACAGGGTAACAATAGCGCCAGTGAGTGTGAAGCAGGAGAGGCACGATGAGGCGGAAATTCAGGAAATGGCCAACAAATTTCGGGAGGCGCAGAAGGCGGCCATGGCTAAGCAGACCCAGCAGCAGCAACAACAACAACTAGTAGGCAGGCAAGTGGTGGGGAATGTGACGAGCACAATGGGGTCACAGCCAAATGGCCAAACCAACATTCTTAACTACTTGACCCGCAGGAGTCCCCAAACAGTAATCGGTTCCACTGGGATGGTGGCAGCGCCTGTCGTTGCCTCCAATGGTCAGGTAAATGCAATCGGTACGGTGATAAATGGGAAAGCAGCTGTGGCAACGTCACCTGCTGCAGGGCAAGCAGCTGGGGCTGCAAGTGAGAATGGTTCGGACAAGAAGACTTGCGACGAGGAGAGTCAGAAGGGGCACTTCGGCTGGGTGACCTTCGGGAAGATTTTCATCCCTTACATTGTTCGACAGAATGAGAAGTACTGCGCCGTCCGGATGGTGGAGATGAAGCTACTGAACAAATACTTGAGCTACTTGCATCCCGATATCTACAGTAGTTGTACCTGCGTGCGGAGCTACTACATCACAGAGGCGGAAAGTCGGCTCTTGAATGAGATCAACCATAAGCACTGTGATGCCCAGTTTGGGCGGGAAATGTTCACGTTGAAGGACCTTGTGGTGCGATTGAGTGACGCAAACAAGTTCTACCAGTTCTTGGATATATGCTACAGAAAGCTGGTAACAGGCAGTAAAAGCCCCTCGGACAAATGTGGATTCATAAGGATAAACAAGGAGTCGGTCGTGCCATATACGGTACGAGCGAACGAGCAAGTTGTGCCGCTCTTCTACTTTGAGGGTGAGACTGAAAACCTGAGGCAAAAGGCAGAACTGTTGTCAGGATGGGATCTAGCCTACCTGAAATTTTGTTGCAAGGTTCAAGGCATTCGTAATGAATTGTTCTCCAGTGAATCTGTAGCTGTGATTAGTTTGACTGATATCAAAAGTTACTTTCCCACCGGAACGGAATTCGAGGACTATTGGCCTAGCAAGGTAGTTGATTCAAACCTGCTGATAGCGTCGAAGAATATCAATAATTCGGTTCATTGGACGAGGCAACCAACAGCGCCACCGGTGACTCCGAAAATTTTGAATACAGTACCAAAAGGAGGTCAACAGCAGCAACAACAGCAACAAATTAGAAAGAATGCTTATCAGGCAGGAATGCAAAATCAAAATAATGTCCAAAGAATGCATCAGACAGCAGCAGCTGCTTCCATGGCTATTCCTCAGAGCTCTCTAACACCAGCAGCTGTTCAGGTAAATTTTAAGAGACTTGTCTTGTTAAGGACTAGATGTAATCTGGATTTTTTTTTGTTATTACAGGCTTGGTCTCTAGCATATGCACAAGGAGCCATGAGAGCTGGTGAAACGATTGCACAAAACGATGTACGTATGCTTCAGGTAATTTCGAAAGAGATTTTTATGAGCTCTTGGCAAGATAGAGCGTTTTTGTTAGCATGCGTCACTAACCTCACTAACTCAATCTTACGAGAACTAGGTGATGATCTCTGTTGGGGTGGTGGGATGATTTGACACTGATGTCGGACCAATTCCAGGTCCGGGTATTGCATATATAATTTAATATATTTGCAGCAACATGAAAAAGAAGGAATCGGAAGGTGGGAGAGATTGATATGAATAGATCCTTAAATGATGGGATTCTAATCAACACGGAAAAAATGTTGGAAGACAGTGCATATGGTAGCCCTTTCTTTGTATCACAGCAAGTTTTCTCGGAAAATAGAAGCCAGAATCTAGGCGGCCTATTTTGGCTATATGTAACGTCCTCCAAATTCTAGCACTGAACTCGTATTTTGGACGTGGTCTAGGCATTGCATTACTGCACTCAAAATACTGAAGGTAGATGCGGCACAACTTAAGGTTTTCTTATAGCTATTTGATCCAATCAAAGAGGAGCATTAATTCTAATGCATTAACAATGATGGGTAGGAAGGAGAATGCTCCTAGCAGAAATGCTTTGTAACAATCTAAGGGTTAAAAACATTTCTTTTGGTACAAATCGATGACTTGAATTATGCATCTTTTTACATTTAAGATGTTGTTCAAATACATATCAGAAAGATGGAGGCATCGCTTCGCAAATACAATGCAGCCATCATTTTGTTTTCAGCTTAGACAATTAGCAGGAAAGTTCCGCCGATTGAAAAATTTCAAAATCAAACACTATTGCCGGAATTTTCAGGAAAATCCGAGAAATTTGTACTCTCTGGGTCAATTTTAAATATATATATAAACGATCAACATGTAGTGTTGTAATTCTATATAATTAAAACTGCTGTATCTCATTTGATTATGATCCGATTTCTGTGAAGTTTTGCGAACACAAGGTTCAGTATGTTAATGTACATAACTAGCGAATTTGCAGAATGATACTGGTTCGACTTTAGGAGGCAAAACGTAAAATTGACAAATCATACTAACACTAACAAAGCTCAGTGAAACTTGACTTTTGCGGTATTTGTTACTCATGCACTCAGAAAGATCTACCTCCGTGATTTCTAATATTTTTAAGGTTATAAATCTGTAATGACCTGCGCTATGCTATGGGTGTGAAACATGGACCCTAAGCTAAGCATCCGCAAACATATTGAACGCTTTTAAGCGACTGGTCCTGAGGCGGATAATTGGAGCGCAACTAGACGGGGACCAATGGCGAATTTGATACAACCATGAGCTGTATGAAATTTTTGACGAGTCGGAGGTCTCAACGATTGAAAGACTGTGGAAGCTGGAATAGGCTGGACACATGTGAATCGTATGGATGAACAGCGGATACCCAAAAAGGTATTCGTTGGAAGAACTGAAGGCCGGAGACCAGTGGGGAAACCGAGGAAATGCTCGTCTGATTCGGTCGACGAAGACAGTTTATCATTGCTCGGATTTCGAAATTCGAGTACGCGGTCAATGGACCGAGACAGTTGCAGGCGCTATTTACAGGAAGCGAAGGCCCGAAAAGGGCTGTAGTGTCACAAAGAAGAAGAAAGCTGAAAGGTATCTAATTCCAAGGGGAGATACATTTTCTGTACTTTTTCCCCTCTCTGTACTCTTGATGCGAAAACTGGGTTTAGTTTCAGATTTTGCTATAAAAGTGCCATCCAAGGCCTTTCATTTGATACCTCACTCGATCAACTTCGAACAAAAATTGTTCCTCCAAAAAAAAAACAATTTAAACATGTCAAGAACTTAAATTGTGAGAGACAAGGAGGAGGCAATCAAGCACGAATTTTACAGCACCCTGGGCGCACTGTTGTCGATTCATTGCCGTCAAAAGGCGTTAAAATTGTTCTGGGTGACTTCAATGTAAAAACCGACCGAGAAACAGCGCATAGAGGAACAACCGGAGGGTACAGCCTACGTGCAGAGATTATGGCACGAGCGATCTCAGAAGTCGAAGGCGTATTTCTGAGCCTAGAATCTGAAGCAACCCGAATTGGCCTACGAGCTAATGAAACTAAAACTAAATTGATGACTGAAACGAGAAAGAACACTCCATTCCAGCAAAACCTGACCGTAGGAGACTATAACCTTGAAAGTGTGGATAACTTCATCTACCTTGGAGCCAATCTGAATAGAGCGGCGCCGAAAAGGGCGAGATTCGACGCCGCATAAACGCCGCAAATAAAGCCTATAACTCCCGTACTTCCTATTCTAAGGTCCAGAGTTGTGCACAGGCAAAATAATCTTCGCATTTACAAATCACAAGTCAAACCTGTGCTGTTATATGGAAGTGAAACATGGACTCTGACGAGCGAATCCGAAAGGGCAGTGGACATATTTGAACGCAAAGTGCGCTGAAAAATCTACGGCCCAGTCAAATAAGGAACAGAATGAAGACGACATTACAACGGATGAGTTGTACGAATTATTTGACAAACCACCTGTACCGGCTTGCGTAAAGTTACGAAAATTGTAATGGGCAACGCATATAGAAAGAATGGAGGAAAACCGGTTACCCAAAAGAGTATTTAAGGGTAGCGCAGAAGATAGGAGTCCAACGGGAAGATCGAGGACTCAATGAGAAGACTGTAGGGATTGAAAGGAATAAATGTCCGTAAAGGACTGCAGCGATGGTCTGCTGCCTCGGCGAAAGAGGATGGTATATCTGCCGCGAATGGCCTTGTATCGGGACGCGTGAATGAGCTGGCCCGACCCGATCACATAGTTCTATGACATAAATTTGTCACATTTATATTTCTCGGTTGATGGGAGGGCTCATGCAAAGTATGTTTGTATGAAATTTCCACTCAAAAGGGAAATATATGGCCACGTCAACGTTAGGGTCTTGATCCGGTTGGGCGGGTGCGAGGGGGCACCACATCCATCCGGTTGCCCCACTCTTATTTATGGGCCATGAGAATCGTCGGGTAACGACGAAGTCTCCCCAAGTCCGTCTGTTTTTACCCGTTTGAACTTGTTCTCTGAGCAAGTAATTTCCCCCTTTGTTAGTTACATACATTTTTTCGACTTCGGTCGATTTTTTTTATTGAGGCTCGAGATTTCGTGAATGTGAAATTCTTTTGTAGTGGGTCCTTGTGATGAACCCGCCCCACGACACCGCAACGCTAGTCTGCCAGTGCATTCACGCGTCCCCAGACAAGGCCATTCTCGGCTGATATTACCATCCTCTTTCGCCGAGGCAACAGACCATCGCTGCAGTCCTTTACGGACATGTATTCCTTTCAATCACTACAAGACCCGATAGAATCTGACAGCAGCAGCTTGTTAGGAGTGATTAACTGGTGAACGAGGTCGTCGCAGACCGTGATGATCGGAGGCGATTAATCCTGTAAGCCAAAGCCCAGCTTAGGCTGTCCCGCCATAGATGATGACATAGATAGATAAATGAGAGAGACCAGAAATGCGTTCTTGGTCTCAAGATGAAAATGATCAGGACACACATCTTTCACTTGCCGATGGTTAACAATGAAAACTCAGTGATACCCACACATTGAAAAATGTGTATCGTATAGAAAGTGAGCATGGGTGCAATGTTGAACCATGCAGACTTCAGAGAGGTTCGGCTAATCTGATTATTGAAATAGGTCGCAATCCTGTTTACGACTACGTCTGACCTGGCCCATTGAGTGAGTGTTGTCTCTCGTCGCGGACAACTGTCCCCTCGTGTCTTCGTTTCGACGCAGGTAGAAAGTACGGTGCTCTCTAGCACGGACGGGGATGGATATCACGGCTGCAATGACTAGCACTGTCGAATCAGAGAGGTCCGGATATGAAGATGCAACCCTCAGTGCTCCTCTTCTCTGTAACTGTGCCAAGCGTTTTCGGTATACCTCCTTGCTGTTAGCGTCGCCCCTATTTCTGCTCGTCTCAGACTCGTTCGAGAAAACGGACATATCGGACAGTATATTATGATTCAATTTATTGCTACTTTAAATTTTACTCATTTATTCATAAAAAAAAAAAATTAAAAAATCATACAAAGTGAACGATATCAAACTGTATTTCGCACTTTTTTCCTTCACCTCTCGTCCCTACGGTCAAATTTTCGGGGTTTGCATTTCATTTACTTTTCCTATCTTAAAAGAATCTTTTCTTCTCCATATATAAGACAAAGCATTTTCCACAATCGTTGTAATCGTCAATTATAGGGTTTTCCAATAAGAGGTGTTATTTTGAATAGATCTTGTGATTTAACACCTTGCGATTTCTTCCTTTGGGGCCACGTGAAAGAGAAGGTCTACGCCAACGGCCCAGCTTCGATTCAAGACCTCTAAGATGGAATTCGTGAGGCTATCGAGGACATAGGGCAGCCACTTTGCGATTTGGTAATGGAAAATTTCATGAGAAGGATATGGTCCTGTAAGCGTGGTCGTGGTAGTCATTTGCCTGATGTTATTTTCCACTATTAACGGTATACCTTCCTCTTTATAATGAAATAAACATCCAATCATTTATATTAAAAAATGGCATTTTTCTTTTAATATTAAAATAACACCTCTTATTGGAAAACTCTATACATATTTTCTAAGAAAACTGACGGTGATACAAAGACAAAATTTGCAATGTTTTCCAAAAGATTAAAAATAACTTTCTGTAAATTTTTTGAAATGAAAATTGTCGGGTTTTCCCCCCTAACATATTTTAACTGCGCACTAGGCCAACTAATTACACATGAATCACATGTAAAACGACTGTCGTTGTTCCTTGCTTATGACGCACATGTGAATCATTTGCAAAACTACGGCTATAGTTTATGGGTAATTATGTAAATAAAATATCTTTTTCAAATGCTAGAAAATATGTAGAGTGTTTGCTTATCAATTTGATTGTCTACTAGGAAAAATTCAAGTTTTCCTAACACGTGATGTTTGTCGGTATCTTTCATTCATTTGGATTACATGTACATATGAGCGAAATAAAGTTGGTCGCTTTTTGCCGGATGTCTTTCGTAGAGCGTTTCATTTTTAAGGATTTTCTAAAATAATTTGCGAACACCTACTATAATCGGCACCTGTCTATTCGTCCGCCTGTACGTCACAGCAAGTTTGCTCAAAAACTACATAGGCTAGAAACATGAAATTTGTAAGAAAGTGGTGCCCTCTTCAAATGTTCAATACAAATATAAAGACTAGCCTCTTTCAATTTTTTTTCACAAAGGTAGCCAATACGAGTATCAACGAAACGGCTTGATGAGTTCTAACAGGGATTGGTGTTTAAAATGTGGTTACAAATCTAAGGGGCGCTGGGGGTGCAATAACTGGATCCTCTCTTCACAACTGGATGTACATATTTAAATCGAAAAAGTCTAAAAAATTATGAAACTAGGTGTTCTTGAAACTAGGGCAATATGTACTTAAAATTCTTGGAATTTATATTTTTGTCTATAAAAACAAAAGATGATCCTTGAATGTGCCAAAGATATGTTTTTTAGTAATAGATGCATGTCTTCTGAAAATTTCATAACGAACCAACCATAAGTAACGAAGACGAGATCAACAAAGTTAAAACAAAATGGCGGCAACTTAAAATACGTGATAATCAGATTTTATTTTATTTACTCTGAAGAATTTTATCGGTGGGCAAGTTGAAGATACAAGATACTCGATTTACATTTTTTTGTTGAGGCCTGCTGGCAGGAGCGCTCTCTTGCTTCAACGTGGTTTTTGATTGAAAAGTATGTTTTTATTGAATGCATTTTTGGGTTTTTTTTCCAGGGATTTCAAATGCGTGGACTTTTTGAAAAGGCGAATGTTATAGGGTTGTAGTAGGTCAAAGTAATGAAAAATTTCAGAAGTTCACTATTGTTCACTAAATTAGTAAAACAACTTTGTTAACATATTTTAGCTTTAACAGAGGTGATTTAGGATGAAAAGTATCGGTCTTCCTCATTTCTTCGAAGTCTTACATCGCTGAATAATGCTTGGAGCTGCAACTAGTGGCCAAACACTAGAGCGATCCAATCTCGCTAAATATTTTTCTTGAACGTTCCTGGGAGTAATGATTTTTTTCTTTTTTTGTTCGTTATTATTTTCTTCAATTTTTAATTTTTTGATTTAAGTTTGTTGATTGTTTTAGTTTTTTGTGGCCTTATTTTTATTTATTGTTTATATTTTTTTTTTATTTTTCTTTAATTTTTATTTTATATTACTTATTTTTAAAATTTTTTTATATTTTATTTTTGTTTATTTTTTTTATCATTTTTCGATTTTCAGGGTTATGCACTAAAGTACAACACCCTTTTGAAATCACGACCTCAGTCCGTCTGTTCGTCCGTCTGTATGTCACAGCCGTCTGAAAATTTGTTGAAAAGTCGGAAGTGGTGACCTCTTGAAAGTTTTGGGGTGGAAAGCATTTCCATTGTCTTTTAAGGGGGGTAACGATTAAACAAGTTCTTTCATCGAAGGTAAATGGAATATTTTCAAAGCTGGCCTTAAAATTACCTAATCAGTCTCGAGGTAGACAGGACAGCGGAATGTACAAAATTTATTTTTAAGGTTTAATGCTTTTTTTATTTATTTTTTATTTAATTTTTATTTAATTTTTATTTTTTTTATTTAATTTTTATTATTCATTTAATTTTTATTATTTATTTAATTTTTATTATTTATTTAATTTTTATTATTTATTTAATTTTTATTATTGATTTAATTTTTATTAATTATTTAATTTTTATTATTTATTTAATTTTTATTATCTATGTAATTTTTATTATTTACTTGATTGATTGATTTTAAGGGTTTTGTACTAAACTACAGAAACTTTTTGAAATGGGTACCTGTGTCCGTCTGTCCGTCGATCTGTGTGTCACAGAAATTTTTCCCCGAAACTATAAAAGCTATAGCCGTGAAACTTTGTGGAAAATTTGGAAGATATGACTTCTAGAAAGTTTTGAGGTCAAAAAATTTCTCGAAGAGTTTTAAGGGGTCCCCCCATCGAGAGGACTGACCCTCAAAAAAAGTTTTTCACCAAAGGTGGTCAAGTGGGGTATCATATGAAAGTTCTTAATGAGATATTTCCAAATAGGTCTCAAAATTACTTTATCACTATCGAGAAAGGCAGGAGAAGAGGAAATGCACGAGATCCGTAATCGTATAACAAAATGGCGGCCGTTTTAAATGAAAATATGGCATAAAGTTGTATTATTTTTCGCGAATTTCAACATTCAAGGTACATGCTATTAACACTTGATTGAATCTTTTAACGAATAGCTGAAGATGAGCTGCAAAAAATAATCGGTGAAAAATTATGAAGGTAGATCCAATAACGAATAACTTAATGGTTGAAATTTTTTCAACTTTGCTGATAATAGAATCTGTAAATTAAATATTTTCGCCATTAAAACTGTATTAGTATGATTAAATTATATGAAAGTAGATATGTAAGTGACCTTCAAAACTCCTTAAATTCTATGAGTTTTAATAGAATGTACAGAAGTCATTGCCGTTTAAATTTTCTCCGATTACAACAATCAAACACGGTTTTTCTACTATATGGGCTTTCCATCACACCAGACACTACACTTTTGATTGTATTTTCTCCAAATATATAATATAACAAAAAGACATTAAAGATTCAGGTTAGGAGTAACACTAGTTTTCCTTCAAAGCAAAAATATATTTGTCGTACATGTCATTAAAGTTTTCCTTGAATTAAATCATTCTATACTCGTGTGTCTGCATATTGTATGTTAGGTACAAAACCCTTCTGACACGAGAGTAGTTCTGCCTGCCCAACTTGTTTCTTCCTAATTTAACTACTATTAATTTATTGCTTAATTTTTATTAACTTTTTATTATTATTTATTTATTTAGTATTATTTTTTAATATTTATTATTTATTACTATGTATTATTATTTATTTTTTATGTATTTTTTATTTATTTTTGATTTATATATTTTTTATTTGTTTATTTTTTATTTGTTTATTTTTTATTTGTTTATTTTTTATTTATTTATTTTGTATTTATATATTATTTATTTTCTTTATTATTTATTTTTTATTATTTATTTTTTATTTATTTTTTATTATTTATTATTTATTTTTTATTATTTATTTTTTATTATTTATTTTTTATTATTGATTTTATTTTTTATTTTATTTTTTATTTTTTTATTTATTTTTTATTTTTTTATTTATTTTTTTTTTTTTTTTAATTTTTAATTTTTTATTATTTATATTTTTTTTTCATTTTTTATTTTTTTGTTTTTTATTATTTATTATTTATTATTTATTTTTTTTATTTTTTTTTATTTATTTTTTTTATTTATTTTTTTTATTTATTTTTTTTATTTATTTTTTTTTATTTATTTTTTTTTATTTATTTTTTTATTTATTATTTTTTTTTATTTATTAATTATTTTTTATTTATTTTTATATTTATATTTTATTTATTTTTTTGGTACTTATGTTTTACTATTCATTTTTTATTTATTTTTTTTTATTTATATTTTTTTATTAATTTTTTTTATTTATTTTTTTATTTATGTTTTCTATTATTTATGTTTTTTTTATTATATATTTATTTTTTATTGTTTATGTATTTTTTATTATTTAATTTTTATTTGTTAATTTTTTTTTATTATATATTTATTTTTTAATGTATTTTTTTTATAGTTTTATTTATTATATATTTTTTATTTATATTTTATTACTTTATTCTATATCATTTGTTTTTTTTTATTTATTTTTTATTCACTTTTTATTTAATTTTTTGTTATATATATTTTATTATTTATCTTTTATTATTTATTGTTAATTTTTACCGTATATTTTTTATTATGTACGTTCTATATTAATTATGTGGTTTATATTTTATTTTATTCTTAATTATTTGTTTTATTATTTTCCATTATTCATTTTTAATTTATTTTAAAATTATTTTTTATTAAATTTTTATTGTTTAATTTTATTAATTTTTTTTTTATTGTATTTATTTATTTTATTAATTTTATTATTTATTTTCCAATTTATTTTTAATAATTTTTCTATTTACTATTTGTTTTATTCGTTTTATTAATTTTTTTTACTTTTATTAATTTTATTTATTTTATTAAAATTTATTACTTATTAGGGTTTTGTAAAATAATATTACAAAACCCTTCTAGTTTCGCGACCAGTCTGTCCGTCTGTCCGTCCGTCCGTCCGTCCGTCCATCCGTCCGTCTATCCGTCCGTGTGTCACAGCACTTTCTCGCAAACTACTTAAGCTAGAAGCATCAATTTTCGTATGCAAGTGTAAAGTGGTGCTCTCTTCAAAGTTCACCTACAAAAAATTTTATATGGTATTTAAGGGGGGGTCTCCCCATATAGGGGAGAGGCCCCCGAAAAAAAAAATTCATCAAATGTAGCCGATATGGGTATCAAATCAAAGTTCTTGATGAGAAATTTTCAAAACAGGTTTAGTTTGTTTAGTTTGACACTTTTTGCTTTGAGGGACGCGCAGGGAGGGGAAATACACGAAAAATTTGTGTCCCCCCCCCCCTCGCGATTGGACACCTGTGATCCGAAAAATCTGAAAAAATTATGGTGGTAGGTGTTTATGAGTACAACAACAACAAATACCTCAGAAGTCGAGATTCGCTCAACTTTGTTAATAATAGTATGATGTTCGAATTTCACATTTTTCCCAATAAAATCGCATTGGTACCCTTAAACTGAACTACTGAAGGCTCTTAAACGTTGTAAGTTTGATGAAAATCGACTGATATACACGGAAGCTATAGCCGTTTGAAATTTCTCCAATTACAACAACAATAACACATGATTTTGGTATTTTATGGACTTTCCATCGTATCAGTCACTGCAGTCTTGACTTGATCTTCATGAAATTTTCCAATAAGGTCAATAACATTAATATCTTTGAGAATTCATGATTTGAGTGATTTTTGTCTGTTTGCAACAAAATGGCGACCATTGAAAATAGAAAAATAACGGATTTTCCTTTGAACGTGCACATCTCTTTGACGTATTTTTTGACGTTATTCATTGCTGGTGACTGCAGTTCTGAGAAGTTGAGTACAAAACCCTTCTGACATGAGCGTAGGTCTGTTTACCCAACTTGTTTTTATTAGTTGCTAGCTTTACGGTTGTAATTTTTGTATGACTACTGCTTTCAATTTCTGCCACAGTCTCTTCTTGGCATTCTATCAGATCAAAACATTTTCGAAAACATACATAAAAACAGAAGCCAACACAACAAATACAAAAGTAAATCAATTCGTCAGTGGTAGTTCAAAGCTTGTACAAGTTAAAGAATTTTATAAAACGCAAATCGAATACTCTCACTTCTCTTCTTTTCTTCTTGTTAACTCACACACAGTTCAAAATAAAATTCATGATCAACACAGCTATTGTCGTGTAAAAAACGTTGAACAACCACTTAGAAAGTCCAATGTATAAATTCGGTAAAAAAATATAATACACTACTGTATCAGTGTACTAAGCAGATTCGATTGACTACTGGAAAAAATACAACAGCCGTATTGTATACATTAACGGTCAACACAACAACTTTCTTTTTCTTTTCGTTTTGTTGTTTGCGTATAAATGAGAAAGGACGCCACTTTCCTTTGCGCGAAAATAAGCTATTTGTTTTACTCATTTTCGCGACTTGTCTGTCCGTGTGTCACAGCAAGTTTCCTCAGAAACTGTAGCAGCTAGAAATCTCAAACTTTATGAAAAGGTCAGAAGTGGTGATCTCAAAAGTTTGGGTCTTATCAAACATTTCAAAATTTTTTAAGGGGACCTATATAATAACGGGGTCCTTGAAAATATTTTTTTTTATTAAAGATAGTCAAATGGGGTATCAAATGAAAGGTATTGATTAGATCTTTTAGAATCTAAAACAAAAAACGAGAATTATTACTTATATTTTTTTCTTTAGTTCTTTATTTATTTTAAAAATTTTTTTTGTTTCAATTTTATTATTTTAACTTTATTTTTTTTAATTAATACTATTTCTTTTATTACTTTTGATATGTTTTATTTTTGTCGTTTACATTTTTTTTCATTTGTATATTTTTACATATTTTTATTTTTTATTTTTACACAATTTTTATTTTAATACTATTTTTTTATTGTTTTCTATTACATATTTTATTTTATATTATTTGTATTATATTTTATCTTATTCATATTTTTTATAATTTTTATTTTCATATTTTATTTTTATAATTTATTTTTATATTCTATGTGACTAGTTTTTTGTTGTTACTTTCTTTTTAATTGTTTTTATGTTTTTTGCTTTAGTTTTTGTTTTTTGTTGCATTTTTTTATTTTCCCTGTTTGTAATTTTAATATTTTCTATATAATTTAATTCTTGTGTTCATTTTTATTTAATATTATTTTCATTTCTAAAAAAACTTTTACTTTTGATTTTTATGTTTAATGTTTTCAATAAAGCGAATTATTCTTATTCTTTAGTTTTTATTATTTTTATATTTTGCTTTTTATTAGCTTTACAAGATACATTTCGCCGCCCTCAAAATAAAATTAATCAATATTTTTAGTTTGTTTACTTTTCTTTAAATATTAGATGTTAAAGCACTGTTCCGTAAAAAAAAGTAGTAACAGTAATTAAGTAATTATTAAATACAACAATAGTAGTATTTTATTCTTAATTACTATTGCTACTATTGTTTTTATATTTTATTATTATTTAATTAGTGCTACTAATGTTTATTATGAAACGATTTTTTTACATCTATTTATCTTAAATAAAAAAATTTAAAAATTTGATTAAATTTATCTTGGGGGCAGCATGTTTACTTTTCTTGAAACTATGATTTTACATTGAGCCGAAAAAGTCACACATTTTGTGTAAATTTCAAATTTACTTGTGCGCAACCTATAGGATTTTTTTTTCTTTCACGCCATTCATTGGATTTTTTGAAACTTTGCTATTACATCATGCACAAAAAGCCACACATTCAATATAAATTTCAGTTTAATCAAGGCTTTAATGTGCCAACAATATTTTTTTAGTCTACTTGCGCACCACACCAGATTTGGCTCGATAAGAAACAAATTCGCTGTAAATTTCAGCTTAATCAGCCGACTTATTGTCGAGTTTAGAGCTTGGTTGTACATAGACAAACATTTGTTTTTGCATTATTTCAACTTTTTATTAATTTTGTTTTTTTTATTTCTTTTATTTCCTTTATTTTTTTTTTTATTTTTTTTACTTTTTTTACTTTTATTGTTTTTTTAATTATTTTTTTATTATCAGTTTTGTTTATTACGAATTTTATTTTTAGTGACCAATATTTCTTATTTTCGTAAACAAATTGAATGCATTTAATGCCGAATCAATGCCGAAGCATAGACATGTAAGAAATATATTTAGATGAATTCGCCAGAGAAGAAAAACTATCTGAATCTTGTATGGAAGAAAAATGCGTAGTATATCTACTTAAAAATAAAGACTAATCTAAATTAAATTAACAAGTTAATAAGAATGCCCAATTTTGTTTGTACTTACAATTCATATTAACAACAACTTTTTCTTATGTTTACAGGCTCAACAGCAAGTCCAAAGAACGTATAACAATGCAAACGTTCAAAACATACAAAACTTGCAAAATTTAATGACGGCACGTCAGCAATACACAAATTACAACCCACGAGGGATGCAAATTCCAACAATAAACAATTGCGCTCAATCGCAACATCCTCCACCGCTAGTCCGTTCAGCAAATCAAAATCAACAGCACATGTAAGTTGATTTCTTTTGTTAAATCTCGAAGTAGTAGCAGCAGAATGTCCTTAAAATAGTAGATGAAATTAGCACTTAGAAACATTCTATCAAGACCTAGCTACATTATAATGTTTATTTTGAAAAAGGACATCTATTTGATCAAGCACAAATTCCAATGAGATTTTTTGGAAAGGAAAAATAGTCCTTATGTTAAAAGTTAAGTGTAGAGTTCCAGTTGATGATCATTTACTTTAAAGTAAGCGATTAATTTTGATATTCTCAATGGAACACATTATAATGTTTCTAGGTTGGGTTGTACTAGTGGCCAACAGACACAACCAGAACGCTCGAACCAAACAGACCCCTTTTATTCCCTAACTAACCTTTTGACTATGTTAGCAGACCATCGAATTCAATCTCCCATCCAACATTCCTCCTCGAGCTTTGCTAACCGTGATAGTTTTTTGTGTACTACAAGTTCAGTCTTTTCTTCGTATGCTGATGCTGTAAATGTCCATTCACGCTCGCACGATGCTTGCCTTTTGACAGGTACTACAATTCCGGGTCTTACACCGGTGCAGTATTCAATCCAACACATTCAAGACGATAAGTCGACTCCGTACTCTTTGATTCCAACACCGCCGAGAAACAGTTGTGCTGGCATAATCTCGCCTGGTGCTATTGGGGCTTCCGTGGGTGAAGCGTTGAAAGCAACGGTAGATTCGTGCCAGGGAGTGAGAGATGCTGCCATTGATCAACTAAAGTCCAATGATGCATCATCGGTTTACGCAAACATTTCGAAGACGCCATCGTTTTCCTCGCTACTACTAACAACATCTACTCATGTTCCAGCAAAACCTACATGTCCTACCAACCGATTCCTTGAACTTTCCCTCACCAAAAACCTTCCCAGTGTGACTGTGGAGAGCGTTAATGTTTCCGCTAGTACTGTAGCATCTGAAAATGACGCCACTATAACGCTCAGTATTCCAACAACATTGGAAGTAATTGATTTGTCTTCCCCTCGAAGGTCGAATGCCGCCGCTAATGTTGTTCTCCAGCAACAGCAGCAGCAACAACAACAACAGCAGCAACAGCAACACCGGCAACAGCATATCCAACAGCAGCAAATGCAGAGGCTAAACACAATGCAAAACGGAAGAAATAATGCAACGGCTGCTGCCAATTCGATGCAAAGGCATACAGCCAATGCCTCGGTGGCAGGGGTGGCTGACGGAATTGATCCTATCCTGCGTGTGATACCCGAGATAACAACCCAGTCCAATACTGGCCACGTTCCCTACAAAGTGCAGAAAGTATTTGTCTTCGACGATACTCTAGTCCCTTGCATCAACATGAAGGCCTACAACGACTCGGATCCACTGATGACGCTGACAGACTTCCGCGAATACTTCTTCCCGAATGTGCCGTGGACCCATTGCAAAAGACTGATCGAGGCGTTGGGTGTGGAAATGTATAAAGGCAATAGGTAAGTGTTAAGTTTACCATTTCGTTTTGATCCTCTATCTAACTTCAGTTCTCCTTATTATTGCAGAAGACAAACAATGACGCTCATCGAAAGCGGCAAGAACCACAACGAGAGCATACCTTTGATCCAGGTGCGGGACGTGATTAAGTACATGCCGCAGTTGCGGTATATGATGCGCGGCAGCCAGATAGGACAGGAGCAACCACCCAACAAGCGCACAAGAATAAGCTAGGAAACGGGGTGGGGAGTGCAGGCGTTGTACTCCCAGAGCCAAACAGAGTCCAGTGTCCAGCCATCAGCAGTATCATCATCTTCTTCGTCTTCGTTGCGCTTGCCCCAGCAAGGCGCGAATAGTAATCAATCGTTACCTGCTAATTTATCAAAAAGCTTTAGTTCCTTTAATGCATTTATGAGTGGTATAGTGGAGGCTGACTCGACCGAGAAATCGACGTCGGTCACCAGCAGTTCGAGAGAGATAGCGTCGGTGTTAAGTCCTCCTCCTTCAGCCAGCAGTAGCAGCAGCAGTTGTGTGAATCCTTTTTCGTCTCCCGGAGTAAGTTACGATTGGTTGCTCTCATCCAACCCGACACCACCTTTCTCCAACGACAAGCGCAGCCCACGCAGCGCTGAAGTTGTGTCCTCGCCGAACAATTTGTTGGAGAAGCGAGGATTTTCGTCGTGTCGATATCAGCAAGGACTAGTTAATGGAGGAGGCACAACAGAAGGCTTTGGAGCAATGTTTAACAATGGTCTGGGCATGGCTTCGAATATGATGGACTCAACTGGTGGCGCTTTGCAAAATCATTTATCGTTCGGGACAGCAAGCAATGGCATGTACAATGCACCCTATCCTTCCCCGGGGTCCTCAGGCTCAACAGGGAACTCGGCAAGTGTTGCCGCCGTGGCGGCAGCTGCAGCTGCTGCGATTGCTGGCGCACCGACTTATCATTTGCCAGGACACGGACTTCCATCTCCCACAATCTATCCTCCAACACCACCACCTTCCGCACCATGGATACATCCCTGGTATACGGGGGACACTTTCTAGAGCAGACGCTGCACTGTCGCGGCCTTCACAAAGGAGTCGTAGATGTCACGAATATTACTAATTTCTTAGGAGAGTATTCTAAACAAGTATTTTTTCTGTCGGCAGAAAAAGACAAACTTAGTTTCAATGAAACCACGCTGTTTATGTCTTTATGTAAGTTGATAATTTATTTGGAACGCGAGCGGATTTAGTTTATTAAATTCATACAGAAAGATCAATGGCAGCAGAACAGAATTCGTTGTATTTTGTTTTTTTTTTAAAGGCATTTCGGTGATAGGATTAACTTAACGTAATTTAATTGGTCTAGCGAATAAATCTCGTAGCAGTTACGGTGGTGATCCGTAATAAGGGGAATTTATGTAAATAGGCAAAGAAAGTTTTTTTCCAAATCACTCGTGGGGCGTGTAGTCCAGGGGTGTTAATATGTATAGAAGTGACTGCTTTGAACTCAATTAGATGTAATGGTAAACTACATAATGACTGATATTTATTACAACTGTTTCATTTAGCTTTTAAATACATTTCGTACCATGATGATTCCTTTACAAATGTAAATACTGTTCTGCGATTTTGTTATAAATGTGAGTTAATATTTAAGTTATTTTTAGTAAAGCGAAAGCAAAGGACCGAAAATCATCATCCGTAGGACATTCGCGAAGTTCCCGTCCGATGGGATATAAAATAAATATTCTGAAACATACTATAAAGATAAGAGATCCTTTTAAAAATGCAAATAAAAATAAAATTTTATTGGAAACCCAAATGTTAGTTTGTGAAAATTTCTTGAATCGATATTTAACCGTAAATTACTTCCACTTTTAAATTTTTAGTAGAGCAGGATCGCTGTGGAGGATTCTATTGTGGTTGGTTGTATTTTGCATTTCTTTAGCTGGATTGGGGTGCGTGCAGTGCTAAAGTGAAATAAATGGCATAGTTAATATTTTAACTTCCCCAGCCTAGGATCCTAGGATGCAAGCTTGATCGAGGATGATTGGTATTGTCAAGGTTTCTAGTCGCAGACTTTCATTCTGTAGTCTTTATTTTTTTAGGATGCTTTCGTTGCAATTCATGCTAACAGTTGTGAAGTAATAGTTACTGGAATTTTAGTTACTTGTTCATTGCGCTATGTGTATGAGAGGAAACATTTCGGAGTGAAACTAACTTTCATAACTACCAGGAATTCAATGTCGATTTTTAAGAGCTGCAGTTTCAACTATAAGAGTGGGATTTTAGTCATTCCGTAGAGAGCGTACAGGAAAATCGCTGAATAATAGTTTTTAATTCATGTTTAGGGAAATACTAGTAGCCCAAAATTACATCATTTAAGCAATGATCAAGACCTTTCCACCCTCCCCCTTTTTTAGGAAGAATTAAGGATGCAAATGCATATATGAAAATTTAGGAGCAAGCACCGCAACTGCTGAATAAAGGTTATTTTGACTTTTCATCAAACCTGATAGTGCACTTTTTGCTATGAATATGAAATCGCTCGCGTATCATTGAAACACAACTCAAGCATAAATTATTTCAGGATTGTTTTGATATATTGTTTTCATAAAGTGCTCATCGGTAAGAATCGACTGCCCAAAACGCACTACCAATTAAACAATTTTCAAATATATATACCGCCAAAAGTCTTTCTAATCAACCGCAAGATGGCAGCGAAAATGAAATTTGTCAATTGTACAGTTTGTGTACAGTTCTGGCAAAAAATTATTTCGCGAGCTTTTAGAACTTTGGTGCTTTCAGTACAGGTGTGTGCATATTGTACTGCCAATGTTGAACATATTTTGAATTTAGGCATCAAACATTTTTGAATGCATGATTCGTGATTAAATACTACGAAATCTGAATATTTAATTTTCGTAAATGAAAATTGGCGAAATTTTACAGAAAGTGAAAGTTACGTTCTGCTAATCAGAAACCGCTAAGATTGATACGTTTTAGTTTGTAAAAGATCATCTTTATTCAAAAATCAGTTAGAGTGCTTTTTCAAAGCCCAATTCCACTCGTAAACTTTATTACGGGTATCAATACCAATTTGGCTTTCGAAATCTGCATTTGTGCATTTTTTCACCCTTTTCGTACTGACACCGTAAATAAAATGGACTCTTGCTATACTCATTTTCTGTCTCATTTGAAAAGTGCGCTATTGAATAATATGCTTGCATTGGTCTTTATAAATTATTTGTACTTGCATTTTTAGAGGTATATAACTTTTAAATAAAAAAATACGGATAATTTGTTTTGATTGCCATGAAATTGGTTTTATTGGAAAGATCATTCTCTGCGATTTTTATTTAAATATGATTTTGGGCACGGAGGAACAAGGGCGGCGCAAGTCAAAAACTGTTTGTGGGCAAAATGAGTTTCACGAGGCCCTCTAATTGCCCAAAGGGCGGATTTGATAAATTCGACAGAATTTAAATTGATTTCGTTTTCGTGTATAAAATTGCTTAAGTTTAATCAGCGATTGTCCTCTAAATACAGTAGAACCCCGGTTAACCGAGACCCGCGCTAACCGAAACGGTTTTAACTAGCAAAATGCATGATATTATCAGCGGAGCAATGCGCCACCGTGTCACTGTTTGGGCGTCATCAGTCAGTATGTAGTGAATATGTAAGTTTCAAAATGTCCGTAAAGGACTGCAGCTATGGTCTGCTGCCTCGGCAGAAGAAGATGGAGATATCCGCCGAGAATGCCCTTGTCTGGGGACGCGTGAATGCGCTGGCAGGCTAGCATTGCGGTGTCGTGGGAAGGGTTCATTCCCCCAGCAAAAGGATCCACTACAAAAAAATTTCGCACTCACGAATTTCTTGGGGTCGAACAAAGACAAGGCAACCGAAGTCGCAAAAAGTGTAGGTAACTACACGAGGGACAACTGACTTGTTCAAGGAACAAGGGTAACAAGTAAAAAGAAGTGGAAGCAGGGTGACCTCGTCCTTACCCGGAGAGGCTCATGGCCCACAAACGAGAGAAGGGCAACCGGGTGGTGATGGAGCCCCTTCACACCCACCCAACCGGATTAATATCCATATTTGTTGCAGTGGCCAGGTATTCCTCTTCTGAGTGGAAAACTCATACAACTCAACTTGCATAAGTCTTCCCATCAGAAGAAAAGTACCCCGATGACCAATTTATGCCATAGAATTATACAATTCGATTGCATAACTCTATGCCATAAAGAGGCACTCTGCTTGGGCCACTCAACCCGCGACGTCACCTGAAACAAAGAAGATTATATTGTACCCGGCGGCTGGCTCATGTTTTATGAGGAAAGCCTGCCACCGTACCGGGTCCTATACTCGGTCCAAAGGAAGCAAAATAGAAAGACCGGGGTTCTTGTTTAATTCCACATTTTGGCCCCTTTATTATCTCATAAATATGTTTCTCATACAATTTTCTTTACAATTCTGACCTCAGTTTAGTCTTTTGTAACAGCCTTACTGAAAGAACAATTTACATTTCCTTTGGTAAATCACTCTATAAAAACGTCTACTACTTTATACGAATTCAATCCTAACGGAACACGACTAATTCCTTCCTTTTTGGCTGTTCTTTTTCTATGCAAAAACAAAATCTTTTGTTCCGTTCGGAATTTACGTGTTAATTTACAAATTATAGGTTAATTATCCTCGATCAATTTAATTCATGTCTAACGGTTGCTGTCAACACCTACTATACCTTCACATTCATATATGGATCTCTTATTCCCTTTTCCCTTTTTAGAATCATCACATATGTTTTATATTTGTACGTATAATTTCAAGACATATTTTATCAAATTTATAAAGCAAAAATGAAACAAACATGCAGGAAAAAAAATTTGAAAACGAAAGGGTACTTACCCAGACCTCCTCCTATGAGCGCTCGTGTTCGGGGCGGGTAAGGGCCTGCAAACTTGTATTATTTTTTTTCTTTTAAATTCACGAGTGAGTTATTATAATTTAATAACAGACATTCTCTCTACACCGTTTGACTTGCCATCTATAGTCGACTTAATATTGCCAACGAACACCATACGGTCAATGATTATTTCCTTCTTCGGTAATTTTTAGATTCTCCACTTGCTGCGCTTCACATTAACCAGGAATAACACGTGGTCCGCGATATGAATTTACAGTTAGAATCAAAACTAATGAATGACAATATATCTTAACGCCTTTCCTCAGTATGAATGATTTTTCTTGAAAACCCGGATCAAATGTACTCTAAACAAAACGGCAGGTTGATCAACACGATCGACGACCTCTAAGTGAGTGAATTAAGGGTAATTGCTTGAAGAATTGCGCGCAAACTGAAATCAACGGATACTGAACATTTCACATATGCGATCGGTTATTCATAACTAACTGAAACTTTATAGTTTGGATCAACTTAAATGTTTGATACCTTATTCGATTTTCAATATTTCCAAGAAACACGGAACATTTATTAAATTCACTGCCATTGTCGCAAAATGACTCTGATCCAATTCTCTAAGTCTTCCCGAGCTCTTTGTCGTTCCACCCGTTACTCGTCTACAGTTTTTCGCGCACAATCCCGTAAACGTGCATTTTGACCTAGGGACATTGTCTCACCATACGGAACATTCCCACGATTACACTAACTCTAGGTGCTGTAATTATTCACTACACTCCAATCACTTCGCGATTTTCCCTGTCTCTCTTTATTTATTTGGTATACAAATTCCGCGATTATTTTTGCCTTTTCTTGTTGTCCCCGTCCCGTTTTTTCGTCGTCGCAGTCGCCGTGGATTTCTCGCGCCACTCCTCCCTCAAATCACCGACTGCCAGTTTTTTTGTCGCTTGCGCGCGGGAACTCAACTACCGGCGTCCGCGCTGTGTCGCGGTTTCGAGCAGACTCCCCGAAATCCCCCGGCGACAGTACCAGCAGCACCAACCAGCTAACCTCCCGCTACCGCCACCGCTATCGCTCGTACCGTTCACTATCACAGTCTCCTCTTAGCAATCCCTTTCTCGCTTCTCTTTCTCATAAACTCGTTATAAATCGCAACTCGCCGGTCTTGATGCAGCGTTCCGTAGAGGGCAAGCAAACTCGTTCCCGGCCGCAGCTAGCAGAAATTTCGTAAATGTATTTCACTTGCTGGCAGCTGGACATAAACAATATGCACTTTCGTTGCGGTTGATGATGAAGATAGTGATTGTGGATAAATTTCGGTTGTCCCTAACGTGGTCACGACAATGTTTGATTGTGGTTGCAAGTGAGACGAGGAATTGAATTGTGATGACATGGAGGCAGTGCTCATAGTTGCCATAATGATTGCACTGTCATTGGGAAACGGTGAGACGTTCATCGATAGTCTTCTACCTTCTTGAATTTTCTTCTCTTTCATTCTATGTCATTATCATTAAGACAAAATCATCTGGATTTAATGTACCTATGTTCGTTTTTTGTACAAATGAGGACTGTTTTTTTTTTAGTTCATAGCATTTTTTGAAAAGAATTCACTATACAAGACCAACTTAATATTTTACTAATGCTGCTGTATTGTTATAAACAATGAATGCATGAAATTCCTGATCTTGTTCCACGCGAATTGTATTAAGATATTTAATACTAAATGAAGGCTGAAAAAAGAGAGCGAAAACGCGCGATGTACATTTAAATGAGAGAATGTTTAAGTAAACTAAATCGTAATGGAAGGAGAGTTACGCAAAATAGAAGAAATGCTTTTTTCGCTAGTTGTTTACTAAAATAATACGCATATGTATGTCTATTTACTTGATTTGGTACATACATATAAATATTACTTTGCGGTTGTTTTCAACTTATTCCCTAAACTCACTAAGAGTACATACTGCTGCATAATTTTTTTTCACATTTTCCTTTTTATATTTGCCTTGTTATGTTAAATAACTTGCATTTGATAATCACCATTAGAATTAAGTTAAAGTTCTTTTACTACTCTACTCTGACATTTTAAATTTACAGCGCAATCTCCATTCAGCTTATTAGTTAATAGTTCTAAATCCATTATTGATGAAAGCCCAAATAATTATACTCGTAGCTTGTTCGCAAAATCCACTAATCATCGAGCAACCAAATCCTTGAAGCGAAAATCGAGAAGAATACGTTGAACCTCAGCTTTTTCCATGGAGGTATCTTCTGTTATGTTACCGTTGCATCTTTATTCCGTTCTCAAGCATATCAGCCCTATATGGTAGTTTTTCTTTGTAATGCAAAGACATCGCCCAGTAATAAAAAGGTCTCTCTCACCCCTATACTCCTTTACGTTTATTCTATACCCATATCCTTTGTGAAGGATTTCATGCAAATTAGGTGCGAGCATGGGAGTCTCACACTATGTGCGTAAATGGGCATTCACCATATAAAAAGTAACACATGGGTTTAATACTCACTCTTTGTTTGAATGGAGTTCCTTTAAAAGCTTTCCTAATCTCGCTCTTTCTTCATGATATCACTTGCTCATAAGTCGTTGAAACAATTCGCCGTCATCGTCGTCGAAACAATTGAAAAAATTACGCAAATAGAAATTTCCTGCTTTAAGCTTTACTGAACTCCTGAATAATTCGATGGATAAAACAGCTAAAGCTGAAAGTCATTCCTGTCCCATTGTATTTCTTAAATAATTTTTCATCGGTTTCAATTTCGACAAGCTCTTTTCAGCGGAAGTAGTACTTATGGAAATTGTCAATAAAACTCGAATTGCAATGTAAGTGTTGGGATAGATTTCTTGTAAACTATTTTCTGTCACATATTGGATCCACAACATCTTTTATGTGACTGGGTAAAGTCAGAATAATTATTTGCAGTTCCTCGTAAAGTTCGTGAGGATGGAAGTCACTGCTTTCACCAGCTTTAAGAGCTGTGTATAAGTCTTCGTAATTTTTCAATAAATCCTCTTTTGAAAGATTTTTTTTAACATATGGAAATCGCAAAGAAAGCCAAAATATTCTAAGCGTTTCTTCAAAGCGGCAAATCTTGAATCCATGCTAACAACTATGGAATCAATCATAGTATTAAAATAATCTACTTCGAAACGATTTTTGGGAGTCTGAATGGGATCATCACTACTTTCATAGTCACATATCCTTTCTTTCTGGCTGCCCTTTTATTTTTGAAAAATTATAATTACTTTTATCAACAAATTCGTAAGTCTCCGACAAACATTGCTCGAACCCAGTTCGGCGATATTCTTTGATCCAATGACAGAACGTACGTAAATGACGGAGGGCAATACTTGAATGAGTTCCTTGGGTTTGCCAGAATTTGCTTTTACATTCACTCGCAGCAATATCGAATACCATGTATGCAAAGCTATGATGAATTCCAAGCAAAGAATTTCATTCAAAGTCGAATCACAATCACTGAGTGTATCTGATTCTTTTGTTTGATTTTTCAAGCTTTCAATGCATTCAACAACATCATCAAATTGAAGTAATATGGCCTTCATTGCTTCAATTCTGCTTTCCACTCATGTTTCAGATAATAGTTTTATAGTAAGATTTAATTTGCCTTTAATTAACTCCCACCGCTTTGCCGTTCTTGATAATAACAAGTATATGCTTTGAAATGAAACCAAAGATGTTTTTGCTGCACGGATGAATTAACTGCATCTACTAGTAGCGGATTCCAACTATGACACCCGCAAGGTGCGAAAAACGCCCTAGGATAAATATTTAGTATTCGCGTTCTCACGCCACTGTTTATGCCTGCCATATTGGCACCATTGTCGTACACTTGGCCGCAACAATCTTGAATATCTATCCTATGTCTTTCCAGTTTTTTCAGTATTCTCCTGTGGTCTCCACAACAGCAAGTAAGCCGATAAAATTTTCTTTGATTATACCAGTTGATGTGTTCCAAAATCTTAATATGACTGATATTTGTTTGACTCTGCTACAGTCCCTCGTGCAGTCAAACAAAATCGAATAGTATTTACGTATCACTTCATTGGTAACTCTTTTGTATATTGAAATGATCATTGGTGCGTTTCATATGTTCTCGAAGTGTAGGATCGTACTTAGATAAAAGTTTGAAAATGTTTATGAAGGTACCGGGACTGCGACTGCTGTCTTCTCTGAGAGACTCTCTATGCCCATGGAATGCCATATTATGAGAGGCTAAAAAATTAATTATGTCAATCAATCTTCCAAACAAATTTTGCCAATGTTTTCGAGATTCACGAATAAGCTTTTCGTTTTCTTTTTCTATAGTTTTCTCATGCATTATTGCTTTTTCCAATGTTATCCATAGAAACATAAAGGGCATATGTTCTTTGGTATTATCGTGTCTCTGTAAAATACTGCCTATGTGCTTCCAATCACAGCATGCTGCCTGGATCACTTGAGTTTTTGAATTGCTAAAAAGGCGGCACGGAAACTAGTAAACTTTATTTTCAGAAATTGTGTAAACCAGCCAATGACGATGTTGAGTTTCACCATTGTTGAGCTTCCTTGAAAAATGAAACTGAGAATTTTTCTCATGATTATCATCTTTGGGATAGATATCATCACTGGAGCATAATTGCTGAATAGGACCACTTCGAACAATATCCTGACGCTGAGAATCAGTTATGGGAAATTACCATAGTTCTTGGTCCAAAGTGACGGCACTGCTCATGGCTACATTTCTCTTATCACTGTTGCCAGCCAGATAATGTGTCTGTTCATCAGGGATTCCTTTTTCTACCTCGGGTTCTGACAGGGTAGATTATAATTCCGTTCGTTCTTCCAACTCTGGTTCAGCAAACTCCTCATTGCTGGGAGTTTTTTTGAGGAAGTTCATCATTCCTGAATTACAAGACCGATTTGGGGAAGCTCTTCCTGCTTTCCTTTTTCTTTTCGTTGCCCCAGACTCCCATTTCCTCCCTACATCTCTTTCTCTCGTGGAGCCTTTTTGGGACATTCTGAAGTTCGTTTAATGTATGAATGGAAGGTAGAAGAACAAAGAACAATATATGAAATGCTTTAAGTGCTATAACTATGCAAATCGTATTTAAATAAAAAAACTTGGTGGAAACAGTAACACTATGCATAAAGTCTAAAATTTCAAAATCAGTTATAATATCAACTTTATGAGATAATTTTCATGCAAAAAGGATTCGATGTAGTCTGCAATAAAAACTTTGGAAAAGGTGTGCGTGTCAAACATACATATATGTAGTGTGTAATAAACATAAGAAGTCGAGCAGCCCCGTGGTGATCAGGAGTGGCTGCTCCTGAAGAGATAAGGTGGTCACCCCGTCGAAACTGCTTAGTTTGTTGTTTTACTAGTGTAAAGTAAACTGCATCCGTCAAGTTTCAATCCTTTAGGCAGAGATGAGTGGTTCACTTACGCCACTTTAACATCTTTAGGTTTGACATTCCCCTTGTAATGCAACGACCTTCTTCTGTGAAAGTAACGGTTGCTTTTTGTGTAATGTTTGCGTTTGTCTCAAGCCTCCGAGTCCGCTAACTTTAACGAGGCAAAAAAATATTGAATTACTGTAGAGTAGCTTAATTGACACCTAATAGAACTTTTCTAAAGACAATAAAAATTGATCGGTGCGTCTTGTAGAGTAGAGTACGCGTGATAAGTATTTTGTAGTGTAGCTTCGTGGCTCGACAAGAACCCACCTCATGTGATCCCGCAAATGCTAGTCGTCAAGCACGCGTACGCGGTCGTTAAGCGAAGCTAGTTAGGTGAGCTCGGTGTTGTTTATAGCTTGCTGACACTTATGCCAGACCATCGGCACGCGTGTCCTACACAGGCATTTCGAAATTCATAACAAGTGTACCGTTTATGTTATTTGAGGATAGTGGGCCAATAAGTTATTAAGGAAAATTAACTTTATATCAAATTAAATAGCAGTGGAAAACCAAACTTATTAAAAATCTCTTCGCCCTTATGTGAAATTTTGTGGAACACTAAAAAAAACCAGTTTTACTCAATTTCACTCACAATAAAATAATTGAGAAACGATCGGTACTCTGCGTCTGCTATGCCTCGCGAGCCAGAAAGAATGACATTATATGTACTTAAAACCTCTACAAATTGAGCTTCAACCGAATATGCTAGAGACGAATTTCACTGCAGCATGTATGGAGCATAGTATATTCACCTGGCACCAACACCTTTCATTTACCCTGTGTTGCACACTTTTTGAATTTTCCCAGGGGTACGTCAGCTGATCCGGGGCACATCAGCTGAGCCCAGGCCTGGTGCGCTCAAGAAACAAAGCAAAAAGCAAATAAAATTTCCGACGCACGTGTTCTTTTACGCTTTTCAGATCATAGGAGTGCTGCCACCTCCTAATAAAAACTAAAAGATTGCATGGAATGAATTTGTTTTTCTGCAAAGTTATTGATTTTTTGAGATATGGGAATCCTGAACTCTCTCATCGAAGCATATGTTTATATTCGCGCCAATCCTCACGCCAGCATTTACCTACCTACCTGCTACCGAGGATTTATGGCTCGTTGTTCGGCTTGTGTTCGGATTTTTCCGGAGGGTTGACGGAGTGTGGATACTATTTGAGTATACGATGGTATGGAGCTCCAGTGAATTTCGTCGCTTGCTTATGTTTACATAAATAACATATTCGATTAAAGTCTAATTCGTAGGGACCTGAAATTGTCTCGAAGGCTGTGTTCAGACGTGAAGTGAAATTCCAGCATCATACACGTTATGTAAAAAAGAAGAGTGGGCGGCGATTAAGTAATTTGGAGTTGAAAATACTCCAAAATGTTTTTGAGTGGAGTGGCGTTTGTAGTGAATAAGAGATGTTCAATAAGTCCGTAAAGGACTGCAGCAATGGTCTGCTGCCTCGGCAGAAGAAGGTGTCGGTATCTGCCGAGAATGCCCTCGTCTGGAGACGCGTGAATGCGCTGGCAGGCTAGCGTTGCGGTGTCGTGGGGCAGGTTTATTTCCCCAGCACGAGGACCCACTACAAAGAAATTTCGCACTCACGAATTTGACTGCTGGAGATCAAGAGGCGACCGAAGCCGCAAAAAGTGTAGATAACTACACCGAGGGAGATAGAACTTGTTACGAAAACAAGAGGAACCTGAGAAGAAAGGCGGACTTGGGGGTAACCTCGTCATTACCCGACGAAGTTCATGGCCCACAAATGAAAGAGGGGCAAACGGGTGATGGTGGAGCCCCTTTGCACCCATCCAACCGGAATAAATCCATATATATTCTGTTGCAGTGGCCAGGTATTCCTCTTCTGAGTGGAAAACTCATACAACTTGAATTGCATGAACTTTCCCATCAGAAGGGGAGTACCCCGGTGACCAATTTATGCCATAGAATTATACAATTTGATTGCATAGCTCTATGCCATAAAGAGGCACTCTGCTTGGGCCACTCAACCCGCGATATCACCTGAAACAGAAGAGAAAACAACGAATTAAACTGTATCCGGCGGCTGGCTCATGTTTTATGAGGGGAGCCTACCACCGTACCGGGTCCTATACTCGGTCCAAAAGAAGCGGAACAGAAAGACCGAAAGTTATGGTAAATTAATGCATTTTATTTAACCAAAAAAAATAGACATTAGGTCCTGCTCAAAACAAGAGAAAGTATAAGCGAGAGATCATTGCATTTATCTTTAGTTTAAAAATATTAAATAATTCAATACAAAGAACGAAAGGGAAAAAAAATTTAAAATATATCTGCAAAAAAAATTTAAAATATCTGCGAAAAACAAACCCAAAAGCAAACTTTGAAATATAAATCCAAAACAAATTAACGCAATAAAAGGGTACTTACCCCACATGGTCCTTCGAGCGCTCGATGAAGAATGCGGGTGTCCTCTGAAACTTTCATTAATTTAATGAAATTTGATTAACGCCAAACACTGGGCCTTACTCATTTGGTTGACTAAAATTTGGGTGTTTTATGATTTTGATTTTCGCGATTCACAAACTTTCTTCCACGAGTTCTAACTATACACTTTTAACGTTTAACGGAAAGGAATTACTAAATGGGAAAACTAAGTGAACAACGATAATAAAATTTATGTAGGTCGTTTTCCTCGCCTAAGATTCATCTAATAGCGCTATTTAACGTTTACAACAGATTTTGTAAATTTTGATTTCGGTTTCGTACTTGATTAATTATTTTAATCTATTGCCCTACTACTTTAAATACAGTATTGGATACCCGACAATTCAACATCATTTTACTATTTGAAGAGTTTTCTTGAAATCGGATTTTCATTTTTTTTGCGCTTAATTACAATGTGTGTCACGATCTGATTTGACAGGTGTTTGTTGGTATAAGGCCCCCAACTAGTCGGAACGGAATTCTCTTATGTATAGCGGTACATGATGCATGTAAAATCTATCTCCAATCGTCTCAGTAAACGTTGAACACTGACTATTCAGCCTTTTTGGCGTGGAAGAAGAACAAGTCGAAGGATGCTATCGTTTTTCCTCAATCATGCCCAAGATGTGTCTCGTCAAAAGAACCGCAGCTCGTGAAAAATGTCGAATTGGAACTGCCGTATTAAATATTGAAAAATCCCTTACGAAACAAATGACGCGAGAAAAAGTGTTTTTGATCAGCAAATATCGCGCATTTCACAAACTACTGAAGGATGCTCCACAGAGTACTGGTAAAGGATCGGATAGAAAACTAAAGATACAGTTTTAACCAATTTTCCCGCAACGTCCGGCCATTTTTAAACTTGTGACACTATATAAATTCATTTGTAACAATATCCCCCGGTTTAATATAGCGGAAACTTAACATTTCGATTAAAATTACCCAACGATTAAACCAGTGTTTCGTAGTTTTTGTATTTTTTTATTCAAACACGCGATTCGATCCTTCAATGGAGGATGCTTGCAAGAGACCGCCGATATTTTCTCTGATTCGACATTTAACAATGTCCTGAATTGTAAAACCGTTACTCTCATAAAATGTTATCATATTTTTGGAATAGATTCAGAGAATTTCAGTAGCTAAGCCCCCGCCGCTTAAATGTCTAATAACAGTTAGATGGATCCAAGCCAAAAACTAGATTCGGGGGGGAAATCAAATACGCCTTCGGTAATTATCGGTTCAAATAATATGGCAGATCACATCTACTGTTTACTTAATTCACACACTTTGCACACCCAAGCGAAAACACTTCCACCATATATTTTCCCGGAGCACGAGTTTTTTCACTTTTTAGGACAGCGCGACACAGGAAAAGTGCGTGCGACGCACCCTCGTTGCTTAGTAATTCACGTCTCAATTTTTCTTGCAAGTTAAGTGGTCATAAAAATTTAATTCGTGCTTTCTTGTATTAGACTTGGCTACTTCAAAGGATGTGAAAATTCAATACAAGTCTAACCATAAGACACGCACTATTTGCTTTGAAGAATTATGCAACTTGATATATTCGATCAATTAACGATTCGCGAATTGCCACTACCATCGCCAAATGAAGGTGCTCCACCTAATTCCGTCCGACTTCCCCCGAATCTACTTGCAATCTCCCTCAATTTTAGTTGCTTAGAATTCACCGTTCGCTAAAATCCTCGAAATTTATTTCCCGCTTAATTCTTTATAAAAAGCGATAAAAACTTAGAAGAGTATAAAATAATCATTTCACTATCACATTTTCATTTGTTTGCTTGCTTGTTTGTGTATTAGTTTATATTTACTTTTATGATACTTTGGTTGAGAGATTTACTGAAATTGTCTAAATGTGTTGCTAAACGTTTTCCGTTATTTTATTTGGTCTTTTGAGTGCTATCAATTCATGGTAAGTTGAATTCAGTGCTTTTGCGACCGATAGCTATTTTGTTGGGATATATTTGATATTTGCAATAGATAATTCCAATTTTACTTTGGTTGCATTAGTTTGCAATCAATATTGATTATTTCCATGATTAACTTTGAGAGCTATTGTGAACAAAAATCTACATTGTTTAGTTATGTTTATCGAAATGCAAGTAAAATTCAAAGTTGCAATTACTTTATTCTGATTATTTTGTTGACAAAAAGATCAAACTCCTTTGACTTTTGTGTAAAAAGTCACGCTTATATTGCGCACATACTCTTGTTGTAATTTCAAGGAGGTCTGATTGTATTTCTCAAATGAGCTTTTATTGCAAACAACTACATGTTTATGAGATGCCAAAAGGTACTATTGCTTCTGTACTAATTAAGTTACTCTATTGCTAAAAAAGATAAACTCCAGGACATTTGATTTGTTTTCAGCAGGATGATCCTGCGGTTCGCTGCTCGGATAACGTTTCATAATCTCATAAATACAAACTCAACCATTTTTTCAATTTTTCCTTAATCCTCAAATAATACAACATCTTATGCAAATTTCACTTAATCGTATTATAGATATTCTGTGTGCTAGCACCATTATGAATATGTGTTTGCGCCTGTAATTCTTGAATCGACAGAATTTTTCCGTTGAATATTCGCATTTATACGACCCAATGAAGAATTACTTTTGTGTTTATGTTGAGATGTCGATGATATAGTGTTTTCGGATGATTTGATATTGAAGATATTCACAGGTTGTACGTCTGCATAATGTGAATTGCTCGAACGCATAAGATGTTCTTTAATATGTGTTTTGATAACTGGGTCTCTTTCTACTTATAGGCATACTGAATCTTTTGAAAGGCGAAGACATTTTAAAACTTCTTTTGTTGTGTACTGATGCACATCTATATCGTTTACTTTCAATATTATATCTCCCGCTTCAAGCTTGCCACAATCAGCGGCTGGAGAGTTTTCCACTATATCGTAAATAACATGCGGTAAACCACTACTACCAAGTAGCGAAAACCCGAATCCAGTATTTTCATTGCGCTTCAAAATGACCATCACTTTCTCAGCCATTATGGCTACACACTTTCTGAACCACCTATTTTATATATTTGACATCGACAGCATTCCTAATTGATACAAATCGTTTGACACAACTGCCTTCTCATTTTCCAGAGGCTTGTCAAATAGTCTAAGATATATCTCAATGGCACATTTGGCAGCTTTGAAATAAAACGGGTGCGATCGGAGGACGTCTTCAAGGCGTAACAGTCCAACGTAGGAACGTAACGTCATTTTTCTCTAACTCTAAACAATTAAAAGCCTGGATCACGAAACAGGGAACTACACAGAATGAAAGACGATTTCATTATGTTAGGAAAAGTACAGATTATTTTATTTTGATTCAAAACTCTCGCACGCTGGCTTTTTGAGCCATACCTCCTCGATTACTACACGTTATGCGCATACACATGCGTATGTTGCGCATCTTTTCGTTGGGAAATTGTACGATTAAATCAGCCTTTTGAACCATACAATCAAAACATGTGCATCGTACAAAAAAATAGCCGGCGTGACTATGACGACGTGTAAAAGTAAAAGCGTTAGGGTTAAACTTGTTTGACGCTCCTATTTTCCACTCCTCATCTGAACACGGCGAAACACCATCAATTTCGAATCCTATGAAAATTTGGAAAACTAATCTCTGGGCCGGGTGGCTTGCATTGTCAGTATGAGAAATAAGCCAGTTAGATGCGTTGCATTGTTAGAGATATTAGAAAAGCACAATGTAAAATATTATAAGCTCGCAGAAATTGGAATAAATTAAATTAATATCTTTTCGTGCTAATGATTTTCATTAGTATACATGTATCTAGAGAGCTTAAAACTGTAAGCTGCAAAAACTATCCTGTACGCGTTACATAGCGTAACTTTAGGTTTTGGCATGGGCATGGATCACAACTGCGAGTATATATACGATTATAATATATCCTGGACGAATATATTTTTAGATTATATTTGAATATGCGCTGATGGTTCTAATGGTATTTAGCATATTTTTTAATTTTCATTAAGGTAAAATAAGGATCGAAGTGGCAGACCTCCTAAGCGCGAGGCCGTAGGTGGTCGCCCACGCCTCGCTTCGCCACTGTGAAGGAAGTCCAAATGAGAGGTCGAATTTTCGACTGCTCAATAATTGGAGCCGTATCTCGCCAATAACGCGGCGAATTTTGTCTTCCATTCCATCCTATTCATGATAAAATGGGAAACCAAACTAACCATCAAACGCATGACAGCTGTGACATCATACTTAGCATTAAAGAGTGTTGCCAACTTAAAGTTCTGTACTTCTAAAAAACACCCATTAAATGAGAATAAACGTAAAAAGCTCCTCGTGCATCAGCTTTTTAACATTCAGCAATTTTTTCTTGGGCAGACAGTACGAGATAACCAACTCACCGATGCCTTTGACACATATATTGGACTAAAGCAGGGAGATGAGCTACCGCAATGCTATTAAATTTGGTCTTGGAATATGTTCTAAGGAAGCCATCTGTCGATATAAGATGTACCGACAACGTCAACATTTTCTATGGTTGTTAATAACCGTCAAAGAACTTTTCTTGAAACTCGACAACCAAGCAAAACTAGTAGGGCTACAAATTAATGAGAAAAAAATCAAACTCATGGCGCAGTAGAGGAAAAATACCTCAAATATCCAAAATATCACACTTGGAGAATACGATATCGAAAATGTGGGCAAATTTGTGTATTTATTTATTGATTCACCATGCAAGGCAGATCAATTGTAGTAAAAATTTACAACAACTTTTAGGGAAATGTGAATGAATTTTTGTTAGTATGAAAATTAAGATTCGAAAGTGGGAGCTAATGAATAAAATTAGTTAGTATGAAGGAAGGAATTAGGTTTTGTGAGGGAAAATGTATCGAATGAAATTTTGTTAATGGAAATTAATGAATGGAATGTTGTAAGTGGGGAAATTAAAACTATTATTATATACTATTTTTTTTTGTAATTGAAAATAAGAGAAAAGGGTAGGATGAAGATGGTGGGGAAATAAAAATTATAGGGGAATTGTTAAATGATAATAAAAACAAATAGATTTACTGATGCAAAGGGTATATGCGCCTAAAGGAAGGGGGAGATGTTACCGCGGCAATTTGAAGTTACGAATGGGAGAAAGTCGGTGCGCCGGAATTCGCAACAACTGTCGAGGTTGCAATGAGCTGGTCACGTGAATCGTATGGACCAACAACGGGAAACGTTGGGAGAACTGAAGGGCGGAGACCAGTGGAGAAATCGAACAAACGCTGGTCTGACTCGGTCAACGAAGAGAGTTCATCGCTGCTCGGATATCGAAATTGGAGGACGTCGTCAATGGACCGAGACAGTTGGAGGCGCTTTGTGCAGGAAGCGAAGGCACGAGAGGAGTTGTAGTGCTATGACGAAGAAGAAGAAATTTCATATGCGTTATTTTGTCCACTGAGGCTCGTCGGCGAGTTTTTGATACATAAGCTCATGGTAGAATTCTTCCGTTCACTTAGCTTGGGGGCCCTGACCAGGTGCTTTACCACAATCATCTGCTATCTTATAGTTTTCTCACTTTTCTTTTTCAAATTCTCTGCAGTAACTTTTCTTTGCGCTAACGTTTTTCGTAATTCCTTACAAATTAAATCCTACTTCATCGAATTTGGGCGTCCACTTTAAACACCGCGATATGTGGCATTCGATACTCCTACCAAAAATAGAAACAATTGCAACTTCATTGTATAATGCTTTATTATAACCTTTTGGTTTTCTTGCACCAATATGACATTTTTGCTTCTAAAATGATGTTTCTATCAAATAGGAATGTTTCTTTGTCCGTTATATTTTCTATTTTGTAATTGCATGCCGTTTTATGTGGTATACAATTGACTTATATTAGCATTTACTTCTAAATATATATAATAGTAATAATCACGATTTGTTTTCCTTGTTATTAACATCACTGTCACCTTTTTTTCCTGTTAGTTATCTAAAATAAAAGTATTCCATATTTACATGTAACCCTTCAATTTTTCTTCTCTCCACTTTACTCGAATACAACACTGTAAAAATATTAATTGAAGTTTGGGTAGTAGTAAAATTACAAATAATGGTGACTAGAGAGACACTATTTTATTTTAATGGGAGTTATGTTATTGAAGATATTTTTGTATTAAAACTGAATACTACAGGCCAAATTTACTTTTCTATTATCAAAGATTGTGTAAGATTTATTTTTCAGAAGGCATTCTTTTATTTGTAATTTGTCTCATTATTAAAACCGTTTTTATTTTTTTTTTATGTATTTGAGAAGATTGATTTTAACTTCGATTTGTTGACGTTCAAAAGAATTTTTTGAATAGTTTAAAATATAAATAAAATCGAACTATAACTAACATTGCTACATTATTTCCTGAATCTATCGTTTATAGCGCATGCATGTATAATTACTGTTAACTTTCTAGATATAACACTGCGTGAAATTTCTTTTTGTTAATGCAAATCAATGTAGTATTGCAGATTTCCATCGTTACTATTGGTTTAAAGCGCGATGTTTCCAATAATGAACCATCGAAGGGATATGATTAAAAGTCTGTGGTATTTCCAGGAATTTTTTGAAGGGTTATCTTGAGAGGTATCAAGAGATACTTTCCTGTCAAATTTATTGAATAAAATTTATACTTTTCTGAAATTGTTTAACCTTCTCACAAACCCTTTCTAGCTTTCTGTATCCGTTTTAAAATACTAAATATACCATTTCAGTGAATATTAGCAACAAATTACCCGGCCATTTACTGGTCTATGTGTCACAATTTTGCCAGTTTTCTAGCTGTGATTGCAGCATATACAAAAGCTACGGTTTTAGATTTCCCTACTAGTTTCCCGGGTTGCCTAAGTATATGTTTAATTTTAGAGAGCTGGAAGATTAATTATATCTTGTCAACTGGCAATGCTGCAAGTGTGTGATAACAATGTGTAGATTACATTGATTGGTAAAGTCGACGCTAGTGCATAGTACATAACAATTAACATTTTGAGCCTTTTTGAGGCTTGATTACAACTTCGCGACCGTCAGAATAACTTCCTCCAGTTTTAAATGCTTTCAAAGCGTTTCTACATACTTAAACTTTAAGTTGCCGTTTATAAGTGGGTGATTAGTATTTCTTAATGGGATTACGTATTGTCTATCATTACATTTTCAAAAGGCTTTGTATGACACGCGCCCTTGTGGAAATATATAACATAATTTTTGGATTGTTTTACTACATCCTTGCATAGTTGATCCTCTTTGGGTTTTTTGATGACTAGCCCGAGGAGTCGTTAGAGCTACAGAAGCTTTACATATTTCTTTATATACCCATTATCATTCACATATTTGAGTTATAATAAATAAAATTACATATTTACAACCAATTAACACTGTGGCGTTCTAGGGTCGTTGCATTTGTTTGAATATTCTCTAACAAGCCACACATTGTACCTCAGTGCAAATTTCACTTTTCGTTTGCAATTGGAAGGACATTTTAATTTTTACGAATTAAATAATTTAGCAGCATACATCACAGCTTTGCACTTAAGACTTACTTCTTCTTATTGCACCAATTAATCAATTTTAATATGAAGGTCATGAGCTTGGAATTGAATTACTCATTCATTTGTATTTCGAAATAGGCATGTTATGTAGCCTGATTTATCTTCATCTGCATAAAGCTTTTATATTATTCCAACTCTTCGCCAGTTTACACTTTTTCGAATCTTCCTTTCCTACCATGTGCCCTAATTTATCCTCAAATTACCGTTATAATTAAAGTAACTGAGCAATAACTGGATCTAACAGACACATGTGTTCAGCTCCTCGAACTGGCAAGCGATTTAAGCAAAAATGTCGTATCATTTCAGGCACTGACTCAAAAGGCCTGCTGAATTGTCCTAGAATATATAAGCCTGCATCGTTGCGTTGTATCCGCATATGCATGAATCCTTTTGCGCTTCTGAAAGTACGGAAAATTAAAATTAATGTCGGTTCTCAACTCGACTATCAAACAAAAAATTACTTTAAGGACAATGAGTAATCCTGTTTTGTTGACTCACAGTTCCTTACTAGAAAGCTTCCTTCGGGTAAGGGTCGTAGAGTATTTTCTGCTTCGACGCGTGTAATAGCTCCGTGATACCAGCTACGATAAATTATTAGGAAAGTTTAATATGGATTATGGGTATTAGTTGGTCAATTATGAACTTACCCTTGTCGCTCCAAAGGAACCGTGGCGTCAATCAAATCAACAGCTGTGGTAAATGTTACGTTAGATATATTTAAATTTAATCCCCGAGTTGTCGCACCCTTCAAATCTAAACTTCCAAATTTATTGTTGGCTGTTTTAGGTTCATTTAAGTTGAGTGTAAGATTTTGACGAAACATCGAATTATCTGGAATAGCCAAAATAAAATGAATAAATTATTATGGATTCAATGAATCAACGTTGAATTTACAAAATTATTTTAACAAAGCGAAATGATGTGATCATCTAGTCTTCGTTCTTGCAATTCCAAGTGCCTCACTATTTGGATCTGTGTAGAATTATGAAAATGATTTAAGTCAGCTCCAACCTCTAGTGGGGTTTGTAGTGATATTAGGTATATTATAAATGTCCGTAAAAGACCGCAGCGATGGTCTGCTGCCTCGGCGAAAGAGGATGGTGGGATCTGCCGAGCTTGGCCTTGTCTGAGGACGCGTGAATGCCCTAGCAGGCTAGCGTTGCGGTGTCGTGATGCGGGTTCTTTACCCCAGCATAAGGACCCACTAAAAAAAAATTTCGAATCCAAGAATTTCGAGGGTCAAAAGAATATCGACTGGAGTCGAGAACTTTCAGTTCCGATAAGAAGCACAACACTGATTGCCTATATTCGCGTTTAATATCCCTTAACATATTGGGCATTTTCGAACCGTTATATTTGGTTGGGCTGCGTATTGACGATTCGCGGCAAAGTATATCACCTCTTGAAGGAAGTTTAATGTTCCGTTGTTTTTATGACACATCACCACTTCTGATGCAACACTACCGACCGAACCATACGTGGCGCCTTTAAGTGGAATAGCCGCTTGCTGACTATTAAACGGGCACAGTAAAAGCAATAACACAGAACACCTCGATCCCGATTCCGGTTTCGAAAAGTAGTAGGCAGGTCGGGTACTACTTGGGCGTACGTGATCCGAGACTCCCGATCCGCTAAAAGCTTGTCACCAGCACCGAAATCCTTCAGTTACACCTCAAAACTTAGATATGAGTACGAGCAAAAAGAAACCCCCGCCACGGTCGCTGCTGAAGCTGTTGCGTTTGCTTCTACTGCTGCTGGCGCTGTTCTCGCGATGTGTTCGCGGTGACGATCCAGACTCAATCGTCCACATGCTAGATGGCGCAACGGGAATCGACGAGCCTCTCCTTCATTCCGCTGCACACTTGCCTTCGCCAATGCAATACGTGCATGTGCAGCGGGAAAAGGTGTTACCATGTCCGCATTTTTATTGCAGATGAGAATTATTAAATTAATGAAATAATAATAGAAAAAGATAAATATCATAAAGAATATAATTATAAAGAAAAGTTTAAAGTTAATGTAGAAAAAAAATAAATGAAAATTTATATTTATAAAAAAAATATTTTATGATTTATAGCTATAAATTGAAATAATGAAATTTTTCAAATCTGCAATTTAAATTTCGGGTAAGGGTTATGCCAGTTTTCGAGCAGTTTGCTTAGGCTAATGCTCGATTATTGCAGGTTGATCTTATGGTCTACATAGAAGTATATAATTTAGGCATCAGTTCCAGTCCCAGTAACTATCCCTTAGTCTAAGCAGTGTAGTCGATAGTTTGCTCTAGTGAAGCCGATCCTCAAACTTCAAAGTTAGGGAGTAGAGGAAACACTGCTGAAAAACGACATCATATGGCTGCGGAAAACGACACCACGATCACAGCTGAAATTGAGGCAATATCTCGGTGTTACGGGAGCCGCAGTGCAATTATTACCCGCGAATTGTAATCAAAGTATCTGTGGGCGCGGCGTCGTATCATGCATTACCAGAAGTGATTGTGTATCTATACAGGCATACCTCGATATAAGTCGTTTCGCACAAAGTCGTTTCATACATGAGACGCCAAATAATTCCTACCCCGATCCGATTAACGACAACTTTGCTCCACACTTGCGTCACTTTCCGAAACATAAAAATTCGTAATTACCAAGTATAAGTTCATTTATACCATAATTACGGAAAGTATAAGTTCATTCGAAATAAGAAAATTTTTAAATGTTCAACTTTTTTGTGAAGCAGTGTACTTATGACCTTAAATATGCTTCAAAGAATTATAAAATGTCCCCATTGCACAAAAAATATGTATGTATGTATTCGTCTTTTTCTAATTTGCTGAACATGAAGAGTGTGCAGATTTATTAAAGAGGGAAATCCCCGAATATACACAAGTCAGAGTATTCTGCATATACGAAAGGTTTCAGATTTCGTTTTGTTCTGTCTCAGGTTCGATTGCGTGAATAACATCGCGTGTGGTTTGGTAATTTGTGACTTATGATGGGTGGAAAATGCCGTGCAGAAAATTTTACTGCGATCAGCTCGAAGAAAGCTAGAAACACAGTGACTTTAGAAAAGAAAATGGAAGTTTTGAAGCGCATTGATTCCGGCGAAAAAGTACGTCCGTTCGACAAGCATTAAATTTAAATCGTACAACTGCCCATACTATAATAAAAATGCCGAAAAAATTCGAGGAAGTGTACAAGCTGGTTCATCTAAAGCATGCTCTGTAATTACGAAATCGCGAAGTATTAATATGGAAACAAAGGAAAAATTGTTAAGTATTTGGATCGAAGATCTCAATCAAAAAAACCTGCCTCTCAATACACTGATAATTCAAGAGAAAGCTAGGGCTTTGTTTGCATCCATGAAGGAGCAAAATGGCGGTGGAACAGAATCATTCCAAGCAAGTTCTGGTTGGTTTCACAGATTTAAGAAGCGGATACAGATGCAGCCGCTAACTTTTTATCTACGTTTGTGGGTGTCATTTCAGAGGGAGGATATGCTCCACAACAGGTAAGCGTTTCCAGTTAAGTTTGGATGTATGGGCAGTTCAAAACTCTCTATGTTACTATAGGTCTTTAACGTGGACGAAACGGGCCTTTTTTGGAAGAGGATCCCCTCCAGGACATTTATATCTGTAGAAGAAACTACCGCGTCCGGTTTCAAAACTTCAAAGGATAGACTAACATTGCTTCTTGGAGCGAATGCTTCTGGAGACTTTAAGTTGAAGCCTTTGCTTATTTATTCTTCGGAAAATCCAAGAGCGATGAAGAACATTTGCAAGGAAAGATTACCCGTAATTTGGCGCTCGAAAAAGAAGTCTTGGATGACTTCCGTAATTTTTAATGATTGGTTCCAAACATACTTTTGCCCGGCAGTGAAAGATTATTGCCTTAAAAATAACTTGCCCCACAAGGCAATACTAATTGTTGACAATGCACCGTCGTATCCGGTCAACTTGGACGAGTTCGACGAGAATATCAAAGTGATATTTTTGCCCCCCAGCACCACGTCCTTGCTCCAACCTATGGATCAGGGGGTGTTGGCTTCTTTTAAGGCTTACTACTTACGCATGACATTCAAGCAACTTATTGCTGAAATTGATCAAGGGGACCAAGATACTGGCAAATCAATATTCGAAGCTTTTGGCGCAATTTCAACGTTCTGAAAGCAGTTGAAAATATCAATGAGTCTTGGAAAGAAGTAAAAAATTCCAATTTGAATGCTGCGTGGAAAAACGTTTGGCCTGAATGCGTTAATAGGCAAATAAATCTGACAAATTCGCCTGACACCATTCAATCGGATATTTTAAGTTTGGCTCATCAGATTGGTTTTAACGATGTAGACGATAATAATTTGGCAGAATTATTACAATCGCACAATAATGAAATTTCAGCAGAGGAATTAATTCAACTTCTAGAAAATCATGATGATATTGAAACTGAAGTCGGTGAAATAAGGGAAAACCTTAGCTGCAGACCTTCTTTAACTATTCAATAATTATCGGAAGGGTTGGAATGCTTAAAGAAAGCCGAACAAATTTTTAGTTTAGACACGGATAGGGAAAGACATGAAAAATTTATGCGACTCATCGATGACGCATCTTTTCCATACAAGGAGCTATACACTGAAAAAAGGAATGCCACAATGCAGCGTACCATAGACTCATATTTTTCAAATTCATAAGCAACAACCTCGTCAATGCATGTTTCAAATGAAAATTTTTTCTTCGATTAACAAAATTCTTAAAATATACAACAGTATCTTTCTTCATGTTTTTTCCGTTTATTTACTATAATAATAAATAATATTAAAATATGAATTTTGTGCCTTAATTTTACCTAATTCGTTTACATATGCATTTTGCTTTGACCCGGTTTAAGTCGTTGCAACTTTAGTCGCCTTTCCCTGGAACGTATCCCTGTCGTAAATCGGGGTACGCCTGTACTCGTATTAAGTATTAAATATATACACACAAGACTTCGCAATCGAACGTACCACCTCAGTGGAACGAATTGGTTACATGCATATGCAATTAGGTAAATCGAGCGAAAGCTAAAGCTTTGTGGTTGCACCAGTCACAGAGAGATGGCATTAAAAAACATTCCATTTTGAACTTTGATCATTGACTATTTTAAATTATCTTCATTATTTTAGTTGGTAAGCTATTAAGTCAGTATGATTATGCTATAAAAGAAAATTAAAGAAGCAAGAAAATCGAGGTCTTTCTCCATTCGCTGGCTCAAGCCTGCGTCCGAGCTTAATCTATCCCAAGGCACCTAGTCCGGGCGAATTAGGATAAGTTCAACTGCGTGCTCAAGGCGTCAGCCCGAGTATTAGCGTCCTAAGGCACTTACGCCCGGGGCCTGCAGTTAAAGTCTTAATTGATTGGTTTCTTCTTATTTCCTTTTCCCTCTGCATGACTAACAAATATAACTAAAGAAAACATAAATTGTTTAAATTAGCTGTTCCATTTATATTCTAAAAATATACTTATGTAGGCATAAGTGCTCATTTTCTTGTGTTGTTATAAATTAATTAGCTTCAAAGAATTCGTTGTTAAAGTATGGTATTGATAATGTATAGTTAACTGAACGTGTAATTGCATAGCATAATAAAGAACGAAATAAAAATTAAGTCATTAAATAAACGAACATCTTTTCACTGATCTGGTTGTCAAGCATAAAGTAGTACGTAATTGTCACACGGTGAGTTTCTCTTTCTCCTCAGGAGCCTTGGTGTGTATATAGGATACACATCATATCAAGCTCTCAGTACGTGCCAGTATACATAGGGTATGCTGGTATGCAAAAAAATGGCGCAGCAAACACCACAATGTAGCGCATTGTGCAGCAAAATTAAATGGGCTGTATATCTTTCCACCCAGCCGATATCCGAAACCACTCAATTCCTGTACGCTACCACTGCTACTTGCACTGTCAATCAAACTAGATCAGTATTCTCAAGAAAATCAAATAAACATCAATCAAAAAATAATAGCAACAATATAATATTAATATCCAACAACTAATGCAAAGAAAATTAATCCATTTTCTTAACTCTAATCCTGTTGACCTAAAAATCCCAATAAACTTCTGAACAATTCAAACATAATTTGGCGTACAACTTATCCAAGATATAAAGTTCCAATTGACTAACATGCAAAACAATGAACAGTAAAAGTAAACATTAAATACAAGCAAGCCCAAGCATAATGAAAACCGAAATAACGAGTAAACAACCGCGTGTACATCGTTATGCCAACATAATCCCTTTTATTGCTCAAAAAACTCAAACAATAATAATAACAATAACGCGCATCCACATGAATATTCAGGTATTATCTTTTAAATTGAATTAGTATTCGAATAATTTCCTGAGAGCGTTTAATGAAATCAGGTGATCGGTACAATCTCTAGTCGTTACATACTTATGTTTCATAAATTGATTACATACAAAAATATGCATTTGATTAAATAAATTAATGAGTAGACACTTGGACAATAATTTTTATTGCAATGAAATAAAAGAACAAACAAAATAAACAGACTGCGTGAAATAAATATAAAATTTACATACAAGAGAAAATTTTTCAATACAAATGCTAAACAAGAAATTAAAATAATTTCAAGTTTCACTGAAATAATCCAAGTGTAGGAACTGTGAAACAAACGGCTTTTAATTATACAACAATGCAACATAGGCCAACTCTCTCAATTTGCAATTTCATAGTATTAGCAGTAATAAAATGGAAACAAGTGGTAGTAATGCCAATCGATCGCGGGAAGATTTTATTAGTTCAACCCACTGCCGGCAGCCACAAATGTGATTCCTTCAAAACAAAACTATCAGCAGCCACTCAGCCTTTAGTCTAAGTAAAAAAAAAAGATAGCCACTGAGCTGTTGATCGGAAACCGTCAGCAGACACGCTATTCTGATGTCTAAGTTACATGATTACAATAGCCTCTGAGTCGTCGACCGAAGCTGTTGGTGGACACGTTGTTTTAAGTTACCAGTCGGTAAGGAAACCGACAATAGCCTCTGAGCCGTCGACCGAAGTGGTCGGCGGACACGCTATTTTTAGTTGTAAGTCACTATAGAAATAAATAAAAGCCTCTGAGCTGCCCGACTTCAACCGTCAGCAGACACGCTACATTTAGTATTAAGTCGTATGCATATCATCGAAATAGACACCTATTTACCAACCAATCGGAGTCTCTGCGCTGTTGAACTAAAATGGTTTGCAGACATGCTTCACTAAGTTTCCCTGCTCAATAAATGCATTCTAACTGCTAACTACTAAACAATTCACTATTGAAACCCCTGTGGATAGCGCAAAAAATTTAAAACCCACCCATTTCCCACCCTTCCACTTTACACGTATTCTCGAGATCAAATATTTTAACTAACGGCTAATGAAGTGACCTCATATGGCACTTTACTGTCTTCCAGCAAAGTCTAGGATAGCGTTACGCTAAACCAAACAGACACAAATTAGGGAGAAATTCGACGGAACATTTAGGGTCTTAAATGAAGGCCAAAACTATATGCTCCCATGCCTATGATATAGTGATAGTTTTATTTCGATCATCTTTTATAATACTCTTTCTCGCAAGATATTTTTAACACAGTATTTCTGCTTAACATCTCACTCATTTCCCACTCTTCCACTTTACCCGTATCCTCGAGATCAACAATTTTAACGAATGGCTAATGAAGTGACCTCGTATGGCACTGTACTGTCTTCCAGCAAAGTCTGGGACAGCGTTACGCTGAACCGAACAGACACTCACTAGGGAGGAATTTGACGAAACATATAGGGTCTTAAATGAAGGCCGAAACTATTTGCTCCCATGCCCAACATATAGTGATAGTTTTGTTTCGACTTTCTTTTATATTACACAAAATTTTGGTACATTTAGCCTCCCGTGGACCCCCTGATGCATTAAATAACTTTTTAAATTCGCATTCTAAAAGTTCTAATCAAGACCTTTCATTTAATACCCTACTCGACTACCTCTAATTAAAAAAAATTTTACAGACCACTTCATTATAAGGGGGGACACCCTTAAAAAATTTTGAAATAGTTGGTAAGACCTATACTTTTGAGAGACCACCATTTCTGACCTTTTCAGAAAGTTTAGAGCTTTCTAGCATCTACAGTTTCTGAGGAAACTTACAGTGATAGTGACAGCTCGCGAAACTAGCTCCTGCCCCACTAAAAGAAATATCCTGAGTAAGGTGGATGAACCCAAGGAATTGCCCCCTAAAGCACTTGTACATTTGCTAAGCAAAGGTAAACTAAAATCTGTCAATACCGCCTCTTGGGAAACACGGGGGCCGAGACAGTTCGCTGACAAGGACTCAGAGGGACTAAAATTTATACAAGTTGCTTACCATCGCGAAAAAAGGTCTCTGTGCACCAGAAAATGGAAAATGTTTTTCTTTGTGGTTGGGAGATGAATGCCATTTACGCACTGAATGCGGGGCTCCCATGCTCACGAGTGACTGGACTACCCACTAAACACCTCCTCTGTCAACCTGAGAACCTAATCAGGGCCATGTATCGATTTTGCTACCCCTTGAGGTGCCTTCACGGATCCTTCCTCTAGCGGAAGGGGAGTGTTACATAACCAGTATACCCTATGTATACTGGTATGAACTGGGAGCTCGATTTGATGTGTATCTTATATACATCATCAAGGCTCCCGGGGAGGGAACTCGCCGTACACCACTTACCTGCTACTCGATCCATTGAAACCAAATCAACCAAGGCAAACGTTTGTTTAATTAATTGTTTTTATTTTATTGTTCATTTGCTTTTGCAAAATTACATTCCACATTTTAAATTATTGAAAACTTATTTTAGTAATTAGTGAAGCGCTTTCCACTTGACTTATCGTGCTTCACAGGTGAGCGCCAGCCTTCTGAGGGAATCAACATGACGTGCTGATGGTTCGGGGTGGCCACACGGCGTGGCACGCCAAAAGATCGATTGAGGTTCGCGGCGCAAGCCAAAGCCTCCATCCTCACCACTTCCTCGTACACTTTGACTTTACTTCTGTTTAAAGTTTTAATCGCGAATACTTAAACGTTACAAATAATTGGGTAGTAGCAGGATCCCTTTTGGACTTGAATACACACTGACTCGAATGCTTTGCCCAAGAACTTTAAATACTGTTCTTTCGTGAGCTTTCAACCTAAATTCTCTTTTAAGGAGCTGAGTAGCCGAACACGTGCGCTCTCGTTCCACGAAAGTTTTTCCTCCCCGCTTCGTCTTGCTTGCTCGGCTGGTGAATATTCGAAACTGGGGAAATTGAGCGAAAGAGTGCTTTTTGCTTAAGCTTTTGGCTTCGAAAGAATGCTTTTAGCTTAAGTTTTCGGCTTTCCCACGATCTCTTGAGGTGAAATAGCGAAACTGGGGAGATTGAGCGCAAGAGTGTTTACGCCGGAACTTTCGGTTTTCCTTTCCGCTTACCTCTGTTCGAAGCACACCCAAAGCATATCGTTCACGATGTGAATATCATTGCGGGTTAGCTTTTTTTGTTTATTTTACCGCGCGCTTATTTACTTGCGTATATGCTTCTTTGACTAATTTTCATTCGCGAAGTGCAAGTACATAGGTAGTGTTTGCTCGCTCACAACTACTTCAGTTATGAAGCGGAAATATATCCGAGTATCTTGTATGTGTTCGCTCGCAACAGGAGAGGGGAAGTGGAATTGCCAGACAAGCAATCTCCCAGCCCCGACGTCCCCGACTGTTTTGAGTCCCTTTTATCTTTTAGGACTGCCTGAATATAATGTGCCACCTGGCTCCATTTATCAACTGATCCAAGCACCACCGTGACTATACTATCTGGGGTGAACTCTCAGTGTCCCTGTAGAGATCCCATCACAGCTTTTCTCATTTTTTCTACGCAAAAATGTGTGGCAGGTATCGTCTTCCTCTTCTGGGCAAAACTGATGATCGGGGAACCGTGACTGAAACAACCGTTCCCGCTCAAAAGCTGGGCCAGTTAGAAGTGAGTCTCACCATGCCTTCAATGACGCCATGGTCTCAGACCCGGGATGAATCGCGCAGTCCACCTTCGCTTCATGCAATTCACCCAATACTGCTGCCAATCGTTGAGAGAAAATAGTCAGCATTATTTAAATGAGTTCCTTTTACTTGTTTCGGAAAATATATTTGTGAAAATTTCTAGAGAAAAGTATAAACTTGACTCATGAGTGTGTTCCGCAAGTTTTGAAGGTAGATGGTGTTGTTTGGTTCTGGTATTTCTTTTAAGCGTGAAGGTTCCACACTGTGAAAAGTGGTACCTATTAATATTTTCATCCCGAGAAGGTGGAAGTTTGATTTAGTGTATCTGGACTCCATCCTAATCTACTAAAGGCGAATTCCTTGCGGTAAGCCGGATGTTTTTTTCGACGACCCATTTCCATTGAACTTTGTATGTTCTTGATTCCTGAGTGGAACAAACCGGTGAGCCATAAAGTTGAGCGGAGCCTAGACTCGTCCATTGGCTCGTTAACCGGGCCCAAGCAGTTCCAGCTGGAGCATCCTCAATTTGGAGGTTAACAGTCTTTCTGGGTTGAATGAATATAGGATCTAATTGACGCGACTGCAGCTATTTGGCGTTTTATTCCATGTTTTGCAACAAGTTTCTAAAATTAAGTTCTGTTAATTGTTTCCCGTTATCGAAAATGACGAACCTAGTACTTTAAATACGTGGATAGTGAACTTACGCATAGTTACTACTATGGAGAGTTTCAATAACGGAACCAGGAAAATGACAGCACCGATGTTTTCTGAAGTGGCCCTTTCTTATGGATATAACGAATCGAAGTATGTAAAACCGTTGGAAAAAGTGGTCTAGAATATCGAGTTTTCCAAAGCAGAGGTTTGAGAATCTGGTTTGTAGTTTTGTCTTTCTTTCGACATTACTCGGTGTCCTAATTTTACGTTAGCAGGCCTTATTAACCTACCTGACGGTGGTGAATTGTACTTCACGGTGCATAAAATCAGTACATTGCTACTGCACAATTTATTACGGCCAAAATGAATACATCTTGGCAACATTAATTTAATACATACCAAACGTCACCCAATAATTTTACACCAGATTCTCACGTTACCAGACCAATAGTGGCAAAAATGCTCTCCATCATGCAAATGGAGTATGTGTTCCGTAACAAACTTTTCGTTGACTCCCTCATCAAGCCAACTTCACTTTTTTGGCTTCATCAAGCCAACTTCACTTTTTATTGCAGTTAGGTTAAAATTCGTGACGCATAGTTCAAGATGTCAATAAGATAATGTAAAAAATGTTCACATAATTCCTCAAATGGTATCAACAAGTACTTACCTAAACCAATTGGTTTCTGGTCGTCTCGCACAGAAAAACTTGATGAAGCCTGTGAAATACCACTAGATTCAGTACTATGTACAAGCAAAGTTGTTGTTTGCGGTTGATTCATTCTTAATCGCCTTCTTAATTTTGGCATATCAAATGGAAGATCACCTAAATCGACTGATGTAGCACTGCCAGATGTACAATTATCCTGCCGAGAATTAAAAGAAAAAACAAATTAAACAACAATTTCAAAATAACCATTCACGCTTTTAAAATTACTTGTGGCAGTAGAAGTTTCCGCCTTCGTAATTTTGGCATATCGAAAGGAAGATCACGAAGGTCTTGGGGTAAAACATTTCCCGAATTGCTTGGCTCTGTTTTCTCTGACGCTAGATTTAATTTTGGAAGGGCATATTTTTGAAAAGCACTTTGTGTAGATCTCCCATCTTCACGGGAATGCAAAGATATTCCACTGTCTGAACCAATGATTTCATCCGTCAGGTGAAGGAGGGTTTTGTTCGGGAAGGCTTTGCGCTTTTGCTGTTTTGAGACGCTGTCCGTTGTTTTCTGATCGTCACTTGGACGATTAGAACCGGTACCAGTTATTTTATGGTTTTCATCGGTAGGCGATACTTTCTGAGAACTGGTATGTCGATTTGGGTTAAACTCAGATGATTCAGACGCAGGTTCCTGTGATGATTTGTCGGATATTGGGCTTAATATATGAAGTTTCGAATGAAGCATAACGGGAGCACGAATAGGTAAACAAATATTATGACCTGAGTCTGAACTGTGTGAGCTAAGTGATGTAGACTGCCTAGACCCTGAACTAGTTGTGCTGCGATTGCCTTCGCTGGTACTGGAACGCAATGACTCCATACTCCCTTCACTGCTTGATGTTGCCATACTCTCGGTAGATGAGTAGTCTCTTCCACGTCGCTGACTACTATGATGAGACTTTCTAAGCTCTATTACGCGACCTGATTCTAGCACAACCGAACGAGGACGGCTCTTACTGCTACGATTCGGCGGATTGAAAGATGGCTCCCCTATGCTACCATTGCTGCTTGTTGGTATTTCCTGGTGATGCCGCACATTGTGCAACGGTAAACGTAAATCCTTAATTCGTAAATGGGATGGGTTCGACGCGGGTAGGTTTGGTGCAATGCGTATGCTGTTCATGAAGAATTTATCTCGATCATGTTTTCCCGGGAATTTGACTGGTAAAGGAGCAGTCGACGGTGGAGAAGGGGTGTATCTTCGAATTGGAGTCTGCGACGACGTGCTCGCATTAGCGTTATTCATATTGTCAACGCTATCTTCGATTCGCACTCTCTCCAGATTTTGTGATAGAGCAGTCACTGCCAGAGCACTTTCAACATTCGAATGGGTTTTGGCACTTCTCATTCGCTTTCTTTCTAACCTGGAGCTGCTGGGCTTTACTCTCTCGGGCTCAACTTTTTTCTCATCCAGATTGCCATTGTTGCTTTGGAGCATCACTGATTGACTAGTCAAACGATCCACCTCATCCAGATCATCGTCGGAACGAGCAATTTTACAGTCAAATGCAGTCTCGTAGATTTTACGCGTTCTACCGCTTGACATCTCGTCGTTGGGAAAGTCAGTAGGGTTGATCTTATCAGCACTTTCGTTTACTGCGCAGTCCTCACACTCGTGAGAGCCAGTTTGATGGACATAAAATATACTGCGTGGTCGAAAAAATTCATCAACGTCTTCCCCGATGGCTGGTGCAGTACATGCACAAACAGCTGGCCCTAAAAGTCGATGGGGTGGCATTGAAGAATCTTTTTGTGATGGTTTATTGGTCTCAATGGTGGATTCTATGATTTGACCGGGACCAGAAATATTGCACGTTTCCCTAACTAATGCTAGTGCCCTTGCATGCCATTCACGGCGTTTTTGGCATTCACTGCAATCAGAGTCCTCTGAAGTGGTGGTCGATGGTGAATTACAACGAATGATTCGAACTCCTTCTTCGGTGACAGAGTACCTTTTAGGGATTGGGACTTCTCGCTCTATTTCAGGCACGTCTAAGCTAACACTTTTCTTGTATGTTATAGGGTCAAGATGGCTTGTTGATTGTGGTGGCTCGGAAGCTGTTGAATCTCTTGGACGATGGTCGATTTCTTTATTTTCTGGAATGTAAAGGGTCAATTTTAGACAGGTTCAAGTTCGGTAAAAACTGTAATAACCTTCTTTAGCTTTTAAGAGATCTGAGTAGTAGTATGGTGATGGGTTGCGTTTGGATATATCCGGCGTTTGTAGCTTTTTTGGACTTTTATGCGGCTGCAGAGGTCGTATTAGGTCTTCGGAGATGCTGTCAGGTGAATTCAACTCCGGAAACTTGTTTGATAGATTATCATCTTCTGCAGATGACTTTGGCGCGGATGAATCTGGAAGAATACAGGCAAAAACTGTTAGTAAGGCTTACAGTCTAATATTCTTGCTGCTCCAGAGTATTTTCATTTTGGTAAGAAAGAACACACTGTCAACCTTCCATATTCATTGCCATTTTTAATTACAGACCTAGCAATACAGACTCAAGAAAACTATAAATCATACATTTTCTTACCTTCCTCATTCACTGCTTGAAAAAAGAAAGAAAAGAGCTTTCAATGCCAAGTGCAATAAAGCGAAAAACAATGGAAAATGAAAGACCTATACAGCAGCCTTCCCTTGTGATTATATACCATATAAAAACAGAAATGACATGCTGAACAATACCTGACTGGTAAAATAACAAAAACATTATATGAGGGTAAACATAAACACATGGATATTACTCAAGAGAATATTCACTCCTCCTGAAAGCTTACACATAAATGTTTATGCATGCGAGTGCTTTGCATGCATTTTCACATCTCCTTAAAGAAACACATCTTTAAACTGACCTGACGTATAACGTGTACGTTTATCCTTACGATTTTTACGATGATGAGGTCTATTAAGTTTTCTCGAGTCTTTCGGGTCGGAATATCCTTCGATGAGTTTAACTTGCTGTTGAGGATAATGAGGATGTGGTATTATTGTTGGCGGATCTAAAAATGACACCTGTGGGAAGAGGAAATATGTACATATATGAAGTTGAGTAAATTGAATTGGCAGAGGAATCAACTAGTGCTGGTTGATTTTTATTTATGGAAGGATTTTTCCAACATATCTTTGGGAATTCGTATTCTAATTGCAATGGTTAGAACACTTTAGTTAATTGCTTCCAGGAACCATTAATCATTGCAAGCAAGTCCACAAGTGTAACATATTGCGAAAAGCAAAATTAATGTGAACAAAAGCTGCAATATCGATTTATGTTCGATTCGTTTTGCTAAGCTTTAAAGCTTGGTTCTTTACTGGTTGAGGCGTATTAAATTATGAGTTCTTAATAAGTGAAGGAAATCAAGGAGTAACAATTAAGTAAAGTTAGAATGGATGAAAATATTTTTAAGGCTTCCAAAATATATTTAAAATTTGATGGATGATCTTTCAGCCCCCCCCATAATGTTCAGTAAATTAGTTGTTTGCAAGTTGATAAACTAGCATTCTTTAAAACAGTATAGTTTTAACACGGATGTAGGTATTAAGGTCTAACCATTACCTTGTTTCAAGCCAATAGTGTTGGTATTCCTGATAAGACTCATGTTAAAATACGTGAAACCTATTAAATAACTCTCATGGTCACTTTTTATGCTTTCAGGTGGATATGGCGTTCATAATTATCCTAATGCGCAAGTAATTGGAAAGTTTGTGAACAAAAATCTTGAGAAAATGCTATCATCATGGATATATCTGGGCCCTTTTGTCATTGCAATGTACGCCCTGCACAAAATACCACCACTTTTTGATGCTGGATATTAGGGTGAAGTTCTGGTGCGTTCACATTGCAGCAGCATGAGGAGAGAGTTGATGAAGCAGGATTCGAATTGTGTACCTTGATCAGTCGTCAGAACCGCCAGCGCACCGAAACGCGCCACCCGGTCATATAAAAGCCTTCAGTGACGGGTAGTGCCGATTTGTCCACTAACGAGACAGGTTCGGACATCTTGAAAACTGATCCATCATAGTGAGAAGAAAACGGAAGCGACGGGAGACAGGTAGCGGGCCCATGATGTTCAGGTGGACCCATTGAAAACATTTCGTTGGGATTGGGAAGTGCTGAAGCCGGTTTACGATGTACCTGGTGACTTTGGACTGTTGGCAGCTGATGTATGATCGGGTCCATTGAGTGATATCGTGATTCATCAACTTCTCTCTGAAGTTGCGAATGAAGAGCGGGAAATTCTGCAGGACACACCAGATGTTCGAGCGGTGGGGAAAAATATAAAGAACATCGAGAATTCGATAGTTACTGCTACAACTGCTACCGAAGCGACCAAAGCAAGGGTCATAAATTTCGAAATAATAACGAACCATCCTGAAGTCCACAAAAAGATTATGGCAAGAAAAGAAAGGAGTGACCAGACAAATAAAGCACCATTGTGTGATTTCACCACCACCGTCGAAAATGTGGCGGAAGTACTGTCCTCAGAAAAGGAAGCCGATAACCTCTCCCAAGAAAGGTGGTCGCAAAGTACGATTGCCGCCCAGCGACATGAAGAAGAAAGGCTAATCCGAAAAGCAAGAGATGTTCTAAAAAGAATAATTCGCATGCGACTCACCAAAAATCAGCAAAGGAGTAAACATAGGGCTCCTTGAACTAAAGGAGCTCCTAGACCACATAGGGCATTATTGGAGGAGTTGGTTAAAGGCCAAAGGCCGAAGGCTCAAGAAGTGCTGAGGGCTAAGCATAAGGGGAACGCGCATATAGCTCCACTATCAAACATCAATAAAGGAATATCAGGGGAAATGTAAGGCCCAAAGACACAAACACTGCCATTAAAGCAGTACGAGCAACGCGGTCGGGCCACATACTGGTTGAATTTGGAGCAGAGGCAGACAATAAAGAAACATTTTGCGATGCAGTAAAGACAGTTTTCAGCAAAAGCGCAACTATAGCTTCGTTCGAGCCAATGGCAACGATCGGAATAAGAGACATTGACTGCAATAGATAGAAGCCATCAAAAGGGAGTTCCCTAGCGTGGGCAGGATCAAGCTAGGCTGACACAAGAAAACCATAGGGGACAACGCATGGCCATCGTTGACTTGGCCGAAAACATCGCCGAACAATTTCTGAATAAAGACAAAGTAAGAATAGGGTGGGTTATCTGCAGGATGCGGCGAAGAGCAGCGCCATTTCAATGTTTCAAATGCCTTGGCTATGGTCACACCGCATAAGTATGCAAAGGACCCGATAGGAGTTTCCTATGCTACAAATGCAGTGAAATGGGACATAAAAGAAAAGAGTGTACAAAGGAGGCACACTGTATTCGTTGCAAGGGTGCTGATCCAAGACTGGATCTTGGGCACGTCTTGGGATCAGCTTGGATCTTGGAAAATCGAAACTTCACTGAACTATATCCTGCAGCTAAACTTACACCGCAGTTCAAGCGCCCAAAATTTGCTTGAGCCGTTTGCGAGGGACATGAAAGCCGAATTATGCTGCTGAGTGAGCAACAGCGATCAAAGTTCTGAATCATGGTATCCTGATTAAACTGGTGCTGCCACCATCTGGGTTCGGAATAGTGATTTCCAGGCGGAGATTTGTGGACGGGGGGATAGTTTTGTCTAGGTTCGGTGCTCAGGGACCACCTTCTTTAGTGTGTATCTAGCGCCGAACAATTCGATACCATCTTTCCGAGCCAAGCATATGCTTTAGAGCTGTCTCGAACGCAGACGGCAACGTGTTCGTTGGGGGAGACTTAAACGCTAAAGCAATCGAATGGGGCATGTGTCAAACAGATCCGCGGGCAAAACGAGTCCTGGAAATGGCAGCCAGGACAGTGCTCATCGTACTGAACACCTGAAATACGCCAACTTTCCGCCATATTCGCTGTGAAGGAACGATACCGGACGTGACATTAGTACGGAGGATACACAATTGGAGAGCATTAGAGGACTACTCAGCCAGTGATCATCAGTGCATTCCGCTTGAGATAAGCGATGTTGTCTCCCAACATTCGTGATCGCGGCTTTCTACAATTGGACGGAACATCGGGAGGATGGACTTCGAGAGGTTCGTCAAGGTGCTCACAGCAGGTGCACCGCTGTAGGAAGATTCGCAGGGGATGGAAGAACTGACAGCCCAAGATGTGGTGAAGTCAATTATGAGCATCATCACGATTAGTTGCAACGCTTCTATGCCCCATCGGAAAATCCGGCACGGCAAACCTCCAGTGACCTAGTTGTCGACACGCTTCGGAGTGAGGCTCAACGGGAACGGAACCGTGATGAGACCTACAACCGGGTAGCAGCATATAAGTCAGCCAGGAAATGCCTTCGAAAATTGATTAACACCAGCAAGGCTCGCTGCTGGCAAGATCTAGTCGACAATGTGAATAAGGATCCGTGGGGTCTTGGCTACAAGCTAGTTATGCGGAAGCGTGGTGCCCTACGGAAACCTTGCATACATGATGCGGAGAAGATGGACGAGATAGTGCGGGGACTCTTCCTCGCTCATCCCGTTCATGTTGACGCTGTTCACGGTGAAACAGCAGCCGACTGTCCACTTTTCACACAGCTGGAACGGGAAGAGGCAGTCCTTTTACTAAAAGCGAGGAAGGCTCCAGGTCCAGATGGTGTTCCAGCTGAGGTGTTGCAACTTGTCCATTACCATTGTCCTGACTTTTTGCTATGCATATTGAACGCTTGCCTACGGAACGTGGTTTTCCCGGTACGATAGAAGGTAGCGAGGGTCCCAGATTGCCGTCTGCATACCGCCCGTTATGCATGCTAGACACTGCTCGGAAAGTGCTCACTGACGCGATTTGTGCTGCTGGGGACCTCGGCAATATGGCTTAAGAGCAGGACGCTCCAACATTGATGTGATTGTAGAGGTGCTGAGCGCGGTCTAAAAGGCAGAGGCATATAGCCGCACCAAGCGATGGATCGTCCTATTGGTAACACTCAATGCTAGGAACGCCTTCAACTCGGCTAGATGGGAGGATATTCTGGATGCACTGGAAACTCTTTTCATGTTCCAGAATATTTAATGCGGCTTTTGAGGGACCACCGGAAGGACTGAAACCTGCTTCACGATATGACACAGGGCCAAAAAAGGATGGAAGTTACATCGGGTGTTGCCCAGGGATCTATCCTTGGTCCAGACCTGTGGAACGTGTCTTACGATGGACTGCTGAGACTGGAGATGCCAGATGAGCTGGGCTTGATCGGCTATATGGATGATGTTCCGGCTTTGGTTGCTGGACGCACTATTGAAGAAGCGCAACTTCAGCCAGGTATGCTAATGCGTCGAGTGAGGGACTGAATGACTGCTCGTGGATTCAGTTTAGCACTGGCGAAAACCGAAGTGGTCATCTTGACAAAAAAGAGAATCCCTAGAGTAAGGATGATTAGTTTTGCAGACAAACCAATCGAATCGAAGCCAGAGGTGAATTGCGTGAAGGGAACTTTGGACTGCGTGACTCACCCCGGATGTGCCATCGAGGCTAAATTGAAGGCATGGTGAGACTGACATCTATCTGAACCAGTTTTTGAGTGGGCATGGGTGTTTTCGGTCTTATCTGCACAAGATTGATAAGTCACGGTCCTCCGATTGTCGGTTTTGTTGAGGAGAGCTAGACAATGCCGGCCATACATTTTGCACGTGCACAAAATGGGACAGGCTGTGAAGAGACCTCTACAGGGAGACGTGAGAGCTCACACTGGATAATAAAGTCACAATGATGCTCAAATCAGTTGACAAATGGAATTATGTGGCACATTATAATCGGGTAAGGACTCACAGCAGCCGCGGGCATTGAGACTGGGGCATCACTAGAAGAGGGATCTCCCAGCTTGAAGGCTCCCCACAGCGTAACAAAACGAGACCTGGCCCGAAGCAATGTGTCAAACTGTTCCAGGCTGGGTTCTCGGATTGACAGTGGAGGAGTTTAGTGAGTAGTCCAGTCACTTGCGAGCATGGAACTCTTACATTCTGTGCGTAAATGACATTCACCTCCCAATCACAAAAAAATAAAAACTTGTCTCTGATGGCATGGAAGATTGAGTGACTGCTGTGGTGGGTACATCGATGGATGTGTCGAAAACTTTGGTTCGTAACGACTTAGCTAAAAATGGGGGTGCGGAGCGTGAGGTGCCACAGAACACTCTGATGCCTTCAAATGTGATGAATTTGAGGCGAAGCGAAGTTGAATTGCTAGTTAGGAGCCATTGAATTTTGGAGTCTTTGCTCTGTTCCTCCTGGATCTCTTTGGGCGGAAAACTCTGAGAAACTATCAGCTCTTCCAGTCGAGTTAATTCTTCTGCTACCTTATTGGCGCGCCCGGTGATACGCTGAATACAAGTGGGAAACTGCAAAATGAAGCTTAATTGACGAATCTGATGAGGTGTAGACTTATCTGCTTTTTGCGTAAAAGCTTTTATTAGAGGCTTATGGTCCATTTTAATTCTGAAATTTGCTCCTTCCAAAAAATGTTTCAAGTGTTGGATACAAGTATAGCTCACGAGTAGCTTCCGGTCATAGGTGTTGCATTTCCGCATAGCAGGTGTCATGACCCACTGAAAAAAGGCCAGCGAAATCCAATTACCTTCCTGGGTAAGCTTTCTTTGGATCGACTGAAAGTTTCGAGAATCGACGGTGTCCACTGGAACTTTGAGTTGTTTCTTTTTTGCTCCTGATTATGGAGCGGAGCTAATAGGCCTGCAACTTTTGGGATAAACCTATGATAATAATTGAGTGCTCCGATAACTCAGCGAAAGTGGTAGGTTGGAAATACTTGCGGAATGCTTCAATTTTAGAAGCCAGAGGGACTTCGCTGTCCTTGATAATTTGTGTTCTAGAAATTCTACTCCGGTAGCTGCGCAAATACACTTGGCTAAATTAATTAGAAGTTTGAATTTGCTGTGCCGCTCAAAGATGATTGCAAATGGTTGAAATATTCTTCTTCTGACTTGGAAAAGACAGGGATCTCGTTGGCATACGCGATAAAAAAATCCAAACCGCATAAGGCTTCGTCAACAAACTCTTAAAGGTTTGGGTGGCGTTTCTTAGCCCGAAGGTCATTACTGAGAATTTATAGAGTCGGAAGGGGGTGATGATTGCCGTTTAGGAGATATCACCTTCGTGAACTAGGATCTAATGAAACACAGGCAACAGGTATATTTTACTGAAAATTTTCTTACGGTGAAAGCCAGAAAATACATGGTCGATGGAAGGTATTGGAAAGCGATCGGGTTGAGTGGTCGCGTTGAGCGTCCGATAATCGACGCAAGGGCACTATGAACCATATTGTTTAGGTACTGGATGAAGAGGGCTTGCTCAAGGGCTATCAAAAGGGCGAGAATATTTCCTTTCAAGCAGGTAAGAAAATTCTACTTTGGCTACGGTGCGCTTTTCAAATGACAATCTTGGCGCTTTACTGGCAACTGGGACGTAGTGAAGATATGGTGCTCAACCGATGGGTTCTCGACAGGAGGCTTACAACTGATGTTGGTTAATGACGCAAATTGTTTTCATAATTTGTGGTAACATAATTCTTCTAATATGAAGATGACCGAAGGATGATTCCGATTCGTACGGGAACCAATCGTTATTGACTCTGAGAATTCATAGAGTAATATATCTATGATGATGAGAATTCATAGAGTAATAGATCTCTATCTCAGTAATAGATCATCTACTTCTTCTTAGCACTACAGCCCCGCTCGGGCCTTCGCTTCCTGCAAATAGCGCCTCCAACTTCTTGCTCCATTGACCGCGTCCTCCAATTTCGAAATCCGAGCAGCGATGAACTGTCTTCGTCGATCGAGGCAGACCAGCGTTTCCTCAGTTTCCCCACTGGTCCTCGGCCCTCAGTTCTCCCAACGAATAACTTTTTTGGTATCCGTTGTTCGTCCATACGATTCATGTGGCCAGCCCATTGCAGCTTCCGCAGTCTTACAATCGTTGAGAGCACCGATTCGTCAAAAAATTCATACAGGTCATGGTTGTATCAAATTCGCCGTTGTTCCCCGTCTAGCTTCACTCCGATTTTTCGCCTCAGGACCCGTCTTTCGAAGTCGTTCACTATATTTGTGGATGCTAGCAATAATAGATCTAAGATCCGCTAATTTTGGATGGCGTCTAAAATTCCAAACTTTCGTAGGAAACCGAACCCTAATATTGGCAGAATTTCTAGGCCAGAATGCAATTAAGACCGATGTTCATCAATAGTATTTTATGTCCATAGGTAGCTTGTAATGCGTTGGTGTGTTGTTGCAACTGTTTTTGTTAGAAAGGACTCACACTTCAGCCTCGCTATCAATAAGAAAATCCATTTTATTGATTTTGAAGATGCGGCTTGGCAAAGAAACGCTGTATAACGCCGCTCGAGACAAAGTCGGTTCTCGTTTTTTGAGTAAAATTCGCGGTTGAGGGGCTGTAGTGATACAAAGAAGAAGAAGAAACCCAGGAATGAAAAAGAGTTCGGCGCTACATGCAGTATTTCTATAAAACCATAGGAAGAAACGAGTTGCAGCAGAAGAATTAGAAAATCAAACAATATCTTCCGAATATCGATAACTTGACTCATACATAAAATCCATCAGCAAAGTTAAGAAAACATTTGTTTGGTGCCATTTGGGTTACAGTTTGTTTGCCTAATTGTTTGAGCAGTCCTGATAAAAGGACAATTTGACAAACCATGTCTGAAATTTTCCGTCAAAATCCAACTATATCTACTATCTCCCCAGTGTCACGTGCTGCTGGTGTTGTAATTTTGAAATTTTAATCGCCAGCAATTTTGCTGTTGTTACAAAATTTTTAAAATGTATGCACCTTTAATGCAGCATTTATATATACTAAGGATCCCCTTTTGATTTTAATAGTAAACATATAAAATTCATAGCTTGTATTATTTTAGCAAAGTTGATCGAAACATGACTTCTGTGGTGCTGATAATTACCTACTTCCAAAATTTTTTTTCATATTTAATGGCCCAAAGACGTCCGATCGTGAGGGACAAACTTTTCTCTATCTCTGTATCCCTAACCTTGGCTACTTTCAATACCTGATTTGGAAGTTTTTATCAATGTCTTTCATTTATACCCATATTGGCTAGCTTTTGCAAAAAATTTCCATACAAATAGGGTAGGGCCTTTGACCTTATAAATTTTTTCACATCAGAACTTTGGAAAGGTCGTCACTTTTTACCAGTTCACAAAATTACATGTTTTTAGCTATTATAGTTTCCGACAAAACTAGCTGTGACGTATGGACAGGCGGATAAACAGCTCGGGATTACAGGAGGGTTTTGTAAAGTTGTTTTCAAAAAATTCGAATAAAAACCTATGAACTGAGTTCTTAAAACGATCGAAACATCATTAAGGATGCAGAGCACTGCCAGTTTTACAATTTGTCATGTTAGAGAACTTCAGAGACCATTCGGTAACGTCGATTGGCTGCGTTGGTAAGTACTGCTTCATCTGCTGAACGAATTGAAATTATCACTTCAATCTAGGACAACTTCTCTTCAGGTGCAGCGCTAAATTTGAATTTTATTTTGACAGTTGTCAAACATATGGCCGTGGCTTTGTATTCAGGTAACGTGGAAAACATGAGCATATGAATCTAGACAATTTTCAGAAAGAAATACCAGTTTTGAGCTTAACCAAGCCATACATTGAGTTTATTAATGTTTTAGCGTCATTGCTTCAACTTCGGTCCCTCAATAAAGATAAAGCTTATTTTTAAGGTATTCAGAAGGAAAGAAGTTGATGTTGGTGATGTGAATTTCTTTTTAACGAACAAACTTAAATCCATGAAATTGAAAATATTTTATCCAAAAGTCATGTTTTAGATATTCTGAAAATCGGTGTTTTTTTGCTTTAGCATTATAGTCGCTTTCGAGCTTTCACTTAGAGATAGTTAGAGTATCTTATTGAATGTATAGGCACTCTACAAGGTGATATGGTCAGTACCACGCTTTGGCCGTGTGACTGTCCGCCCAGCTGTGATACGTAGCATAACTGAACGGGTTTATAGTCCGTCCGAAGAGTCACTCGAACTAAATCTCGTTGTCGCCAACGAGACAAGAACCAGAGACCTTCGGCTTACGGAGTGAGTGCTCTAACCAGTACACAACGTGGACTACTGAAGATCTTAGAATGGCATATTTCACTGGGATGATTATAAGGCAGGTACCTCAACATAATATTTATGATATCACAGGAAACACATAATTCCCTCGTGATAAATTTGGGATGAAAAATTATTTGTACCATTACTTTTGACTACTTACGTGTTCTGATAGAGGACTTGGCGCTGTCCAATTGTCGGGTATACTATCTGCCAAACATGGATCAAAACTGGACGGTCGTTTCTTAACAAAGTCAATTGGCAGGCTATAATCATCACAGACAGATATCTGAAAGGAAAAGACACACTTTGTACTAAATATCATCTTGGACTATTTATTAGGCTGTGGGTATTTTATAAGTCAAACATATAACGAATTGCTTTCCTAATTTTGATATTTATAAATCTTTTGAGCATTTATACCAATCAGTTTTTCTTTAATGATCTGATTAGTAGTTAATCGGAATTATATTACAAAGTAGTACTGCAAAAAATTCGTTTATAGATGATCCTACCGCAAAAAATAAAGTAATCCTTGTTATCCTGCAGCATTTTTCACAGAACCAATCTAAATTTCTATGCACTTTAATAGCTTTATATAACCTTTCATCGATATCCACACATTTTGAATGAAACACTAAACTACAAGGACCAGAACAAATCACTTCATGTTCACTACTTCCTATATCCTGGCAGCATTTTCGACATACAGGTAATGGTGGATTCATACTTGAGTATGATCCTTGAGATTTGAATTGCAACTGATGTCTTATTCCCGACATTCCACAAAATCCCAAAACTGCTAAACTTCAACGTACGCCTTTGTCAAAGTCTCATCTAGAGTCATAAATAATGCAACATTTCTATTAACAGTTTTCAAGTTTTTTTCTCGCCGTTGGGTACATGCTTATGTAACATATGGAATGGAATTGATGTTGGGAATACACGAGTATGCTTGAAAACTTCAGGCGCATAAGTAAGATTACATTCTTCGCACTTTGTCCATGTATTCTTAAGTGTAATGAGAAAATCTGAACTGATGAGAATGTCGAAACATTTTCTCTTGCTGGAAGGGGGAATCCTGACGGATGGTTTTCATATGGTATGAAGCTATTTTTAGACAAAAGGACATGTCGAACGTAATAAAATACATTCCTCTTGATTTTAGCCATTTAAAATCTTTTCTACTCATTCTGATTGTTTTTTGCTACGTGATATAATAGATAATAAAGATTTTCGGTAAAGTACGAGTATATGCTAACTGCACTCACTGATATATTGTTTAATTTATGAAATAATCAATCATTATTCTAATTCAGAATTCGTCAATTTTTTAAGGGTTTTGCGAAATATCCTTCTTCTTTTTCTTCGTAGCGCAGCCCCTCCCGAGCCTTCGCTTCCTGCAACAAACATTTCCAACTGTCTCGGTCTACTGACCGCGTCCTCCAATTTTGAAATCCGAGCAGCGACGAACTGTCTTCATGAACCGAGTCAGACCAGTGTTTCCTTGGTTTCTTCTCAGTTCTCCCAACGAATGCCTTTTTAACGAACTTCCAAAGGAAAGAAGGTTATCAATTCATGACGTATATTTTTTTGCTGCTTTTTTCAAATGTTTGTTCACGCATAACTTGTGGACGGAAATAGATAGAAGAGTTCTGTTTTTGGAAAATGGTACATCTTTCTTCCTTTTAGGACACATTTAAAGGACGAGGAATTCAATTTACGGTAAAGGACTTTTAACCGTTAAAACAAAAAGATTTCCGATTTTCACCCCGATTTTTCTGCATAACTGATCGAAGCATATAAAGATTTTGATTATAGAGGTTTCAAATGAAAAACTAAAATGTGTGGGTACAGAACTTTGATCCTTTCAAGGACTCTGTAGATATTAACATCTCAATCTGATACGTTGATGCCGAGAAACTGAATTTTAATGATCTTTCGTACGAAAAATGCCAATTATTTTGCAGTCTTCAAGGATTTGATGGAGATACTGATTTCTTGGTGACGGGTGATAAAAATAATCAGTATCCTTAATTTTCTGCATAAACGGTATACTTTAGTCAATCGTTTCTAATCGAGCAGTCGCCTGGGCAAACTGCTCGAAAACCGGCATAACACTTGTCCGAAATTTCAGTAGCAGATTTGGAGAATTTAAGTATTTCAATTTATAGTTATAAATCATAAAGTATTTTTTTTATAAATATACATTTTATATCTTCTTTTTTCCCTATATTAAATGTAAAGTTTTCTTGATAATTATATTCTTTATTAAATTTATCGTATTCTATTATTATTTAAATTTTTCTATATTATTATATTTCATTAATTTAATAGTTCAAATCTACAATTGAAATTCGGACATGGCAAGACCTTTGCACATGCACGTATTGCATTGGCAAAGGCAAGCTGTGCAGCCGAATGAAAGGTTACTCTCATCGAGTTCCGGGGCGACAGACCGGACGGGATGACTGAAAACAAACGGGGGAGTCGCATTTTGATCGCAATCGGGACCATGTCGGGAAGATCGGCCGGCTTGATTGTCGAATTCTTGACGGCTTAGCTACGTGCGCCAAGAAAATTTACTTACACGAGGGGATTTCGAGGAAAACGGGGGAAAAAATGAAGAAGGTTCTGCTGCGAATTAAAAATTGCGGAAAATATGTATTTACTTTTGTTGATGAGTGATATCTATATCTATTGTACAATTAGTTAAAAGTGGAATGAAACTCAAGTGCTCATCAACATGTATAGTGGAAGTGTTTTTGCTTGGGTGTGCAAAGGTGTCTCCTTCCCTTAAACCACCTGTTAAAAAGTCATTCTTTAGCTCCCAGAAATAATTAGGTACCCAAAGAAGAACAAGAAATCCGTAAACAACAGTAATGACAATCCTAAGTTAAAGCTTCTTGGCTATCTGATGGGCTCCATTCTAGTAGGAGTTGCCAGCGTCGCAATATTTTGTTTACGTTGCTTAAAGTAGGAAAAGTCGAGAACGTGGAAATGCCGGATGGAGTTGAGAAAGATGATGTCATAATATCTGAATTAATGGGATACTGTTTATCTTACGAATCAAGGTTGGATACGGTGTGCACGCAAGAAATAAGTGGCTAAAAGGAAATGGGATGAAGTTTCCAGATAGTGGAACTTTGTTCGTAATTGAAATTGAAAATTACATTTAAATAATTAGTTTGCCAGCAACTTTCGCAGATTACGCATTAGACGGAACTAACAAGAGGGCAACAAGAACCGGCGATACCGGCGAATTTAAAGAACGGTTTAACTTTGCTAAATAGAACACTTTCCTACGAACAGGTGTGATTTTATTCATAAAACAGGGCACAGATGTTCCAAGAAAGTTGGATGACAGTCGCTTCGCATGTGAAAAAAAGAACAATTGGACGAAGAGATTGAAAAATTGGACAATTTAAACATCGACGATATTCAAACTTTAAGGGACCAAAGACTCAAGGAAATAAAGAAAAAAAAATGTAATGCGATGAATTGTATTCGAAAAGTAGCTATAACGGAACCACTTGCTGATGTAGTTTACCCCAACCAGCTTGTCTCGACAAAAGTGATTGAGTGATGATTTGGTGTGGCTATCTAACCCACAACGGCGGAAGGGTAGGTGTCCGAAGTTGCAGCATAATTGGGAGGGAGCACACAGGGACACCGTAAGCTGAGAGCCAAAATTAAAATCGTACACCTGGACCATCTTGCCCCTAAGAGACTAAACTACAACTGAAGACACATCTGTTCGGGGCCAAAAGAACTGAGGCGGGGGCAGTGTTACATGTCTAAACAATCCTGTGAGCGACTATTGCAATTGTTTTTACAACTATTAATAACATCATGATCAATAAACGAATGTACTCGAAAGCACAGGAATCGACCAAGTAGATTCATGATCAATATCTGAAAGTGACGTCACTGCGGATATTCAGAATTGCTCGAATATTCCAGGTAGTTGTCGTCAGAACATTCGCCAATATACGAGAAATGGATTGAATGGCTAGAAACCCTATATAAAGCCGAGCTGAATGAATGGAAGGGTAATAGTAAAAACTGCGATGAGTGGAACGCGAATTAAAGGCGATATTGATTGAAAGTGAAGTGATTTTCTTGATACAGACAGTTGGAATATAAATTGATATTGTAGACAGTGAAAATTAGATTAAAATGCGATGTGTAAAATAGTGAAATCGAGTAGCAGAAAGAATACATAAAGCCAAAAACGTCTTAATTGAGAAAGAACCGATTGTTCTCACTGGTACCCACTTTTTTATAACACTAATGATTATGCATCTGCATAAAAAGATTGATCATCAAGAACACGAAAGCGTGGTGAATGAGCTAGGGCAACAATTTTGGATTCCGCATATCCGTTCGGTAAGAAAGCGAATGTTCTTCATTTATGGGTACTGTAAAGAAGAAACTGTAAAGCATTTCAATCAAAAATAGGTTTGTTTGCCAAAAAACGACTATCCGAAATGCCATTTACGGATACAGGAACTTACTGCGTCGGCTCATCCCTGATAAAATCGGGCGAAAGATTGAAAAACGATACGGTGTGTTGCTAACTTGCCTAACTGTGAGTGCAATAAATGCTGAAATTGCCTATTCTCTTACTATGGATTCTTGTATAATGACAATAAGATGATTTCTAGCGAGGAAAGGATCTGTTAAGGCATTTTGGACGAGCAATGGGCGAAATTTTTGCGGGGCCAACAGGGAATTGCTTCAAGCATATGAGGAATTAGACGAGAGTGATTCAAGATGAAGTGGCCAACAGGAGGATCGATCGAAAAATCATCCCACCTCTATCACACGGGGGTATTGCTTGGGAAAGGCTAATAGGTGGCTTTAAAAGATCGTTAATAGCAATAATGACTGACAAACACCCAGCAGATGAAATATTGGCAAGCATTTTTGCAGCAGCAGCATATATAGTGAACAGCAGATCATTAACTCATGTTTTTGGAGATGCAACCGAAAATTGTAGGATCACATGGAACGACTTGACAATAGGGATCTACTTTAGCGGAGACAGTGGAGAGTATTAAAGGCCCTCATCGATCTTTTTTTTAAAGATGGCTGCGTGAATATCGGCCGACGCTAATTGGAAGACATAAAAGGTCATCAGATGAACTCAACATTTGAGAAGGCGAAATAGTAGTCATCAACGACCAAAGTCCTTCGAGGGGTGAATGGCCCCTGGGAATAGTCACCAAAACATTTCCTGTTGATAATGGGGTGGTACGCACCGCAGAAGTTGACATTCATAGGCAATGATCAACAACTGGCTACGAAACTTCATTGTTTGGGCATTTGGGCTAACTCGGAGGTCAACATGGGGGTGGCATTTCGATGACAGGATTAGTTTCCTTAGCCTAAAGATTAATCTCATTCATTCTGTTAATGTTAATATTCGAGTCTCTTTGTGTTTGTTGCTTTCTCTTTTGCTAGAATTATTTATGATAATGAGTTCACATCATAATAAACTTTGATTGAAGTAACTTGTCTATTCCATTTATAACTCCCCATATGTGAAAATGACCACTTACAAAAAAATTTTTTACGAAAGGTAGCCCACATGGATATCAAATGAAAGGTCTTGACAAGAACTTTCAGGATCAAGTTACTAAGAACCGGTAACGGCGTGGAGGGGAGCGGGTGAATCCCTCCTCACGATTGGATTTTTTTCATGATTGGGGCTGGATCGCTCCAAAAATCTGAATCTAATTTAACTTTACCCCTAGTAAGATCGGCATGATAATGATTAGGGACTAGCATCAAAGTATTACAATTTAAGGTTATAATAAGGAGGGAGAACAATGTATACAAGGACATCTTAAATGAATGTTGGTATAGGATTTTATCCATTTCCTTCTGATTCAAATTTAATTTCATAAAGGCAAAGAAAAATCATATCGAATCTTCATTAAATTCCTGTCAAACATTATTAATATGCACCCTAGCAAGCAAATGTTACAGCACAAAAAAAAAATAAACAAATGCTCCTCGCAACACCATCTAATCCTTCATAACCACTATACCCTGTGCGGTGTGTGTGAAAATACATAAATTCATACTTAACATAAAGCCGCAAGCAGCAGGAGCTTTACACCGCATTTATCGAAATATTTGACTGCTGGTTTATGCTAAATTGTAAAGGACATACAGATTTGGGTTCTACTACCATCATACTTTTTTCTACCTTCTACGGTACCGCTATCTGTGCTGCCTATACTGGTACTTGTCGCCATTATCCTTTGGATGCCATCTCGTGCGTCTTTCAAGACTGGTCTCTTATTTCAACCTATAAATTTTGAATATGCTAATGACGACAAGGGCAAATGGCAGCTTTTCTTGAGAAATTACAAAAGATTTAGTCCCTGGAAGCTTTTCACGACTAGCTGGTAAATGGCAGGATGACGATGAAAAAAAAGGAGTGAGAATGATTGCATTGTATTATTTAGTAGTTAAAATATGAGCCCATAATTTAAATCTCATGCATCTGAAATATTTGAGCATCCTAGAAATTACGGGCACCCTCGATTCGCTCCCCAGATCAAATGCCGGGGGGTTGAAAAATGAAATTCTATTGAATTTTCTTCCTACATAAATGTAATTTGTATTCGGTAGTTTGAATATTTCAATTCCTTTCCAATCCTGGGGTATTTGCACTGATTTGTTCTGAATGTTGTTAGCGGCAGCACCGTTTTGGGAATATATTGGACTATCCTTGCTGTGCGAGGATGCATATGCGGTTGTTGTTCAAAAACACTATAACAGTATAGTGTGGTTCAATATACATCGATTTATCCGTTTCATTCACTATTCTTAAGGATCCTCCTTTCGATTCAAGTGCCAAAGGTGGAGTATTGATTACAAAAGGCTACATACGAGTACATATCCTCGTAACTTGCCGCAGCATCTGCTTCAATTTCTGCGAATCTTCCAGATAGGACTCGGCGATGCGAAAATCTTGGCAATACGCTCCTTGAATTTTAATAAATATGCATACATTCCCAGTACACATGTACAGAATGAATACAATATTCCATTTTGGAATCACCAAATAAATTTTACACATCCCATCATTTTTTTTTCAATGACCAAAAAAACAACGCACATACATTCGTTGCGTCTTTTCTTGTTTTTTGGGGGTCGGAAAAGCAAAAAAAGCTTCAACACTTCATGTGGGTTGTTCTTGTTGGTTGTGTTGTGAATAAAGTGAAACAGCTTCAAGATTAGATTGCTTTATTGCATGGAGAGATACCAGATGGTCGGCGGAGTCTTGTTGGACGGATTAAATATTCACCCCAATCACAATAAGCTGCTGAATAAATGATTAGGTGATTCCCTTTATTTAGCCGAGCTTTATATAAATTCCTTGAAAAGGATGCCGAAAAGTTGGACAATGCTATTGAATTGTTTACACTTGCTGTGAGGTTTGGCCAAGATCCTCCCCGATTTGGATCATAGAAAATTATTAAATTTCTCACTGGCCGAAAAGGACACCTTCAAAGGACTTGGCCTAATGTTTGTAAATTGATGAAGGGGAATCATGTTGTAAGGGACACGAATGAGGTTTGCTTTGGAAACAATGCTTCATGCTAAATTTAGCAAGGATATGTAATTGAACCATTTAAGGACTTATATCTGGAATTTAGTGACTTTAGAAGATTGTACAGGTTATTCAAATTTTATCTCTTCTGCGTAATGTCCTGTTCTTAATCATCAAAATGAAAAGTTGGCACTATGATCTCGTATGCCTGGTCAAGAAGGGAGAAATTGCTTTCTTTTCAGTCGTTTTCTCATTTCTAACCATTGCTTTGGATACTTTTTCATCTCAAGTGTTAAGTGTTGGATCAATTTTTCATCCATTATTAAAAATAATGTATTTAATGGGATTGAAAGATATACAACGACGCTATTTTTGTTCTATTGTCACGATGTTGTGTTGTTTTAAATGAATATTTATTGTCCGTTAAAGACAATAACGGTGGAGTTTTGCTTCAGCAATCTAACGTTTTGGGCTCAGCCGCAATGGCCTTGCTTGGCGACACGTATTCGTGCTGGCAGCTAGCTTCTAGAGTCTTTTGGGGCGCGTTCTTTCTGCCAGCAGAAGGGCCCATTCCAAAAATATTTCACTCGAACGATTAAATCGCTCTACCGATAAACCAGACCAGACCGAGGCTGGAACTAAAGGTCCTTGACGAGGGAGGTTGTAGTCAACGACAAGAGGTGGGGCATGCTGATGGAATCAGTGCTCTTTTTTGTGCTTGGAACGTGTAGACTATTTAAGCCCTGAGTGTGGGGCTCCTAGATGTGCAACATGTCTAGACTTTCCACTAAACACCTTCCCTGTTAACTTGAGAACCTAGCCTGGAGCTATTTATCATATTACTTCCGGCTAGTACTCGTTTTACTACGCCGTGGGGCGCCTTCAAGCTGGGGAATCCCTTCTCTGGCTGGAAGGAAGAGGGATTGCTAGAAAATAAATTCACATACCTGACGTCACTGGCTGCTGTGAGCCCTTAAAGCATCATTGCTTTAATCGTAAAAATGAAGGCAGGAAACGTTGTAAAAATCACAGAAAAATTGCTCTGTTGTGCAGATCATACAAATGGCCGTTGAAAGTCATTGAACGAAGACTGAATGTCTAGTATGAAGATATCATTGGAGAGTACCAAGATAGTTTTCGAAGTAGACGGTCTACGATTGACCAGGTATTTTCAGTAAAACTGGTGCTCGAAAAGTTCTGAAAATATCATATCGATCTACACCTGCTCTTCGTAAACTTAAAGCAAGCAACAACATAATGCTTGACCTCAGCGTCCGAATTGAACTCATCCGCATGACCGTGGTTACAATGCTAAACACCGAGTCTCAGATCAATGAACTCAGGCCTAAAGCAAGGGTATGGGCTTGCCCCAATTTGGTTCAATATTGCTCTGAAACATTGGTCAGGAAAGCACCAGCAAAAACCACAGACGTGCTTCCTTACAAGTTCACACAACTAGTAGCGTATGCAAACGATGTTAAGATGATGTCCAGATTAATTCTCGGATTGATCTGGACATCAGCTTTGCTTCTGACTCTAGCCATAAGAATGTTTCCTTCGGATCTGGATGCAAAGGAAACATTATTATGGCTGGGGTTGGAAGTGTCAATGGAACTAAAGCTGAATTCATAACCTAAACAGGGAAAGACACCCTGTACGACAAAACTTGACATTGGGTGACTACAACCAGGAAAGCGTGGATATGTTCCCGCACTTAGGGAGTCCATCTTGATAGAAAGAGCACAGAAAAGAATAAAATATGGAAAAGGATAAACGCAGCAAACATAGTCTAGTTCTCACTGCTTTATATGCTAAGATCTAGAAATATTTACACGGAAAATAAGATTCGCTTATATAAGACGCAAATAGGGCCTGTGCAGCTGTATGGATGAGAAACCTTCACTTTCACAAATGTTTCTGAAAAGACCCTGGACGTATTCGAACGCAAAGTACTCAGGAGAATATATGGTCCAGTAAAGTATGGAGCAGAGTGAAGGCTTCGTTACAATGACGAGTTGCATAATCTGAATGACGACCCACCTGCATCCACATGCGTAAAGCTACGCAACTACAATAGGTAGGACATCTGGAGAGAATGGAAGAGCAGAGGCTCCCCAGACAATCCTAGAAGCGTAAAGCGCAAAGGAAACCTCCAGTTAGGAGACCAAAGAAACGAATTGATGCTACCAGTGGATTCTTGTTTGGGATTTCCAATTGGCGAACGAGGTCACAGAGCCGGAACGGTTGGAGGAAATAACACCTTCAGGTGAAGGTCCAAATTGAAACTATGCCATGGATGATGATAATGATGATTTTACGTATGATGGAAATTCACAAAAAAACATTTCTATCTTCAATCGTATAAAATTTAATTGACACCACAGTTGCAGGAAAATTACCATGTACAGTATCAAAATTGGAGTGCTTCAGCATTATAGCTCAGCGCAGATAACCACACTTGTTGACAAATAATCATAATGATCGATGAAGGATATTTCAGCTGGCTAACTTAAAATATAGTAGCCATTACTGGGGCACCAAAAACACTCAATTGAAAAAAAAAAACAGACTCACACATAGAGTGACTGCATGGTACAATATTGTTACATGTACAAATAATTACATGTACAAATAATTCTACGAGCTGCTGTCGCAATTGTTTTCAAAATCAACGTCAACAAATGAATTTACTCGAACCCACGAGAACCCAACAAGCATGATCAACATCTGCAAGTGACGTCACTCCATTCATTAATTTGCTCGAATCTACCAGGTACCTCTCGGTAGAACATTCGCCAACGTACGAGAAATGGGTGAATAGGTAGAGACCCTATATAAAGGCGAGCTGAATGAATGGGGGGATTGATTCATTACAACCGCGAAAGAAAACTGCGACATAGTGGAAGGCGAAGTAAAGACGATTGATTGTTTGAGTGCGAAGTGATTTAGAAGACAATTGCGATAAGAAATTTATGGACAAGTGTTAGATTTTTTTCATAGTGAAAATTAAAATTAGTGAAAGTGTTAAATTGTTAAATTGTTTATTGTGCATTTTTGTAATTAAATAAATTCTTTTAACTTACATTAAAAGACATTGCGTTTTCACTTTCCCGGAACATTAAAATTATTGGCTGCGAACGGAAAACACGCGACAGTGGTGTCAAGAAGTGCGAAAGAAAAATTTTGAAAGTGAATATTTGAACATTTTTATAGTGCACAATAGGAAAATTTAAAGAAACATTAAAAATGCCACGAAGCTTAAACTTAAAAATTAATGAATTGACCATGTCGGAGCTTAAGGAAGAGTTGGAACAGCGAAACCTGGCTACGCAAGGTACAAAAGCCACACTGATTGCACGCTTGCGTGACGCAATTGAATCGGAAGGCGCGTATCTGGATTCGGGTGAGCCCTCAGATGCAGAAAAAGGCGCAGAAGGTGGTGAAGCAGAAACAAAAAAATCAAAGGAACCAGAAAATGCGCTGATGCAAATGTTAATGCTGATGCAGCAAGAGCAGCGACAACAGTCATCCAATTTAACTGCGAAGCTCAATGAACAGTCATCCAATTTAACTGCGAAACTCAATGAACAGTCGTCCAATTCAACCACGAAGCTAGATGAACAATCAGTGCAGCTAAATGAACCGACATCCAGTTTAGCTGCGAAGCTAAATAAACAATCAGCAAAAATGGACCAACAAGCGATCGAAATCAAGGCAGACATCGCACAGAAGCTGGAAAAACAGTCAACCGAAATAAAAGCGGAGCTCAGTAGTCTCAACAGCCAAATTAAATGCGTCGAGGAGAAGGTATACCAGGTCGAGGAGAGAATCAACCTTGAGATCAGCCAGGTAAACCATGAGATGGAAAAAGTGAAAAAGGACTTGGAAGCAGCGAAGGCAGTAATAACCGCCTCACCAGCCCCAATTATAACCGCAGCGCAAAGCTCATCTAGAAATGTGCAAGCACCAATATTCGATGGGCAAACGGTCTGGAGTATTTACAAAACCCAGTTCGAAGCAGCCGCTCGCATAAATCACTGGAATGAGCAGGAACGAGCAACTGCATTGATTCTTGCTCTAAGAGGCCCAGCTGCCGAGCTGTTGCAGACGATCCCCGTTGAATTGCACTCAAACCCGAATGCTATAATGAATGCGCTCGACATGCGTTATGGAGACGATCATCTGAAGCAGATTTATTGGTCACAGCTAAGGCATCGCCCAAGACATTGAGCGACTGGCACTTTTGGCTTATCCAGCCTACGACCCAGAACATCGAGATGATGCAGCGACAGAAGCATTCATCAGCGCACTAAAGGACCCGGAATTGCAACAAGCCGTGCGTTTAGCTCAAAAGCAAACGGTTAAGGACGCACTGGCTTATAGTCTGAACTTTGAGGCAGCGAAAAATGTGACTCGTACCACTGCCCGGGTTCGTGAGGTAGTGACAGACGAGTGCAGGTGTGAGCGCGTGGAAATTGAGCGAGATCCGCATGTAAATGGTGCGCCTAGATGCTGGAATTGCGGAGAGAAGGGGCACCTGCAAAGAGACTGCAAGAAGCGAAGAAAACCGAGCTATTGTCCAGGGTGTGCAGCTAAGAGGAGATCCAGACCGAGTCAGGAGCCCAGAATGGAAGCCCTTCAAACAGAGGGGTCGGGAAACATGTAAGAGCCAACTTCGTGGGGCAGAGGTTCGCTAGGAGGATCGACGTCCCCAGCACCACCATCATCGTGTCAAGACTACATCGTGGAGAAGCGGACTTATGCCTTCCGGGTCAAGTTGACGGAGAACACTGCACCATAACAATCGACACTGGTGCAACCCGATCGATTATCCGACCAGACATAGTTAGACAGCAACAACTTCACAAGGGCAGAATTTTCTCACTACGGACAGCTACGGGAGAAACTGCACCTGTTCATGGAGAGGTCAACCTCCAGATACAGTTGGGAGACCTTGTGTTCCGACATAATTTTCTGGTCGCGAACATTATGGATGACTGCATTCTCGGAATGGATTTTCTGCGACCACATGGAATCACGTTGGATTTGGGCAAACGTGTATTGAAATGGCAGAATGTAGAAGTACTGATGGAGGATCCCAGCGTCCGAATTCTCAAGATGAATGTAGTGGCATGTACTGACACTGATGTACCGAATTCTTCCGAAAGCATTGTATGGGCCAAGCTTGATGGTGATTCTGGAGACCACCGATCTTATCTGATAGAGCCAACGAAGACGTCCGCATTACGCAGTTTGATTGTAGGACGAAGCCTTGTAAGATCTTTAAGGAACGGATATGTGCCGGTTAGAGTCCTTAACACCGCAGACTCAACTACGAGCATCAAAGCGGGAGAAGTCATCGGCAGCTGCCAGCCTGTTTCCACCATCACCTCTTTGGAAGCTACTCACGACCATCATTGGAAAAGGAGGAAAAACACAGACAAAGCCCGGGAATCCACGTCTGCAATATTGAAGCAGGTCAAATTGCCAGTGCAGCTATTCAAACGAGCCTCTGATCTGGTCACCAAGTACAGTGACATCTTCTCAACAAGCCCGGATGACCAAGGCCGAACGAGTATGGTAACTCACGTCATAGATACACAGGGAGCCAAGCCGATTCGACAAGCACCCAGACGCCTCCCTATAGCCAAACAAGGAGAAGTGAGCGCGCTGATCTCGGACATGGAAAAACAAGGCGTTATTGAACCTTCTGTCAGTCCATGGGCCGCGCCTGTAGTTCTAGTGAAGAAAAAGGATGGTAGCACTCGCTTTTGTGTCGACTATAGGCAGCTTAACGACGTCACTAAGAAAGATAGTTACCCACTCCCACGCATCGATGACATCATGGACACTTTAGCCGACGCAAAATGGTTTTCTACACTCGATCTCAAGAGTGGCTACTGGCAGGTAGAAATTGACAAGAAGGACCGAGAGAAGACCGCATTTTCAGTTGGGACCGGATTGTGGCAATTTGTGGTGATGCCGTTTGGGCTTTGCAATGCTCCAGCCACTTTCGAACGCTTGATGGAATATGTGCTACGTGGTCTAACCTGGAAAACCTGCTTGGTATACCTAGATGACATCATCGTCATCGGTAGAACGTTCGAAGAGCATGTGCGGAACTTAGAAGAGGTTTTCTCCCGATTACGACTGGCAAATTTGAAACTTAGTCCCGAGAAGTGTACTCTTTTCGCAGATGAAGTAAAATACCTGGGACACGTCGTATCAGCAGAAGGGGTCAAAACAGACCCTGAGAAAATTGAAGCCGTGAAAAGTTGGCTAACACCAAACAACAAGCGCCAACTACGAAGTTTTCTGGGTCTGGCAACCTACCATCGAAGATTCGTCAAAGATTTTGCCAAAATAGCTAGGTGTCTCCATCAGCTAACTGAAAAAAATCGTTCGTATGCCTGGAACGAACAATGCAGGACAGCCATTGTGACCCTGAAGGAAAAGCTGTGTGAATCACCCGTGCTGGCGTATCCGAAACCCGGAAAAATGTTTGTAGTTGACACCGATGCAAGCAACGGCAGTATTGGAGCTGTACTCTCCCAGCAGATCAATGGCGAAGAAAGAGTCCTCTCTTATTACAGTCGAGTTCTCTCAAAATGTGAGAGGAATTACTGTGTGACCAGGAAGGAGCTATTGGCTATAATAGAGGCCACCAAGCAGTTCCACAAGTATCTATATGGCCAGAAATTTGTTCTTTGAACGGACCATGCATCACTGAGATGGTTGCTCAACTTCAAAAATCCCGAGGGACAAGTTGCGAGATGGATCGAAAGATTGCAGTCATACGACTACGAAATTGTTCATCGGAAGGGCGGAGTTCATGGAAATGCTGACGCCCTATCCCGCCGTCCATGTCCAGCTAACTGCAAGCATTGCCGACAGATTGAGGAAAAGGAACCGCTCGTTGATCTGCGATTGATAACGGCGGAATTCGATGAAGGTTGGTCATCGGAGGAGATTCGAACCGCCCAGTTAGCCGATGAAGACATCGGACCATTGCTCGTCTCGAAGGAGACGGCTGGGCGACCTGAGTGGAAAGACGTTTCAATGAATGGCGCAACCCTGAAAAGCTATTGGGCACAATGGAACTCCCTTCAGGTGGAGGGTGGCGTACTCAAGCGAAAATGGGAAACGGCGGATGGTAGCTCCTATTGGATGCAAACTATACTTCCCAAAAGCCGAATCCACGATGTGGTTAAGGAAATGCATGAAGGATCCTCGGGAGGCCACCTTGGTGTTAACAAGACCTTAGCGAAATTGCGGGAACGGTTCTACTGGCTCTGCGCTCGAGAAAACGTAGAGGACTGGTGTCGCAGATGCACAATTTGCGCTTCCGTCAAAGGCCCAAAGCGACGACTGAGGACAAATGCAAACCTATAACGTAGGCGTGCCATTCGAAAGGATTGCTGTTGACATCGCAGGACCCTTTCCTGAATCCGTTTGGGAAATCGATACACGCTGGTTGTAGCCGATTGTTTCAGCAAGTGGCCCGAGGTCTACCCCATTCCCAACCAGGAAGCAACTACCGTAGCTGAACAGCTAGTGTTAAATTGGGTCAGTAGGTACGGCGTACCTTGCGAATTACATTCAGATCAAGGCCGAAACTTTGAGTCACTAGTTTTTGGCGAAATGTGTGAGCTACTGGGAGTACGGAAAACGAGGACAACACCGCTGCATCTCCAACCCGATGGAATGGTCGAACGGTTCAACGGCACGCTCAATAAACATCTGGCCAAGATGGTTGACGAGAACCAAAGGGACTGGGACCGACATATCCCACTATTTTTGATGGCGTACAGAGCTGCCGAACATGCATCGACGGGCCAAGCCCCAGCCAAAGTCATTTTTGGAAAGACTATTCGTTTGCCAGCCGATATAAAGTTCGGAACACCCCCTGAGAAACCCCAAACGGTCTCGGAGTACGCAAGTGATCTAAGACAACGGTTGAACCAGATACATCGGACAGTGCGAAAACACCTCGAATCGGCTACTGACCGCATGAAGACCAGGTATGATCTAAAGGCTAATTCTACTGGCTTCCAGCAAGATGACTTGGTGTGGCTTTATAACCCGCAACGGCGAAAGGGTAGGTCTCCAAAGTTGCAACATAATTGGGAGGGACCATACCGAGTTACAAAGCGAATCAACGACGTCGTATACCGAGTACAGGAACATCGTAAGCCGAGAGCTAAAATGAAAATCGTGCATCTGGACCGTCTTGCCCCATATTACACCCAGGGAGAATTGACTACAAATAGCGGCACATCTTTGCGGGGCGAAAAGAACTGAGGTGGGGGCAGTGTTACATGTACAAATAATTACATGTACAAATAATTCTGCGAGCTGCTGTCGCAATTGTTTTCATAATCAACGTCAACAAATGAATTTACTCGAACCCACGAGAACCCAACAAGCATGATCAACATCTGCAAGTGACGTCACTCCATTCATTAATTTGCTCGAATCTACCAGGTACCTCTCGGTAGAACATTCGCCAACGTACGAGAAATGGGTGAATAGCTAGAGACCCTATATAAAGGCGAGCTGAATGAATGGGGGGGATTCATTCATTACAACCGCGATAGAAAACTGCGATATAGTGGAACGCGAAGTAAAGACGATTGATTGTTTGAGTGCGAAGTGATTTAGAAGACAATTGCGATAAGAAATTTATGGACAAGTGTTAGATTTTTTTCATAGTGAAAATTAAAATTAGTGAAAGTGTTAAATTGTTAAATTGTTTATTGTGCATTTTTGTAATTAAATAAATTCTTTTAACTTAAATTAAAAGACATTGCGTTTTCACTTTCCCGGAACATTAAAATTATTGGCTGCGAACGGAAAACACGCGACAATATTTATACCCACGAAATCATTTGTTGTGGATGCGAGTAGCCGATTATCGAATATGCGGCTATTACCAGATAGCAGAGTTCTGGCTCAGGCAAATGCTGCAGCCAAGCGGCAGTAATATGAATTCGTAGGCTACCAGGTAGACATAAAGTTAGCGGACACGAAGGCTTGAGACGGATGCAAACATTGTACAAAAAGCAACCGTTACTTTCCCTGAAGAAGGTCGTTGCATTACAAGGGGAATGTCAAATCTGAAAATGTTAAAGTGGGTAAAGTGAATCACATAGCTCTGCCTAAAGGTGGGAAACGTGATGGATGTAGTTAACTATAACCTAGTACAACAACAAACTAAGCAGTTTCGGTGGGGTGACCACCTTCTCTCTTCAAGAGCACCATCCCTGATCACCACAAGGCTGTTCGACTGCTTAGGTTTATTACAGGGCAGTCTCTTCTATGCTGACCCAGGCATAGAGAGACTGAAGGATTTCGTTCTTCACTACTGAAGAAACAATTGTTTTCGCATTGGAGAGGTGGTTGTTGTAATTTTGGGCCCCTCCTCCTTGAATACAAGTCCCTATCTTCTTCGAAAATATGGTAGTACGAACCGAAAATCAATCATAAAAGCAAACAGGGATGTTGTCCAGGGCTAATTGATGATTATATTCAAATTAGCTTCCAGCAAAAACTGACGCAATTCCAAGCAGTGTATTTGAAAATCCAAGGCACCATCATTTTGATCAAAATTAGAAATATCCGACTTCAAACTGTATAAAAATTAGCAAACATTTTTTCTGGCAGCATTCAGGGATGTAATCCTCTATAATATCATCGGTATGTTCAGGCAGCTGAACCACTCAAACAAAGCATTCCAGAAGATGCTATAGACCTTACTATCCAGAAGACAGACAATACAACACCAGAAGTAAGTTTATCGGTGACTCTATCTTTACTTTCCTGGGCCTTGCAAAGTATGCTACGTTAATGTCAAACGGCGAGGGCAACAATAAAAATTGGATCGGTTCCACTGCCGACAAATTGAAAATGTGCGAACTCGACGGAGAATTTGTTATTTTCTCCTTCATACCCCACGTTGGGCGACAGTCGTAATGATTTTAAGTGTTTATGTTTGTGCAGGGCACGGGTTCCGATAGTCTGGCACAAGTGCCAGCGAGTAAATTGAGAAAACCGAGGTAAACTGACTGGCTTTGCTTGACGACCGCATACGCGTGCTTGTCAACTAGCTATTTGCGGGATAATATGAAGCGAGTTCTTGTCGCACCATGAAGCTAAACTACAAAATATTTATGCCGCGAACTTTAATCTACAAGACATACCGATCAATCATTATGATCTTTAGAAATGTTCTATTATGTTTCAATTAAGCTACTCTGCAGTAGTTCAAAACTTTTTTGTGTCATTAAAGTTAGCGGACACGGAGGCTTGAGATGAACATAAGCATTGCACAAAAAGTAACCGTTAATTTCCCTGAAGAAGGTCGTTGCATTACAATGGGGATGTCAAACCTAAAGATGTGAAAGTGGTTGAAGTGAATCACTCAACTCTGCCTAAAGGATGGGAACACTTGACGGATGTAGTTTACTAGAACCTAGTAAAACAACAAACTAAGCAGTTTCGACGGGATGACCACCTTCTCTCTTTAGGAGCAGCCACTCCTGATTACCACGGGGCTGCTCGACCGCTTAGATTTATTACAAAAGATCAGCTGGAAAATTTTCTAACAACAATTTCAACACTATCATTGCGCCGACCATAATTCATAGCATTGGCAAGAGCCAAAGGTTTCACAAAAGAAAATAGTGACATGCTTTACAGTTTATTAGAGCCTGAACTAAAGAAAGTCAACATGACACCAAATGTAGACGAAACAGGCATAATTGTCGTTTAACCTAAATATGTTAAAGTCATAGCTTTCAAAGGGAAAAACTGATTGGTATTTTATCAACGCAAGAAAGATGTACTCTAATGACTATAGTAACCTGCGTGATGCCAGCAGGATATTTGTATCCCCAAGTGAATCAATTAAAAGGATAAATAAACTGATAAAAATTAAACTGGTTAATTTGATTGACGTAAAAAACTATTGTCCCCGATTTGCTACGCATACAGGAAAAAAAAGTCGACCTTGGCCTGCCTCGACACATTGATGCTCAAACTAGAAAAATACAAGGGTTCCAAGTTTAAAATGGCAGTTATTTTCGACACTACGAATGCATACGAACACGTGGATCTAAACAGGCTTAAGCAAATTCAAGTCAACGTGGGTATAGGTACTCTATATGTCAACTGAATTATCGAACTTTTCGTCGAAGAACCCTGTGGTTAAATAATCAAAGAGTCACTGTAAACATGCGCCTACTACAGGGTGACGTTTTAAGCCCCCTCCTGGCTAACGAGTATACAATTGTTCTACGTCGCCTAGCAAACGATAAGACTACTGTTCTACAATACGCTGGCGATTTCTTAATGTTAGTAGAAGGAAAGAAGCTCTTGGGAACCGTGGATGCCTTACAAAGCAAGTTCAATGTCTTCAGCAAAGCTTGTGTTTCACTAGGTTTGAGACGCTAAAGCATAAGCGATAATCTTTTCTAGACACAAACATCCTCAAAGTTCCCTTAGCATAAATGGAAGGCTCATGTTTTTAGCATGTATTTTACCCTGGCTTTTCGCCAGAAGAATATATTTGTTTTGATCTAAAACCCACTTAAAGAGAGTCACGCCCTTTCTGTTACATTGCCCTCTAACTATTATACTAACATTACCCGAGCCTCACCCTTACTAATAACTAGTTTTTTGTACGCCCGTGTTTGGGCTCAGTATGTGAACCAGTCCCGCAGTAGTCAGGATAAAGTATCGAATCCGCCGGCCAGTGCCTTTTACTTAGCCCAGGCCGTTTCTCGGACCGGGTCTTTATTTGGTCTACCACGCAATTTAAAAAAAAACCAACGAAGGCGTCGGAAATTTTTAATGGTATAAAGGCGCAGTTTGGGGACATTACATTGTCTCAGAACCAAGTGTATACGTGGGCCAGGGGATTCTAGCGTAGACAAGAACGTGTCGAAAGCGAAAGCCATGATCGACGTCCAATGACAAGTCTTGCAGATGCCAACATCCGTGCCGTTCGAGAGCTTATTGAACTCATTGATTTTCTTCACGATCAACAAATAGTGAATACAGCGTACTATTGCCAGTTGTTACAGTCAGCGGAAACCTCCTATCCAAACAAAAGACGAAGTAGCTCATTAGAGATGATGAAAACGCTACGCCGCACACGCTAGCTTTGACAAGAGATAAGCTAGAAAAAATCGGCTGGGAAACACTCGGGTACCCTCTATGTAGTCCAGACTTGTCCACCTATGAGCCTGTGACTACTTTTTGTTCGCACCCCTGAAAGAATCACTTGGAGGAAAACGATTCGAAAGCAATGAAGAAGTTGAGGAGCATGTGCGCAATTGGCTAAAACCTAAAACTTTTTATAAGCAAGCAATAAAGCAAAAAAAAAATTACCATTTATATTTGATTCACCCTCGTATAAGATATGATCCAAAATAATCGTAAATAGTCGATCAAATGCCGCTAAGTAAATACCTCAAAGGGATCTATTTGATTGTGCTAATTTAGCAGATTTTTGCTCAATATTCGTTATCATGATTGTATGAAGGATTCATAAAAACCGCAGAAAAACTCATTATAAATGAATGAAAGTGCTGAAAAGAATAAATACACATTGAATTTCTTATATCTGATTAGTCATCATAAAAGGATACGAATAAGAATCATTTCTCTCGAGAATAAAATTGTTGAATAATAAATTCGCCGACATTGGATTTTTTGCCAAATCCTATTGCATCACATTTACAAACGTGCCCAGCTCATACATATGTTTTCCTAAATGGATTTACAACAATTTCAACAGAAATCCCCTTTTATAAATACTCAAGTAGGTACTTAAATTATACACATGACATGAAAATTGTTCAGGGGTAAGAATTCGTTCTCCTGCAAATAATTAGAAATTAAATATAGCGAAACTTCCCGCTCTCCCTTCGCCGCAATGACGATTGCAGACAAACTTGTCATTCCGCGATGAGTCACGAAGGTCATGACAACGTGTCTACTACATTCCTAGATACCAGTATATTCTATAACGTCTCTACGTACTTCTTACTCTACTTCTCTCAACAGAACTTACCTCATTAATGAGCAAACTTAAATGTTTTCACCACTCATTCAAAAGCTTGAGTGATGGCGGGGTATTTCCTCCGTAGCATGACAAGCTTTCGTCGTAATTTTCTCTGGGCCTATGAAAACGAGATTCACAGGAAAATGGCTAGGAAAACTTCGAATCACAACGCTTTTAAATCCTATCGAACTACATTCAAATTGATCCTTTGTGTTTATCAACATTTCACTGTTATCCTTAACTTTAAGTTTTACTGCATCTAATCAAAATCGCATTAAACTCAAGGATGTAAAACTTCTCGAGCACTTCACATTGTTATTGTTGTATTCGGCGAAGATTATAAAACATTCGCGAATTGCACTTTAGATATGGCGTTAATCCTTCGGATGGAGGATGAGATTTCGGGAAAATTGTTAAGGATTTGATTGCACGCTGCGACGAGCACCGTCAGCTAAACGACACACCGGAACTCATGGTCATTTGACGTGGAAACATAAAAACCCGAAGTGGCAATTTATCAAAGAAAAGGACTTGAACAACTCCTGCAGGATTCAATGTTCAGCTGCTTCACCTCGCGTATGCAATTCGTCAAATACTGCGGAGTAGCAGCGGCTTCGGTTCTTTTTCACTGGTGTAATATAAATACTAGGGACTCCCTGAGGCACTACGGCTGCGCACGAATATACCGAGCGTGCCGAGGGAGAACTTCTGCTTCTACCTACCCCTAGTCGATTAGTCTACAATCTATTGCATCACTGTGAATTCACGGGGAGCTGCTGGAGCGCTCAACTCCTTTCAACTCGACTCTGGTGGCAAAGCTTTGGCAAAATTACTTCGGTTATAGTTGTTTGAAAGCCACATATAACGAGGATGGGCTTGAATGCTGCTTATTTTCATAACTAATCGCATCAAAGGATTCAGGCGATGTAGCTAGTAGGATATAATGTTGAGTATAGATTATGATATAGAATATATTCCGTTTTTTGTTGGTATTTGCTTCCAGCTATGTGAAGTGGATACAATAAACAGAACTGCGAGATTTTCTTCGTCCTTTTCAGGGGACGTTTTCTTGAATTCCGGCAATCATTTTTATGATTACGGTCTGCCTAAGTTTATTATATTAATGAACATGCACTCAACACTGTAAATTCAATTCTGTTAATGGTTTTACGGCATTTACACCCTTAATTAGCTCATGTAGTGTTTTATTTCTGGGAAATCAAGAAGGTTTGTCGTGTATACTCGTATGTCGTAAGGGAATGCTTCATATCATACATGGGAAATAGTGATAAATAGTGGTTTATCAGTCATTGAAACATTGAGGGGGGTTTCATCAAATGATTAACTGTGGCTGTTAGACATTGTTTCAGCACCGATTGTGTTGTTTCCTTTGTTTGCTTTATGTTTTCATTTTGTCAAACAGATTATATATGGGAGGTTGTCAATATATATCAGGTAATTTCTGATCCGTAATGCATTGGACATAGAAAGCACAATGTCTGAAATACAGTTATAGCTATGTAGTTATAGTACAATTCCAAATCAACCCAAGAGTTTGGATTGATTAAACTTCAACTTATTCCAAACTCTTCAAAAATTGGCGGTTAAAATTTCCATGCAATTGAGAAAACCTCATAATGAAAATCGAATTTGTAATGAAGCTTTTATTACTTTCTTTCCTTTGAGTCAAGCTGAATCTAAATGATTTCAGCAACATGTTAGTTTGATGGTAACGTTTTTGAAGGTAGCCCCAAGCCTGTAAAGAAGAGCGCCAGCCTCAGTTGAATATCTGCACTCTTCATCTATATAGAAGACTGAACAAATAGAAATGTATGGCGCAAGTATGCAATCTCTTCCAAAAGTGGAAGTGATAGGCAAACGAAAGATCTCAGGGATTTAATGGGATTGAAAATAAAATACACTATAGGTCCTCTTAATTGTGAGTATCAATACAGGTTTGAATGCTGACGAAAGGACTCATTGGGGCAGAAATCAAGTGGTACCTATGACCAGGGAATTGTAACTGAAAAGGCTGCAAAAATGGCTTGAAGTAACAAAATAATGAATAACAGAGAAGTCTAAGCTGAAACCATTTAGAGAGAAAAATAGGCTAAGAACAAAGAAACTCATCCCTGTAGACTATTAAACAAACGAGATGGATATTTCTTTTTTGGGGTTTGAAGGTGAAGGCTGTTTATACCCTGAGTGTGGAGCTCCCAGATGCGTAAGACATTTGGACTACCCACGAAATGGTTTCAGTGCAGCTCGTCACATCTTTTGCATACAGAAAATGTGTAGGATCAATCTTGTGCAAGTAACACTGCAAATACCCATGCCCATTCCAAAGTGGGATCAGGTAGCAGTCAACCTCACCATGTATTCGATCGAGCAACGATCTCATATCAGTAATGAGGCACCCTGTCCATCTTTCCAATCCAATCAACTGTCTCCTTTGTGCCTTTATTTTGGCGTAGGTAGTTAATACGGCACTCCCTAGCAAGGAAAAGACGGGTATCATGGCTACAATGACTAGTACAGTCAAATCAGAGATTTTCGGATATGTGGATGCAATCTTGAGTGCTCTTCTTCTCTGTATCTGCGCCAAGCGTTTCCGTTACAGCTTCTTGCTGAGAGCTTTACCAAATCTTTCTACACCGTACAGCTGTACAGACTCTACGGCCCTCATCAAAATTGCTGATGGGCTGGCCATGAGTCGACTCAGAGCCGATGCAACTGAAGCAGGCTTATCAGCCGTTGACATGATCTACTCAGCGAAACTCATCTTCAAGTTGATCAGCAACCCCAGAACTTGACTGCTGGTTTCGATTCTACCAGTACTTCCTCAATACTGATCGTCCTTACGACGGGGTTTCTTTTCTTTGTCAGAATAACTACTTTGGTTTTCTCCGCTGCTAAGCTAAGTCCGTGAGCGGTCATCCAGTCTCTCCCGGCGCATTAGCATACCTAGTCTAAGTTGCATCTGTTCGACAAGGCGTCCAGGAACTAGGCCGCAACATCATCCACATAGCCCGTTAGGTTGAATCATCCAGGAGCTTTAGTTTCAGTAGCCTGTCATATTATATGTTCTACAGGCTTGCACAAAGGATGGAGTCTTGAGCGACCCCCGACGGAACTCCCAGTCTTCATGTATTTGCATCGTACCATAAAGCAGGCTTCGGATCTTCCGGGAGTCTCTTAAAAGCCACATAAATTATTTTGGAACTTGAAAAGAGGATTTTAAGTGAATCCGGGATACTTCTCGATCTAGGGGAGTTGAAGGCGTTCTAAACATTAAGTGTCATCAACAGAACTACCAGTAATTTTCCACGACTGTGTAACTTTTTTTTAGATCGCGCTCACCACATTGGGAGGCAGCATCACGGATCTCAATCAGAATGTACTGATGCTTACTGGCTGAGTAGTCCTCTAATACTCTCCAATTGTGTTCAATCCATAATACGAACTCTGAGGCAAATGTCATGTCGAGTATGGTTCTTTCACAGCCCATAGGGTGGAAAGTCAGCGTATCGCCGATGTTCAGCACAACAATCCTTATCCTGACTGTCATCTCTAGGACTCGTATTTCGCGCGGGTCAGTTTAAAGCATGCCTCCAATGAGTACATAGCCATCTGCGTTCGAGAAAGCATTCTCCAAAGCAATAGCTTTGCTTGGGACGATGATATCGGTTCGGTCAGCGTTAGACACACACTGAAGAATGTGGCCCTTGAATCGCACCAACACGAAACCATCTTTCGTCTATAGCCCACCACTAGGAAATTAACACTGTTCCGAACGCAGATGGCGGCAGTACTGGTTTCTTCAGGCACTTCGGCGAGGGCTCACTAAGGCACATAAGGGCCCATTGTGGTACAGCAAGTAACTGGACAAGTAAATGGCAAGTAACTGGACAGAGGCTGCCATTAAATCTACCTACCTACCTTGAAATAAATCGTTGGGAGAATTTAAAATTTTAAAGCAGTTTTTAACATTTAAAATGTGAATTAAAATCCAGGTATCATTTATAACTAAGATATTTTAATCTTCATATAAAATTGAATAAAAATGGATGCTTAAAGCTCTAGAAATCAAAATATGTGTATATCTAAATACATATACATATAAAATTATTTAGATATACATATATGTATATCTAAATAATTGATTATGCTTTAATCGATAGTTGCCCTTTTAAACAAGTTGGGTAGACAGACCTATGCTCATGTCAGAAGGGTTTTGTACTCAACTTACAAAATGCCGTAACCAGCAACGAATAAAATTAAGAAACACGTCATGTTCGAGGATCATACTATTATTAACTAAGTTGAAAGAATTTTTTAATTCTTAGGTATTTGTTAAAATTATACCCATAAATATCTCGCTTGATAAATTTTTCAGATTTTTTTAGATCACGGGTGTCCATTCGCGAGGGAGAAAACACATTTTTCATGTATTTCCCCCCCCTGTGCCCCCACTGAAGCAAAAACTGTCAGTTTAAGAACTGTTTTGAAAAGCTCTCATAGAGAACTTTCATTTGATACTCATATCGGCTACCTTTCATGAAATTTTTTTCAGGGGCCACTCCTCTGTACTGTAAGCATCGATTCATGGCCTATTTTTTCGAATCCTAGAATGGCTACAAAGTCCTTTTGCTAGGAGCTCTCTCCTGCCTCTTCGACTTGTTTCAATTGTATGTAGTCATCCTCATGATATCTATCATTCCTGAAACTTTCATGCAAATCCTAGCAAAGCTGTAGTGTCTAAGTCGGTAAAAAGCGCATATGGCTCCATAGCCATATGTTTCCATAGTAAAACAGGGCACATTGTTCCATAGTAATACAGGAAAATTCAAATCGCTATAACTTCGTTAAATACTGATCGATCTTTATGAAACTTTCAGAAAAGATCAATCTTATAAATTGTCATTATTGAATTTAAGGGTACCATTTAGATTTTATTCAAGAAAACATAAAATCGATAAATCATACTATTACTAACAAAGTTGAGTGAATTTCGACTTCTCCTGTATTTGTTGTTGTTGTACTCATGAAGACCTATATTCATGATTTTTTTCAGGTTTTTCGGATGGAAGGTGTCCAATCGCGAGGGGGGGGGTACGCGAAAAGTTCGTACATTTCCCCTTCCCCTGCTACCCTCGGTACTCACAAGGCAATTTTAAGACCTGTTTTCAAAAGATCTCATTGAGACCTTTCCAATGACACCCTACTCGACTACCATTGGTGAAAATTTTTTTTTGAGGGGTCAACTCCCTATATGGGGAGACCCCCCTTAAACCCCTTCGAAAAATTTTTTCACCCTTGAACTTTCAAGAGGTCACCACTTCTGACCTTTCCGTAAAGTTTCATGGCTGTAGCCTCTATAGTTTCGGAGAAAAAGTGCTGTGACATACAGACGGACGGACGGACGGACGGACGGACAGACGGACAGACGGACACAGGTCGTGATTGCAATAGGGTTTTGTATTTTAGTACAAAACCCTAAAAAGGTATAGGGAGAGTTAAAAAAGTGTTAAGATAAAAATGCCGCCTAAAATTGCAAAAAATAACGAAGCTAGAATGTTATATTCAGGTCAGTCTTGGAGGAGTTTCTGCTTTTCGTAATTATTGTTTTGACAACCAAAAAATGAAGATTCAATTAGAGAAAAAGCCATTGTCGTAACTTTATGAAATAAAATATCCCTAAAAACATTTGAATCCTCATAGATTACCTAGCTTTCGTTTAAATACTTATATTAAATATACATTATTGCGATTCAAAAGTTAATTATTTTTTGTTAATTAAGTATAAAACCTTGTAAAAATTAAAGTAAATGATTTAGTGATTTTACATTTTATTGAATAAAATCTTAATGGCACCCTTATATTTAATAAAACTTAGTACACAGATGACTATGAATAAGTTTCATCTGTCCTGAAAATTTCATAAAGGTCGGATGGTATTTAACGAAGTTATAGCGATTTAAATTTTCCTGCATTAATATGAAACCATATGCGCTATATTACTATGGAAACATATGGTTATGGAACAATACTCGTATGCGCTTGTTACTGACTCAGACACTACAGTTTTGCTAAGATTTACCTGAAAATTTCAGGAATGATAGGTATAAAGACATATAAATAAATGGACGAGCAACGAGAATCTGTGTACTCGTCCATGCGAGTAGCAAATTTGCCACATAAATAAGTTATAAATAACTTACGCTCTCGAAACTATATGATTCCCTCTGCTTCTCCTTCCCCTTTGTTTCCATACAGGTTTTTCTTTTCTCTCTTCAGAAGAATCACTTCCCCCACTGACACCCGCGCACACCGACAAAATTTCATTTCACGTGAACACGATCGCGCCTTCGTTATCATTCGTAAAACAGTTTGAGTACAACGCAACAAACGACTCTCACAGAAAACTCGAACGTCAACGCAAAAGAAAAAGAAAGAGGGGCAAAACAAGCGAGAAAACTCATGTGTCAAAGCGGATGGCAAATTCGTAAATTTTTAATAAAAACAGTGAACTAAAGTGCCGATTTCATACAAGCGATCCTCAAAACTATAAACTTTTTAAACGTGAACGTGTTTCGAAGTGAATAAAGTGCAAAAACAATAGCATATCACTCCAAACCTCAACTTCATTGAGCGAAAGTTGTTAATTGCTTCGGCTCTCACGACCGGTTACGGATCCAGTACTCTCTATATCTACGGATAGGTACCATGAATATCTTTGAGAATCGGTTCAACTAGTGGTATCAGTAATCGTAAAACAAAATAGTGGCTGTTTTAAACGCGAAGATTGAATAATTTTGGTTTATTTTACCGCAACTTCAACGATTAAGGTACATGCCTTTCACACTTTATTCAATTTAATGAATGATGAAGATGAGTACCTACAATTAATACTCATAGGTGAAACAAGTCAATGAGGCAGGAAAGAGCTCCTAGCAAAAGGGCTTTGTAACCATTCTAGGATTCGAAAAAAATGGCCATGAATCGATGATTACAATACAGGGGAGTGGCCCCTGAATAAAATGTCATCAAAGGTAGCCGATATGGGTATCAAATGAAAGTTCTTTTTAAGAGTTTTTCAAAACAATTCTTAAACTGACAGTTTTTGCTTCAGTGGGGGCCCAGGGGGGAAATGCAAAAAAATGTATTTCCTCCCACGCGATCGGACACTTGTGATCTAAAAAATCTGAAAAATTGTCACGGGAGATATTTATGAGTATAACAATAACAGATACCTCAGAAGTCAAAATTCGTTCAACTTTGTTAATAATAGTATGATCTTCGAATTTCATATTTTCTCCAATGAAATCGTCTTTGACATTTTTCTTGATTTTATTCGTTGCTGGCGACTGCATTTTGTAAGTTGAGTACAAAATCCTTCTGACATGAGCGTAGATCTGTCTGCCCAACTTGTTTTATATTTTTGTTAGTATTTCCTCAATTTCCTTTGTCGTTTCAAATAAGACAAGAACTATTTGTGACAATTATCAATGCTGGGATTACTTAATTATGACGAATATAGATATTTTTTATACAATGTATAGTATGTTAGGATTAATATCAAAATAATGCATTTTAAATACTACTAGCGGCATCTATGACGAACAATGTGTATCTACTTGCCTGTATCATATGTCAATAAATTTAGTCTTCGACAAACCAACACGCGAGTTTCATTAGGTGATGGGCCCAGTCCCATTTTAACGAAATATCAAGTATTTTTATTGTACGGAAGTATGTAATGGTTTTGCAAATATCCCTGTAGGACACGGGTGCCGACTGTCTGGCACAAGTGTCAGCGAGCTAGAAAAAAAACCGAACTCAGCTCACTAGCTTCGCTTAACGACCGTGTACACGTGCTTGACGACGAGCATTTGCGGGATCATATGAGGCAGGTTTTTGTCGAGCCATGAAGCTACACTACAAAATATTTATCACGCGTACTCTACTCTAGGAGACGTGCCGATCAGTTGTTATTATCTTTAGAAATGTTCTATTATGTGTCAATTAAGCTACTCTGCAGCGATTCAACATTTTTTTGTCTCGTTAAAGTTAGCGGACACGGAGGCTTGAGAAAAACGCAAACATTACACAAAAAGCAACCGTTACTTTCTCCGAAGAACGTCGTTGCATTACAAGGGGAATGTCAAACCTAAAGATGTTAAAGTGGCTGAAGTGAACCACTCATCTCTGTCTAAAGGATGGAAACTTGACGGAAGTAGTTTACTTTACACTAGCAAAACAACAAACTAGGCAGTTTCAACGGGGTGACTACCTTATCTCTTCAGGAGCAGCCATGGGGCTGCTCGACTGCTTTATTTATCACAAGTAATAATGTCGACGTCGGGGTAAATGTGCCAAAATGTGCGAAAATTATGACGATTGGGCGAAGAAAGAAAGACATTTTTTGTTACTTGAGGGTATTGACATTGAAAATAAGCCGGCGACTATCAGTGAAACTGAGATGAAGAAAGCCAAAGCTAAACTCGTAATGACTATTGATTGTTCGTTATATGTTCATATCAAAAGTGAGGCTGCAATGGACGGTATGCGGAATAAATTGAAATAGTTATTTGATGACACGGGATATCAACGAAAAATAAGTTTGCTTCGAACATTGATTTCAATACGTCTCGATAACTGTGAATCCATGACATCCTTTGTATCTCAAATGGTTGAGACAGCACATAAATTGAAGGGGACAGGTTTCGAAATGACAGGCGAGTGGATTGGATCATGACTTTTGGCTGGACGTCCAAATAAGTATTCACCGATGATAATAGCGATAGAACATTCTGGAATCGCCATTAGCGCTGACGTCATAAAAACAAAGTTACTTGATATGTGTTTGGAGGTTGGCACTACCGGTACGGACTCTGCATTTTGGACAAAACAACAGCGGCCAAAAAGTGGCAACACTAACCACAAACTAATGTCAACGTTAAATGATATGTCAGCCAGCAGTAAGCAAATAAAGTGATATAATTGCGAGAAAATCGGCCATTACAAAAATAAGTGTCCTGAATTAAAAGCAAGTAAACAATTGAATGTTTTTAGTGCGGCATTTTTCGACGGCTGTTATAGCACAGAAGACTGGTACGTCGATTCAGGTGCAAGCGCACACATGACGTCAAATCAAAATTGTTTATTCCAACTCTGACTAGAAACGACGGTGCCTGTAGTTAGTTTTGGTGAAACACAAATAACGACACGTTCAGGATTTCAAAGAATTTCGAGGCTTAGTGGAGAATCAAACTGGAAACAAGATAAGAATATTGAGGACCGACAATGGAGGTGAATCCTGTTCGTGCGAGATGGAGAGTTACTTAAAAAAGTTGGTATTGTCCATTAGAAGACCAAGCCTCACACTCCGGAGCAAATTGGGCTCTCAGAAAGGTTCAACAAAACTGTAGTTGAACGGACAAGATGCTTGTTGTTTGAAGCGAACCTCGACAAACGTTTTTGGGCGGAAGCAGTAAATACTGCAGTATATTTAAAGAATAGAACGTCAGCCGCCAGTTTAGGTATAATGACACCTTTTGAGAGGTGGACAGGTGAGTAACTAGACCTAAGCCACGTCAGAATTTTTGGCTGTATGGTTGGTGCATGAAATCAAAATACAGAGACAAAAATGGGATAAGAAAGTCGGCAAATTGATTTTAGTTGGGTATCCAGATAACGTAAAAGGATACAGATTATGTTATATAACTAAAAAACTAGAAAAAATTACTACGAGGAGAGATGTTATTATTATGGAGAAAACGGAGTCGAACACAGCTCAGATAATAGCAAATAATTGTGAAAAAAATTCAGAGAACGATGAAAACTGAGAAGATGATGAAAGTTTATCAGAAAATCCAGTTTCAGATCCAAATGTGGATCATTTGTGAGTCATCGATTTCCGAAGATGATTCTTATCAATCTATGCCTGAAGAAGAGTCTATCATAGAGGATGAAGTTCAGATGGAGCTGGATACTAAACTTAGGAGAAAGCCAGTAGAAAGGTATGGTACAACTAATCTATGTATTGAAGAAAGAAATCGGTTATGAAGCTGCAATGAATGGACCAGATAAGGAACAGTGGAGACAGGCGATGACAAGTCAACTGAAGGCTTTCGACGACAATCAAGCATGAACATTTATAGATAGGAAAGAAGCTGAAAGGGTGGTGCAGCGTAAGTCGGTGTTCAAAAAAAAAAAATATATATACGATAGCGATAATAGTGTGCGGTAAGGGGCAAGACTGGTCGCAAAAGGTTTCTCCCAAAAAGAAGGCATGGACTACCCTAAAACATACTCACAAGTGCTTCGTTACTCTACATTAAGACTTTTATTTGCTTCAAGTGTCAAGCTTAACTTTGAAATTACTCACTTAGATGTAACTACAGCATTCCTAAATGGTTACCTACATGAAAATGTCTATATGCAAGTGCCGCCTAGTTTGAATTGTAAAGAAAATTGTGTTCTCGAATTAAATCGTGCAATTTATGGTTTAAAACAATCAGCCAGGGCTTGGAATGAAAGAGTAAATGATTTTTTATTAAAATTGAATTTTGTTAAGTCAAAGTTAGAACCATGTCTATATATAAAAAGATCTAAAAAGGAGCAGATCAAAATAGCAATTTTTGTAGATGATTTCATCATTTTTTCAAACAGTAGTAACATGGTTAAGAAATTAAAAACTAATCTTATGTCACAATTTAAAATTAAGGATTTGGGGCAATTAAAGCAATCCTTGGGTATGAGGGTAAAAATGTATGAGAATGGTTGTATTTTATTAGATCAAGAAAAGTTTATAGATCATATTTTAAGTAAATTAAATATGACAAACTGTAATGTTTTTGATACTCCCATTGAAAGTAATCTAAAACATAACGATTTTATAGAGAGGTTCGGTATTTAAAGCATTGTTTAATGGATTACTATATATATGATGATTTGTTTCTGATAAGATACATATGTACCGAAGTTTAGATTATTTTGATATGTGGAGATGTTAGGATTAATATTAAAATAATGTATTTTAAATACTACTAGCGGCATCTATGACGAACTATGTGTACCTTCCTGCCTGTATCATATGACAATAAATTTAGTCTTCGACAAACCACCACGCGAGTTTCATTAATGTATAATTTATTTTAACCTATCCAGAACAATATTTGAATTTAAATTAAAATAATTAAAATATTTTCTTATTTTATACTTTCAATTTTACATAGATTTCCATTTTTAGTTTGGTATCTTAATATTTTATATTTATTTATTATTTTTTGTCTTGAATTCTAATTCAATAACTAATGTTTAGGTAAAAGAAACGAAACTTGGTCTTTCCCTTTCTTTCAACCTGACCGGGTATAAGACCCGCAACGATGGCAGGCAAAGAAGGGAAGAGGGCGCCATTGGGCGCGCTCTTCCCTTCTTTGTTCTATCACGGGCTCTTGCCGGGTAGAGTGGCCTTCCGCTCGCGTGCCCTTTTATGGTATAGAGTTATGTGATTCCATTGCATAACGCTATAACATAAATTTGCTACGTTTGTATTCCTCATTTGATGGAAAGAGTCATGCAAATTACGTTTGTATGAGTTTTTCCATCAAATGGGAAATACATGGCCACGTCTACGTTTGGATCTTGATCCGATTGGGAGGGTGCGAGGGGGCACCGCTTTCACCTGGATGCCCCACTCTTATTTGTGGGCCATAAGTACCCTCGGGTAACGACGAAGTCTCCGCAAGTCCGTCCATTTTTGCCCAGCCCAAAGTGTTCTTTGAACAAGAATTTTAACCCTTAGTAAGTTACCTCAGCCTCGACACCAGTCGATCGGCATGTTGACATGTTTAATTCGTGAATGCGACAATTTTTGGTAGGGGGTCCTTGTGCTAGGGGAAAAGAGCCCGCCACACCGCAACGTTAGCCTGCCAGCGCATTTACGCGTCCCCAGGCAAGGCCAATCTTGGCACCTCTTCCGCTGAGGCAGCAGACCACCCCTGCAGTCCTTTACGGACATTTTCATATACTAATTTCACTGCAGGAAGCCATTGGACAACTTTCTTAAAGTGCATATAAGTTACGTTACGAAGAAGACTAGTGGAAATAAATACCCTAATAGCGTACGAGACATGGTAAATCATTGCAAAAGACCCAAAAAAAACCTTCGTCGTCGTGCAAGAGGCATCTGTGACTCCAGGATTAAGTTGAATGGGTAGATGGTGCATTGCTCCAGGCAAATGAAGTACTTGGGGGTGGTTTACGATAGGAAGGCTACCTTCAGTACTCACGTTGACAATGTTTTGAAAATAGTGATTTATGTTTACCATCTTCTTATACCACTTTTCAGGAAGCATCGTCAAGGTTTTGGCCTATAAAACCCTGATTTGTCCGATCATCACATATGCGGTTGTTGTATGGAAAGGCGCTTCGAAAACAAAATGGGGTAAGAAAGGATTAGTGGGACGAAAAATCGTTCGGGCTTGCACAGGTCTATACAAACGGGAGGATGGAGGGCCCTACCCCAATGAGGCACTTTACCAAGAGACAGAGATGGACCCAATTTAATCATATGTGGAAAAACGAGTGGCATCAACAGTAAGGAGAGCAGTGGAGCACATGGCGGAAGCAGTTATAACAGCGACAGATAATCGTTCAATGGATGCATCGAACGAGTGGTTTTAAGATAGTCTTAAGCAAATAACGTACTTATTTTTAAGAAACTCAAGTTTTAGAACTGCATTTCTTTAAACTAATTGATTTAACACCTAATTATATAATCTATGAATATTTGATAATGTTGTGGGTGTCAACATTGTAAGTTTAGTTTTTATTGAAAAGGTTAATATTGTAAATTCAAGTAAAGTAAATGATTAATGAACTTCGGGATAAGCCCTAAGGCACAGGGTTTTCCAATAAGAGGTGTTATTTTGATATTAAAAGAAAAAATGCCATTTTTCAATATAAATGATCAAATGTTTATTTTATTATAGAGAAAAATGTATGCCGTTAATAATGAAAAATAACATCAGGCAAATGACCACCACGACCACGCTTGTAGTTCCATATCCTTTTCATGAAATTTTCCATAACCAAATCGCAAAGTGGCTACCCTATGTCCTCGATAGCCACACGAATTCCATCTTTGAGGTCTTGAATCGACGCTGAGCTGTTGGCGTAGACATTTTCTTTCACGTGGCCCCAAAGGAAGTCACAAGGTGTTAAATCACAAGATCTTGGTGGCCAATTGTGATCACCTCTTCGAGAGATAACACGGTCCGGAAACTTTCCCCGTGAAAGATCAATGGTTTCGTTGCTTGTGCGGCATGTAGCTTCGCTTTGTTGAAAGTAAACGTTGTCCAGATCAATACCATCCAATTCCGGTCATAAAAAATCATTAACCATTTCTCGATAGCGCAATCTTTTCACCGTAACTGTTGCTCCAGCCTCATTTTCAAAGAAGTAAGGTCCAATGACTCCGCCGAACCACAAACCGCACTAAACAGTCACACGTTGAGGATAGAGAGGCTTCTCAACAATAACTCTTGGGTTTCCCGAGCCCCAGATGCGACAATTTTGCTTGTTGACGAAGCCACCGTGGTGGAAATGGGCCTCATCACTCAAAATGATTTTTCGATGGAATTCCGGATCATTTTCATGCATTTCAAACACCCAATCAGCAAAGACACGACATTGTTGATGATCGACCGGCTTAAGGTCTTGTGTTAACTGAACTTTATAAGCCTTAAGACCCAAATCTTTATGCAAAATACGGTGTAATGACGTTTTTGGAATGCCTGATTCCAAAGTACGACGAGGAATGGAGAAACCTGGGTTTTCTTCAACACTTTCGGCTACAGCAGCAATATTCTCGGCTGTTCTTGAGTGACGTGCAGGTGGGTTTTATTCTTCACATCACTAAGTTATCCCAACAGCTCGAATCGTTCCACCAATTTCTGTATTGCGACTAGGCGCTTCACGATGACCCAAAAATGTTCGAGTTTTACGAACCGTCTTTGCCAAATTTTCACCACTTTTATAGTGAATTTTAATAATTCCATTGCGTTGCTGAAGCGTGTATCGTTCTATTTTTATTAATGACGCAGTTTCCACTTGTTAAATGTCAAAAAATGACAGCTTCAAAAGTGACATCTACCGAAATAGTGGGCTATTCAATATAACACCTCTTATTAGGAAACCCTTTACAACTCGTATGCATATTGTTAGGCTAAGTTGTTTATGAAAAGCACACAATAAAGATCTTGAATCTTCTACCAAATTAAATGCATTTCTACCTCAGTATGATGCAAAATAATTTCAGACTATCGTGCTTCTCGCTAGTTCCAACAGAAATTAATCTGACGAAAGACCTTCGATCTATTTATTTAAATAGTTGCACCATCGATGATGATTAGGGTTTCTTTTTATTCTGCTGGGATAGACATGTTACTTTTACATCTCTGAGAAGTACAAACTTAGGTGTTTGTATTCAGTATAGTATAGGGTTATCCATTTTACGCTTGGGAAAGTAAAGCTAAAGAAAACACATAAAATATTCAGATGGAAACAAAATTTTTATTCAATATAAAGATTAAGTCTTGCCATTATATGTGAAATACAACATCGTTCAAATGTCCTCCAGGGGACCTCTTACAGGCCTCAATCCTTGACTTTTCGGCACATTTCGGGCAATATCTTGGCCATAGCTTCACGAATATTGGTTTTCAATTGCTCAAGATTTTGAGGATTAGTCGCGTAAACACAATCTTTTGCATAGCCACATAAAAAGAAATCCAAAGGTGTTAGGTTGCAGGATTTTGCGGGCCAAGTGACGTCACTCAATCTCGAAATTACGCGTCCTGGAAATTTCTCTTGCAAAAGTGCTCGATTAGCCTGTGTTGTGTGGCTTGTGGCTCCATCCTGTTGGAACCACATGTTCTCCAGATCATTATCTTCAATTTCTCTCCAAAAATAATCGGTTGACATCCGTCCATAGCGGTCAGAATTGACTGTGATGGCTCTTCCTTGATCGTTTTCAAAAAATACGGGCCAATAACACCACCAGACCATAATGCATACCAAACGGTCACTTTTTCTGGATGCAAAGGCCTTTCTGCGATCACTTGAGGATTTTGAAAGCCCAATATGCGGCAACTCTGTTTATTTACGTAACCACTGAGCGAAAAATGAGCCTCCTCACTAAAGAAAATTTTGTTCGAAAAATCTTTATCAATGGCTTGTTGTTCAATCACTCAATTCGCATACATTCTGCGTTGTGTATGGTCTTGAGGCTTAAGTTCTTAAGTGAGTTGGATTTTGTACGGATGGAGATGCAAATCCAAATGCACAATCCACCACAGTGAGCTGTAAGACAAGCCCAAATGTTGAGCACGTCGAGGAATCGACAAATTCGGGTCTTCCTCCACACTTTGAGCAACCACAGCGATATTTTCAGCAGAACGAATGTTGCGATGATACACAGGTCTTGCAATATCAATAACCGATCCAGTCTATTCAAATTTTCTCACTGTGTTCGAAATTGTTTGCTGTGTAAGTCGATTATATCGACCGTAATCGGCTCGTAAAGCCCTAAATTATGATACAGCAGAATCACCATTTATATAATAAAATTTAATAATTTTAACGCGTTCTTCGACTGTTCAACGATCCATATTTCTAAATGGTAAGCATTCAACTGAAAAAAAAAAACGCTTTGGATGACATTTAGTTCTGACAGATGTCAAATGGCAGGGTTATACTTTCCTACAACGAAATGGATAACCCTGTACTTCAATACCGAAAACAAATGGGTCTAATACAATACAATAAACTAAACTTCACACCAAATCACGTCCAAGAGCCAGATAATTAAAAACCATCTCTCTATTAACTTAAAATTTGAAGCTTTCTGCAGTTCTCCCGATTCTCACGATGACTGGATCGATTGAAGCCACTCATTGAATGTTTTTCTTGCAAGTTTTTCACTATGCAAATAAGTTTCCATTTCTGGAAAAAAATCAATAACAATACGAGTATGCCAAGAGTAATTGGTCTCAAGTATCATCTAAATGCTTCATAATCACATATCCACAGATTCAACTAATTCGAGTACTTGCGCTACTCGCGAGTAATGTAGCATGACCTGAAGATTCGTAGAAGACAAACATGAATGAGCTTCGCGTTGCACTTTTGATTTATCTTATAGATTGTTTTTATCGATTGGAAATTCAATGTCTCGCTGTAACGAGATTTGCATCACGAAAATTTTCACAACGATTTTCTTCGAATATCATTTCGTGGTCATTGTCAATACCAAGTTTGAGGTAATAATAGATTGAATGCGCAAATGGGTACTCCAGCAAGGTGAGTATTACTGACTGCGTAGATAAATTTTGTTTGGAAAATGTGAGAAAAGTTTAATAGCTAAAACAAAATCTTTTCCAACTTAAAAAAAGGCACAAACTTCAAGTGCTTTCGCGTCAAGTGTAAAGGATTCAATTAAAAAATTCCTTAATCGCTTTAATTCGAAAATTGGTCAGTAGATTGCTCCGTCATGGTTCAGTTTCATGTGTGAAAAATGGTTAAACAATTATCATAACATTGGAGTAATTCGCGATGAAAAACCATCCAAAATTATAAATTGTGGAATCTTCGTATACAGAAGCGACTTAATCTGTACTGGCTATGATCATAATAAATTCTGATTCATAGCAGCAGACTCGTAATTGGTGATATGATGATTCTAATAAGAAGTTCAGAGTGGCAGATTGACTAAAATTATTTGATCTATTCGCGGAAAAAAGGTAATTCTAAGAGAACTACAAGTACGAGTAGTTCCAGCAGAAAAACTCCTCGCAAAAACAAAGAGGATGTGAGGCTCTACTCGTAAATGCCACGTACGTACTTCACAGATTGCGCAAATTATATTTGGACTTTAATAAACAATTCTGGGTTATATTTAAATTTTTTACCTTCGCCTTTTAAAAATAATATTTTGGAGCAAAAAACAGCTAATTGAGAACTAGACAAAAATAATTTCAACAAAGTTCTTAACATTAGTTGGTTGTGGTTTGCATCACTAGAGCTTATTATCACTGTTTGAGTACTAACGAAGCTTCTAATTACCCACATGAGTTTTGACTGTTTCATCGCGTAGTCATTAACGATATTTACATGCTTGCCGGAAAATTATTCCGCCGTGATGCATCTCCAGCTGCTTTATGAGTATTATTCAATAGTAGGCTTTGTAACGGCTAAATGGAGACTTTTTTCAAGTTAGCATTATTAATAAATCAAAATCAATAGCCAATTTTAATGAATATTTACGTCGCGCTTTAATGTGTTGCTTAAAATATTAATGCACAGTTCAAATTAAAAAGAGATTAATACTCGAGGTGTGGAAGCGGGAAAAAATCTTGAGCTACGTTCTATTCATGTGTTCTCATCATTTGACGGAAATAAGACGCTAAACGTCTTGGAATGTAGAATCAGAATTCCAGAAGCCAAGAATCCTCGAGCCATTCTTTCTTGCACAAAGAGAAATTGTTTCTGCGAAGGTCGTTGGAGGGTGGTAAAAAACCGGCGAATAATTGGAAGGTATTGATGAGCTCATCATTAAACTGAAAGTGCGAGTACAAGAGCCACACCACCAAGGGTTTGTTCATAATGGGAGGTGTACGGTTGGAATCGTGGACGCGGCCTTGATAGAAACTCATTAATGGGAATCAGATCTTCGCCGGCGTGTATGGCTGCAAAGCTTGCAGCACTCGATTCAAAACTAATTAAAATACGTGAAAGATTAACTGTTGGCCAAATTATAGAGAAACATTTTGTTGTAGTGCTTTGTGCGCTCGTATCGAATTGTTGGCTTTAAGGCTTCACTCCGAAGGTGTTAGACGTTGTCGATAATTCGAGCCTCTTCAACTTTTTTCACCAGTTTAAGGTTTAGCTGGCAGTAACGTTTAATGATCTGACATTGGACTGCCAATTTCGTTTGACTAGCGTCTTCATTTAGTGTACCGCGATGCGCGATGTTTGGTTAGTTTATGTATAGTATGTTCGTAGTAAAACATTTTCCACCAAAATAAGGCATCGCCCGACTACTCGAGTAATGCGGAAGATGAGAGTTCGCCGTGATGCGCGCACGCCATCCATTCTTCAGCTGCTGCTGCGAGATGGGGTTGAGGTCACGACGACTGCATTATACGAAAACATTCTATCACCTGCAGATATCGTCACGATTACCATCGCCGCATTGTCTGACCATGTTTGCATTATAACTAATAGCAGAAATATTTGAAAGATTGATTTCATCAAACATTTTGATGTTAAACGCCAAAATTCACTGTAAATTAAAACAAAGTTCAAGGCTTCAAGTGATTTTGGAAAAAAAAAGAATTATTGTTAAAATTATTCGTTCTACATACTTTTGTGTTGGGAAACAGCGAAAGGATGATGTTTTATTGCCGAAAGACGCTCATCAATTCACGCAGTCTAATCATGATCGTTTAATTGCACATTTCAATGAAATCCTACTGAGTGTTGCTTCATTAATTTTGTCGTAAAGAATTTTTTGTTGGATTAACTAATCGGTTTTCTAGATATCTTATCTTCGGTGTGTTTTAATGTGACAAAAGTGTAATAAAATTTAGCTCAAACTTAATTAGAAGAAAAAAAAAATAGTTATAGAAGAAGTAATCATAAAAATGATTACGACTTGGAAAATCTCGTAAGAAAGTTGAGATAAAAAAAAAACCTTAGAAAAATAGGAAAACTGACTTCTAAACGCACTAAAAACGCAAAAATAAAATCTATGGAAACAGAACCAAATCAGTTTTCCTCCTTTTTGCTTACGATCAATAGATCAATGGGATTCACTTTTCAAAATGAAGAAGCTGATGTGGCCCCGATTCTATAAATTTTATTTCACCCTTTTTAGCGTTTTGAACTCGGTATTCTTTTATTCTAAACACCTCCCCTGTCGAACTGAGAATTTAGTCTGGAACCATTTGACACATTACTTTGGGCTAAGCCTCGCTTCGCTACACCCTGGGGTACCTTCAAGTTGTGGGATACCTCTTTTAGCCAGAAGAGAGGGAGAAAAAGGGATTAGTGGAAAAGTAATCCCCTAATCTCAACATCATACCTGCAACAAAATAGTCGCATGCAGCAGTCTATCTTGCCTATTCAACAGCAACAAAGAATTCAGCCGCAATCCGAGCTGTGCCAAACACAATCAACGACTAATAATATTCAGCAAAATATCGTTATGTCTTCAGCACCACAAAACTATATATAAAGTGTGTTAGCTGATAACGGAGTATTGCGAGCAGTCTCCCCACCTCTACAATTGTTCATATCAAGGCTCACTTACAACACAACCAAGGATAAACTTGCCAACTATGTAACATCGAAGCTTGGTTACATGCCTAGTATTTTCAGGTGCGTAAAATTAACAAAGGACAACCTTCCTGACCAGGTTATAAGTTCATTCAAGCTGACAGTTCCGGCCGAACTTTCTAACCTACTTCGTCCCGATTTTTGACCAAAGGGGACACTCGTTAAAGCATTCGATACAAGGCAACCTAAACGGCGATTTCGTCCCGATACAGGTTCCAAACAGCCTCAACAACTTTCAAGTCCACACACTGAAAGAAATTCTTCCCTTCCTAATCGTTCATTTATTACCAGAATGTTCGTGGCTTAAGAACCACACTTGAAGACTTATTACTCGTGTTTCAATTAAGTAACGATTCTGTTATCAGTTTAATGAAACGTGGATGAACAAAAATATTTCAAATGCGGAAATATTACCCGATTATTTAGTCAACCGATGCGACCGTGACCTTAACATCACTAATAAATCTGATGGTGGGGCAGTTTTGGTTGTAGTCTGCAAAACCCTTAATAGTTTACTTTGCGCTGATATCAAATTTGCTCGTGCTGTTGAGTGTGTAATTGTGAAACTCCCTCTTCCTCATAACTCCTCATTATTAATTTCCTCTGTGTATATTCCCTGTAATTCTCCCTTAACTGTGTACGAAGCCTTCTTCGATGAACTCTCTGCCTTTCTTCTTGCTCGTCATCCACATTCTAAAATTATAATTTGTGGGGACTTCAATCTACCGGCAGTCGAATGGGACCCCTTAACAACACCTGGCATTTCCTCAACAAAGAATTCTTCTTTGTTACTTTCTTCCTTTCTTTCCTTTTGTTCTTTTTCACAGTTTAATCATATCCGGAACCCCAATGGTCGCCTTCTGGACCTTGTCATGTCAAATGTTCAAACTGGTTGTCTATCAATAGCTCCTGGTTTACATCCTTATATTCAATCTGATCTCCATCATCCACCTTTATCTCTAGCACTAACCGTTGATAACCAAAACCCTAGAGAACTGCCTCAGTTTATCGTTACATTTTCTTTAGAGCAAATTATGAGGCAATTAAAACCAATCTGGACTCGGTCAACTGGTGCACCTTCTTCACTGGTCTTGACTGTGATAGTGCTTTGAACAAATTTTACGGCTACCTTAATAATCTGATTGCTCTTTATACTCCACTCCAAGCTCCCTGCAAAGCAAAAATGAAGCCTTGGCTTACTCGAAGAGTTCTTCGTGCCTTAAAAGCCAAAGACAAGGAGCATAGGCACTATAACTTGACCGAAAATGATGATGCTAAACACAATTTTTGTAGACTGTGCTCTTTGGCTAGAAAAGAGCTCAGTTTAGAGAGTTCCCTCCTGACAAATAACGCTAAACTCTTTTGGTTATACATCCGATCCTTTAAATCTTCCTCTTCCATACCGCTTACTGTTAAATGGAATAGCACTGAAGCCTCCTCCCCTCAGGATATTTCTAACTTATTTGCCGAATATTTTTCCTCAACTTTTTCCTCTTCTGATAAACTACACTCCCCCATAAATTCAATTCAAACTTATCCAGCATCAAGTGCATCCTACTCCACTGATCCTTCTGAAGTTGAATCCCTTATTAACTTGCTCGATCCGAATTTTAGTCCTGGTCCCGATGGATTACCTAATATATTTGTAAAGTCACTTTGTTTCTCTTTGTGTTTTCCTCTATCTCTTATATTCAATCTCAGTTTTGGTACTTGCACCTTTCCAACCTACTGGAAAGACGCAAATGTTGTTCCTATCTTTAAAAATGGCGACCCATTATCTGCCTCAAACTATCGTCCCATATTACTCCTCTCCTGTTTCTCTAAGCTGCTTGAGTCATTGAGTTCATTTGTCACACCACAGCAACATGGATTCTTGAAGGGTTGTTCAACTTCCTCGACCTTGGCTGAGTTCGAAGATTATATTACCAGCTTCAAGTTGATGCAATATTCACGGGCTTCTCCAAAGCTTTTGACTCCGTGAACCATGTTCTTCTCTGTCAAAAGTTAGCTTTGCTTGGCATATCCGGTTCCCTACATTCTAGGATTTCATCGTATCTATCCTCTCGTTAATGGCATGTTAATCTCTATGGAATTCAATCCTACATCCATTCAATCCTACATCTGGCGTCTCTCAAGGGTCAATCCTTGGACCTCTTCTTTTTGTACTGTTTATCAATGATCTTCCCTCTGTAATTTCCCTTTCTGGTCTCCTGTATGCTGATGATTTCAAGGTATTTCGGATAATTAGATCTCTTGAAGATTGTCAGCAACTCCAAATTGATCTTTTTAGCCTCTTTAACTGGTGTAATGTAAACTCCCTTGGCATCAATGTTTCCAAATGTTTTAAAATGACTTTTATTTTGAAAATTGTTCCTTTAACTTAAAATTACACCCTATGTGATGTTGTTCTCTTCCCTGCAGACTCATTCAAAGATCTTGGTGTAATATTTGACTCCAAGCTTAAATTTGTTGCCCATATTTTTGGCATAATTGCCAAGGCATCAAAAGTTTCGGGTTATATTATGCGGCATTTACCCAAGTTTGCAAATATTGCTACCGCTGTTTGCAAATATTGCTACCGCTGTTTGCAAATATTGCTACCGCTGTTCGGTCTTGTCCACCCGCTTCTTGAGTACTGCTCAGTAGTGTGGTCTTCTAGACATTTATATCTTGTGAACTCACTAGAAGCTGTTCAGCGTAAGTTTACCCGTATTGTGTTCTTCATCCAACTTAGTCTATAAGTCTTATGAGCGTCGTCTATCCATACTTCGTCTCCCTTCTCTGTCGTCTCGTAGAACCTTCTTCGCTCAATATTTCCTCTTTAAGTTGTACCACGAACAAATTGCTTCCACTCTAAGCGATGACTTGCACTACAGACAGTATGCGCGTCCTAGTCGGACTAATAACATTTTTGAGGTTCCGTACGCCCGGACAGATTTATATTTTCAGTCAATTATGCCGCGAATCATCAGAAAGCATAACAACCTCAAGCTTGAATCTCTACCACGTCCTACTTTGTTTTTAAAAATAAACTGAAGACGTTGCTTTTTGTGAATAGTGATTAATGTTTCCTTATCACTCAATTTTTTCAAACTTTCATCTAGACTCTAATTTCATTTCTTACATGTTTCAATTAACTTTTTTCTGCTTGAATTTGTTGTATTAATCTGTCTTACTTTAAACTGTATTTAACTATATTTAATTGTGTAAGTCTATTTTGTAATTGGATTTTTGTCTGTTAAATGGATTTAAATAAATAAATAAAGAAATCTCCAGCTGCTGTGAGTCATTTTTGTATTTTAGGACTGCCCGAGTATAATGTGCCACATGATTCCATTTGACAACCGACCCAAGCATCTTCCTGATCAGACTATCCGGGGAAAGTTATCCTGTTTCCTTGTAGCGATCCCGGCGGAACCTATCCTATCTTTTGCATGCAAAAAAAGGTGTGGTAGGAATCATCTTCTGCTCCTGCACAAAACCTACAATTAGTGGACCGTAACTTATAAATCTTGTGTAAGCAAGACTGAAAAGACCCATGCCCGCTCAAGATGTAGGTCAGGTAGAAGTCAGTCTCACCATGCGTTCGATTGAGCCACGGTCTCAGACCAGCGATGAGGGACACAGTCCATCTTCCTTTCGTGCTGTTCACCGAGAACTGCTGCCAATCATTGAGTAAGCGTTGTCTCTTCAGGGAACATCATGATATCCGTAAAAACAAAATCCCACAGCCCATAATCTAAAAACCTAGAAAAATCCAAAATCATATTATCTACATACACAAAATAAAAATTTGTAAAATACATATACACAAAATCCATAAAATCGAAAAAACTAAGTTTAATTATTTAATTTTAGTAAGAGAAGCTGTTTCCCGGGATTTTAAAATGAATGGTATTCGTCAAGTAAATTCAATCCAAATATAATTATACGAGTAGTTAGCATTTTACGCTCCGCCAAAATAGGTATTTCGGTAGTTCGCTCTAATAAAGGGAATAAAAAATTATTCTGTTTACTTGACATCTGCAGGTCAATTATCAAAAATGTCTCAAGAGAAATATGAATTCCTGAGGAACTAAGCGCTTAGATGGTGAGCTATTGGTGTTAAAAGAGACACGGTATGCTACGATCTAATTTGATTCTGAGAACTAAAATATCCTTAGAAACACTAGGTAATGCTAAGCGCTGGTTAATGGATGGTACTTTTTATGTTTTTCTTCGTAGCGCTACAGCCCCACTCGGACCTTCACTTCCTGCAGCAAGTGCCTACACCTGTCTCGGTCCATTGATCGCGTCCTCCAATTTCGAAATCCAAGCAGTGATGAATTGTCTTCGTCGAGCGAGTCAAACTAACATTTCCTTGCTTTCCCCATCGGTCTTCGCCATTCTGTTTCATGTGATTCATGTGGCCAGCCCATTTCAGCTTCCACAGTCTTCCAACCGTTGAGGCTTCCAGCTCGTCAAAAATTTCATGCAGCTCATGGTTGTATTGAATTCACCATTGGTCCCCATCTAACTTCGCTCCGATTATTCACCTCAGGATCCGTCTTCGAAGGCATTCAATATATTTGCGGATACTTGTGTTACGGTCCATGTGTCACACTTATATCATAACACAGGTCTTATCAAAGATTTGTATACTTGGAGCTTTGTTTCCCTGTGAATCCAGCTGGACTTCAAGATCGTCAAAACTGAATAAAATATCTTATTTGCAAGCTGTATTCTTCGGCGTGTTTCGTTCCTTTCATTGCCGGTTTTCATTACTTTGGCGCCTAAATATACAAATTTGCCCATAGTTTTGATATTGTATTCGCCAAGTGTGATACTTTGGGCATTTGGGATATTTTTCCTCGACTGCGTCATGAGCTTTGTTTAATTTTCGTTGATTTGCAGCTCTACTAGTTTTGGTTCGCTGTCGAGCTTCAGGACAATTTATTTGGCGGTTGTTAACGACCGTGACAAAATATTGATGCCATTCGCATAGGCGACCACTTGGCTCGACTTGTATAGTAGCGTACCGCTTGTATCGACCGGTAGCTTTCTGATGACATATTCCAGAGCCAAATTGAATAGCAGTGGGACCAGCCCATCTCCCTGCTTAAGTCCGATATTTGTGTCAAAGGTATCGGTGAGTTGGTTATTGATGCGGACTTGGGAGGTTGTCAACGTCATTGCCATTTTGGAAAGACGGACTCATTTGGCTAGGATACAGAAGCAAAGCATTATTCGCTACAGTACGTTACGATCAATACTGTCGTAGGCTTGCTTAAAGTCTACGAAAATTTGGTAAACGACTATGTTAAATTCTCAGCATTTCTCAAATACTTGCTTGACTGTGAACAATTGGTCTATTGTCGATCTACCTGCTCTAAAACCACCTTGATACTCCCCAATATTACTGTCGGCGTATGATCCGATTTTATTTTCTAAGATCTTTGAAAATATTTTGTACGCCTTCCAAAGCAGTGATATGCATCTATAGTTTCCGTGCTGTAGCTTGTCACCTTTTTTGTGGATAGGGAATATAATTGATTGGCTCCACTTGTTAGGCATGTGTTTTTGTTGCCAAATGTGCCAAATGGCTTTAAAGATGGTTTTCTGAGCACTACTGCCACCATATTTAATGAGGTCCACTGGAATCTCATCGATGCCGGGCGCTTTATTATTCTTTTGGGCTTCGATGGTGAAACAAGCTTCATCCAGAGCAGGTGGGGCCAATGGAAGTTCTCCAGAAATATTGATAAGCTCCGATGTTCTGGAGCTGTGCAAAGGATTGACGAGGGTCTTCAAATATGATGCCCGTTTACCCATAACCCTGTTTTCATCAGCGATGATGTTGCCGATGTCATCACTGCAGAGCGTGGTCTTTGATTGATGACCACGTGTCAAGCGTTTCACTACTTTGCATACTTGTCTTGCGTTGCTGCTCGCCAGACTTACATGTTTACTTCTCAAATGATCGTCATAGTAATTTCATTTCTTAGCTCTAGTTATCTTGTTCGCTTCTCTTCTTAGATTTTAATAGTGTTCTCTCTTTGTCCTGGTTTTTCTACCGAAATATTCTTTGTACGCTTCCTTTTGTCTAACGCATTTTGGCGCTCATCATCGAACCAATCATTTCTTTTGCGCCAGGTTTGATGTCTAACCGTCTGTTCTGCCGTGGTCTTTATTTTCACTTTCACTTCTACCCATAGCTCTTTTTTTTCAGCGATGTATCAGATAGGATGGGAGCTAGCTAATTGTCGAGGTTCTCTGTGAGTTTTTTTGCCACAAACGCCATTTGGAGCCTTACGATTTCAAATTTACGTAGAGGGCTGGTCTTCACTGAATACTCCTTTGCCATACCACATCGATAAGTTAATTTGATCAAGTAATGATTCGAGTTACAATTGGCTTCTCGGTATGTACGGACATAAAGTATCCTCAAGGCCCAACGTTGTTGAATCAGAACATGGTCGATCTGGTCATTTTATGGATGACTAGATTTCTGCTCTATGCAAAGTCAATCAGGCGCTGATCGTTGTCATTCATTACATCATGGAGACTTTATCCTCCAGTTGTTCCTCGATAAGATAGCTCAATTTCAACCTTAGCGTTGAAATTACCCAGAATTATTTGTGTGTTATTTGTAGGCAATCAGTTGTCTAGTCTTTCTAGGTGATTGTTGAACGTTTCTTTCGTTTCTTCGTCCTTTTTTCGGTCGGGGCGTGTATATTTGTGAGTCAAATTTGGAAGAGTTTCGCTTTTATACGGATCGCACATAATCGTTCATTGATTGTCTTAAAATCAATAACGTGGGATTAGAACTCCCTGTCCACAATGAAGGCAACTCCAAATTCTCGCTTTCCAGCAGGCTTCCTACTTTTGAATAATGTGTGTGATCTCATATCTTGAATATCGCTTCCATTCCAGTTTCCTGGATAGCTAGTATGTTCCACAACGTCAGAAGAAGGCAAAGCCGTATTATATGTAATACGAATCACTTTATTCTTCTTTATTCTTCTTCTTAGTACTACAGCCCTTCGCAGGCCTTCACTTCATACAAAAAGCGTTCTAACTGTCTCGGTCCATCGACCATATACTCTAATTTTGAAATCCGAGCAGCGATAAACTTCGATTGTCGACTGAGCCAGACCAGCGTTTTCTTGTTTCTCCACTGGTATCTGCCCCCCATTTCTCCCAACGAATACCTTTTTGGGTATCCGTTGTGCATATACAATTCATGTGGCCAGCCCATTGCAGCTTCCGCAGTCTTACATTCATAGGAGCCTCCAGCTCGTCAAAAATTTCATATAGCTCATGGTTGTATCGGATTTGCTATAGTCCCCGTCTAGCTTCGCTCCGGTAATTCGCCTAGGGAAACTTCTCTCGTAGGCGTTCAATATAATACGTTTATGGATGCTTGGGTTAGGATCCATATTATATACCAATAGCATAGCAAAGGTCTTATGACAGATTTATATACTTGGAGCTTTGTTTTCCTGTGTATGCAGCTGGTCTTCAATATCGTCAAAACTTAATAAAATTCTTTGTTTTTTTCGGCGTGTTTCATTTCTACTAGTTATGCTTCGCTGTGGACTTTCAGGGAAAGTTCTTTGGCGGTTGTTAATGACCATGATACAAAATGTTGATGTCATCCACATACGCTACCGTTTGGCTAATTAGGAAACGCCATTTAAAGAAGGCCCAGGAGAGAAAAAGAGAGGGGCGAAATCTTTCAATAGGTAAAAGATTAATGAGCTCCAAATTAAATATAAAGATTTATATCTTTTGAAACTGACCTCGTATAAATATTGGTAAGTCTAAAAGTATTGAGCCTTTATATGACATTTTTTGATTGAATATTTTTTTCATTTAAAATGGATTTTATTTAAGTACATATTGTCCATTATTATCTATGACCGTTTGCCATTTTTTGGGTTGAGCCATTATTCCATCTGTGTAGAACTTCTGTGGTTTATAGACGAAAAAATTGGCCAAGTGATTTTCACAGTCCCTTTTTAAAGTGAATTTCTTTTCATTAAGGAAGTTTTGCAGAGACCAAAGCAAATGGTAGTCTGATGATGCAAGGTCTTGACTATACGGTGGATGCATCAAACTTCCCAGCCAAGCTTTGTCAATTTTTGCCGGGTCATCAAGGATGTGTGTGGTCTGGCATTGTCATGATGGAAGACACCGCCCTTTCTATTGATCAATTCTGGCCGGTTTTTTCGAATTGCTTGTTGCAATCTGGTTAATTGCTGACAGGACAGAGCCGAATTGAGTGTTTGGCCAGGTTCTAGCACCTCATGATAAATGATTCCCCTCCAATCCTACCATACACACAGCATAACCTTATTTGGTGTCAATCCTGGCTTTGAAGACGTTTGTGATGATTCACTTTTTTTCAGCAGGATCTTTTTCTAACGACATTCTTGTATCGTACCCATTTTTCATCGCCCGTAATGATTTGCTTAAAAAATGGCTCGATTTCGTTGGGTTTTATTAGCATTTTGCAAATGGAAATTCGGTCGATCAATTTTTTTTGTGTTAATTCATGCGGTACCCAAACGTCGAGCTTCTTTGTGTATCTAGCCTAAGGCAAATGGTTCAAAACTGTTTCGTGATGGATATTCAGCTCCTTAGCAATTTCATGGCTGCTTATGTGTCGGTCTTCTTCAAGTTTTTGTAAGATTTCATTGATGACTTTTTCAGTGATTGGTCGCCCTGAGCGAGGTGCATCTTAGACATCAAAATTTCCAGAACGAAAGCGAGCGAACCATCTTGACCGTAGACACCATAATTTTTTCACGAGCCTGCGATTCATTCTCGCCTTGATCGTAGTGATATTGTAAAAAATTGCGAATTTTTTCAAAAATTTAACTCATTTTTAAATGAATACAACTTTTGACATGTATGACGAAATACGAAACTGCCCATATAAAAATTGTAGACTGGAATGTCACCTTTCAAACTCATGTCAGTTTGACTCAATCTGATTAGTATTGACCGCAATATGACAACGAAAACCATCTAGTGACAAAAAGGCTCAGTACTTTTTAGACTATCCAATATATTTCTTAAAAATTAAATAAACTAACCTATAAAAAAAGTTGTTTTTTTTTTTCACTTTCTTCATTTCCATAAACTTTATCCAGATGCAATTCAATGCACGATATACTCGTCAACTCTGATATGCACCTCACGTGTAAAATGCGTCGCAATTAAGTGTTTGCTACAAACGCTACATATTCATGCACGGATTACATCTTAACACTGGCATTCATACGGTAAATTTTTGTTGCAGAGGTCAAGATCAACCAAGTATGTAATACGTACAAGTATGCGCTGAATATCTTCACTCAAATCGATATGGATAAAGTACACTCTTCTACTATTATTATTATTAACATTTTGGTTAATCTTTAACCTAATGCTTGCCGCATCAAAAAAGATGAAAAATGATTGAAATCATTTAGCTATTCACTTGAGGTCAACTATAATTAATTAATTATTTAATTTAGAGTACATATAACATTAATCAAAAATGTTGGTGTAGGTATTTGTTGGACTTTGTTTAATTGTTTAGGTTTTCCGATAGATTATTGTTTTGATAAGCATTTAAAAAAGTAGTTTTAATTAATTTTTGCAATGAATTTACATACTTTTTTCTCTTTTTTCATGGAAAGTCGAGTAGCCGAAAAGACAATTTTTGATGAGAGGGTAAAAGGCATCATCTCTTAAAATATTTAATTGTTTTAATGTTTTCCCTTTAAGGGGAATTTTTATTTAATGGAAGTTATCTTTCAAAAACTATTAAATTTTATGGCTCCTTAAATAATTATTCGTTGTTTAAACTGGACTTATGTTGATTTGAAAGAACTTATCACTATGTTCTAATTTCGACTATAGACTTAATGATTTTTACTAAAATACTCAAATAACAACAAACAATGGTTTTATTTTTCCTTTGATAGAAATTACTAAAGGATTAAATATTATACTATCAGTTCCACTCCCAATTTATGATACAAATTATAAGTAATGGGTAATAAATATACTAACGCTCAAAGAACACAATCACTCATCAGAGCAGGAAAATGGATGAATGTGGTTTTCGTTTCCGCTTCGTTTACATCAGCAAAATTTCCTTTGGCACATATATTTTCAGCTGTGTAGGAGTCATTGCAATATTTGAATAGATCTTAGTATGAAACCTATCCACAGTTAAACGAAGTCATCTGTAAGATGCGTCAATCAACAATTTACAATACTTTTTGGATTGTAATCGTGAGCGAAAAAAACACAAATTTCCGGTACATTTTGCCTTCCCCTGGACCTCCTAGTTCATAAAACGATTTTCTTAATTCAGATTCTAAAAGTCCTAATCAAGACCTTTCATCTGATACCCCACTCGACTACCTATAATAAAAAAAAAATTTAAGGGCTAATTCGTTATTAGGGGGGAACACCCTTAAAAAATTTTGGTAAAACATTAACTTTTGAGAGATCATCACTTCTGACCTTTTCACAAAGTTTGAGAACTCTAGCTTCTATAGTTTCTAAGGAAACTAGCTGTAACGCACGGACAGACGGACAGACAGGGTGCGAAACTAGTAGGTCTTTGTAAAAAATTTTTTTACAATAACCTAAAAATGCATTGAAGACTGGTGTGACTAAGACAATTAAAGTGCTGTATAAACTAATTTTTGACAATGAAGGAGACCGAGGGAATCAGAGCAGAATGCAGGAATTCCCGGGCTATCAGTTTCGTTACGGTTCGGCCGAGGAAATGGCAGAGCCCGACATTATAAAAGAGCAGTTTTTGAAGTCGCAACTAGTAACAATCTGCAATCTATTAGGAATGGATTTTTTTTTACTTTAGCACTACAGCCCAGTTAGAGTATCTTATTATCACTCGAGAGGGTGATATGGTCAGTACTACACCTTAGCCGTATATGTCCGTCCAACCAGCTGCGATACGTTATAATTTAAAACCAGTGGGTAATTTGAAACGAATCGCTCATGCATAACGGGCGGTATGCAGACGGCGATCCGGGATTTCTCTTCTCCTTGCTGATCAGCACGAGCCTTGTCACCTTCCATCGTATGGGGAAAATCCCATCCCGTAGGCAAGCGTTGAATGTGCCGAGCAGCAGCTCAGACCCTTTGAGGAACAAGATAAAACCGGAGTGGACATCCATGTGTACACGTTGTAGCAACTACCCCTGCGACCGCCTGCCTAACTACGTGTCTTTTTGCACCTACCCCTGCGACCGTGATTCTAAAGCTAGTTAAGGGGAACCCAATGGATTGTCACAAGAAAGTAAACAAACGCTTATGCACTCGTAAATATGGTTTTATTGCAAATAACACTTCACAGAACAAGAAAATAGCATTAAATACAAATAAAGCATTATGGCCACTTAGGATAGAAAACACTTTCGTATCGATAACCCATCGTTTTCTAGCATTAACGCACATTACACTTTTAATTGAGTTCCTCGCTCCGATTTACAATGTCACTCCTTAAAATGTTGTTATCCCTAAACCGGGTGTAATATTATTTTCACTACAGCCAATATGTACCTCCGGACACGTTCTCGAACCGAAAAAACGACTAAATTCCGAATTGTATCTCACCCGCCAGGTAAATTTCGCGTCCATGTTTAGTCGTCAAATTGACAATCTGGCTCTCGAGAGGAGAAATTGTGGAAATTATTGGAAATGAAATGACAATCATGCTCAGAAGGTGGTCGCATCATTTTCTATGGAGCTTATATGAGCATAGCCACTCCATTTGTTCCGTTCCTCAAAGCTCAGACCAGTATTGAAAGCTTATAACCTTGATTTTTTTCATGTTATTATCTCTATTCGTTTGTCAGCGAATCAACCATTCCTTATTTTGGGCTTCTGGTGACCCGAAATTTGTACAGCGGGATTCTGGATGGAGTTTTTCATGCCCCGCCATATTTTTTCGACAGTCTCTTACTAGTTTTCATTCGCTCGGTAAATACGCTCAAAAGAACTTTTCAAGGTGGAAGCGTACTGGAGCTGTTTAGAGCTCCTTTTTAAGAGGGTTATCTTAGTGATGTGACATCTGTATTTGGCCTTTATGAGAAAGTGATCGGTATGTAGTAAGTAGCCTGCCTAGGCAAACTGCTCGAAAGACATGAAAATAACGCAATACGACTTATAAACATTTTTATTTCTAGCCTGCACTAAACCCCCCCACTACCATCGCTACCATTATCAGAAAAAAGTTTTTCCAAAGAAACAAATGAAAAAATTAAATAAAATTACAAAAAAAATTTATAATGGCAACCCCCTTTGCGGCGCAATCTAGCGAAGCATTTGCTACCACCATGAAGAAGCTCGTCAAGAGAAGCGGGAGGGTTCTCAAGCGGGACTCGGATTGAAAAGGTCGTGAGGAGTAACTGGGAGCAGAGAAAACGTTTTACTTGGCGTGCATGAAAAAACTGTTGCAATCAATGTTGTGGGTGCAGTTATAATAGACATCATAATAAGAGTATGCAAACGATGAAATAATTTGTGCTCGGACTGTTCTTTTTACCGCAATCTGGAAGATTTACTCATAATCCTTTCACGCAGACCCACCATGTTAGTGATTAAATTATTTGTTTATTTCATGATAACAAACGAAATATTTGTGCTTTTTATCTAATGCAAAAGATCAGATGTGAAAGTGTATACATCTTGCATTCAGAACCTGGTTTGAATAATTCATTGAAGAAAATGCGCTTATGGCATTTGAAAGTCACTTAAACGTTGGCCTCGCGCATTATACCTAGCATTTATGAGAAAAGTACTGTGAGATTGAGATTTGATTCAAGTGTGGAATTAAATTATTGTTTACGTGTGATGTGATGGTGATAGTGTAGCACAAATCAGTTCAATTAAAATTGATTATTCAGTGGAACGACAATTTGATGCATCAAATGCAGGCGCCTCGTCAAGAGCAATCTCGTTCCGCTCTTCCCAAAAGAGAATCGATTTGTGTAAGCGTGATTGTGTAAAACATCGAATGGAAAGTTGCTTGATGTTATCGAATTCCCGGCGATCATCTACTGTCAGAGAGCAAGTGAGATTGCATGGAGGCTGCTGGATTGCTACGGCGATTACGTTGAATATTGATACATATGAACGTGGAAGTCTTCGAAAATAGATAAAAATGTCAACTATGCCAGTGACAAATTAACATTCATTCAATAATTCGAATCGCTAGCCGTAAATCAATAAACTTTTAATCACTTATGAACGCAATCAAAATACGTTTTACATAAATGAATGCTCATGGATCATTTTATTAGAGCGATATTTTCAGAGTAAATACAACATCTATCTGGCTGTGCCGATTTAAAATCTATTTGAGTTAGTATATCGTGTCTCTGAGGATAGCCTGACATGAAGTTCAATACGTTCTGCCTAATTGTCACTCAGTGTAACAGTAAGTTGAAGTGGCAAATTGTAACAAAGTTTAAATTACAAGCCCTTACCCGTCCCAAACATGAGCGCTCGTCGGAGGAGGGCTGGGTGAGTTTAATTATTTTATTTACTTTTCTATATTTTTACTTTAAAATTATTTTTTTATAAAAATTTAAATTTAAATGATTTTATTAATGATTAATAAATTATTTTTCTGCCTTTTAGAAATACATAGTTAAACATTAAATATTTACAAATTTCTGTATTGTGTTCATAGAGACAAATTTTTCATCAATTTCTTTTCTTCCCGCAACTGAAGGAGAAACGCATTTGTTATAAATTTTGATGGAAATAATGAATAGATTAATCGAGTAAACTTTCGGTCTTTTCATTTCCCAGGAACCTTGAACGGGTATGAGAACTGCCACGTTGGCTGGCACCTCCACTCATGAGCTAGCCATCGGGTGAGCTCTCCCCTTTTTTCTTGTCGTTGCAGGTGCTCTCGCAGGGTAGAGTGGCCTTCCGCTTGGGTTTCTCATTTATGTTATGTGTTATGTGATTCCATCATATAAGACTTTAACATGAATTTGGAACGTTTATATTTTTAATTTAAAGGGAAAATTCATGCGAATTGTATTTGTATGAGTATATCATTTAAATGGAAATTATACGGCCACGTCTACGATGAATATTGCCGGATGGGGGGTGCGAGGGGGCACCGCTTCCACCTGGATGCCCCACTCTTATTTGGGGTCGTAAGCATGAATAGTTAAGACGAGATCCTCTCGAGTCTGGCACGCGTTCATCAGGCTCAGTCTGTTGCTTTGTTTGAACAGTCCATCCCTTCAGTAGGTTACCGTCGAACCGAGTCATTCTATCGTTGAATTCATGAATGCGAAATGTTTTTGTAGTGGTGTCATTTTATGTCAAAAGGATGTGGCAAATACGTTGAGATTACAACTAGACTGTGGCTGGTAGTGAAATCGATAGGTCACTGGTCATTCTACTTGGAGGTTTCATGTAGGCTGTGCCCTCCGATCATTCCTTCGTCGACCATTTCTTCCCAACTTTAGCATCGAAATCTCTAACTAGTATTTTAATGTATTTGGATAGCAGTTGAGTTTATGTATTTGGATAGAGAGTTAAATTCACTTGGGGAACTTTTCGCTGCAAAATCAACCTTTACGTGGAAAGCCAAAAAAAACATTTGCAGCCTTTCTATGAAATGTTTGGCAGAATGTTAAAAATTTGTTTTGGACTTGCCTGCAAGTTACAAGATGCAACTGCGAGATCCCTAGAATATCAACACCTTCGAAATAGATGAAGGAGGGAGTTCCATGGACAGGAGTGATGATCAAGAGGCTGTTGTTAAGTCAAGTAAGGAAGGGAGGATGAGGCAAATAGGGTCTCCAACTCAACGCTTTACTTCAAAGGCATCTAAGACCCTTGAAGTAAGCAAGCGGGATTTTCCCCACCTTAGAAAGATGGCAACAGTAGCTTCTATCAGTTTTTCTGGGGCCATGCCCAAACCAAGTGTGAGGAGAGTGATAAAGGGAAATCTAATCCTAGCAGCCAAGTATGGCTGCTACCAAAAAAGAGAGGGTGCCTCTAATAGTGTGCTATAGGTTTGACCTGAAGACTTTCAGGGATAGCGTAAAAAGGGCATATGCACCGGAAATACAACAAAGGAGCCAGAGTTCAACGTAACGCCGGACAGCTCTTCACTTCACCCAAAAATGGCTGAGGATTATACCAGCCTATTTAATTTTCTGAAGTGTGCGAAAGTGGCTTGTTGCACTTATACTCTTTCAGGAAAGTGTGCACAGGCCGTATGGCGAGAAAGATGTCGAGACTGAGCTGAAGGAGCATTTTGGAGAAGATATCTTATCATGTTAAAAGATTCTTGACGATAACCTCTAGGGGGGAAAAAAGGACATTTTCCTCCTAGTCTAGGTCAAACCAGACATTGAAGTGAAGAAAGCGATGGATATAAAGTTTTTAATGTATCAAAAGACACAACGAGAATGACCACAAAAAAGTAGCACTTCCCAGTGCTTCATTTCTAAAGATTTGGCCACATTGCGATAAGCAACACAAGTCGAATGCATGTCTAATCTCGAAGGACAAGAAAGAAGAGGAGATCTTCTGGGTCAATTGCAATGCCAAAGGACACACTAGGAGTTACAGAGGTTGTCCTAAAGCAAAATAAGTTGAGGAGAGGAGAAGCAATCTCCAAAAAAAAAAAAAGAAAAGGAGGGATTTAATGACCGCTTTTACAAAAAATATTGTGCGAGGTGTTTTATACTCTAGTTTTATGCAAGGTGCAAAGAGGCAGCTTACACCACAGCCTATACGGCAACACAGATAGTAGCCAATACAGCAACCGCAGCAGTCACAAAATGACCGTAATACTGTTTTGAGCACTAACTGAGAACCATTTTTCGGCAGTGACTTATTCATACTCACTCAAAAGGCGGAGTCCTTTATTTTCCACTATAAAAAACTCACTAGTCCTACTGAGAAAAAAGCTGCATGTTTAGAATTTGCCTTCAAGGTTTGTTTTTGTGGTAAGTTCAATTAAACTCTCCACCCTCAACATATGCTCACTACCTCCATGCTATGAAAGGAACTCTGTTCAAGAATACTTGAACATCCATAGAATTGACTTCTTATTTATATCAAAAACAAGACTCAAAGAAAGACACAAAGTGCATTTGGGAAAGAACAATATCATCAGACGTGATGATCCGGAGTGAACTCCTGGAGTTGATAGAGCTCATATAGATCACCTGAAAGTTTAAAGGCACTGCCTTTCAAGTCTGAAATGTATTGAAGCAGATATAATAAGCTCAATGCTGGGAGGGTGCACCCATGCGTTTGAGGGGATCTATGTTTGGCATGGGTATCCGGTGAGGAAACTTATTGACGACTTAGAAGCAGTGCTTATCTGTGCAAAAAATTCGATTTCTTCCCCATGGGAGGTGATTTCAATGCGAAGCATCCTTCAAGGGGAAATATTGAATCCAATAGCTATGGTACAGCTATCTCTAACTGGGTTCAATCAAATATGGATCTCGTATTGATTGCTCCGAAAGAGCCTACTTTCCGCCGAAGCTCGTTCATTATTGACTTTTTCATCATCTCGACCAATCTGGTAAATCTCTCCCACAATGAGTAAGTGAGGAGTTCTTGACGCCAAGTCCCACCATCTTTTGGTTGAGCTGACCTTAAGAGTGAAAAAGGGTGCATAACTTGAGGTTGCAGATCCTTAACTTTTCATTGTATACAGGCAAATCGATTGGGTAGCAGTTAGTGCAGACCTTGACGGAAAACTGAAGGGAATTTCGATCAATAGATTGAAAAACCTTTCTATTCCTGAAATCGATGAGGGAGTCGCATGTATAAATTCAACCCTGGATACGGTCATCTCAAAGATCTCCATTAAGAAATCCTCGACAAATTAGCTTTATCAAGATTTACCAGAAGACATCTTGGAACTTCATCGTGAACGTAGTCGGCTTAGAAAGCTACTTACAAGGATCTACCACTGCAACGTAAATAGGGTCAACTGGAAGTATGAACGCATTCATCTAGGAATTATGTCTCTGAACCAAATGATCTCGAGGAGAATCACGGTTTTTGCCAACAAGCAATTTGAACGGGTCCTGGAAACTATCAAACCAGGTCCTTGCATGTTTCCTCATATCAGTAGGATAACTGGCAGAAAAAGACTGCCCGGGGTCCTCACTTATGACGGGTCCATGCTCATGAACGGCAAAGCTATCGCTGACTATCACAGAAAATTTTGAGAAAGTTCTTCAAGGAGAGAACGCTAAAGAGGACTCTTCCGTTACTTCGTTAGTGAGCAGTACCACAACGAGTTTTGACAAGGACCATAAGTAATTGTTCTGACCAAGTTCTCTTATTCAAGTCCCTTTGACCCACCTAATGGCCATGGTTTGTTTGTCAGTCCTGACGGACTCACTTTATTGGCATCCGAGCAAAATTTAAAAATCAGCTGAGGCTGATGGACTCTCAAAATATATGCTTAAAATGCTTGCGCATGTTTTCTTTGTTTTCCGCGTGATCATCCTGCATAATTGCATCAACATTTGCAACTTCCCTCAGCAATAGAAATGTACAAAAATATTTGCAATACCCAAAAATTCGACCAGTACTGACATATTTGATACTCGTCCGATTTCGCTGCTTTCAAATATTAGTAAGCTGCTTGAAAGGGTAGTACTTAAAGGCATCATAAAATTTTCTGTGGGGGTAAGAATTGAGCGGAAAACACAATTTGGCTTCAAAAAAGCCCATTTCACGGTAGACGCTCCGGCTGTGTTCAAAGCTGATAGACCGATAGAATGAGAAGTTAGCGCAACAATAACCTTATTGTTGCATGCCTGATTGATGTGGAGAAAGCCTCTGTATGGATCAATGGTCTGCTCTATCATTGATAAATTTTGGCTTTCCGTCTCATATTGTGAAAATTATAGGCAGCTTCATGTGGGGATGAACTGCCTTTGCGGTGGCTGGTGGAGCTAGGTCAGACCCATTTTGTATTGATAAGGGGGTCCCACAAGGCCTCTACATTAGGCGCATTTCTTTTCAATATCTTCACCTCTGACCTCGCGGGCGTCAGAGATAAATATAAGCCTGAAATCTAGGTGAACCCCTTTGCTGATGACTTGGTAGAGTGATCATCTGAACACAATTAGCGCTTTGCTAAAACGAAGCTCCAAAAATACTTGGAATCTCTTACTACATACTACCGGAAATGGAGAATACATGTAAATGCAAATAAAAGTGAGTTAATTGTATTGAAAAACCCCCCAAAAAAAAATTGTCATCGTGCACTCCAGGATTAAGTTGAATGGGCAGATGGTGCACTGCTCCAGGTAAACGAAGTACTTGGAGGTAGTTTTCGATAGGAAAGCTGCTTTCAGTGCTCACGTTGACAATGCTTTGAAAAAAGTGACTTATGCGTACCACCTTTTTATACCTCTTTTAAGGATGCAGTCAACAGCTGGCAAGTGAGTCAAGGTTTTGGCTTATAAGCCCCTGAATCGTCCGATCATCACATATGCGGTGATGCTATATGGAAAGGAGTTTTGAAAACAAAATGAGGCAAGGTAGGATTAGTAGAGCGGAAAATTTTCGTGCTTGCACAGAACTATACAAACGGGAAGACGGACGGTTTTACCCCAACGAGGCGCTTTATAAGGAGGCAGGGTGCATAATGAGCATAAGGAGCATAAGGCCGAAGTAGTTAGGGCAGTGACGGATAATCGTTCAATGGATGCAGCGAACGAGTGGTTTTAAGGTGGTCTTAAGCAAATAATGTATTTATTTTTAGGTAACTCAAGCTTTAGAACTTCAATTTTTTAAAGCTAATTAATTTAACATCTATTTCTTTCTAAAATCTATTAATCTTCGATAATTTTGTGGGTGTCAACATTTTAAAGTTTTATTTTTATTGAAAAGATTAATATTGTAAATTAAAGTAAAGTGACTGTTTATTGAACTCCGGGAGAAGCCCTAAATCACAACCCGTATGAATATTGTTAGGCTAAGTTGTTTATGAATTGTATATACTTAAAAATAAGAAAAATCATCCAGGGCCGTCGAGAGAAAATCTGGGCCCGGGGGTGAATAATTTCTGGCCCTAAACACCACCCCACATGAAACACTACTATAGCATATGCTAAATGTAATATGTACATGCTGATTCTATGAAGAATAGGGCTATAAAATCTTCGGGTAATTTTTTTTGAAACAAATTGTTTCCATAACAAGCTATATAAATAAAAGTTGGTACATCAAAGTATTGAATAGAAATATAGAAAGCAAGTAGTGCACTTTTTGGAGTTAAGAGTTTTATAGTTATGTCAAGTTAATATATTAATATATAATATATTTTCATGAGCTGATAACTTGTCATATAGTTTTCCCAAGCTTGGTTTTTTGAGTACCCTGTAGGGCAGCAAAGTTTTGGACGATTAAAAGGGTTGGTGTTTAACAAACGAGATAAGGCAAGCAATACAAAGTGTCCATCAGGCTACTCCACACCAACAAATCTCCCTCCACCCTCTCCCTATTTGGCAAAGTCTTCGATAAAAGCGAGGCGGGAAATGTCTCATCGTTACGATCACGTTTAATAGAAGATGGCATCTTTTGGTGACCTCCCCGAATCGTATCGTTCACCACGTCGGAGTAGACAAATTCAGTACATACAGAGCCAATATCTAATCATAAAGATACAGCTGTTCTTCTAAGGTCCTTCGCATGGATTGTGTTTCCATTGAAGATGAACCATGGTCAATGTCGATTTCAGAGTTTTCAGTACTCAAGTTTTGAATAACTACGTCATTGTGTGAAGCTTCCATTGATTCGTCTCTTTCTGAAGTGACAGGTAGAATGTTGTTTTCATGGTTAAGATAATGCGCAAGATCTAAAAGCGATAAATCATAATATTAAATGTAGATCATATAATCAGCATGCTGACAACCTTTAAGAGTTCTCACAATCGAGTTTTTTGGTCCGGAATTGTATTCGAAGAGGTTTCTTTGTTGTTTAGAATATTCCTTCTTTTGTCTCGCTCCAAGCGCTGTTTGCGCTTTTGAGCTCCAGACTTGTGCTTGAACATAATGCATCTAATATGAAAATTTTACTTTTAATTACTCTCGATTTTGCTTAATGATATATATATTTAACAAGTTGCTAAATTTCTAATTTCTGTAGTCTCAAAGTTTGAAAAAATTTTTTACCAATAGTCACTTTCATCTTTATAAAATTTAATAACAGAGAGATGAAAAACATGATGAGAAAATTTTTTCTCACAACTCGCGAATGGAAAATTCAATGTTTGACGTATTTTGGAAGGAGAGCGGAATTCGATTTATTATGAGATTTTATTTTACTCTGTCAACTGTAGTAATCGAGCACGCAGCGTGTCAGCGTCATAAATAATAAGAACCAAACCGTCAAGTCAAGTTAAGTTATAAAGTCAACGTGCTGACGGAGAGTGAATTAATTTTTGACGATGCCGCCAAAGACCAGTGGAAAAGCAGCCAAAAAGGCAGGTAAGGCCCAGAAGAATATCTCAAAGGGGGATAAGAAAAAGAAGATTGCGATCAAAATATAATGAAATCTCTGTACGCCGCTTAATCCATAAATTTCGCCACCTCTCTACGTCAAGTATCCACCTAGCGTTTGTGATTTAAATAAATTATGAAATCGAACCTACAAACATTTTTAAAACTAATGATAAAATTTCGTCCCATATACTCGTATAAAGTGATTTAAGTGATTTAAATAGATTATGAAATCGAACTTACAAACATTTTTAAAACTAATGATAAAATTTCGTCCCATATATAAAGTGCAATTAATAATGGTTTATCAGCTCTGATTTATTTTAATCAAAAATTAATTCAAATAAAAACTGAAATTGTAACAACAGTTAAGCATTAATCTATAATATCAACAATTCGTCGTTGCATCATTCGCAACAACAGCAGTCACAAACGCCAGCTGCGACGCGCTGGATATTCTCAATTTCATTGAATAACAATATTACGAAAATTGGGATGATAGCTTGTTGGTGAATAAGTGCGCGGTTGTGCGATTCTCTTCCACTATCTCCTCCATTCTAACGCCATCAGCATATGCGCTCGGTTGCTGAGATCCTGTACTGGCTACTGACGTACGTTGCCTCTCAATATCTTGATAGGTTCTCCTCAACAACCTAACCAATTGATGTATGGCGCCATGTTCGCGTAACGGCGCATGATTTGCCGGGCACAAGGCTGAATTACGGATTAATCCAATAACTACCTTAATCAAGCGCCAGCGTGATAGCGATTGTAGAAGTTTTACAATCACTGACAAACCATAATTCAAACGAACTGCATTCTGTGCCATCTCCGAATCAATATGACGCGAAGTTAAATGTCTTAGTGCGCAGACTGCAGGTTCTGTAATTTCTCCACGATCTCCAGCATTGATAATAGTTCGAACGAGAACATCAACACCGCCAACTTGGCAAACGGTGCCCTTATTACGTTGATTATTGCATGTCAAATTCGAAAGTATACCCGCAGCGCAAGTAACTACATTTACATCAGTCGATGCCAACACTTGTACAAGACTGTGTAAAAGTCCATCCAAACCTTCAACTTTAGTTGCGGCGTCTGATAAACTGCGTAACGTCCACAAACAATTTTGAACCAAACTTTGTGATGGATCGCTTAAATGCATAGCCAAAGCTTGCATGCCACCAGCATCCACGATAGTTGGTTTATTGCTCGAACACACCGACAAAACCTTCAACACACGCGAAGTCGTCCAAAGAAGCTTCTCGTGATCATACGTACGCATTATTCGTACTAGCTCTCCACTTCTTCCACCACGATAGCATCGTTCGATGTATATGGAACGGTAAACACTAGTTCGCCATCTGTTGACCTGCTCGATACAGACATAGCATATAACGATTCGCTTGTTTTTCGAACGGGGCCAAGTGAGGGGATTGGAATGATTGAAATGCAATTGCGGGATCTTTTCCATGGATTCGTGTGAGGATAGCAATTGTATGTTTCGGTGTGGGTGATCACAGCAGAATCTGTTACGGGTCACCACGCAGGGCACACGTCCCGAGAGCCGCGCTGGCAAGCGAAGCATTGAACGTCGACGGGTGATGAACAAAGGTCTAATTTCGAGACGTATGTATGTGGAAAATTGTGTTTTCGCCCGAAATCGTGAAATCATTTTAATCAAACTTCCATTCGCTCGATTCCGTCACGAATGGAATCTTGTTTGTTCTCTTGTAATGTTTGCAACAGTGATTCGACATGATCGCGTCTTGACGGGAAGGCCAATCGACAGTTGTAATGTGCATCACTCATTTGTTTGAAGTAGGGGAATAATTTGTACGCAATTGAAATTAAGAGGAACGAGCGCTTACGCCCGAATTCAGTAGTGACCCAATAAACATAGAAGAAAGGGAATGTGATTTTCCGCCATTGACCATTGCGGAGATTTGTCGGTGTGGAAGCGAAACTCACAGATTGTACGTTTTGCCTTGTCGATGTCGTTCAATTTGTCGGTTCGCGTGACAACCTCTCTCAGCCTAATGCCGTTATTCCGTTTTCTTTCTTGTTTGATTTTGGGGTAATTCGTTTGGAAATTATCTTTTTGTTACACACCTAAAACAAGGAATGTGATACCGGGAGTGCGCATTCCATTGTAAATTGTTCAAGTAACATCTTTGAAACAATTGAGTGGCACTAGATCCAACATTGCATGGATTTAAAAATGGAATTGCGTAAATTGTCAATAATGAATGAATGGTGATTTTTCGTATACGCCGTTAAGTACGTTTGTGTGCCATGGGGTGGAGTCAGATTAGCCGGCAATAAGAAATTAGTACGGTCAGGAATGGAAACTTAAAAACAAGATACATGGCTTAGATGTTGCGGACTCCTTTGTGTTGGTGTATGGAGAACGAAAGTTTACGGTATTAGAACGTTTAGAGACTTGTATGCAAAAGCAAAATATTAGTGTATGGAGAACTAGAGTTTACGGTATTAGAACGTTTAGAGACTTGTATGCAAAAGCAAAATATTGGTGTATGGAGAACTAGAGTTTACGGTATTAGGACATTCAGAGACTTGTATGCAAAAGCAAAATATTAGTGTATGGAGAACGGGAGTTTACGGTATTAGGATATTTAGAGACTTTTATGCAAACGCAAAATATTAATGTATGGAGAACGAGAGTTTACGATATTAGCACATTTAGAAACTTGTACCTCTATTTGATTTATATAGAAATGACCAATTTGAAACCTGCATCGTCATCGAGCGCACGACGGACCATGTGGGTAAGTACCCTTTTTTCCTTATTTTGTTAAAATTGTTTATTAAATATTTGCTTTGATAACCATTTATATGTATCGAAGTTTAAACAACAAAAGTGAAGTACATTATTGTGGTCTCTTTCCAAGAAGGGGTTACTGGTCACTGAACTACAGTAATAGTAATATTATTGGATTAATTTTTTGCATTTTCTAGAGAAGCTAGTTTGATTGGCTTTTGATAATAGGAGTAATGTTGTGCTATTGTAATAATTGTATTCATGCATAAACTTAATATAGGATGAAATAATTAAACTCACCTTTCGGTCTTTCTATTTTGTCTCCCCTGACCGGGTAAAGGACCCGGTACGATGGTAGGCTCTCCACGCCACAAATGAGCCAGCCATCGGGCATTAAATAAACTCTTTTTGTTTCAGGTGACTTCGCGGGTTGAGTGGCCCAAGCAGAGTGCCTCTTTATGGCATAGAGCTATGTAATCGAATTGCATAATTCTATGGCATAAATTGGTCACCGGGGTACTTCTCTTCTGATGGGAAGGCTCATGCAAGTTAAGTTGTATGAGTTTTCCACTCAGAAGAAGAATACCTGGCCACTGCAACAAATATGGATTTTAATCCGGTTGGGTGGGTGAGCAGGGGCTCCATCACCACCCGGTTGCCCTTCTCTCATTTGTGGGCCATGACTCTCTCCGGGTAAGGACGAGGTCACCCTGCTTCCACTTCTTTTTACTTGTTACTCTTGTTCCACGAACAAGTCAGTCGTCCCTTGTGTAGTTACCTACACTTTTTGCGATTTCGGTCGCCTTGTTTATGTTTGACCACAAGAAATTCGTGAATGCGAAATTCTTTGTAGTGGGCCCTTGTGCTGGGGGAATGAACCCGCGCCACGACACCGCAATGCTAGCCTGCCAGCGCATTCACGCGTCCCCAGACAAGGGCATTCTCGGCGGATATCTCCATCTTCTTCTGCCGAGGCAGCAGACCATCGCTGCAGTCCTTCACGGACATTTGAACATTACTAAATCACTACACAACGTCAATTATATCAAAACTCTCGATCTGCCATTTGATATTTCGACATAACGTCGACAAACAACATTCGTGGATGTAAAAAATATAGTGCACAACTATTTGGAGATTGAGAGCTTCGCCATGACCATATGAATAAGAATTTCGAAAATTGCACGCAGAAATGCGACGTGCATACTTCAAAATTCTCAAATCCTACTATGTGCACCCTTGCGCCACCATCTTTAGACGGTCGGCAAAATTATCCCACTCGATGCACAATGATAATGAATGATAGCTACTTACTCATGTGTTACTATGTCCAATTGCCACTGTTTTCTTTTTTGTTTCGCACAACGTTGTGAAAACGACAAACAATTACAAAGTGTTGCAGTGTGGGCCACAACTTTTGTTAGAATGTCAGATGCACTGCGATCTTAGCCAATAATCATAAGTAGCGCCTACATTGAGCAAGTTCACCCGCTTCAGCGTGCTACCAGTTGCAAACAGGTTAATCAGGTTTTCTTAGACGGAAGGAACGCGACGTCGAGAGAAGCCAAAATGTACTAAAGGGGGTCGGACATATCAAAATTACCAAGCAGCACGATCCACAATAAATGCATGCCCATCAGCTTCGCCTCAGAAATTTTTAAAAGGCTCAAGGCAATCATTCATCAATCGATAGTTCAAGGGGAAAGATCACGCGAATCATGTATGGTAGATGAGTCCTGGCGAGAAAATCGTGACAATGCTGTGCGGCAGTGCGTAGGTCGTCTGCACTTGATGATGGGTGGCAATGGAATGAGTATGATACACATGCATAGATAAAATATGTATCGTATAGAAAATGATCATGGGTAGCATGTTGAGCTAGGTAGACCTGAGATTGAAACTCGCCCATTCAACTGCGACACGAGCAGCACGGTAAAATAAACACGCCAAATTTGAAAAAAATTCTAAATTATTTCTCATTTTCGGTTCTAAGTTCAGTTATTATTTGCTAATTTACGATTTTTAGGAATTTTTTTTCAAGTGCTAACAATTTCAGGAGAAGAAAATACAAAATTTTTTTATTGGTCAATAATACCTACGGGCCCCTTTAGGAAGGCGGGCCCGGGAGGATTCTCCCCCATCCCCCCCCCCCCCCCCCTCTCGACAGCCCTGAAATCACCCAATAAAGATCTTGAATTTTGAAAAACATCATTCTGGTTTGCTTTTCTCAGTTGACTGTCGCCATTGAAACAGTCCCTAATCAATGTGGCCCAGGCAGCTGGATGAAACTGAGTATTTATTTATAACTGGCAGGCAACACATATGGTAGCCATTCCTGTTCAAAAATACCTATCTTTGCAGCTTATCCGATTAACAACACGGATCACTAATTGTATATCGTTACTCATAGGTCCGTGAAATTAATAACTAGACAAATTATATTTTGAATTAAGAAACATGAAGTGAATCGTGCACTCAAAATGGTGTTTTCACAACTTCACCTTTCAATTCAATTTTTCCATTCATTCCTCGACATGATCGGTATGACATTTAACGATATTAGCTGCACAATTCGTAGCTCACCCGAAAGCACTTGTTTTAAATTTGGGTAATGGTCAAATTGCAACACATTTCGAATATCCTCCGAGATCTTGCCAAATCTTCAGCCAAAGGTATTGAATTCCGCGCAAAGAACCGTGAAATACGCGATCATGCAGTAGAAAAGAAAAGAAACTGTTTTAACAAAGAAAATCATTAATTTTCCTTTATACCTTCATGATGGGCAGTTGCAAGCTCCACTCGACCACAAAGAAAAAACAACAGACGAAAAAATTAAGCCAAATACCTATCAGGTGTGTTTTTTTAACTGCACTAATTGCGGTTGCTGTGAAAATGATTCATGGAAATTTAGTTCATTATAGGACAGGTACATATTGTCAAGTTCAATGGTTCGCTCATCATGCATCGTGCGTGGTGGCAGCAACAATCAATGAACTCGTACGAGTGTTCGATTGTATCTTTTCATCCTCATCCATCGTGCCATCGATGGAGTGATGTGACCTCCAATCTTCAATAGCTGCTGCTGTTGCCCGGCGTGAAGATCTCAAGTGAGCCGGCATAGCTGTACAATGACGGGGTCTTATGCAATCCGCAAAATGGATTTGTTTATATCGCGAGCTGAAGATGCAGAGCAGCGAAATGTTACTTTTGCTGACAGGAGGTTTTTCAATTGGATTTTACTTTCAATTTTCAGATCATTAATGCAACTGCAGCGAAATTCGTATGATTGCTGAATTTGATGCATCTCGCATGCATGCAAGGTTCTATCTTAGGCCTAGGTGCGTCTCTGCAGTACTTCCGGGTATCTTGGAGAATTCTACGTAAACACTTGACTCTCGAAAGCTTCTTCCCAACGTCTCCACCGCGATTACAATTACAAATCGTAAGCATCTAGTCAAACACTTGTCGGCATCTTGAGCTTGGCAAATAAAAGACACACGGAAAGGAACGGTGAGCGCACATCAGTTGCGGCTTATTATTAGTAACAAATTGACCTTTGGAGATACAATGATATTATTTTAGTTTTAGCCAAATATCCGAATTTGCATGAGTTATGGCTTGTGTAGGACGTCTTGAGATGCCCAACGATTGCAAAACCGTTTGAAGACACTTCCGAGTTTTTCTTACGAGTATAAATCACTTTTCCGCGCGATTTTGGCAATGGAACCGCATGGAATGCTGAAGTGCTGATTTTTTCAAGAGTCCTTTCCGCCTCTTCGAGCAACTGTTTGTCTCTCTACGAAAGTATTTACGAAAACTATTTCACAACGCTTAGTTTTCGATAATGAGTTTTCTTCGTATTAATTGCACAACGTGACCTCATCCAGACGCATTTCTTGTAAAGCTCAAGTTCATGATGTAAAGTTGCAATTCGGCGGAGAGTCCGTTCAGAATTCCACCCACCAACGAGCGCTGACCCCGCGGGTATACTGTACGAGTATGTCGCGGATGTTTTCCCTAATGGATGCTATTAAAGTCAAATTCATATTAAAATGTTTGTAAATAAAGAAATGAACTTGGCGGCTAGATTTAACGTAAACAAATTCAGCATGTATGTAAATCGTGATGATCGCATAACGTCGTAAGTGGATCCATTCTGGAACACCCATCCGCCTGTGGGCTAAGACGCTCTGCTTGTCGCGGGGGACAAAGGCGTATTTTAATTGTCAAGGACGCGGCGAGGCAACACAGCTATTGAGCACGAAAAAGTGGTGTATGTACTCTGCAATGAAAGTCGCGCCCGGTAAATGTATCTAGATACTTTTTATCACTTTCAACCGCGGAATACTTACTCTTTAGTCTCTACCGTCGTCCGACCTCGGGTCAGTTTTGATGCGTTCAATGGGTAAAACAGTTAAGAAATCATTCACTGCCCGATTAGAAAAAAATCGAGATTTTCGGTTTACCTATATTTATAATTATTGTTTGAGTGCTAGGTCTGCATTATGGCCAATAGTGTCTCTAATTATTCCGGCTCCGCGCTGCAACATGCATCTGCCTTTCATTTCCATACTGGGCAACTGCTCAATTAATTACAGTACCTGCTGCCAAATAGATGAAAAATGTAGACAGTCGTTATGCAATTTTCAGATCGTTTAACGCTCTATTCAAGTCATGTGTGTTCATTCCGTTACACTCGCAAAGTCGTAATATTGAAACAGATGATCATTGATGAGCATTGGGGTTTGATGTAGGCATTTAATGGTCATCTTTCATTTCTCGCCTCTTTGATTTTCAGACGAAGGAAAGTCAAAGTCAAACGATATTAGAGGTGTAGAGCTCGAAAAAACGGCGATTTGCACTTTCAAGGATGTTCACCATATAAATTACAGAGTACTTTTCTCCGCTCCTCTCTCTCAAGACGATAAGTAAATTGTAATGAGCTACTTTGTGGATATTATTTTGATTGAGGATGATACAGATTTAGATTGTATTGAAAAATTTACATTCATCGCGCAATTCACCGCGGCCGGCGCAGGCATGAAGGTAGGTAGTTTGTTCTGTTAAGTAGTAATTGCTCATAGATTATGATTACGAATCGATACACAGAATTCGCCAAGGGCAACACGATATTCAACAAATTATACTTGTGCCTTGTGATTTGAAAGAAACTGTAAATAAATACATGAATTGATCTTCACATTCCAAGCAGCATTAGTTATTCATACTTGTTTGCAAGCAAAAAAGATGAAATATAGCATTTACATTTAAAATAAATTTCGTACAAAATTGGTAGTCCTGCTGTTGATTTAAATTTTCCTGCGGAAAATATTGAGGGAGTCCATCGAATTTACATTTAAATGTATTTATTTGAAAGGAAGACGACAATTTTAATGAAATATTCATGCCAGATTGCTGTTCCATTAGAGATTGTGTGTATTGGACATACTCGTACTAGGTAGGATTTCCTTTTACTCGTGGATAATATTTTGAATTTATATTTTGTGCTAAATCTGTCAAATGATTCTAAGAAATATAACATTTATGTCATTGCAGTAAACATTCAAAACATTTACTTAAATATTTTTTTTATGAGTAATACCTTACAGGCAATAAGCCCAATCATAAGGAATTAAATTGAACCATGATGAAAAATAAAGAAAAATTTCTAAGTTGAAAAGGAAAAAACCAAAACTTAAAAAAATAAAGGGTTTTCCAATAAGAGGTGATATTTTGAATAGCCCGCTATGCTGGTAGATATCACTTTTGAAGCTGTCATTTTTTGACATTTGACAAGTAGAAATTACGCCATTAATAAAATTGAAAAGATACATGCTTAACAACGCATTGAAATTATTAAAATTCATTATAAAAATGGTGAAAATTTGGCAGAGACGGTTCGTAAAACTCGAACATTTTTGGGTCGTCGTAAAGCATCTTGTCGGACCGCAATACAGAAATTGGTGGGAAAATTCGAGCTGTGGAACAACTTAGTGATGTGAAGAATAAAACCCGTGCACGTCACTCAAGAACAGCCGAGAATATTGCTACTGTAGCCGAAAGTGTTGAAGAAAACCCAGGTTTGTCCATTCCTCGTCGTTCTTTGGAATAAGGCATGCCACAAACGTCATTACACCGTATTTTGCATAAAGATTTGGGTCTTAAGGCTCATAAAGTTCAGTTAACACAAGAACTCAAGCCGATTGATTATCAACAACGTCGTGTCTTTCCTGATTGGGTCCTTGAAAGCATGAAAATGATCCGGAATTCCATCGGAAAATCATCTTGAGTGATGAGGCCCATTTCCACCTCGGTGACTTCGTCAACAAGCAAAATTGTCGCATCTGGGGCTCGGGAAACCCAAGAGTTAAGGCTGAATTACATGTGCAGAACGCTGCATGCAGCAAAATATTTTCTATGAAAAACGCCGTATTCAACTGCAGCGCTGCAGTTCGTCGCAAAATATAATTTCGCTGCGCAGCGTTTTAATTTCCCGGGAAATTTTAGTATGGCAGTCCATTTTCCCACATCAGCTGATGAGTTTTTCATTTTGACATTCATTGTATGAATGAACGAAAATAAGAATAATTTTGTAGTGAGAAATAGTTCCACGTTGAAATAATAAGGTGAATATTACAAAAGTTTTCATTTTATCTGAAAGAACAGTGGTAAGTGTCCAATTTAATAATGGATTCAAGAAGTGACAAGTTACAAATAAATTACAATTTTAATTTTCAGAAGTGAGCGCAATGGAAGAGAAGCTGATCGAGCTCGTCAAATGTAATAAGCTCCTGTATAATAAAAGAGAAAGTCATTACAAGAATGTTGCCCTTAGGGATGAAAAGTTTCAAGAGCTTTCGAAGGAGTTGAATGTGCCAGGTGAGAAAAATTTCTTCTTTCAAAATATGATTAAGATATTTTAAAATTTAAATATTTCAGCCGAAAAAATGAAAAACAGGTGGCGAGCTATGCGCGATAAATTTTATCGTGTACAAAAGGTATATACGGCATCAGGAAGTGCAGTTAGCACTCAAAAAAAAAACATTGGAAGTGGTGGAATCACCTCCTTTTTCTGCAGGATGTGGATAATGAAAACAGGATGTTAGTATATTTTGACTGAACGCCAGGAATTTTTATGTTAAAGCTCTTTTTAAATGTACGTTTCAGGACATCTGGCAACTACAAAAATATAGAAACTGAGCCGGATAATGTCCCGGACAATTCAATCGATGCTGAATTCTCAACAAGTGCTTCAATTTGTAGTGATAGTGATTCATGAAGCCCAAGGTGACACCAGCAGTAGCAGCACTGACTGGAAAAGGAAAAAACAAGGACAGGATTCATAGATTTCAGTGCATAAATCAATGAATCAGTTTTTGGAAAGAGCGTCAAGCGCCATCTCCGTTAGTACACCAGTTCCAGCCGCTAAGACACCTACTGAATTGTTTTTTGCAGCAGTTGCAAAGGAGTTCGACTAAAGAAACTTAACTCCCGAGAAGTTGAGCATCTTGAAAATAGAAGTTTCGAAAAAAATCCGTGAATAACTATATGATTAGTTTATTGATATGAAATCTTAATTTAGTTGCTAGTAGTAATATATTGTTGTTAGTTATTACATTTTATTTCTTTGTTTTGAGTTCCCAAATACAAGTTAAAATGTTGAATTAATAGTTTCATTTTCTAATTTGGCATCAAATATTCTTTCAGAGTATCTCTTAGGTTAAACGCATGCCTTGTGCAATTGAAGTCGGTAAACAGACGAGCCTGGGGAAGGGCATCAGTTTCTCGGCGCCGAATTCTCTCTACTAATACACCATTTGCATCGTGTTGGTCCACATAATTTGACGGGCAGTAATTCATGTCATTGCTTTTCACGAAGTTATGCGAAACCAGCGTTGCTTTTACAATTTTTTCTGCATTTCCAGGAAAACAATTTATGGGATTCGTAAGCACTCTCCACTTTGCTGCAAGAATACCAAATGTATTCTCAATTTTCACCCGTGCTTTGGATAGCCTTTTATTGAAAATTCTTTTCCCATTTGGAAGCAGGCATCCTGGATACTCATCAAATTCTTTTTGAGCGGAAAAGCAGCATCTCCAATGAAATAGTGCGGGAATTTTGTTGACGAATTCGGCAGATGAGTATCGTTGGGTAAATTTATATTCTCCTGAAGAATATGCTTGCCGAAACCACTTAATTGAAAAATACCACCATTACTCTGGCTACCATAAGCACCTACATTCACAGCAGTGAAAAGGTAGTCACTATCGCAAGCAGCTAGCAATACAATGCTGTAATATTGCGAGGTGGACATTTCAATTCTATGTGTTTTCCATCGATCGCACCAACTACGTTGGGCATTCCCGTCCTGTCGTAGAACTTGTCGGCAATTTTCGCCCATTCTGCCCGCTTTGGCGGCGCCAAATAAATCCCGCTCAACTCATCCCAAATTGCATCGCACACTTGGTATATAATGTTTCGGATGGTTGTAACTCCAACACGAAAGGACCACGCCAACATTTGCCAACCAGCACCTTTTGATAAATATCTGAAAGTGTGAAAATGAGTGAATGCTTCAGATAATCTTATTTGAAACTTACACCAATGTAATTACTAGGCGACACTCTGGTGAAATCGGATTTCGCACGCAGTTTTGTTTTTTAATTCAATTTTTGAGCATTCCGCAAAGCAAATCGAACTGATCAACTCTCATTCTTGTGGCTTTTCAAAATTCACTAGAATTGTGTAGTTTAATTGGCGTAAACAATTTTTCGAAGAATCCATGTAAAGTTCGTTGATTTTCAGTGAAAATTGTTCGAGTCCAAATCGTATTTCTTCTTGATTTTCCACTTTCAACACAAAGTTCAATGTAACTTGTGTAAGCCACTAATACTAATATAATTATTATTAGCTTGTTCACAAAATTAAATTTTTCCACTTCCATTTCTAATGACAAATGTCAAACATGACAATAAATGCTGCACGCAGCGATTCTGCACATGTAATTCAACCACTGTGCTGCATGCAGCGCTGCACGCAGCGATTCTGCACGCAGCGATTCTGCACGCAGCGATTCTGCACGCAGCGATTCTGCACGCAGCGATTCTGCACGCAGCGATTCTGCATATGTAATTCAGCCTTTATTGTCTTCAACGTGTGACTGTTTGGTGCGGTTTATGGTCCGGTGGAGTCATTGGACTTTGCTTTTTGGAAAATGAGGCTGGAGCAACAGTTACGGTGAATGGATTGTGCTATCGAGAGATGATTAATGATTTTTGATGGCCGGAATTGAATAACATTGATCTGGGCAGCATTCACTTTCAACAAGACGGCGCTACGTGCCACACAAGCAACGAAACCATTGATCTTTTACGGGAAAAGTTTCCGGACCGTGTTATCACTCGAAGAGGTGATCACAATTGGCCGCCGAGATCTTGAAATTTAACACCTTGGGACTTCTTCCTTTGCAGCCACGTGAAAGAGAAGGTCTACGCCAACAGCCCAGCGTCAATTCAAGACCTCAAAGATGGAATTCGTCAGGCTATCGAGGACATAGGGCAGCCACCTTGCGATTTGGTTATGGGAAATTCCATGAAAAGGATATGGTCCTGTAAGCGTGGTCGTGGTGGTCATTTGCCTGATGTTATTTTTCACTATTAACAACATATCTTCTTCTTTATAATGAAATAAACATTCGATCATTTATATTACAAAATGGAATTTTTCTTTTAATATCAAAATAACACCTTTTATTGGAAAACCCTGTACATATTGTCCATTATTATCTATGATCTTTTGCCATTTTTTGGGTAGAGCCATTATTCTACCTGTGTAGAACTTCTATGGTTTATTGGCGAAAAACTTGGTCAAGTGATTTTCATAGTCCCTTTTTTAAGTGAATTTCTTTTCATTGAGGAAGTTTTGCACAGACCGAAACAAATGTTAGTCTTATGGTGCAAGGTCTGGACTATATGGTGGATGCATCAAAACTTCCCAGCCAAGCTCTGTCAATTTTCGCCGGGTCATCAAAGATGAGTGTGGTCTGGCATTGTCATGATGGAAGACAACGCCCTGTCTATTAATCAATTCTGGCTGGTTTTTTTTGAATTGCTTGTTGTAATCTGGTTAATTGCTGACAGTGCAGGAGACTTCCAATTTCTGCCTACGTTTCTCGCCTGCGTCTAGCCCATTAGACAATTAAAATACTCTCGGAGAAACTGAGGTGCTTGCAAACGAAGCGCGTTTTCGGGTATCAATTCTTTGTTACGGTCTACTGAAGTATTCTCTTCCGAGAAATCTAAGCTTTCTCTCTCTTGCGATCAGCCTCCATCGGTGGTGGAATCTGAGACTTCATCCTCTACAACAGAGAGCCTGAGTAAGCCATTTTCATCGTTAATATCGCCATCAAACGACGGAAATATTTCGTCAAGAGGAGCGAATCTGCCCATCACGCCAGGGTATCTACCACAGAGTATACCCTTATCATCATCAAGTAACGCAACGCTAACGCTTAGCGGTGTTGCAGACGCTTTGCCTACTTCTCAGTCTTCTTCATCAATCACTACAAGAAGTATGGCGCAGAGATCTTCATCTCATCGGGGAGCCATTCCAAAAAATTTCGAAATGCGGCATGTTTCTGAGGGATTGCCAACCCTCCAAGTTGTAGCACCACTGAAACAAATCTTCATATCAAGGCTTGCGTTTAGCACATCCAGCGAAGACATTTTGGATTAAGTTAATAAGAAATTTGGCTCATCTCTGAAAATAATTAGCTGCCAGAAGTTGACGAAGGACAACTTGATCAACAGAGTTATAGCTTCTTTCAAACTGACTGTTCCGGCATCGTATGACTACATCTTGAACCCTGATTGCTGGCTACCTGGAGTGCTTGTTGAATCTTTCATAACTTCAAGGAAAAAAAATTTTCGTTCTCCACCGAGCTCCGTACCAAAGCACTCTTAAAAGTCAATTTTCTAACAGTAAATGTTCTATTTGTTATCAAAATGTTCGGGGTTTAAGATCCAAGCTGAAGGATATAGCTTTATCTTATTCTCTCTGTAACGATGATATAATCTGTATTTCTGAATCCTGGTTGACTGATAATAGATGTTACTCTGAAATTTTTCCTTATCACACAATTGTTAGGCGTGATCATGATAGGTCCATCTCCAACAAGTTAGACGGAGGAGGTGTCCTAGTCGCCTACAAGAATACCTTTACTGGCTTTCCTCTAACAAATTTACTTTTCACTACTCCTGTAGAATGTGTGGGGGCAAAAAAAGTCATTTCATCTTCCCTTTCTCTTCTTGTCGTTTGAACTTATATACCTTGTAAGTCTCCTTTTACGGTCTACAATACTTTCTTCACCGAAATATCTAGTATTTTCTTATCGCGCGTTTCAAATTGTCACCTTATTTTATGTGGAGATTTTAACCTTCCTAAACTCTCATGGAATGACAATCAGGTTGATTCTGACTCATAATTTGGCCTTTAATTTCTTCTTTCATGTCCATGTGTTCCCTGGCTCAATTTAATCATTTTCTTAACGTTAATAATCATATTCTTGACTTATTCTTTTGTAGTATGGAGCAATCGTTGTTATGCTCACCTCCAGTTATTTTTCCTTATCTCTCTTCTGATCCCCATCATCCCCCCATACGCTTTGAATTTTCCTATACTGCTTCTGTCCGTTATCGTTGGAAAGAGCATGAGCGCTATAACTTTTATAAAACTAATTATGAGCTACGTTCCGAAAGAATTTGCTCCGTTGATTGGTCCTCCTTCTTTCGCGGTGTTGACTCGGATACTTGTTACAATCTCTATGATTTCTTAAACGCTGCTATTTCTAACACGACTCCACTTGTCAGTATAAGAAACTCTTCTGACTGTCCCTGGTTAACTCTCGATGTTGGGCGAGCCTTGAAAGCTAAAGATCGAGCTCGTCAACGTTTTTCAGCTGGCGGATCCCCTGAGTCACGTACAGCCTTTTGTCATCTGAGGTCGGAAGCTAAGAAAAAGATGCAAATCGCTCAAACTTCTTATTTTAATAGAAGTGAAGGCTCTTTAAACTCAAATCATTCAAAACTATTTTGGAAATATATACGCTTTCTTAAATCCTCTTCTAGTTTCCCATCCTTGCTACATTTGAATGGCTGCTTAGCAACTTCACCTTTTGAGATTTGTGAACTTTTTAGAATTCAGTTTTCTTCTACTTTCAATGCTACTTCCAGCAATAGCCCTTCGTTCCCAATCGTACACACGCCACCTTCATTCTCTTTTACTTGGACTTGATGACTCTGTTAGCTTAGGTCCCGATGGCATTCCTAATCATTTTGTGAAATCATTAGCTACCTCTACTTGTATCCCCCTTTCCTTGCTCTTTAATTCTAGCATATCTTCAGGCTCTTTTCCTTCGTGTTGGAAAAGATCCTATGTTACTCCTCTTTTTAAAAAAGGTAGTACCTCAGACGTTGCCAATTATCGGCCTATCTCCTTACTACCCTGTTTCACCAAACTACTGGAGAAAATCGTGTACTGGCACCTTTCTTCAGTTACTCATGAGTTGTTCGTTTCTGAACAACATGGTTTTATCAAAGGGCGATCGACCTTAACGAATTTGTTAGAATTCATGACCGTTACTTCAAAAGCCCTGGAGGACCGTTTACAAGTTGAAACCTTGTATTTGGATTTTTCTAAAGCCTTCGACTCAGTAAATCACAATATTTTGTTTAGCAAACTTAAATTTCTTAACGTTACTGATTATTTGCTCCACTGGTTATCCTCTTACTTATCCAATCGTGTCAGTCAGGTATATTTTCAAGGAAGTCTTTCTACTCCCTTCCATCCGTCTTTTGGTGTTCCTTAAGGATCGCATTTCTGGCTTGATCTTAAGAAATTCCTATATTTTTTCCGATCCATTATCGTGTGTAAAATTATATTCTAGTTTGGTCCGCCCCATCCTTGAGTACTGTTCGCCAGTTTGGTCGCCTCATTTGAAGTGTTTGAAGTTCACGCTAGAAGCTGTACAAAAAAGATTTACCAGGATCGTCTTCTTGAAATTCCAGATTCCCTACACTTTTTATGAATCATGCTTAGCTATCCTCAATATTCCTTCGCTGGAAATGCGTCGACTCTACCTTGATAAATGTTTCCTTTACAGGCTTTGCCGTGATTTGCTCGATACTCGCCTTGTCAACCAGGTTCCTGTGAGGCACATTATGCGTTCTACAAGATCGTCGAATATCTTTGATGTTCCATTCACACGTAGTTTGGTGTATTTTCACTCACCCATGCTCAGATTACCTCGTAACTATGATGACCTTCAGCTTGGGCCCTTCCCCCTTTCGTATTCAGTTTATAAAAGATTTGTCAACTGTCTTCTTCTCAGGTCTCAGTAATTTCTCTTATTTATTTTCACCTGGTTTTTGCATTTTTTATTACCTTTATGTTGCTTTTTGCATGCTCTGCTATTATTTAATTCATTTTGCTGTACTATTATTTTATCTATTTTGTTATTGGAATCTTTTTCTGTTAAATAGAATCCCCCATCCCATCAACCATAAAATTGTATCATCGCACTGAGTCTACTTTGGCCTCGGGAACTACTATTGATGAACAAACGTCGTTAACAAACCTAAATGTTGAAGTTGAGCCTCTTCAAGGGATGTCAGCATTTTGTCATGCACCTATATCCCTGGACCCACAGACTTTTACTCTACAAGGCATGATAAGACCAATACTGTCCAAAATTTCAAAATTAGCTAATGTGAAAAAACTTACTGCTCTTTAACGAAAGGAAATTGATGATGAACTGATGACATTATTCACAAAATGCATCCTGACATTTTCTTTAGTTGAAGATGAAAACTTCAAAAATTTTGTTGGGGTGTTAAATTCCTGCAGACAATGCTTTTTATATGCAAACTGCAATAAAATTATTACATTTGAATCAATTTGGATTCTTTGCACACAGCCTGAATTTAGTCGCAAAGAATACACTAGCAATTCCTGAAATGGAAGTTCTTTTGAGGGAAGTTCGCTCAGTCGTGAGTTACTTCAGACGTAGTACCTCAGCGCTGGAGAAACTCAAAAAATACCAAGTGCAAAATGGAATTTCATGCCCTAAAAAGCCGATAATCGATGTGGCCACACGATTGAATTCCACATTTGACATGTAGCAACGATTTATAATTTTAAAAGAGGCATCAATTAGCACGCTCGAGATTCTGAACACTAGTACCGAAAGCAGCATACCGTCAGACGAGTGGAAACCGTGCAAAGACCTCTGCAGTGTTTTGAAACCACTCGAAGAAGTGACTGTGCAGATTAGTGGAGAAAAGTGTTTAACCGGAAGCTTGGTCATAGTATTCATTAAAATATTGTTGAATGTCTATGAAAAAAGAGTTTTATTAGATGAAACATTAAACAGAACCGTCCTAATTGTTGCTAAAAAAATTGTAAGCGAATTACGCTCCAGTTTTTTTTAATATAGAGTCCAACGAAATATTGGCAGTGTGCACGGTGCTAGATCGACGCTTCAAAACCACTTTTTTTCAGAAGTAAGTGTGCAGCTGATGCAGCTAGGCGCAAAGTAATTGATTTTGCAACCGCAGATGTAAATAATTTGATGACAACTGAAACGCGGACATGTGCAGTAGAACCTGTGGCCTCAACTTCAACAACAACGCCTGCTTCAGAATTTGTTGCTGGCGGACAAAGTTATCAACGAAGTGCAGCCACATGGGTCTCCCATAGCAATAGCAATTGCAGAGACCCAGAGATATTTGACAGACAAATTATTAAAGAGGGAAGATAACCCCAATAAATGGTGGGAAAACATCAGCAGATATACCCTCATTTATTCAAAGCATTCCAGCAAAATTGTTGTGTGATGGCTACATTTGTTCCTTGTGAGCGTGTATTTTCTATGTCTGGACAACTAATATCAGAAAGACGAAGCCGATTCTCACCAGATAAAGTTATGAAACTTATGTTTCTCACGGTGAATAAAAATATGCAATGGTATCAATTCAAATTCATAAAAAATCTATTCTGTAAACCTTTATAATAAAATTTGAAGTTTTTAAAGCGTGTAGGAATATATTTTTGCAGAAGTAAATTGGGCTGAACCACAACTACAAGCACTGAACTGAACTACAATGACAAACAACGTGCTTTAAACAAAGCTAAAAATAGCTCCCTCTCCCCTGTATAACAACAGCGATCCACAGTGAAGACTGTGGATATCCACAGATAAATACTATGGACAATATAATGGTCTGGCCGGTCGAAACCTTGACCAGCGTTTAGCGATCATGTCCACTTTTGGGACAAGTATTGACAAGTAAATTCAGTGACTCATGACTGATAGGTACAACTGCCCCCATGGGGTGGTTAGTTGAATTGGTTGGGTGGGAAATTGTTAGTATATTACTTAAAAGGATAACTGCAAGGAAGGGACCACATGACCATCTTTGAGAATATATAATTTACAAGAGTCAAATTTTAAAATTACCGACCAACATATAGGTGGGCCGTTGTGTCGCAAATCTTAATAATAGTTGATTTAAAAATGTTTATGATAGAGAATCAAATCGTGAAAAACTTTTGGTTAAAAAAGTTTAAAATTCGTAAATGCAACTTATGTTGTAGAAGAGTTTTAGTGCGAGGAGTGATATTAAATGTCTGAAAAGGACTGTAGTGATAGTCTGCTGCCTCGGCAAAAGAGGATGTTGAGATCCGCCGAGATTTGGCGTTGTCTAGGGACGCGTTAATTCGCGTTGCGATGTCGCGGGGCAGATTTTCCCCCTAGCACAAAAACCCACTATAAAAGAATTTCGCATTCACGAATTAGACGTGTTAACATGCCGATCGACTGGCCGAGATAACCTACTAAGGGTTGAAATGCGTGTTCGAAGAATAAATTGGGCCGGGCAAAAACGTGCGGACTTACAGAGACTTATGGCCCACAAATAAGAGTGGGGCATCCAGATGAAAGCGGTGCCCCTCGCACCCTCCCAACCGGATCAAGATCCAAACGTAGACTTGGCCATGTATTTACCATTTGAGTGAAAAACTCGTACAAACATAATTTGCATGACATTTTCCCTTAAATGTTCTTACAAACGTAACCAATTTATGTGACAGTGTTATGCAATGAAATCACGTAACCCTAAATCATAAAAGGGCACGCGAGCGGAAGCCCACTCTACCCGGCAAGAGCCCCTGTTAAGCAAAAAAAAAGGAAAGAGCGTGCCCAATGGCTAGCCCATTTTAGAGGAGGAGCCTGCCATCGATGCGGGTCCTGGACATGGTCAGGTTTTCAAAGAAAACGGAAAGACCGAATCTTCAAGTTTTAACAATCCATTTAATTAGGACTTCAAATTAAAAGAAAAAACCATAATTTGTAGGATGAGAATAAATATCATCAATTATAATTTAAATTGCTAAGTAGAGATATAAATCGTGAAAACGGGAAATTGAAAAAATGTAATTATTTTTAAGGTTTACTACTGCAAAAATTTTAGGAAGAATAAATGCATTTATTCTTGTACAAATATTTAAAAAACTCAGTTTTATCAAAATGTGGTTCATTGTTTTTTGTTTGTTAGGAATATTCATCAATTTTTGTTTTATAGCAAGAAAAAATTCTAGAAAACTTTCTTCTATGAAAAGTAATTGCACTTACTCCTGTATCATTGATCCAGTTGGGTCTTCCAAATAGTCAATTTTATTTTTAAATTAATACCTGTATACTGTACCGACTTTCAGCTACAGGTGTATTTACTTCTGGCCATGGGGAAGACGGCATTCGACTAACCACCATTGTATAAGTTGATGAATGGAGGGTGGACGCAATTCTGGCAGTTTAGACTGCCGGACATTCGTTAGCTACTGGCAATCCTTGTAAGAGCCGTTCTCACATGTGAAAGACTTCTGCCTGTTGATGCTGGAGTATCCACGGTGGAAAGTAGAGTGCGCGAAAATTCAAAAAGAAATCCGAAACAGATGGAATTTGTAGTTGAATAATATGTAGCAAATGAATGGCTTGTCTTGTACCCATATCACTATGCGCTCAGCCGACCTGCAAATTCGGATTCACGCCAAAAACTATAGTGATCACTTGTAACTTAATTTTTTAAGCAAACACAGCACATACAAACAATAATACGCTTTGTTCACCAAAACCGCGAACGATGTACTCGTCATGCTTTCATTATTCTTACCGCCATAATCTTTATGTTCAGAACACTATCTTGTATCCGAATATTAGATCATACACAATACGCGAAATCAAAACATCGGTCGGAACCAAATGATGCACATCCTTCTCAAATTCGCTACTGGGAAACTAAGCACAGGCAGGCGAGCACAAAGCTCCATACGTGTTTTTCTTTTTGCATTTGGAAAATTGCTTTTCGACCGGTAGAGCGTTATTCATACCGAAGATTTTTTTCTCGTTGCTCGTACAATTCGTTCCAAATGCAAATCTATGGAGGGAGAAGTCAATCTATCACCGTGAACTAGATACGAGCTGTTGCTGAAAAATCTGTAATTCACTCAATTACTAACATAAGTTGCCCGTTTCATTTCCATCATGCCAAAATATACCCATGAGCAATATTGTTCAAGCTCACTCTTAGCTCTCGATTGAAAGCCATCCATACATAAGTTTGTGTGCCTCGGGACGAAACGTTGAATGGAATTATTTATTGTAGGCCAAGTGGAGACAGCATCAAGTTGTTTGGTGAGGCAATTCAAGGTTCTCCTTTTCACAGCAGTTTAACAATAAAGTTATTTTCCACGATCACACTGAACAACTTCGAGAAAACAATATTTTTAAACAATTAAAAAGGCGACGGATATCCCCATCCACTACTAAAACTGAGAACGACAACTATAACTGAATCACGCGCTCATGATTGGGAGGTGGACGACGACTCTTGGAACTTGAATTTCTTGTTGCCTTCTGGGCCCCGACTGCGATTCACAACGACTTGAGTTGGTTAGGTTTTAGGGCAACCGTGGAATTTTACACAACCGCGGAGTTTTGCACGACTCCTCACTCCTTGATCCGGCGTCGATTATTCGATCGGGTCACGTTCCACGGACTGTATGGTGGGTGGTCGCGGATTTGCGTATTGGGCGACGGTATTAACTTAATCACACACAAGATAACCGCGAAATGCCCTGCTTTTCACGTGTTTCGAGCAAGGGAAATGCAAAAGGGCGGTCCGGTGTCGAGCTGGGACGATTCTTGTTGGGTTGGAGACAACCTCGAGCTCGAATAATGCAAAACCGGGGTTTTCGATCTTGCACTTTCGGATCCTTCCGACGAAAATTTCGTCACGAATCTGTCACGCTCGGGGTGATATTTATTTTTTCAAGCGACCGCACTCTGCTGCAAAATCGTACCCCAAATGATCAAATGAGGACACTAAACTAATTTTCATATACATTAACGAAAGACCCGATAAGGCAAGAGCTATAAAATCCGTGAAAATGATGGCTCACAACCCGTTTGCCGTGTTTGCGGTTTCGCTATCTCCCATGGACTCCTCAATCTGTCCAAGTCTTTTCTTGCTTTTTTCGTGTCGCAACGATACCTCCAATACAGCTGCTCGCTTAGCCGAGTTAGATTACATTCGGCAATGCAATACACGGAAGGGATGCACTAAATCAGTGTTCCCATGTCCGAAATTTTAATTCGGAGATTCGGTTTTTTTTTAATCAGCAGAAGAAAAGAAAAATGAAAAAGATTTTAAATAATAATAAAAAGTTAAATACCATGAAGAATATAATTAAACCGAAACGTTTAAATTTAATAAAATTGATGTAAAATTACATTTAATAATAATAATAAGATAAAAAAAATATTTTATAAAATACAACTATGAATGGAAGTAATGAAATTTTTTTTTAAATCTGCAATTAAAATCTCGGTTTTCGAGCAGTTTGCTTGTGTGATTGCTCGATTACTACAGAGTATCCTCTTTACATTTGTACTAGATGTAATTTCGTAATTTTTGGAGTTATTTTATGGTTAACAAGAACACTAAAAGGTTATTTTACCGCTGCTCGGTTGAGGTTCTTTCGCAGATTTTTCTTGCCTTTTTTTTGTCTTAATAAGGTATTGGGATAGTTTCACTAGAAAATCAATGACTGCATTCTTGGAATGGATTCTCTGCGACCAAATGGAATCACGTTGGATTTGGGCGAACGGCTATTGAAATGGCAGAATGTCGAAGTATTGATGGAGGATCCCAGCGTCCGAATTCCCAAGATGAATGTGGTAGTATGTACCGACACTGATGTACTGAAATCTTCCGAAAGCATTGTATGGGCCAAGCTTGATGGTGATTCTGGAGACCAACGAAGACATCCGCATTGCGCAGTTTGACTGTAGGACGAAGCCTTGTAAGATCTATAAGGAACGGATCTGTGCCGGTTAGAGTCCTTAACACCACAGACTCAACCACAAGCAAAGCGGGAGAAGTCATTGGCAGCTGCCAGCCTGTTTTCACCATCACCTCTGTGGAAGTCAGTCACGACCATCATTGTAACTGGAGGCAAGGCACAGACAAAGCCCGGAAATTCACGTCTGTAATATTCAAGTAGACCAAATTGCCAGTGCAGCTATAAAAGCAAGCCTTTGATCTGGTCACCAAGTACAGTGACATCTTCTCAAAAGGCCCGGATAACCAAGGCCGCACGAGTATGGTAACTCACGTCATAAGTACATAGCGAGCCAAGCCGATTTGACAAGCACCGAGACGTCTTCCTATAGCCAAACAAGGAGAAGTGAGCGCACTGATCTCGGACATGGAAAAATAAGGTGTTATCGAACCTTCCATCAGTCCATTGGCCACGCCAGTAGTTCTAGTAAAGAAAAAGAATGGTAGCACTCGTTTTTGTGTCGACTATAGGCAGCATAGCGACTTCACTAAGAAAGATAGTTACCCGCTTCCACGCATCGACGACATCATGAACACTTTAGCCGACGCAAAATGGTTTTCTACACTCGATCGCAAGAGTGGCTACTGCCGAGTAGAAATTGAAAAGAAGGACCAAGAAAAGACCGCAATTCGTGGTAATGCCATATGGGCTTTGCAATGCTCCAGCCACTTTCGAACACCTGATGGAATACGTGCTACGAGGCCTGACCTGAAAGAACTGCTTGGTGTACCTAGGTGACATCATTGTTATTGGGAGAACGTTCGAGGAGAATGTGTGGAACTTAGAAGAGGCGTTCTCCCGATCGCAACTGACGAATCTGAAACTTAGTCCCGACAAGTGTACCCTTTTTGCAGCTGAGGTAAAATACCTGGGACACCTTGTATCAGCGGAAGGGGTCAAAACAGACCCTGAGAAAATTGAAGCTGTAAAAAGCTGGCCAACACCAAACAACAAGCGCCAACTACGAAGTTTTCTGGGTCTAGCGATGCACTATCGAAGATCAGCAAAGACTTTGCCAAAATAGTTAAGTTTTTCCATCAGTTAACTGAGAAAAATCGTCCATATGTCTGGAATGAACAATGCCAAGTAGCCTCGTGCTGGCATATCCGAAACCCGGAAAAAATGTTTATAGTTGACACCAATGCGAGCAACGGCGGTATTGGATCTGTAATCTCCCAGCAGATCGATGGCGAAGAAAGAGTCCTCTCGTATTACAGTCAGTACTCTCAAAAAGTGAGAGGAAGTACTGCGCGACTAGGAAGGAGCTATTGGCTTTAATAGAGGCCACCAAGCAGTTCCACAAGTACATCTATGGCCAAAATTTTCTTCTTCGAAAGGACCTTGCATCGCTGAGATGGTTACTCAACTTTAAACCCCGAGGGACAAGTTGCGAGATGGATCGAAAGATTGCAGTCATACGACTACAAAATTGCTCATCGGAAGAGCAGAGTTCATGGAAATGCTGACGCCCTATCTCGTCGTCCATGTCCAGCTAACTGCAAGCATTGCTGACAGATTGAGGAAAAGGAGCCGACTGTTGATCTGCAAGTGATAACGGCCAAATTCGATGAAGGCCGGTCATTGGAGGAGATTCGAAACGCCCAGTTAGCCGATGAAGACATCGGACCATTGCTCGTATGGAATGAGACAACTGGGCGACCTGAATGGAAAGACGTTTCGATGCAACCTGAAAAGTTATTGGGCACAATGGAACTCCCTTCAGGTGAAGGGCGGCGTACTCAAGCGGAAATGGGAAGCGGCGGATGGCAGCTCCTATAGGATGCAAACTATACTTCGATGTGATTAAGGAAATGCACGAAGGATTCTCGGGATACCACCTTGGTGTTAACAAGACCTTAGTGAAATTGCGGAAAGGTTCTACGGGCTCCACGCTCGAGAAGACGAAGAGGACTGGTGTCGCAGATGCACAATTTGTGCTTCCATCAAAGGTCCAAAGCGACGACTGAGAGGACAAATGCAAACATACAACGTGGGTGTACCGTTTGAAAAGCTTGCTGTTGACATCGCAGGACCCTTTCCTGAATCCGAATGGGGAAATCGATATACGCTGGTTGTGGCTGATTATTTCAGCAAGTGGCCCAAGGTCTACCCCATTCCCAACCAGGAAGCAACTACTGTAGCCGAACAGCTAGTGTTAAATTGGGTCAGTAGGTACGGCGTACCATGTGAACTACATTCGGATCAAGGCCGAAGCTTTGAGTCACTGGTTTTTGGCGAAATGTGCAAGCTGCTGGGAATACGGAAAACGAGGACAACACCACTGCATCCCCAATCCGATGGAATGGTGGAACGTTTCAACGGCACACTCAATAAACACCTGGCCAAGATGGTTGACCAAAGGGACTGGGACCGACACATCCCACTATTTTTGGATGGCGTACCGAGCTGCCGAACATGCATTGATGGGCCAAGCGCCAGCCAAAGTCATTTTTGGAAAGACTATTCGTCTGCCGGCTTATATAAAGTTCGGAACAGCCCCTGAGAAACCCCAAACGATCTCGGAGTACGCGAGTGAGCTAAGGCAACGGTTGAACCAGATACATCGGATAGTGCGGAAACCAATTGAATCGGCTACTGACCGCATGAAGACCAGGTATGATCTAAAGGCAAACTCTACTGGCTTCCAGCAAGATGACTTGGCGTGGCTATATAGCCCACAACGGCGGAAGGGTAGGTCTCCGAAGTTGCAGCATAATTAGGAGGGACCATACTGAGTTACAAAGTGAATCAACGACGTCGTATATCACATACAGGAACACCGTAAGCCGAGAGCCAAAATGAAAATCGTGCACCTGGACCGTCTTGCCCCATATTACACCCAGGAAGGCTTAACTACAACTGGCGACACATCTTTTCGGGGCGAAAAGAACTGAGGTGGGGGCAATGTTACATGTCCAAACATTTCTGGGAGCTACTGTTGCAACTACCAATGATATCATGGTCAACAAATGAATGTACTCGAAAGCACAAGAATCGACCAAGTATGATCAACATCTGAAAGTGACGTCACTGCTTCCATTCAGAATTGCTCGAATATTTTAGGTAGTTCGCCAATTTGCGAGAAATGGATTAAATGACTAGAGACCCGTTATAAAGCCGAGCTGAATGAATGTGGGAGATAGTAGAACCACGATAGTAAAACTGCGATAGAGTGCAGCGTGAAGTAAAGGCGATATTGATTGAGTAATAGTGAAGTGCCTTTCAATGATAGTTAAGACAGTTGAAATATAAAGTTGATAGACAGTAGAAATTAGATTTAAATGCGATTTGTGAAATAACGAAATTAATGATAGTGCATTTTTTGTAAATAAACTCTTTTAACTTAATTTAAAAGACAGTGCGTTTTCACTTTCCCGGAACATTGAAATTATTGGCCGCGAACCATAATACACGACAATATATATAAGTCCTCAATCGCCAATAACGAGAGGTTACTTTTCGTTTATGTGACGGAAATCATCCGGCATGTCACGCGATTTTTAGGCTGATGACCCCTAAAAATGTCTGATCAATTATTGCGGCCAACTTGATGGGTTGCGGAATGTGGCGATCTTTACCCCGGAGATTTCATGGCGACATCTATTAGTCATCCCTGAAATCTTCCCGGTAGTATCCGAGTCGCACTCCACGCCCTGGCAATTGATTATAACACAGTATTTGACTTTCAAAGTGGCGGCCAGTCAAATCATTATTTGTTTTTTTAAACAAAGGATGCCTATGAGAAATTTGCCTTTTAATAGGTGGTTCCCATCTGGATCTTTTTCTAGTGATTCCAACGTTTGCAAACTATTAATTAGTAGATAGAACACTACAGAAGAGGCTAAATGGTCCCGAAACAGCTGTCTGTTTAATTTTGGAAAAGTTATCCAATTTTAAAAGGGGAAATCATCTTTTGTTTCTCATTTCAATAACAGTATTTGGCGCACTTGCCATTATAGTAGATTTTTGCACCTCCCATTTCAGTAAAAGAATATCTAACCCATAATCAATCAAGAATCTAATTATTTTTCTCTATATTGATAAGTCTAAAAAGTATTGAGCCTTTTTTGTCATTTTTCGATTGAATATTTATTTTATTTAAAATGGATTTTATTTAAGTACATATTGTCCATTATTATTTATGACTTTTTGCCATTTTTTAGGAAGAGCCAGTATTCCATTCTGTGGTTTCTCGGCGAAAAAATTGGCCAAGTGACTTTCACAGTCCCTTTCTTTTCATTAAGGAAGTTTTGCAGAGACCGAAACAAATGGTAGTCTGATGGCGTAAGGTCTGGACTATACGGTGGATGCATCAAAACTTCCCAGCCAAGCTCTGTCAATTTTTGCCGGGTCATCAAAGATGTGTGTGATCTGGCATTGTCATGATGGAAGACAACACCCTTTCTATTGATCAGTTCTGACCGGTTTTTTTTTTAATTGCTTGTTGCAATCTGGTTAATTGCTGACACTACAGAGCAGAATTGAGTGTTTGGCAGGTTCTAGCACCTCATGATAAACAATTCCCTTCCAATCCCACCATACACACAGCATAACCTTATTTGGTGTCAATCCTAGCTTTGCATTCGTTTGTGATGATTCATCTTTTTTTGACCATGATCTTTTTCGAACGACATTCTCGTATCGTACCCATTTTTCATCGCCCGTAATGATTTGCTTCAAAAATGGCTCGATTTCGTTGGGTTTTAGTAGCATTTCACAAATGGAAATTCGGTCGATCAAATTTTTTTGTGTTAATTCATGCGGCACCCAAACGTCGAGTTTCGTTGTGTATCCAGTCTTACGGAAATGGTTCAAAACTGTTTGGTGATGGATATTCAGTTCCTTAGCAATGTCATGGCTGCTTATGTGTCGGTCTTCTTCAATTTTTTGTAAGATTTCATTGACTTTTTCAGTGATTGGTCGACCTGAGCGAGGTGAATCTTTGACATCAAAATTTCCAGAATGAAAGCGAGTGAACCATTCTTGGCTGTGGCTTTTGGGAAAGTATCTTTACCGTAGACACCACAAATTTTTTCACGAGCCTGCGATGCATTCTCACCTTGATCGTAGCGATATCGTTAAATACTTGAATAACAAATTTTTTGAGAAATTTCACTCATTTTTAAATGAGTACAACTTTTGAACCGATTGACGAAATACAAAACTGTCCATATGAAAATTGTAGACTGAAATGTCACCATTTAAACGCATATCAGTTTGACTCAATCTGATTAGTATTGCCCGATACATGACAACGAACACCATCGAGTGACAAAAAAGGCTCAATACTTTTTAAACTAACCAATATAATACATACATAAGGATCATCTTAAATTCCTTTTATTTCAAAGATAAGAATGCTAGTGAACGCTCCCAAAAACAAAATTGCGTAAAATTATTTCAAGGGCATTTGAACTCCACAAATCTGACAAAAAAAAATTCTGTAGAAAATTTACATGTTTTATACATACTCGTATGAAATTGCTACGTGTTTTTATGCGTAATGGCCAGCAACAAATGATGAAAGCAATAACAAGTGGACTCTTATCTGATCAACTGAAATTGAATATTAACGTAGTGGAACAGATTGTTTTCTAGGATTTAAGGAAAACTATTTCCAACGGAATGTAAGGTTTTTAAGAATTAATTCTTTAAATCTCTGCTCTTATTTTCAACGACTTGTTAAAATGAATTCAATTTGAATATGTTTTAAGTTAAATCTGGATTTCTTAAACCTGCATAATGTACGAAAGACTCTTTTGCAATATACTACAGGAGATTCATTATACATTTTATTCGCGGCGTTTAAAGACATTGTAATTCTGCCATAAATTCAGGATACTTTCAAAAAACTGAATAAATGATCTGATTCGATTTTACTTCAAGGCAATCGACGCGAACGAGTAATTGAGACATAATTTCTTGAAATATTGCAAAACACATTAATCAAAATAAAAGCTTAAATTTCCAACCAATTAATCGTGCAATTTTCTTTTGAAACGGATCAAACTTTACCCACTCGACGTGCAATGTTTTATGTTCTGTTCACGACATTTGGCGAACAATCAATCTTAAAGTATTTTCGCTTCATATATTGACCTTAGCACTATGTGGAGCAGGTAAATGTCATTTGTTTCATTATTGGCAGAATCTCAAGTGAAGCTGAAAAGACGTTAAGATCCATAATTCTAACACTCGAAACTTCCACTTCGCGACTTATTCCAAAGCAGTTACATCATCCGGTCCGGGAATCTTTGTTTAGGCATCAAGACATCACTTCCAATCATGCTAAAAATCTGTTCTGGTTACGACTAAGACGACAGCTATTATGCCTGATGATAGACTTCAACAAATAGCGCCACCCGCCGTTAAGATTGATTTTGCGAGAATGAGATTTACTCGTATTGCGCGAAGATTGTTTTCCCGCAGATTGCATGCATATTACGAGTAAGCGTAGATGTAGGTGAAGTGCAGCCACCGTAGTTTAAGGTTGAATTCATCTCAATTCGACAAATCAATCAATCGAAATTGCAAGGTAGGAAAAGAAGAAGAAATAGAAAAAATTAATTGCGAGTAACTCACACAACCGCGACGGGTTTTCCTTCACGATTAATCTAGATATTTAACAAAAGCTTGTAGAACTATGATTTGCTATTTCCATGCAGCACATACCAACTATTCATTATCATAAGCCTCCTGGTTTGTGCGTATGTGTGAAGCGCCAGCAAGAAGCACTCGCGTACGTACATATCGGCGAATCAAACTGGAGGAGAGGTACGAGCATGAATTCGAAATGCTTGGCTTCGACGGCATCTTGTGTGAAGATTCTTTGATAACGGCCACATGTATAAAATCCGAGATCATCTTGGATTATGCATCAGTTCATCTCTTGTCTTGCAAGTAGCATAACAAATCTTCTGAATTTTAATTTGGCAAGTGATCTTCAAGTCAAATAGTGAAAATGAAATTGGTGAGGCGCCAAAAATTTGAAATTTTCAAATTATCATTAATTTGATCGTGTGAATTAAATTGTGACTTGTAACGTATTTTACAGTTTATGGTTACTTTGTTTGTTGGAATCGCCACCGCGGCCAAATTGTCAAACAACTACCTTCCACCCAACAGCGCTCCTACCGCCGGCGGTCACGGAGGATTCTTACAAGGACCAACCCAAGGAAGACCAACTGGAAACTACCTCCCACCCACCACCACTTTCAACAATGCTGGTCAACCTAACTCCTACAGCCAAGGCGGATTTGGAGGACAACAAGGACGATTCCAACCAAGTGGATTCGGTGGACAAGCTGGAGCTTACTCCGGAACTGGTGCTGGTCAATACTCAGGCTCTGGTCAGCAAATCCCAATCTTGAGATACAACAACGTCAACAACGGAGATGGAACCTACCACTTTGAGTAATTCGGAATCGGCTTGAAATCTGCAGCAATCTTTTAATACGGTCTTTTTACAGCTACGCCACTGGTAACGGAATCCAACAAAACGAAGATGGACACTTGAACAACGACGAACAAGTCGTCCAAGGATCATACTCATACACTGGTGACGATGGCCAAACCTACACCGTTAACTACAAGGCTGACGGAAACGGTTTCCAACCCACTGGTGATCACTTGCCAACCCCACCACCAATCCCAGAAGCTATCTTGAGGTAAGACGTAACTTCCTTATTTTGAGTACAACCCTTAAATTATTCCTCTTCAGATCCCTTGAATACAACGCTGCCCACCCCGAAGAAAATAACGCTGGAGCTTACAACGGACAAGGACAAGGAGGATTCGGAGGCAATGCTGGTGGATTCGGAGGTGCTGGACGCAGTGGCTCATTCGGAGGCCGACCACAACAACAATACCTTCCACCCCAGCAACATCAATCAGGAGGTGCTGGCGGCGCTGCTGGATACCACTACTAAGTTACGTGTAAATAGATCACAAAACGGCAATTTTAGTATAGATCAGATGGTGCTTAGCATTCGTGCTGATTTAGTTGGATTGATAGACTTTAAAATGTGATGTGTTATGCTGATGTCCTGAATGTATTATTTATTGTAATTTTTGCAAAGTGCAAAGACAAACAAAAAAACGCTTCTACTGTATACCTTCCTCTACAAATCGTTAAATATAAATAAAATACTTATTATAAATGAAAATTACGTCATTTGATGTTTTCATTTTTGAATTTGGAAAAAGCGTGCTATCATAAGTTATTGGGTTGGTTATTGAAGACTTCTTGGCGAATCATATTTTCATGACATATTTCATGAAAACAAAGTACCAAAACTTAGTTCAAATGGTCTTTCTCAAGCGTTTAATTCATGAAAAAAGGTTTAACCTTCGGCATACAACGTGAAAAAAACTCCTCACCCATACAACGTGGGGTTAGATTTACCCCATAAAATATTGTTTCTATTCTGTGCATGTATTGAATAGAACGTGCTCAACCATGGTTTTTTTGTTCTCAGTGTTCATAAACTAATAAAAATACTCAAAAATATGCTTTTAATCAACATTAATTGAAAAAAAATACAAAACTTTCAAAACTCTTGCAAAAAATCAACTTGATGTTCTTGTGTCGGAAAAATCAAATATATTTTTTTTTATGTAAGAATATATTATTTTCATTTCTTTAAATAAAATTACACATATTTGGCTTTATTGAAAAAAGTACAACCAGATCTTTACGTCAATAAAACTAAGACAACTCGCTCCTTAAATCAATACATTTTTCGCACAACAGTTTCGCATGTTCTTTACATATAGGAGCATTACAGCTGAAGCAGCCATTGACAGTCTTCCTGTCTTTGCTCCTTGGACAGAATGAACATCTTTGTGATGTTCTTGGTTGCTTTGGTGCTGGTCCTGGGACTTCTTCATTCAAAATTTCATGCACGCGTCTTCTTATATCACGTGGCATATGGGGATTGTCTTTCCTTTTCCTGATATGGTCTTCAAGCAATGAAAGTCCCAAGCGCTTGATAAATTCCCTTCTAAGGTTGGTCTTATTCTGCTCAATACCGTTGTTTATTTGATATACGATGAAGGAGTTTATACCAGCATGGCTTAACATTGAGAAAAACACAGTTAGAGGCCAGCGTTTACTGTTACGGGAAACATCATACGTTCGAGCCAATTTATCGACGACATCAACGCCACTTTTTGTCGAGTTATAAAAGGTTATAATAGCTGGTTTTCTTTGGTCACCGCTTTCTGGATCCACCTCGTTATCATGATGTAAGGAAGACATCATATTTACGCACTTTCGTGGCTTTGGTACGTAAGAAACAATGGTAATATCTTTTTGAAATCCAAAAAGAGAAGATTTTTCTTCACGTTTAGCTTTGAATTGAGGTGGAAGGCACGCTTTGTTTGATCTTAGTGTACCAACAGCAGTCAATTTGTGGCTCTGGAGCAAGTTTTTAGCAACTTCGTAGCTCATGAAGAAGTTGTCCATGGTGATGTTCCTTTCAGATCCTGATACACATCTCACCAAACGATCTACTACATCAAACGGCTTATTACTAACCGCATATGGGCTATTGTCAGGCTGTTTCCCACAGTAAATTTCCAAAGTCAACGTATAAAACGTTTTGGCATCTGCGAGAGCATAAATTTTTAATCCATATTTTGCCGGTTTGGAAGGAATATATTGACGAAAAGAGCACTTTCCTCGAAAACTTATTAGTTCTTCATCTAACGTCAAATATTCAGACGGTGTATAGGCATCCTGACAGGTTTTAACGAACTTGCCAAAAATATCTCGAATTGGTGTCAAGCGATCTATAGCAACTCTTGCCGTTCGAGTTAGTGCATCATCGAATCTCAAACTGTTGACCAAGAATGAAAATCTTTGTCTAGACATCGTTTGTCTAAATATTTCGATTCCAGTGCCATCGTTACTCCACAAATCGATTAAACTTTGTCTGCCGGACCTAAATAAGCCTGCCAAAAACAAAAGTCCAAAAACGGCTTTCAATTCTTCCTTGTCAGTTTCCTTGTATGATGAAGTGGAAGGATTGTTAGCAAATCTAAAAGAAATCTTCTGGTTTGTATATTTCAAAACCATATCCACAATTTTTTCTGTAAAAAAAATCTCGAAACATTCCACTTGGGTTTTCTTATCTCGAGCAATGCTTCTACATCCAGGCAAATGCGTAATTATATTTTCCCTTCTTGTGCGTACATTGGTCCTTTGTTGCGACTCAAACCATTTTGTCTTCCCATCTTTGCCAAGAAAAAATGGTCGAGACGTTGATGGCACGTTATGCAAAGATGGTTCTGCAAATGTTTCATCATCTTCCACGTCCGTATCACTGCATACGTCAGATGCCTCGCTAATGTGGTCTGATTCGCGATCACTTCCGGTTTGAAACAGTTCTTCATCTGACAAAGAATCAGTTTCCTCCAACAAAGCCGCTAAAATTTGATCATCCGATAAATTCGTGGCCATTTTCAATACAATCTACCTGTAATGTCAAAAAAATGACGATAATAGTGCAACTAACGGGTAAACACATAAATCATACATACCTTTCACTAAAATTATTTTGAATTTCAACAAAAACTAAGTTTTTCAAATAATACTTTGATTTGCTTTGCTCAAGCTCAAAGACTTACTGAATGATTTCACAGGATCCATAACTTTTTATATTGTAGGCTTTTTCTTATCCCCTAAACATTTCTTCAGAAACATTAAAAACTACAAAATACTTTATCTGTTATAATCCTGGGTACTATAAAGTAATTAGTGTAGCCTTTAGCACAGATCCCTGCAGGACCTTTGAGATACAAACAACCTCATAAAGCAATAAGAAAAGGATATCACATTGCTTTATACATAAAAACCTTCTTGAAAAATACAAAGCAATATAAAAAGGATAATAGATGTACCGAGGGTCAAGAATCTAAGCAATTTAATTGCCTCAGTATCCGACTCTAATGACACTTTTTTGCCACGTACCGTACAACGTGGGGTCAAAAATACCCACAACCTCATTGTTGCGAGTGCCTGCACCGCAACATTGCTAGCAGCACTTATTTAGCACTGTCAATTGATGCACCAACATTCAACCGCCAGCTAATGTAAAATTCAATACATTTGGTTGTGTTTTACATAAGATTTGACGCATTTCAAAAGTCTTGGGGTTAAAATAACCCCACGTTGTATGCCGAAGGTTAACACTAACCACATCTGATGATTAGGTTTTCTACTCAAGCAAGAAATTTTGGTCATATTAATCCACTAACATTATAAGCTTTAAGTGCATAACTAAATGCAAATAGCAAGAACATAAATTACTTCTGAATACTTGATACTCTAAATGACCAAATTTATCAATCGAAAGGTATTCTCTATTCGTTCCCCGCAGGGGGAATGCCGGTCGACAAGAATAATCTTGGGGGCTACTATTCTTCGGGGGTGCCGCCCCGACGGACCCGAGGATATGGCGACCACCGTGAGGTTCCTCCTGGGATGACAGGTGACGACTCTGACAATCTGGACTACGCTTTGGACAATGAACTGAAATTGATGATTTGGGCAGGCGGATATCATAGTTTGGACTTAGTTGCTTTGCATGGTAGCACCAAGATGACACTAGTGCGTGAACGGCTCCAATTTAACCATCATACCGTCTCCATCCTGGTAAAACTCTGGCAGGCCTTGGAGTACGCTCTAAGTTCACACCATTGGGTTGGTGGTGTAGGTTCGGTAGAGACGGACTACTGATTAGCGCTGGCCTGGCTCTGAGCACTTATTTATTTATTTATTTTAATAAATCAACTTACAGACTAGTAGTCCAATTACAAGCCAATTAATATTTAAATACAAACATACGAATCCAAAATATGGAAGAAATTAAAGTAGAAAGATCACAATACGATATCAAAAATTAAGATTTATAGGAGAATTTATAAACTTTATTTTTCAATCAAGTTTTGAATACGCCAAGAGACTGTGGTAGAGGACCAAGATTTCGCTGGTTGTGCATACGAGCTAAGCGTAGTAGGGGAGAGTGGAAGAAGGTGTTAGTACGTGCTTACGGAACCTGAAATTGAAGCGAGAATCTATTAAGGCGAGCAGCGTCGGATGCATTTGTTTACCTGCATACGTTTTGTGGTGAAAGACTATGATGAAGCTTGAACAAAAGACATTCGTCAATGAAAGATCTTCTGGACTCGAGGGTAGGAAAGTTCAAAATATGTAGTTGATCATCATAAGGGGAGTAAGGAAGGCTGAATTTGAAGAATAGAGACAGTTTGAATCTGTGTTGAACTGACTCAAGAGCATTAATGTGCTTCCTGTGGTACGGACTCCAAATTTGGGAGCAGTACTCTAAATTACTACGTACGAGTGAGAAGTATAAACACATACAGGATGTCATGTGTTGGAAAGACGAAGCGGATCGTAAAATAAATCCAGTTTAGCGAGAGGCTTTATTAATAATTAGAGAAATGTGGAGATCACACTTCAGTTTACAATCGAAAAGCACACCAAGATCCTTAAAGGAGGTTACATTGCTCAAAGGGATACCAACAAATTTTTTACAGGAGAATGTCATCTGGTGGCATTTGGAAACATTTAAGGAGAGATGGTTTGATTCACACCAGTCACTAAGACGCTGAAGATCGGTTTGCAGGATATCCACGTCTAGAAGGGAATCAGTAACGCGAAAAATCTTGAAGTCATCAGCATAAGGGGGATGTGATAACAGAAGCTAGATCATTGACAAAAAGTAGAAATAGTATGGGGCCAAGTATTGAACCTCGCGGAGCTCCCGAGCTCGGGTGAAAAGAAGAAGAGAAGCAGGAGTTAAAAGTGACTACATATTGACAATTCAGGACATAGGAGAGAAGCCAGGAATAGAGACAAAAGGGACATTGAACCCTAAAAGTTCCTCAAATGGGAGAGAGTGATCCACTTAATCAAAGGCTTTAGAGAAATCCATAAAAATAACGAAGGCAGCTGCAATATGATGGGTAAAAGAAAGTAAATTTGTAAGAGTAGATCTGCCTCTGACAAAACCATGCTGCTGGTCTGCTGAAGATGGGAGGACAAGTTGATACAACACATCAAAAACTATCTTTTTAAGAACTTTACCAAAACAAGGAAGAAGGTAAATAGGACGATAGTTTGAGACGATATTACGATTACCAGATTTGAAGATAGGAAAAATGTGGACAATATCCCATTGGTAGCGAAACCCCACAGGATTAACTAAAATTAAAAATAAATGAAAGGAGAACACAAAATGAAGAAGATAAAGATTTTGCTGAAAAATTTCGAATGCCATCTGGGCCCAAACTGGTGCTGTTGTCAAGATTATTTAAAAGTTGCTCAACCTGCAAGGGGTTTGTACGAAAAGTAGTAGAGGCAAAAGAGCAAGAAGATTGGTTAAAGGAAGGGGAATGCTTAGCCCTGCCGAAAAAATTAGAAAAATAAAAAGCGAAGAGTTCAAAAGATTCTTGAGGAGTAGACGATGTCACGCCATCTAGACTAAAATTATCGGCGGCATGATGAGATGCCTTAAAGATTTTACGTACGACCAGAACGCACGAGTTTGATTCGGCATTTACGTAGTTTGAATGTGGATAACATATGCATGAAGTGCAGAGGTGGCAATTTTCTTGGCCGCGGCACGACGCAATTTGAATTTAACGAGGTCAATTGGAAGACCATTGGATATTAATTTTCTGCGGGCAGCATCTTTAGCTTTAATTGCAATGGCAACATCTGAATCAAACCAAGGAGCATCTTTAGGTCTTCTTGCTGGACACACAGGAGTAAATTGCAGATACATATAGAGCTTATCAACACAATCTTCAGTGTGGAGATTGCTGAAGAAGGAATGCCAATTGAAGGCTAGCTTCCATGCTCGATACATCGGCTTTTGAAAAATTAAAGCGGGAAGGCGTGGAATTATTCAAAGAACGAGAAGATGTGATAACAAGCTCAATGGAGAGCGGTGGATGGTGGGGATCAGGTTTGACAAAGGATGAGAGTGACTCCGACGCACACAGAGAAGAATGTGACAAGTTGGAAAGAACAAGATCAAGCAATTTGTTATTGACAAAAAGTGTTGTATTGGGTGAAAGAACAGGGGGAAATAAAAGAAGAAAGAGCAAAAGACACGCTACCGCCAGAAACTATAAGCCATACAAATCATTCCAAACAATAGAGGAGAAATTGAAGTCAACAAAGTCCAATATAGAGTTAAAGGGAAATGAGCATTAATATAGCTCGAGAATTTTGCAAATATTTGTAAACAATAGCAGGACTGTTACAAGAGATATACACAAAGATGATATGAGGAAGGGAAGAGAGTCAGTTGGAGAGACTAGCAAATTATACACTCAACGGGTGAAGATGAAGTGAAATCATCACAGGATTTGCTAGTAAGCGAAACATGTATACCCACTAGAGCGCCTCCACCGTCAGACTTACCAGTAGCATCACGGTCTCTATCTCTGCGGGAGGTTAAATGGTTCGGGAGTAGCTCGCTATTATTAATGTCATCTGTCAGCCATGTTTCTGTTAGACAGATGATATTATATGGAAAAAGGATGAAAGGAATGCAAAGTTCAGTAGTCTTAGTCCTCAGGCCACGAACATTTTGGTAATAGCAAGTTAAGAATGTGTGGTCTAGTGGTTAGAGCATGAACGCATAAGTCGAGGGTCCCAGGTTCAAATCTCGTTGGGAGCAACGTGATTTAGTTCAGGGGATTTTTCGGACAGGCTATGAGTGGTGATATGTACTGATTTAATCAGATCATATCATAGCTGAGCAAGCACACGGGAGAATGGTACTGACCAAACCAACTTCCGAAAAAATCAATCGATACGGTCATGAAAATGAGATACTCTTACTATCTCCAAGGGAAGGCCCGAGAGGGGCTGTAGTGCTACAAAGAAGAAGAAGAAGTTAAGAATAAATGTCCTCATAAGGGCTTGTGCCAACCTTCGCATGACCTCCCTGGTCTGCAAAGATAACCATGGGACCAAAAAGGCGACTTCACACAAGAACGGAAACAGCAGCTGCGATGAGAGACCCAATCAAACTGGAGGACTCTCAACTAAAAGACTTAAAAATAGATCAACAAAAAAAAAATAACGATATTAATAGCACATTGAGAATGGCACCAATGACGAAAACAATGACAATAAAGGCAGATAAAAAATGGAGAATAACGGACAGCCTTGTCCAAACATAAATTTCCGCGGTGTTTGGGCGCAGCAAAAAATGATGCGAGCACCAGAGCGTCCTAAAAAGGGCGAGTGGAGAATTCAGTAGGACGCGTCAGATGTTCGTGCGGTAGAAGTAAATATAAAGAACATCGAGAATTAGACAATTACTGCTACTGAAGCGACCAAAGTAAGAGTCTTAAATGCCGAAGCAATAACAAACCATCCTGAGATACATAAAGTGATAACGGCAGAAAAAGACTGGTGTGGCCAGAAAAACAAAGCGCCATTGTGCGGTTTTGCCGTCGTCGAAAATGTGGCTCAAGTGCTGTACTTGAAAACGGAAGAAAGGAGGTTACAAAGTACAATTGCCATCTAGCGACACCAAGAAGTAACATAAGGCTATTCCGAAAAGCGCAGGCGTTCTAAAAAGAATATAATCTGCATGCGGCTCGCCAAAAATTAGCAAAGGTGTAAAGAATAGGACCCTTGAACTAAGTTCCAAAGACGCCGCATAAGGCATTACTAGAGAGCTAGTTAAAGGCTGAAAAGGACCAAAAGACTGAAGGACAGTAGAAGGCTACAGAAGCGTTGAGTGCCAAGCTTAAAGGGCACGCGCAATTAGCTCCTCCATCAAACATAAATAAAATAGTGGCATCTAGCTCAACCGAGGGGGATCGGAATAAAACGAGAAAAAAGGAGGCACTTAATAGGCGTGGAACACTAGATTTGGATTTCCAGACAGTGGTGCCAAAAGCACTGAAGAAAGCCGCAAAAAACTCTTTCAAAACGTGCCAGAAAATAAAGTTCGAATGGACACCCAGCAAGAAGAAAGGCCAGGCCTGCGACAGGAGAGAATAAACCTACTATGAACACCCCCGGCAGCAGGCTCGTAAATCCCAAGATGGCCGATCCTACGCAGAGTTGCTGCGGGATATCAGGGGAAATTTAAGGCCCAAAGACACCAACAATGCTATTAAAGTAGTCGAGCCACAAACTGGTTAAATTGGAGCAGAGGCCGACAATATTTATTTTATTTATTTATTTATTTCATTGCCAAACAAGGCATCGTTACAAAAAACAAAATAATAAAATATAATGAATAGTACAATAAAATATCATTCTTAATCTAGGTTTGAGGGATGGAGTTCGGAGGATAAGGTACTTAATAATAAAGCTTTGAAATTGGATCTGGAGATGGTTGGAGAGTAAAGTGTGGTTAGTGAATTAAAAGCTTTGCAACATCTGTTTACAGGCTCGTTATCCGCGTAAATTGTATGGTGTCGCTCTTCAATCAGCAGACGCGACTGTCTAGTGAATCGCGATATCTCATGGAACTTAATTCTGTCAGCTAGGAATGGTATTTTAATAGTGCCTCTAAGGATATCAAACACGAAGCAGCAGGCAAACAGATCTTCTAGAGGCCAGCGTTGATATAGGATCCAAAGTCTATGCTCACATGATGGCAAATCTGAAAAACTTTTCGGATTAAATAATGATCTTAACGCAAAAAGGACGAATTGTTTTTGAACCGACTCAATTCTGTCGGTATGAACATTAAAGCTCGGGTCCCAGATTAGGCAAGCATATTCAAGGATAGGACGAACTAAAGAAAGGTATAATGTCTTAGAGATCCATACATTTTCAAATTCTTTAGATCGACGTTTGATAAAACCAAGGAGCTTGCTGGCCCTACTGATGACATAATCGTAATGTTAATGGTACCGCATTTTTCTGTCCAAAATGACACCAACGTCTACGATGCTATCCACCTGGCTAAGTTTATGATGGTAAAGATGATAATTGTTGATTAAAGTTAAGCGTTTCAGTGAAAAACTTATGACTTGACATTTTTCAAAATTCAAGGAGAGTTGGTTAATTTGGGAGTTGATTTTGTTTTGAAGGATAATGTATTTTGTTGGGACTTTATTACATGGTAAAGCTTAAGATCATCGGCATAGAAAAGATGAGGAATATCCGACAAGGCCACAGAAAGATCAGAAATGAAGATGTGAAAAAGGAGAGGGCCCAGATGGCTGCCTTGTGGTATACCGGAGCAAACATTTATTTCTTTGGATATGAAACCTTGAAATTTAACGTTTTGAGTCCGATTATAGAGATATGAGCCAAGCCAGTTCAGTAAGAAACCACCGATCCCGAATCTTTTAAGCTTGTATATTAGGATTTCGTGGTTGACCCGATCGAACGCTTTACTAAAATCAGTGTAAATCGCTTGAATTTGGTGCCCCAACTCCATTTCACAGAGAATGCTAGACACCATCACGGATAGATTAGTTGTGGTCGAGCGATTTTTACGAAAACCATGCTGTTGATCGTTAAGCCGTGGCTCAATAATGGGAGATAATTTGGTGTAGCCGATAAAATAGCAATACCTCTGTAACTCTCAACCGACCCCTTATCTTTATTTTTATATATTGGTGTCAAATGTGACGACTTCCAAGATGAGGGGAAAATTCCAGCAGCAAGGGATTTATTAAAAAGGATATATAAGGGTGAGATCAATGGCTCTCTGCAGTTGAATAAAAAGTAAGGAGGGAGTAAATCAGGGCCTGGTCCTTTATTGAGCTCAAGATATTCTATTGCTTTAAGTATTTCATCTTTTGAAATAAAAATTTCCTTAAATAAAATGGCTGAATTTAGATCCGAGGAAGGAGCATAGTACGAGGAGCTGGTTGTAGAATAAATGGATCGAAAGTAGCTGGCAAAAAATTCACAAAAAGCCATTGGGTTTGAAGAGCTAGATTCCTGATATATCATGAATTTAGGAGAGCCATGAGACTTGCGTTTTATTTTTATGAAATCAAAGAATTTCTTTGGATCACGAATAATATTTTCACCAATTGTGTTGTGTCGCGTGTTATGGTTCGCGGCCAATAATTTTAATGTTCCAGGAAAGTGAAAACGCAATGTCTTTTAAATTAAATTAAAGCAGTTTATTTATTAAAAAAATGCACAATCATTAATTTAAAACTTTCACTAATTTTACTTTACACTTTTTGTATAAATGTTTAACTCAACTGTCGATCACTTCACAATCAATATCGCTTTTTATTCGCACTTCTCACTATCGCAGTTTTACAATATCGCGGTTGTAATGAATTCCCCCATTCATTCAGCTCGCCTTTATATAGGGTCTCTAGCCATTCAATCCATTGCTACCTGGGATATTCGAGCATGATCAACATCTGAATGGAGCAGTGACGTCACTTTCCGATGTTGATCATACTTGGTGGATTCTTTTGCTTTCGAGTACATTTTTTTGTTGATCATGATCTTCTTAATGGTTGTGAAAACAATTGCGACAGTAGCTCGCAGAATTATTTGTACATGTAACAATATGATGTTTATGCTTCCCGGGATTTAATTTGAAATTCCTTCGTCAGCTCATCATATTTGGATTTCATCTCTTGGTTTACATTGGATCTTGATTGAATTATTTTATAAAGCTTATTTCTTTGATTTCGTAAGTAATGGAGCTCACTATCTAGCCAAGGCTCAGAGAGTTTGTTCTTCTTTTTTATCTTGGGTACGTGTCTTTCAACGGCGACCAAGGAAATCTTATAAAAACGTCTACACCTAACGTTGTAAGAGTACCAGTCCAGTCAATTTGACGAAGACAGTTATTTATGCCATCATAGTCAGCATTATAGAAGTCGTGTACAATATTGTTATTGTAAAATAGCTGGTTTGCTTCATCGTTAGTGGACAGCTCAACAGAAAGTGCAGAATGGTGGAGGCTATTAGAAAAAAGGTGCTCTGTTTCACCAGTCGGATTGACTACTACGTCGTCGTATGCGTTTGTAAATATTAGATCTAGCCAATTACCGTAATGTTTGGGAGTCGAAACAACTTGCTGCAAATCATTACCATATAAAGTGTTAATTAGTTCGAAGTCAATACTGTCCGAAAGAATTATTGGTAGAAGACCACCATCAGCTTCGTCGACCATGAATGACAAATTAGGACGATTGAAGTCACCAGAGATGATAATTTTGTCTTCTTCCTTGATTGAAGCAGCCAATGAAGAAATTACACTAAACACATCATTGTAGATTATCTCACCTGATTTAAGTGGAATATAAAAAACACTAACGTATAAATCCGATTTGTCCAGTTTGATGCGGACGACTTTATGTTGATAAAATTGATTTGGAATTGTGCTGACCAGCTTGCTGGAAAAGGAATTATGCACAGCAATAAGAGCGCCACCGCCCCGGGTCTGTCCAGTGCTATGATAATTTCTATCGTCCCTATAAATAGGCCAGTTTCCATCAAGAATCTCGTCGTTTACAAATGAATTGTCCAACCTTGTTTCGGTCAGGGAAAGAACATTAAAATGGCATGATTTGGCGTCAAGAAAGAGTTTATTGATTTTTCCTCCCATACCACCACAGTTGTGGTAAAAGAGTCTGAGGCGATTGGAACTGAGTCGGGTTTTACTGGGAACGAAAAAATTTCTGGTGTTGCTCTCTAGATCGTTGAAGAGAAGATATATAATTGCTGCTTACGTGTGAGGAATAAGTGTCCAGATCTTTTTTGGCTTAGGCTGGAGATATACCGTATTTTTCATGGTATTTAAAATAAAGTCCACGGAGAGCCTCTATTTCAATGAGAAGACCTTCTCGTTGCATTGCAACTTTAATGAGAGAATCATTCTACGATGCAGTAAAGAAGATCTTCAGCAATAGCGCATCTGCAGCCTTGCTCGAGCTAATAGCAACGAAATAAGAGACATTGACTACATCATGGAACTGGCTGAGGTAAAAGAGGCCATCAAAAGCGAGCTGCCTAGCGTGGGCAGGATCAAGGTGAGGCTGACATCAGAAAACCGCAGAGGACAACGCATAGCCATAATTGATTTGGCCGAAAAGGACGCTGAACAATTTCTGAATAAGGGTAGAGTAAGAACAGGGTAAGTCATCTCCAGGATGCGACGAAGGACAGTGCTTCTTCAATGATTTAAATGCCTTGGCTATGGTCATATCGCACAAGTATGCAAAGGACCCGATCGGAGTTCCCTATGCTACATATGTGGTGAAATGGGACATAAAAGAAAAGAGTGTACAAAAGAGGCAGATTGTATCTCTTGCAAGGATGTTGATCCAAGACCGGGTTTTGGGCACGTCCTGAGATCAGGAAATGTCGGGTTTTCCAGGAAGCCCCAGCCAAGGTAAAATCAGAACTTCATGAACCGTATATTGCAGGCAAATCGACACCGCAGTTAACCGCTCAAAATCTGCTTCAGCAGTTTGTGAGAGATGTGAAAGCCGACTTTTTGCTGCTGGGTGAGCAACACCACGATAAAAGTTCTGCGTCATGGTTTCCTGATAAAACTGCTACTGCCACCATTTGGTTTCGAATCATTAATTTCCACGCGAAGGACTGTGGACGGGGAGATAGATTTGTGTGGGTCCGGTGCTCAGGACCACTTTCTTTAGTGTGTACCTAACGCCAAATGAATCGATGCCATTTTTCCAAACCAAGCTTAACGCTTTGGAGGGTGCTGACTCGAATGCAGATGGCAACGTGCTTGTTGGGGGAGACTTCAACACTAAAACAATCGAATGGTGCATGCCTTTAAAATATACGTGAGGAAGACGAGTCTTAAAGAGGGCGACTAGGACAATGCTTCTCACGTTAAATACCGAAAATTCGCTGACTTACCGCTGTAATGGCTATGAAGGAACCATACCGGTTGTGATACTTGCCTCCGAGTCCTCAGTATGAAGGTGCAAATTTGAAGATTATTAGAGCACTACTCAGATAGTGATAATCAGTACATTCTGCTTGGGGTCCGTGATGTCGTCGCCCGATGCCCGTGCTCTATACCTTCTACAATTAGGTGGAACATCGGGAGGATGGATTTCGATTATTCGTCGTGGTGCTCAGGGCAGGTGCTCCACTGCAGGGTGATTCGCAGGGGACAGAAGAGTTGGCAGCTCAAGACATGTTAATATCATCATGATTGCTTCTAGCACTTCTATGTCCTATCGAAAACTCCGGCACGGCGACCCTCCAGTGCACTGGTGGTCAGCTGAAATCACTGAAAAGCGACGCGAATGTCACAAGATTTAGCGTGAGGTCCAACGGGCAAAAAGCCGTGACGAGGCATGCAACTTGGTAGCAGCATATAAGTCGGCCAAAAAATACCTTTGCAAACTGATTAACAGGAGCAAGGTTCACTGCTGGCAAGAGCTAGTGGACAGTGTGAACAAGGATCCATGACCCCTTGCTTACAAGCTAGTTATGCAGGAACTTGGTTCCCTACGGACGATTTGCATACATGGAGCGGAAAAGATGGACAAGATTGTACGGGAATTTTTCCTCGCCAATTACGTCCATCTTGACGTGGTCAACGGCGAAACAGTAATCGAGTCCTCATTCTTCACACAGCCGGAACAAGAAGAGGAAGTCCTAAAATTGAAAACAAGAAAGGCTTCAGGACCATACGGCGTTCCAGCTGAGGTGTCTATTACCATTGCCTTGATTTGTTGCTAAGCACATTCAACTCTTGCTTACAGGATGGGGGTTTTCCGGCACAATGGAAGGTAGCGAGACTCATGTTGATCAGCAAGGGGAAGGAAAATCGCCATCTGCATACTGCCCGTTATGCATACTAGACACAGCTGGGAAAGTGCTAGAGGAGCTCATCAAGGGAAAACTCACTGACACCATTCGTGATGTTGGGGACCTGTCTTCTCGGCAGTATGGCTTTGGAATAGGTCGCTTCACCATTGATGTGATTACAGAGGTGGTGATTGCGGTCCAAAAGGCGGAGGCACATAGCCGCACCAAGCATCGAGTCGTTCTGTTGGTGACACTCGACGTTAGGAGTGCCTTCAACCCCACTAGATGGGTGGATACTTGGGATACGTTGAAAACTCCTTTTCAAGTTCCAGAATACCTTATGTAACTTTTGAGGGAATACCTGGAAGACAGAAGACTGCCTTATGAGACGATACAGGGTCAACGAAGGATGAAAGGGTGTATCTTTCATCCAGACCTGTGGAACGTGTCTTACGATAGGGTACTATGACTTGAGATGCCAAATGAGTTGCGCATGATCGGCTATGCAGATGATTTTGTGGCTTTAGTCACTGGACGGACCGTTGCACAAGCGCAACTTAGGCTAGGTATGCTAATATACCGAGTGAGAGACTGGACAACTGCTCGTGGGCTCGGTCTAGTACTAGAGAAATCCGAAGTGGTCATCTTGACGGAACAGGGAGTCTTTAGAGTAAAAATGATCAGTATTGGATGCATACTAATCAAATCGAAGCCAGCAGCGAAGTACCTGGGGCCAGTGATCGACTCGAAGATGAGTTTCTCTGAGTAAATCAGGGCATTGGCTGCGAAGGCTGCTTCGGGAGTATCGGCTCTGGTCGAATTAGGGTCAAAGTAAGGGGACCCTACCCATCAAGAAGACGCATCTCGATAAGTGCTGTAGGGTCAGTGCTACTGGACTAAGTAGAAATACGGGATGACGCGTTCAGTAAGGAGGTGTACCGCTTGACACAAGGAGGAGCACTGAGAATTGCATCTTCATATCTGGCAGTCTCTGATTCGGCGGTGAGAGTTATTGCAGGCGTGATACCTGTTGCCCTCCTTGCTAGAGAGTGCCATGCTATTTACTTGCCTCGAAACGAGAACGCAAGGGAGATGGTTGCCCACGAGGAGGGACAGTGGTCACTCAAGGATTGGCAGCGGTCTTGGTTGAATTGCAGGAAGGGAAAGTGGACTACGCACCTCATCCCGGATGTGAGACCGTGGCTAAATCGAAGGCATGGTGAGACTGACTTCTAGCTGACCCAGCTTTTGAGCGGGCATGGGTGTTTTCTGTCTTAGCTGCACAAGATTGGTAAGTCACGGTCCCCCGATTGACGGTTTTGCCCAGAAGAGGATAACAGTGCCCGCCACATATTTTTGGCATGTGAAAAATGGGGACAGGCTGGGACGGTACCTCTACAGGGAGATGGGAGAGCTCACGCTGGATAGTATAGTCGCGGTGATGCTTGGATCGGTTGACAAATGGAATTATGTGGCACGTTATGTTCAAGCAGTCCTAAAAGATATAATGGACTCAAAGTAGCCGGCGATGTCAAGGCTGGGGGATTGCTTGTCTGACAATCCCTCTTCCTCCCTCCCCTCCCGCTGGAAGAAGGATCCCCAGCTTGTAGGCACCTCACACCGTAATAAAACGGGACCTGGCCCGAAGTAATGTGTTAAACGGTTCCATGCTGGGCTCTCAGGTTAACCGGGGAGGTGTTTAGTGTGTAGTCCAGTTTCTTAAGAGCATTCACCTCCTTACTACAACCTAGAAAAACTCTGCTTAATATGGAGATTTTACATCCTTCGGGTCGTCTAAGCGTTTGTTTTTATGAAAACAATCATTTACTTCATTCGGCAGATGCATAAACAATAAACTGTGATAGGAATCATAGCTGCACGAGGATGAATTTCAAATTATAAAAATAATTAAAAAATCTCATCAAAAGTTCTCAAGCTTTATATGTTTCCTTTTCAACGAAGAGTTTGAGCAGCATATTTAGGACTTTTCATCCTTTTCATGAATACTTCTTCCTGATATTTAGCTAACTCAGCCATTGAAAAACACTGTTGGGGCTTGGAGAGAAAATCGTGATTTTATGGGTCGTATACGACCCCTTGGCCTGATATAGGTTTAGCGTTGGTTCTGACTAAATATATTTTCTCGAGTTGTCGGCTACGAAACAAGACATCGATACAAGGTGTGTTCCAAAATAAACGGGACTGAGCTGAAATAGAAACGACAGGAGCTTTGTTCTGATAAATTGGAGTTTATTGATTCAAAATAGTCTCCTCCGGCCTCGGTACGCTGTTTTGTGCGATCCAAAAGCTTTTCGAAAGAGTGTTTCAGTTCATTGACCGGGATGTTCTTCAGGATGTCGGTACAAGCCTTTTGGATGCCCTCCACGGACGCAACGCGTTTTCCTTTCATGACCAAATGCAATTTTCTGAATAGGTAGAAGTCATAAGGAGTCATATCAGGCAAATACGGTGAGAGATTGATGGTTAAAATGCGATTTCTAGTCAAAAAATTAGTCACAAGAGTGGATCGATGAGATGGTGCATTATCATGCAATAAGCGCTAGCTTCATCCTTCACGGTATTCAGGCCAAATTCGATGAATACGATGCAACAAACGCTTCATAACGCCAAGATGGAAAATTGCATTGACGGTTTGGCCCGTTGGCACGAACTCCTTGTGGACGATTCCCTTGGAATCGTAAAAACAAATGAGCATCGACTTGATTTTTGACTTCTGCAAACGCAATTTTTTGGGTGGTGGCTCGTCTGGGGCCTTCCTTTCGGCACTTTGACGCTTGGTTTCGGGTTCATATTAGAAACACCACGTTTCATCACCAGTTACAATGCTTTAAATGAGGCTCTCGTTTTTTCTCGCCTCTTTAATGATGTCTTTCGAATGTTGAATTCTGAGCAATTTTCGGTCATCAGTTAACTTGTGCGGAACAAAACGTACACAGCCCTTTAGTAAGCCCAAATGGTTGGTTTAAATGCTATAAATCGATGTGTTGGAGATATTCAACTCCGATTCCATGAATTTCAACGATGATTTCAGTTCATTTTCGATAAGTTCATGCACAATTTCGATGGAGTTTTCGTTGATCACTGATTTTGGCCGGCCCGTATGTTCATCGTCACTTATGTCCTCACGACTATCTCTGAAACGTGTAAACCACTCATGAACTCTGGCACGAGATAGACAATCATCGCCATGAATTTTTTTCATCAATTCAAATGTTTCGGTGAACGTTTTACCGATTTTAAAACAAAATTTGATATTAGCTCTTTGTTCGAAACTCATTTTTGTACCGATGACACAGACATACTGTCACTTTAGACGCAATAACTGCGCTTCCACTGAATCGAATGTCACCAAACTTTCACTGGAAGTCAGGGAGGTATGTACAAGTAACTTTCCAATGCACTATCTCATTCACAGGTGGTGCCATCAAAAAAATTTTATGACAAAAGTCTCGTTTATTTTGGAAAGCGCCTTGAATATCATATGAGTCTATTATGTTGTGGGGTCAACTACAGTTTAATAATTGATCGCTTTTGGGCTCTCTCTTTCTCTCTTGAGACTGTAACCGACATATAATTTTAAGTTCGTTATTCGATTATTTGCAAGATATCTTCAAACAAAAAAGGCCAACATAAAATTAGTTTGTATTTTGAGGGATGTTGAAAATATCCTTGCATTCAATTCCCTCCTTTTTCAGAATTCTTGGGCTTATCTCATAATATCTGAACATCAAATTAGTCTCATTAGGAGTCAAAACTTATTAATAACTATAAAAACGAACAGCTCTCATTCGTCCCGCATTAACATATCTTCCTACGACTTCACATAGAAATAAAAGTTGGAAGCACTTTTACCTCGCTCACATTCACAATCGTCCTTTTTGCTGGGAAACTTTGTAATTAGCATGCAATTTCCCACACATAAGAGTCATACCTAATGATTTGGACTTGAATGGAAGCACTTTAGGCGAATTACTCGTGTTCTTTCTGAAGGATTCCTCCGCCGGAACATGTACAGTCATCAAAGATGCTTAGTTGTATGTCAGCCCCTTCTTAGCTATAAACCACTCACATTCAATTATCTTCTAACGTGTAACGTTGTCCGATATTATTACCATTTATCATTGCCCCAAGATATAAAGGAATGAGTCAATTCTCCCTAAAATGTTAAATGTGCTGCCACGCTTCCATAATCATTCCGTGTATCTTCTTCCCTTCACATCCAACTGCCAACAACGGTTCCAACACATATCTTAGGAGCTTGGTGTTTGTGTGGGTGTGTTTATATGTACCTTCCAAAGCATGCACAATGCGAATGAACAAGGATATTGGCGCAAGGACGTGCAGGGAAGTGGCAGTTGGTAAAGATTTGCTTCACACTGACGCGAGATGAGGTGACAAGTGACTATTTATCTTTTCACCGTTGTGAAGAAATTTGAAAAACGGTGCAAATCCTGCAAGTCGTGATGGGGGCGAAAAGTGTTGGATTTCTTCATTTTTATGACTGATACCACACATTGTGGTTGCGTGTGTACATTAAAGCATAAAAGTTGCCTTAAGGCTCTCCAATTTCTGTTTAAATCCAAAATCATCCAACAAAGACCTTTAAAGGCGAAGAAAGTTCACTGAGAACGTCCTTTAAATTTATTGGGGCGGCCAAAATACCGCAACGATTACTTCAAACGATTAACTTAATTACATCGAATTGATACATTGCTGGTACGGGCATCGAATTAAATGTAATAAATATTAAACGTTTAGATTTCGGTTCACATTGACATTACGAAGGTAAAACGTAAGTGTTGAAAAGTCGGTTGCAGTTCAGCATTTCACATCGAGCTTTTCGCCTTCGAAGATTTCAAGGTCCATCCACTTTATATCAAATGAAAGGGGAATGAATAACTGTTTGCAATTAAAGCGTCACTTTTGTGTGCATTTGGGGACGCGGGAAACAAGCACCAAATCTAGCACCTGAAAAATCTTCGAATTGACTACCAAATAAATACTCATTACGAGTAAGCGATGTCGTCGTTCCTCTTAAATACAGTTTGTGGGTTTCCGACTTTAATTATATTAAATTGATATAGTTAAATGCTTTACCTTCCGGCTAGGATTACCTTTTTTACGGCTCGTATGAAGATCTTCTAATAAATTACTGTAAATATGTTGGCATGCTCGCATGAGTGGAGAAGCAAATAATTAGTAGTATCTTCGGGGAGTTATTAATATCTCTATTTCTGGCAAGTGGAGAAGCGCTTCAAGATTTATGTATGTGCATTTCGGCACTATTGAGTAAATATTTGAACATGTTGGGTAAATTTTTTTGCGTGTCAAGACTCCATAAATTATAGGGGAAATCATTTGCAATAGTAGCACGGGGTGGGTGGGTGTATCCATGAATTATAGGTGGCGGTTTGTTATGTTGCATTGCCAATAAAAGATCTTTCCAATGCTATTGTTAAACGTTACGAAAAAATCTTTAAAGTATATAGTTATTTTATGCCTTTTGTTCAATTATTTTAATAAACTCTATTATTTTTCCCGGTACTAGCGGGAATCAGCAGCATTTGTAGTTGGTAATTAGAATGGATCAATTTTTGAAAAAATAACTACGATGTAGCTTAATTAAGAAAGCCTTTTGAGTTATTGTAATGAATTCTGATTAAATTATACTCGTAACTTATGGAGACATAGTTTTTGTTCATAAATGTACGAGGGCGGCCCGACAATTGCTTAGCCTACATAAGAAAAACGAAAGCTTTGGAAACGTGGGGATTTATTTCTCAACATGATCTCCTCTTAACTCAATACACTTGGCCCAGCGATGCTCCAACTTCTGTAGCAATCGAGCAGTCGCCTAAGCAAACTGCTCGAAAGCCGGCATAACACGGATTCGAATTTTAATTGCAGATTCGAAAAATTTAATTATTCCAATTTGTGGTCTTATAAATTATTGTATAAATATTTTTTTTTTTCATTATAAATATAAATTTTATATTATCCTTTTTCCTTACATTAAATTTAAATTTTTCTTTATAATTATATTCTTTATGATACTTATCTTTTTTCATTATCATTTAAATTTTTCTATATTACTATTTTTTTTATTAATTTAATAAATCAAATCTCCATTTAAAATTCGGACATGGCAGCACCTTTTCCCGCTGCACATGGCCGTATTGCATTGGCGAAGGCAAGTGTGTCGCGGAATGAGCGGAGGCTGGTCGAGTCACGGTGCGACAGAAAGTCAGAAGTGGACGATTGTCAACCAAAGCGGAGTCTGTTATTGATCGTCACCACGGACGCGTCGCGAGAATAGCATCAGCAGCAGTAGGAGTAACCGGAACAGCTTCAGCAGCGACCGTGGGGGAAGTATCTTTTTGCTCGTACGCGTATCTAAGTTTCGAGGTGTAAATTTCGGTGCTGGTGGCAAGCTTTTAGCGGATGGATGGTGAATCTCGGATCGCGTATGCCCAAGAGTAACCGAATTTCTTACTACTTTTCTAAACCGCTATCGGGATCAAGGTGTTCTGTTTTATTAGTTAGCGATCATACATTCTACTTAAAGGCGCAACATAGGGGTCGGTTGATGGTGGTGGATCAGAAGTGGTGTGTCGTAAATATAACGGAAAATTAAACTTCTAAAAAAGAGGGACATCCTTTGCCGGGAATCGTCAATACACAGCCCAACCACTCATAACGGTTCGAGAACGCCCAGAATGTTAATTATTTATTTATTTATTTATTTCAGAACTCAATTTACAGACTAGTAGTCCAATTACAAGTCAATTAATACGATATATAAATACAAACATATGAATTAAGAATATGGCAGAAATTAAAGAGAAAAGATCACAATACGATATTAAAAATTAAGGTTTATAGGAATATTTATAAATTTGATTTTTCATTGAAGTTTTGAATACGCCAAGAGACTGTGGTAGAGGACCAAGATTTTGCTGGTTGTGCATACGAGCTAAGCGTAGTAAGGGAGAGTGGAAGAAGGTGTTAGTACGTGCTTACGGAGCCTGAAATTGAAGCAAGAATCTATTAAGGCGAGCAGCATCGGATGCATTTATTTACCTGCATACATTTTGTGGTAAAAGACTATGATGAAGCTTGAACAAAAGACATTCGTCAAGGAAAGATCGTCTGGACTCGAGGGTAGGAAGGTTCAAAATATGTAGTTGATCATCATAAGGGGAGTAAGGAAGGCTGAATTTGAAGAATAGAGACAGTTTGAATCTGTGTTGAACTGACTCGAGAGCATTAATGTGCTTCCTGTGGTACGGACTCCAAATTTGGGAGCAGTACCCCAAATGACTACGTACGAGTGAGAAGTAGAGACACATACAGGATGTGATATGTTTAAATGACGAAGCGGATCATTAAGATAAATCCAGTTAAGCGAGAGGCTTTCTTAATAATTAGAGCAATGTGGAGATCAAACTTCAGTTTACAATCGAAAAGCACACCAAGATCCTTGAAGGAGGTAACATTGCTCAAAGGGATACCAACAAGCCTATACGTTGAGAGAAGAGGACATTTTTTACAGGAGAATGGCATCTGATGGCATTTGGAAACATTTAAGGAGAGATGGTTTGATTCACACCAGTCACGAAGACGCTGAAAATCGGTTTGCAGGATATCCACGTCTAGAAGGGAATCAGTAACGCGAAAAATCTTGAAGTCATCAGCATAAAGGAGATAGGGGGGGCCGAGTATTGACCCTTGCGGAACTCCCGAGCTTCAGGACAAAGGAGAGAATCCAAGAATAGAGGCAACTAGGGACATTGAACCCTAAAAGTTTTTCAAATAGGAGAGAGTGATCCACTGAATCAAGGGCTTTAGCGAAATCCGTAAAAATAAAGTCCACTTGTTGTTGCTGATCGAGGGCAGCTGCAATATGATGGGTAAAAGAAAGTAAATTTGTAAGGTTAGATCTGCCTCTGACAAAACCATGCTGTTGGTCTGCTAAAGATAGGAGGGCAAGTGGATACAGCAAATCAGAAACTATCTTTTCAAGAATTTTACTAAAACAAGGAAGAAGGGAAATATGACGATAGTTTGAGACGATATTACGATCACCAGATTTGAAAATAGGAAAAGTGTGGGCGATTTTCCATTGGGCGGGGAAAACCCCACAGGATAAATTCAAGTTAAAAGTAATTGAAAGGGGAACACAAAGCGAAGAAGATAAAGATTTTGCTAGAAAATTTTGAATGCCATCAGGGTCCACACTGGTGCTGTTGTCAATATTATTTCAGAGTTGCTCAATCTGCAAGGGGTTTGTACGAAAATAAGTAGAGGAAAAAGTCCAAGAAGATTGGTTGAAGGAAGGGGAATGCTTAGCCTTGCCAAAAAAGGAAGAAAAGTAACAAGCGAAGAGTTCACAAGATTCTTGGGGAGAAGATGATGTCACCCCATTTAGACTCAAGTTATCAGGAGCATGATGAGAGGTCCTTAAAGATTATATGTACCAGCAGAACGCACGAGTTTGATTCGACATTAACGTAGTTTCAATGTGGTTAACATATGCATGAAGTGCAGAAGTGGCAATTTTCTCGGCCGTGGCACGACGCTCTTTAAATTTAACAAGGTCAATTGGAAGACCACTGGATAAGAATTTTCTGCGGGCAGCATCTTAAGCTTTAATTACAGTTACAACATCTGAGTTAAACCAAGGAGCATCTTTAGGTCTTCTTGCTGGACACATAGGAGTAAATTGCGAAATTAAGGACGAAAGAAACATATAGAGCTTATCAATACAATCTTCAGTGTGGAGATTGCTGAAGAAGGAATACCAATTCACGGCATTTAGGTTAGCATCCATGCTCGATAAATCGGCTTTTAAAAAATTAAAGCGGGAAGGTGAGTAGTTCTTCAAAGAACGAGAAGATGTGATAGCAAGCTCAATAGAAGGCGGTGGATGGTGGGAATCATGTTTGACAAAGGATGAGGGCGCCACCGATGCGGACAAAAAAGAAGGTGACAAGTTGGAAAGAACAAGATCAAGCAATTTGTTATTGGCATTAGTAAAGGTGTTGTATTGGGGAAAAGAACAGAGGGGAATAAAATAAGAAAGAATAAAACACACACTACTGCCAGAAACTATGGAGACATACAAATCATTCCAAACAGTAGAGGGCAAATTGAAGTCACCACAGACCAATGCAGGGGTAGAAGGGAAACGAGCATAAATGTAGCTCGAGAATTCCGCAAAGGATCGTTCGTAAACAATAGCAGGATTGTTACAAGGGATATACACAGATGATACGAGGAAGGTAAGAGAGTCAGATAGAGAGACTAGCACAATTATACACTCAACAGGCGAAGATGGAGTGAAATCATCACAGGATTTACTGGTAAGGGAAACATGTATGCCCACTAGAACGCCTCCACCGTCAGACTTACCAGTAGCATCACGGTCTCTATCTCTGCGGGAGATTAAATGGTTCGTGAGTAGCTCACTATTACTAATGTCATCTGTCAGCCATGTTTCCGTTAGACAGATGATATCATACGGAAAAAGGATGGAAGAAATACGAACTTCAGTAGTCTTGGTCCTCAAGCCACGAAAATTTTGGTAATAGCAAGTTAAAAATGAATTACGAGGCCTAAGAGATGTTTCTTCCAGGGCGAAAGGACACAGGATGGTTCCGCTTACAAATCGGAGAGAACTTTTTGACGAATACGCCAGTTGGCCAAAATTCCTTTTCAAGTAAGATGCTTAGGTTAGCTGGAACAGGAATTTTAAAAGACGCAATCAATCTGTTCGTCTTTCCATCAGGCGTAAGCTTGGTGCACTGGAGCAACTCAGGAGTAGAGTTCAGTTTGTACTTTATATGAGCGATGATGTCTTCGACTGGTGTGCTATATTCTAATCTAATATAGCGCGCAGGGGGCGCCAATTAGTGATAACAATGCGACCAATGTGAATGATGCCGAGAATTCCTGTCAGAGATGCTCGGCACAGCGAATACTCGTAATGAGGCGAAAATACCAATCCATTGTGATATGAAGATGTGAAGAATGTACTCTAGTGACTTACTTTTTTCGCGAATATATTTCAAACAAAACATTTTCATAGAACTTCCAATAAATTGAAAATCTTCAATTCCTCCCTTATTATTGTAAACCAATTGATGTGTTTTGTATATGATTGAATCATAATCTCTGATTCACTTCAACTTTTTAAACAACCTGGGAGTAAATGCATTTATTCAGCATTTGATATGTGTTAAAGCCCTGTCATTGGTAGATATTAAACGCGAATATAAGCAATCAGTTTTGTGCTTCTTATCGTAACTGAAATTGGAACTGTATCAAAATTGAAAGCGGATTTGCATCGAAACGGTAGAAACTAAACGGAGTGTACTTATATGAGTGTGAAGTACGAAATTTTGATCACTTGAAATCGCTCTACATGAAAATAAATTTTGCGGGCAATCAGCGACCAATTTTAACTTATTTGATGCTGACGCAGTTCTAATATTTCGTTTGAGACTCGTTACATGATGGTTTGCATGAATGGACAAACGCGCAAACCAACCACCAGCGATTGAGGTCGTTGCAGAAACATGTTGATTACTACGATGTTGAAATTTTTCAGACATTTTTTCGTTACATAACTCTTCATGGTACTTTAGTATCATTATCTTTTTGCATTCAATTCAATTTCCTTGCATAGAGTTTGTAAAATTGTGTCTTGGTGGGCTAATGGACCGATCGGCGTTTGATCCGCGAACTATTGTGGGCAGTTGAGTGCGGCTTCAGATGATGAATTAGCTTTTGATGCAAGAAACTTTGTTTGAACATTAATTTACTTTCTCTCGCCGAAGTAGATACGAATCGCAGTTAAACTAGTTGTTTCTTCAAACTGTTTTAAGATTTTGCTAACTTTTGGTAGTATAGAAACTAGTGACAGTAACTGGTGGTTTTCGGTGCTAATCACATGATATAACTTTCAGAATAGAAGATTAATGGAACCAGATTCTTGACTGTCGTGTAATATGTATTGAAAATTTTAAATTATAGTTGATATGAGTTGTATCTGAATAGTAGTAATAACGGAATTCGAAGTTTCAGCAATATTGCAATACACCCACATCATCAGCGGGCATCCGGTGAGGATGTTGGGTAAGTACCCTATTGGTTTCTTTAAAATTTTTATATTATTTTTATTATGAAATTGTTTATATATTCAATTTCTTTCATTTTTTTTATATTATTAATTACATTGATCACTTCACTAGTACACTTTATTCATTATGCCGATCGGCCACAATTATTCACGCGATTTAAAACTCTCCCATTATAATACATGAATTTTATGGAATATATTGTTACATGTACAAATAATTCTGCGAGCTACTGTCGCGATTGTTTTCATAACAATTAAGAACATCAACAATTTACTCGAAATCACGAGAACCCACCAAGCATCAACATCTGAAAGTGAGTCACTGCTCCATTCATTTGCAGTCGCTCGAATGTTCCCGCGAATTCGCCAATGTACGAGAACTGGGTTGAATGACTACAGACCCTATATAAAGGCGAGCTGAATGAATGGGGGGATCATCATTCATCCGACCGCGATAAGAACTGCGAAAGTGTGTGGAAGCGATATTGTTCGAGTAATAGACAAGTAATTGTGAAGTGATCTTAGAAGACAATTGCGAAAGAAATTAAATTGACAAGTGAAAGTTAGATTCTAATTAAAATTGTGAAATAGTTAAAATAGTGATTGTGCATTTTTTTGGTAAATAAATAAACTCTTTTAATTTAATTTAAAAGACATTGCGTTTTCACTTTCCCGGAACATTAAAATTATTGGCCGCGAACCATAACACGCGACAATATATAGTTTTTCCTCAAATCGATTAATAGTTTAGAACAGTATTTTCATGAGGCTTTATGTTAGATTGTTGTTGCCATATAGTGCAGAAGTGCTGAACTTCCCTTGTAGTACAACGAAAAAATAAATACATGTCTAGGTAAACCACTACATTCGGTTTTTCCACTTCACTTAAAATCCTGACCAGGCATGGGACCCATCACGTTGGCTGGCCCCTCCACTATAATGAGCTAGCCATCGGGTGAGCTTACTCCTTTTTATGCGTTTCAGGTGCTCTTGCCCCAGTAAGGTGGGTTTTCGCTCGCCTGCCTATTTATGGCATAGTGTTATGTGATTCCCTCACAAAATACTATGACATAAATTTGCCACGTTTATATTTTTCGTTTAAAGCAAAACTCATTCAAATTATGTTTGCATGAGTTTTTCACTTAAATGGAAAATATTTGGATCTTGATCTAGTAAGGAGGTTGCGAGGGGGCACCGCTTCTAATGGATGCACCACTTTTATTTGGGGCCCGTAAGTATCGTCGGTAACGACGAAGTTCTTTTAAGTTCTTCTGTTTTCTCCAGGCCCAGTTTGTCCTCTGAGTCAGCAATTTTTGACCCTTGCGAGGTTACCTCATTCTCTACTTCGGTCGATATTCCGTTGACCCTCGAAATTCGTGGTTGCAAAATTTCTTTTGTAGTGGGTCCTTGTGCTGGGGAAAAGAACGCACCCCACGATACCGCAATGCTAGCCTGCCAGCGCATTCACGCGTCCTCAGACAAGGCCAATCTCGGCGAAACCCACCATTTTCTCTCGCCGAGGCAGCAGACCATCGCTGCAGTCCTTAACGGACACTTATACTCCTATACCTACCTACAATTCACTATACGTATTGAACTCGTCTGAGAAATACGTTTGCTCGAGGTCTGCAAAGTAAGTCTCTGTTGCAGCGATAATCTCCTCATTCGACTCAAATTTCTGGCCAGCGAGTGGCTTTTTCAAGTTTGGGAACAAAAAGAAGTCGCATGGGGTCAAATTTGGAGAAGGCGGTGGATGGGTAGCAGTTCGTAGCTCAATTCCACCTATTTGGCCATGGCGACGGCGGAGGTGTGACCCAGTGCGTTGTCATGGTGGAAGAGCACTTTTTTTCTCCAAATGGGGCCATTTTTTCCGTTATTTGGCCCAATAGTTCGGTATGGTAGAACGCTTTGACTGTTTTGCCCTTCTCCAGGCGGTCAATGCAGATCACATCTTGTGAATCCCAGAAAATGGTGATAGGACAGTCTTCGCCTTCTTCGGAGCACGTTTGCCGGGTGAATCCCTCTGTTTCGACTGCCCCTTGATCTATAGTGTTATAGGGCCACGTTATGTCGATGGTCACAAAACGACGCAGAAAAACCTAGAGATTGCGCTTAAACAGCATCAAACACTGCTCTGAAGTGGTCTCACGGTTGCGTTTGTTGTCCGGAGTGAGCAAACGCAGCACCCGTCCGCTCATGTGTCACCGCAGTTTTTCTACGAAATTATGGTAGCCAGAAAAACCGGGAGTGACTGCCATTAAAAAATTTGCGTGTCCAAAAAATGTTCTTAGGTTGTTAATCCTTAAATACTATTGAATACAAAATTTCTCGAGAGTAATTGAAGGTGCCAATACAATAACCGGATAACTCCGCTTTACAAAATTGTCGGGAAAACGCAAAAGCTTTCCGAAAAATGAAAGAGAGTAATTACACAACTGTTTATTAGTTAATATTAATAAAGAAATAAATTAAATTTTGGGTATGTCTGCTTCTTGCACTATGAGTTGCATTTTTGTTGTAAAGGTGGTATTGTAGTGACTAGCTTCATCATAATCGGAACCCGCCATTTCTTGTGTGCTCCTTTGTTTCAATAAAGTGTTATAAAAGTCCATATCTGATGGTGGAGCCTATGTCCATGCTAGTGTCATTATGTTTTCGTATTTTTTGAGTTAATTGGCAAGGCACCCTGCTACAATATCTTGGCTCAAGGTGGGTCCTAGGCTACTTGCTGGCTTTTGTTTTTATCTGCAACAGGGTTACCAGGAGAGCTGACCCTATCATATTTTTTATTTGGTCGACTTTACTTAGAGAGGCATTTCCTAAGAAATTAACGTTCAAAAATTTGCAATTGTTCTGCAAAGGTAGATGAGACAGAGAGCCAAGCTGGGAAACAAAAGGTAATTATTGGTCAGATTAATGTTTTATACATCAAAATTTTGGTACCACAATTAGCAAATTTACTTCAGAGGAGAGGGGCCAATGTTGCAGATGCGCCAGTGGATTTTTTTTTAACATTGTACGAGCATGTACATTGTATTTTAAACGATATGGTGAAAATGAATACCTAAATATTTAATTGAGGTTTTAAAAGCTTTCATTGCGTGCTTTTCTTAACCTTTGCCATAGGCATTACGAAAACACATAATTTCGCATTTTTCTGAGTGAATATTCGAAGCCCAATCATACAAATACTTACTTAAAATTTCAAAGAATATTTTAATTTTGTCTAAAGCAGCTAGCGGACTTCTATTTCTTACTAGTATGATAATATTATCCGCACACAGCAACATTTTAAGATTATTATCAGAAACATTAGAATAGTTGAAAGGAATATCGAATAAATAATAGTTGAATAATGAGGGACCTAGAATTGATCCCTGTGGAACTTCGGATTGAACATGAATGAAATATGAATAGGAACTTCCAAATCTAACGGATATAACTCTGGTTGTAAGAAAACTGATAATAATGCGTTTGATTGGGATAGGGCAGTTATTATGTAAAAGTTTGAAAATTAGACCATTCATTCAAACCGAGTCAAATGCCTTGGTAAGGTCGATAGTACACGCAACTGTTACTTCCTTGTTTCGAAAACCAAAGTAAATTATGTTCTGAACAGATAGTATGGCGGGTTTACAAATCCAAATTGATGTTTTTAGATAAGTGGTTAAGAGAAAATATTAAGTGAACGAAGAAAATTTTTTTTCAAGAATTTTGCCTAAGTTTGGAAGTACAGATATAGGCCTAAATTTATTGACATCGCCACCGTAACCCTTTCTGGCAGTGGATGTACAGTGGCAGTGTTACAAGATGTAGGAAGAAAAACCGTTATTAATACAATTATTAGCAAATACAAAAATAGGCCGACAAAGATAGTTACAACACTTCCTGATAACAAAATTGGGAGCTCCATCGGGATCAAAACATTTTTTTCTATTCAAACCAAATATAATACCACGCACTTCATCGATACTTGTACGATTGTACGATTGTTTCAGTAGATGGGGTGTGGTGACCGATTTTTAGAAAATCGTTAAATATGAACCAGCAAAGTCTGATTGAAAAGATTTGAAGAATTGGCAGTATTGAATGAAGGACTAACTTTATAAAGGTCATTATAGAAAAGAACAGACACTTAATTTTTCGTCGGCTGAAACATAAACTTGACCATTATGTCTAATAGAGTAGAATGAAATATTTCAATTGCTCGAAATTCGACCAGTCAATTTATTAATCTCTTCAAACACATCCGAAGATGGCTTCGGAGAAGAAAGCCCAGCTCTATAAATCGAATTCAATTCTATACAAAATTTATCTCTTATAAATTTACTCAGGCAGTTAATTTCTGATCCAAGGGAAATGTAAGTAGGATTGACTCTATTATAATTTTGATTGAATAACCTTTTTAATTTTTGTTGTCATAAATTTGGAATGCGAATAAGGTGAACAGTTGATTGGGAAATATTGTGATAATTAGAATAAAAGAATTTTTTAGCAGGAGCGAAAATTTCCAAACATTTAGAAACACTACTAGGAAGAAATTGAATAGAGTCATCAATTTGCTGATTATTTAATATCTGGTCATTGGAAAAATTAGATCAGAAAGGTGATTATCAAAATGTGTTGTTGCAAATTCCGGCGTACCGGCATTCACCCATTCGCAACATCTAATTAACGCCGTAACCTCTCCACCATCTTTTGGGCACATATACCCTTTTCCTCGGTATATTTATTTATTTTTATTAACATTTAACAATTTCCCTATAGTTTTTAACCCCCCATCATCTCAATCGTACCCTCTTGTTCTATATTTAATTACAAAAAAAAATACTAAAATAATAATAGTTTTAATTTTCCCACTAACAATACTCCATTCATTACTTCCCATTAACAAAATTTCATTCGATACATTTTCCCTAACAAAACCTAATTCCTTCCTTCATACTAACAAATTTTATTTTTCATACTAACAAAAGTTCATCCACGTTTTCCTACTAACGAATTCCATCTCAATGCCCATTCAGAAAGGTGAATAGTTGAAGTTGCTAGTTCAATGAATGGGAAATCAATAGAAAGTGGCTCCGTTCCAATGGGACCCTGGGTTCAAGTTTCCGCAGGATGTTTTCCTTTTTGGAATATCGGCAAAAGCAATTGTTTCCGTATATATATATATATATATATATATATATATATATATATATATATATATATATATATATATATATATATATATATATATATATACATACGGAAACAATTATATATATATATATATATATATATATATATATATATATATATATATATATATATATATATATATATATATATATATATATATATATATATGACGATTTGCATCTAACCAAACGCTATCATGGATTTGCATATCGCCATATATGCAAAACGGAAATTGTTGCGGTTGTCGATATGGAAAAGATGTGTGGGTAGCGGAATCAAAGTGTAATGAACATCGATTGCGTTACCCAGATGCGGCAGCGGCAATTGGGAATGAAACGATTGCGGGATTGGAATTTTCGGATTTGAGGGCATTCGGTGATTGGCTTGCAGATAGAGGGTAGTTCTTTTGCTGATTCAGTGAATGTTTGGAGTGGAATTCGTAAGAAAAAGTCTTGATTTATGATTCGGGAAGTGAATTTTCAATTCGGGAAAAGAAGTTTTTGATTTTGGTGTTTGGGATAGAAGTTTTTTTTCCGGCAATTTTTGGCTGTGACGGAAGCGGTGGTTAGCGATAGTGGAGGGTGAAAACAAATAGTGTTATGAGGCGATGGAGGAAAATGTGAAGACATGGAAATAAATAAAACGTGATGAAAATTGAATTTTAGACGAAAGAAGTGGAGAGGGAATAGTGTGAGACGATTTTAGACGAATAAAGTGAAAAAAAAGAAAAGTGTGATGTGATGAACTAGTGATTCTGTAGTTATTTATTTCGTGACCAGATGAACCGTTTCTTTTTCTCTGGTGAATTTTTTTTTTCTATTTCAAAACCATAATCTACGGAAACATAATTAAAGGGTGAAATTAACAGTGATTGATTTAAAAACTATGTTCATTGAATTATTTAACGATTTCAAGAAGCTGACACGCGAATTGGTGGCCATTTGTTTTCTTGTTGTTTCATTATTTTTGCTGAAGTTAATTTAATTTGGTTTTTATAAGTTTTATCAGTTGCAGAGCGCTCCGCAGATTCAAAAGAAGGGGTGAGTAGTTTTTTTCTGATTAATCTAGGTGAAATTGAATTTTTTTTCTCTTTTGGCGATTTTTATAAATTTTTTTTTGTTAATAAATTGTTTTGAACTAATTTCACCAGAGGGGGTCTAAACTAATTTACAGAGTTCAATGTGTGTTCGTTGCCAATTATAATTCTTTTGTTACATACTTGATTGAAGTGGTATTGTAAGAGCGTAATTAAAATCTTCAAATAAAAAAACCGCCGTGAAATACTAATATTAGATTTTCATTTGTTAAAATGACCTCCCCCTTGCGCGTCCTTTCCCTTCGTGTTAGTTATTATATGTACGGTGGCTCAGCACGACCAGAGCGTGTCCCGGAAGACCCACGACAGGACTGAGCACTAGCCGACCTCAGTATGGCACCCCGGATTACGCACCCCTCTGCTGAAACTTAATGTCTGCAACTGTGGTGACTTCCGCGTGCCTCCAGCGTTCTTGGTCCATTAACAACGTCCTTCAATTTCTAAATTTGAGCACTGATGAACGGTCTACGTCAACCGAGTCAGACCAGCGTTTCTTCGGTTTTCCCACTGGCCTCCGCCCTTCAGTTCTACCTTCAAAACTTTCATACAGCTCAATCAAAACTTTCGTACAGCTCAAGATTGTATCGAAATCGCTATTGGACGTCCAGCTTCGCTCCAATTATTCACCTCAGGACCCGTCTTTCGAAAGCGTTCAATATGTTTCGGGATGCTTGGGTTAGGGCCCATGTTTCACAACCATAACATAGGTATTATCACAGGTTTGTATACTTGGAGCATTGTTTTCCAGAGTACGCAGCTGGTCTTCAAGATCGTCAAAAATGGTATTTGCAAGCTGTATTATTATGCGTATTTCGACTTTCTTTACTAGTTCTTGCTATTTTGGCACCTTATTATACGAATTCACCCACATTTTTGATACTGTATTCAGCATGTGTGATATTTTGTGTGTTTGATGTATTTTTCCTCTACTGCATCATGAGTTTTGTTTTATGCTCATTGGTTTGTAGTTGTTTTGCTTGGCTTTCGCGAGGCAAGTTGAATAGCAATGGGGCAGCCCGTCTCCCTGCTTTAGTCCGATATTTTTGTCAAAGGCATCGGTGAGCTGGTTATTGATGCAAGCTTGGAAGCTCATCGACGTCATTGTCATTTTCTTAAGATGGACTAATTTGGCTGGGAAATAAAAGCAAATCATTATTTGGTGCAGTACGTTACGATCAATATTGTCGTATGCTTACTTAAAGTCAACGAAAATTTGGTGTACGTCTATGCTCAACTACCAGCATTTTTCAAGTATTTGCTTTATATTAAACAATTGGTCTATCGTCGATCTGGCTGATTTAAAGGCGCCTTGATACTCTCCAATAATTATGCTGGCATATGATCCGATTTTGTTTTCAAAATGGTATTACAAAGTAGTGATATGCTTGTATAGTTTTCGCTCTGTAGCTTGTCACCTTTCTTGTGGATAGGGAATTTAATGATTGGCTCCACTCGTTCGGAATATGTTTTTGTTGCCAAATGTGCTGGATGACTTTGTGATAGCTTGTTGAACACCACTGCGACCATATTTAATGAGCTGCAGTGGAAGCTCATCGACACTCGGCGTTTAATTATTCTTTTAGCTTGATGGTGGGATAAACTTCATCCAGAGTTGGTGGGGCTAATGGAAGCTCTCTGGTTACATCTATAGATTTCAATGTTCTGGAGATGTGCAGAGGATTTACAGGGTTCTGGAAATATGAAGCCCATCTTTTCTTAATCTTTGTTTCATCAGCGACGATGTTGCCTATGTCATCACCGCGGAGCATGGTCTTGGGGTGATAACCTCGTTTCAGGATTTACACTACTTTGTATGCTTGCTACGATTTAATAGATGCTTCTTAATTGGTCGTCATAGTATCTCCCCCAATGCGGGATTGATCTGGTAATTCAAAGGAGTGCAACTGCTATTATTGGGTTGTCGTCTTCGATTCCAGTAAAACAGAAGGGGACTGGCGTTCCCGGGGTACCCGAATCGATTAATGAAAATACTAGGACAGAAACTTAACCCAAAATGTAGTGGCTTTGTAATTATTCGATAACAAGATCAACTTATTGCTACGAACCTGAACCCTGGAGGTATACTCTGGTACCACGGGCAGCTGATGAGCCTCCATCTTCGGATGGTCAGCTGATTGTTTGCGGCTCTTCGGGGAGTATCGCGGTGATTGTGGTTAAAAACAAAGGTTGGCGTTAATCTTATAGCGTTAAAAATAGCTGGGTCTTGTATCTACCAGTATGAAAGTTGAGAGTTCCCTCAATGTAAACTGGATCCGATCTTGCGGGCGTTGATTGGCGCTTAAACCAATCGCAGTCTAATGATGACCGTGGGGTTAGACCTATCCATGGCAGGAACCCACGTGAATCCGAATCGATACTAGGTGGTCATAGTATTTTCTTTTTTCTAATGATCTTATTCGCTACTCTTCTGAGATTTTCATAATGTTCTCTTTTTTTCCCAGGTTTCCTACCTAAAAATTGTTTGTACGCCTGATAGTTTTTGTCTAACGGATTTTGGCAGTCATCATCATTTCTTTTGCACCGGGTTCGGCATTCAATCGTCTCTTCTGCAACAGCCTTCGTTACTGCTTTCACTTCCTCACAAAGCCCGTTGCTTGTTTTCAGTAATGTGTCTGATAGGATGGGAGCCAGCTGGTTTTCGTGGGTCTCCGTGAAATTTTTTGCCACAGACGCGGTTTGGAGCCTGTCGATGTCAAATTTCTACAGAGAAGTGGTCTTTGCTGAAATCGCCTTTGACACACGACATCGATAGCTTGATTTGGTCAAGTAACGATCCGATTTACAATTGGCTCCTCGGTATGTACGAACATCAAGTATGCTTGAGCCAATCTAGGTTGGATTAGAACATGGTGGATCTAGTTTTGTGTGTTGCCAGTTGGTGGTACCCAAGTAATTTTATGTATGTGTCAATACTGGCGGTAAGATAAACGTTTGAATAGATTTCCGCGACATGCAAAGCCAATCAGGCGCTGGCCATTGTCATTTGCTTCATCGTGGAGGCTATATCCTCTAGTCATTCCCAATGAGATAGCTCATTGCCAACCTCTGCGTCAAAGTCACTTAGAATAATTTTGGTATCATTTGTAGGCAATGAGTCGATTAGTCTTTTCACGTGACTGTAGAACATTTCCTTCGTTTCTTCGTCCTTTTCTTCGGTCGGGATTTGTACGTTTATCAACCAATTTTCAACAATTTCGCTTTTGTACAGATCACACAATCGTTTGTTGACTGCCTTAAAATCAATAACCTGCGATTTGAACTCCCTATCCACATTAAGACTACTCCGAATTCTCACTTTACAGCAGGCTTCCCGCCTTTGAATATTGTGTGTGATCTCATATCTTGAATATCGCTTCCGTTTGTTTCTTGGATTGCCAGTATGACTGGCCTGTTGTAAAGGGTCCTTAATAGACCGGGGTTGTTCTTGATATAAATTTTATAAAATAAAAGAAAACTGACTTGAAAATACCCTAAAAACGATGGAATTAAATTTTTGGAATCGGTGCCAAATCAGCTTCCTTGTTTTGGGAATATATGTAATAACCCGTTTTTAACTAAATTAAACTATACTCAAATGGGGAAAATTGATTCGGCACCAATTCCAGAAATGTCGTTCCATCGTTTTTAGGTTATGTATATGAAAATCGGTTTTCTTTTTTTCCTCAATTTTTTTCAAACGCAATTTTCCCAATTTTATTTTTATTGTAACAAATAAAAATGTAAACTTTTGTCCAATGTTTGTATTAGAGAGATCATATTCGAAAGTCTGAAATGAAGTCTAAAAACTCTAACGAACAAAATCTGCTAATTATACCTTCCAGAATTATGCCTTTGTTTTTCGATTACGGAGGCCACAATTTTAGTACGTCGGTTATGATTTATAAGTCTTATTAAATCGTAGAAGTGCGTGGAGGTGTTTTAGATTCGCTCCGCGAAATTCATGGAATCAATTAGAGATACATTAAATCAATTAGTGACACATTAAAATCCAAAAAGTGTAAGGTGTTAAATTAGTTTATATTATAAAAAAAAAAATAACTTCTTATTAATGTTTTATATTTTCTCCGCGTTGTCAAGAATTACGTAAAGTTACATTAAGGTGACCCAATTGCGCCATAAATTAAAAATCGACTTTCACCAGTGAACCAATTTCTGCTATCGATATATTGTAAGCATATTCGAACGCTTAATAATTTCGCGACTATTAATTGATTTAACTGTTTTGTGCTGTGTCTGCAATTTGTGCGAATTAAGTGTTTGTTCTAGTATTGTGTGCCATACATAGTAATCACACGACCTTGACATTGGATAGCATATATATATATATTAAACAATGCACTGTAAATGTGATCTTGCTAATTTTGTAGCATTCGATCATACGTTTAAATATGTGATATGCAAAAGTTTCAGCAGGAGAAAACTACATGGTGCTTGTATGGATGCGCCAAGGGATTGGTTTCATCCCTATTTGGAGGCACATTTTATTTGTTCAGACTGCCAAAACGTTGAGGACAAATTCAAAACTTTCTATGATCAAATAACTGATCACATAGATGTCCTCATGAATGAAAAGGACCAATTAATTGCCCGCCAGAGTTCGAAATCCCGAGCAAACGATGAAAGCTTCGTGGAAATGGCAACCTGCTTTGATGAACTTGCTACGAAGCTCACAAGCAGCAATAATAATATAATTAGAGCTCTAGAATCAGTCGACCAACGTCTTATTGCGATGAAAAACCTGATTTCGAATTTACACCCGCCGAGTACTGAAGTTTTGAACAAAGACAGGATGAAGGAGTTGCTGGCCAATATATCGAATAAAATACCACATCAGCAAAACGATACACACCTTTCTCAAGTGTTAACAAAAATCGAAGGACTGCAAAAACAATTTGCCACTTTGGAAGAAAAGGTACAAAGCTTTACAGTTGCTCAAAAAACTGCTATATATCCTTTCAGTGCTAATACACACGAAGCTCATGATCATACATTGGAATGAAATGTCGATGCCGCTACATGAACACCTTCGATTCAAGTTCCAGTCGTTCAATCTCAAATTTTTAAACTGGGCACATTTTGGTCTGAGGATGACTGGAGAAACAGAATCAGGAAATTGGAGTTTACCAACCAAGCATCCTGGGAGATTTTCTATCTTAGAAAAGCATCAACTAAACTCGATGCCACCGGATTGCAGCAGTTATTCGAACGAGATCTCAAAATACAAAGCTGCAAAGTGGAGGAGTTACCGCATCGGAATAAACATCGACGCGCTTTCAAAGTTTTTATACCAAACAGGTATGCATGGCTTTTTACAAACCTAAGAGCCAAGAATGGAAAGTATGTCTGGAATGGTATGGTGTTTAGCAAATGGCAAGCGGCAAAAAGATCAACAAATTCAGAGCACTCAAGTAATTATTTAAGTAATAAATTTTCGGTAAAAGAAATAACACGTAGACTAAATACCAAAAATATTAATATTAATAATACATTAAATCAAAACAATGTTAATGTTAATCCTAATCCAGATTCCAATCAAATAAGTCATGGCTCCCCTCCTAATCTCCCAACGGAGGATCTCTTAGAGCATCACTCAACTTCCGAAACACCAAGTGATAGCACTATTAGAAATTTGCAACAAAACAGCTCCATTGTTCAGTACGAAAATTCTTTAACCTCAACTTCAGCCGCTGAAAACAGGGGATCCGTGGATAAATACTCTAATTTTGTACATGGTGGTGTACAAGACTCCACCTTACCATCTCCTGAGACGAATTCATTTTTGAACCCGCTCATACCTCCAGTGGTGAAAGCCACAATCAATGCCAGCAATGATATGGAAGGCAAATATCTCTTATCCCGACTTAGAGATCATAAAATTTTTGAAAATGTTAGGCTTTATCTGGCATACATGTACAAGGCTCCGGACACAACGTGCATTGATGGCAAAACAAAGACAAACATTATGGTTATGATCCAGCGGGAAGGCCTTCCTATAGATATTGGGGCCCTCCGTAGGATTTATATCAAATACCACGAAGAGTTAGGAATAACATCAGCACAAACTAATAAAGATCTGGAAACTTACGCGTCGCATGTGAGCTCCAATAATATATCAGCACTTCAACGATCTAGAGAGCAACATCGTAAATTTTTTCGTCCCCAATAACGCACTCACTTCTAAACGCCTCAACCTCTTTTACCATAATTGCGGTGGTATGAGAGGGAAATTTAACAAACTTTATCTGGACGCCAAATCATGCCATTTCAACGTTCTTACCTTAACTGAAACGTGGTTGAATGAGTCTTTTGTCAATGAAGAGATTCTGGATGGAAACTGGTCAATTTTTAGAGACGACAGGGATTCTCACAGCACTGAGCAATTGCGCGGAGGAGGAGTCTTGATTGCAGTGCAAAATTCGTTTTTCAGTGAGCCCGTCAGTACTGTCTCTAACAATTCCTACCAGCATAAAATTGCTCGTATCAAAATTGCGAATGTAAACTTGTATATAGGGGCTTTTTATATCCCTCCAAGATCCAATGAAGAAGTTTACAATAATGCGTGTGACATAATATCGTCACTAGCTGCTTCCATCAATGAAGAAGACATAATAATCATCACTGGGGATTTTAATCGACCGAATTTGACATTCACTGTCGATGAATCTGATAATGGACTCCTCCCAGTCAATTTTCTAAGCAGTATAGACTTCAACATTATTAGCACCATGTATGGCAATGATTTGCAGCAAGTTGCTTCGACCCCCAACCTTCATGGTAATTGGTTAGATCTCATTTTTACAAATGCGTCTGACGAAGTTGTGGTGATTCCAACTAGCGATGCGGAGCATTTGTTTTCTAACACCCGCCACTATTCCGCAATTTCTCTTGAATTAGCCACTACGGATAGAGTATACCATCTTTCTTACAATAATTCTATCGTTTTTGACTTCCATAATGCTGACTATGATAGCATTAACAATCATCTTCATACTATTGATTGGACTGATACGCTTTCAACGTTAGGTACAAACGACGCAGTAGATTGTTTCTACAATATATTCATGTACGCCGTTGAGAGGTACGTGCCCAAAATTAAAAAGAAAAATAAGCTCTCTGAGCCTTGGCTTGATGGCGACCTTAGGTATTTAAGAAACCAAAGGAATAAGCTCCACAAATTAATTCAAAAAAGATCCAACGTTAGCCAAGAAATGAAAAATAAATATGATGCGCTGTTTAAAGAATTGCAACTCAAATCTCGGGAAGCATATGATTCTTACGTTAACATAATTGGTGAAAACATTATCTATAACCCAAAAAAGTTTTTTGATTTTGTAAACATTAAACGTAAGACCCAAGGTTTTCCCAATTCTATGGTGTATCAAGACTTGAGCTCGTGCAATCCCGTAGACATCTGCGAATTTTTTGCAAGTCATTTTCAATCCGTGTACTGTCCAACCAACTCCTCATCCTACATACCTTCTTCAGTCGAAAACTCAGCGTCTCCCATCGAGGAACTCTGCATTTCTGAAAATGATATATCCAACGCGATAGAGGCACTTGACATCAATAAAGGGCCTGGTCCTGATTTACTCCCTCCTCGCTTCTTGTTTCACTGTAATGAGCAATTGATTCTTCCTCTGCATATTATTTTCAATAAATCCCTCTCTTCTGGAATTTTCCCAACGATATGGAAGACATCCCATTTGATTCCAATATATAAAAGTAAAGATAAGGCATCAGTTGAAAACTACAGAGGCATTGCAATACTATCAGCAATTCCTAAACTCTTTGAAAAAATAGTCTGTTCAAAAATATCGCCCATCATTGAGCCTCTGCTAAACGATCAACAGCATGGTTTCCGAAAAAATCGCTCAACAGTTACAAATCTTACAGTAATGGTTTCTAGTATGCTCTGTGAAATGGAAAAAGGTAACCAAATTGATGCGATTTACACTGACTTCAGCAAAGCGTTTGATCGTGTTAACCACGAAATTTTAGCAAACAAATTAAAAATCTTCGGAATCCGTGGTCCTTTGCTAGACTGGTTCGACTCATATTTCAAAATTTGGGCCCAATTCGTCAAATTTCAAGGGTTTGTGTCCAAAGAAATAAATGTTTGCTCTGGTGTACTTCAAGGCAGCCATCTTGGTCCCCTACTTTTTAACATCTTTATTTCTGATCTCTATGTTATGCTGTCTGATATTCCCCATCTATTTTATGCCGACGATCTTAAGCTATTCAATGTAGTAACGTCTCCTAAAGACACGGCATTCCTTCAAAACAAGGTAAACTCTCTTTTAGAATGGTCAGAAAAAAACCAACTTTCTCTGAATTTCGAAAAATGTGTGGTAATAAGTTTTTCCCGTAAAAACTCCGTTCTTGCTTGCGATTATCATCTCAACTACCACAAACTTAACAGAGTGAACAGCGTCGTAGACCTCGGTGTTATGTTGGACAATAAACTTCGATTCAACTTGCATTACGATGAAGTTATCTCTAGGGCCAATAAGCTACTCGGCTTCATCAAACGTCGATCCAAAGAGTTTCAAAATATTTGGGTATCTAAGACGTTGTACGTCGCGTTAGTTCGCCCAATGCTTGAATATGCTTGTCTTATTTGGGATCCTGTTTTTCATGTCCACATTGACAGACTTGAATCGGTTCAAAAACAGTTTGTATTGTTTGCATTGAGGTCGCTATATGATCCTAAAAATTTTCAGGATTTACCCCCCTACGAGCACAGGCTGCAAATTTTGAATATGCCATCACTTGCTTCCCGGAGAATTACGATAACCTGCTGTTTCGCGTTTGATGTCCTCAGAGGCTCGATAAATGTTCCATTTTTAACTAATAAAATAAAAGTACATGAGCCCTTGCGAGTCACTAGGCACTCTCGTCTGTTGGTGGAAGAGCGGCACCACACAATCTATGCCGATAATGAGCCTATCAATAGATGTTGCAAAACGTTTAATTCACACGGTGCGCATTACTCCCCAGACATGTCCAGAACCCATTTCAAAGCTCTGCTATCAAATGCCCTAGCATCTTAATCCCATCATGTATCCAACCCTGACACCATATTTTTATTGTATCAATCTAATTAATTTTAATTTGTATTTTTTAAGTAATTATTGTGAGTTAGCGTACAAAATTTGTATATTTTTATTTCTTATACCAACAAGTTAGTGGATGCTAAAACTTCAAACCTATTTCTATAGAACAAATTTCCTGAAAGTGAATTTTGAAAGCTTAATTTCTCTCCTATCACTTACTTGCTTTGTTAAGGTAGCCGCGTTGTCATTTCCGTCCCTTCGCTCAAATCTCTCAAATTTAAAACTATTCGAACGATAAAGTTCATTATCCTCTCGGCGACGATTCCGACATAGTCGTCTTGTAAACATATTACCACTTGAACGTGGGCTGCAATAGAAGAAATAAAAAATTCAAGGTTAGAAAAAAAAGGAAATTTAAATTTCTACCAAGCAAAAGAGATGACAAGAATATCAAAAGGATACAAACCCGCATGGCTTGCACTGCGTCATGTGAAGGTCCCAGTTCAAATGAAAATTAAATAAGCGTAATTTGGCCACTGCACGTTGTCTTAAGGATATATCTCCCGTTCCTGCGGAAGTATTGGCAATTTGGTTAGGCAAAGGTGGTAGAGGAGGCATAGAGTTGGTATTCATTCGACTAGGTAAGTTTTTGGGTTTCTCAATCTGGGAGTTTTCTAATGGTTGCATGGTACCACTGGAGGATGGTACCATATCGGTTGTTTGTTGTGGTCTAGAATGGACAATTATTGATGAAAGGATTTACATTTTTAACACTAGGCTTATCATACCTATCTCCATTCTTCCGAGGACGACTCTTTCTTCTCTTCCTTCGTCGCCGTTCCGACGATGCAGTGCTAGTAACATGCTGACTCGAAGGCACAGGATTAACTTGAATAGTAGGTTGGCCACTGGTTGCTAAGCGTCGTCCTGTTGTGGTGCTGGAACTAATCCTTAGCGATCCACTAACAGGGTTTATGGCGGACACGTGTTGACCATCTCCGAATCCACCGGAATTCCCAGTATCCGTGGAGAGAGTAGTTATTGTATTTGTTTTCGATTTACTAGATAAGCCTTGATTCACTTTTCGCCACACTTTTTCCATTTGTGTGAAAAAATCTTCGACGAGCTCCAATTGACCGGTGGTTATTCAAATCTGTTCATTCCCCTTAAAACCAACTTTAACGTTAATGTTTTCAAACACAGCTAACTTAATCAAACTCACTTTCCACTGAAACCTCTAAGGCTAGATATCCTTAATAATTAATCGCTTAGAGCATTGACTCCAACAGACAGTATCAGTTGTATATCGATTTGTCCTTAAGCGTCCGACAAAGATATTTCCCACACAACACATTTGCACGAAGAGAGCATTCGGATCATGAAATATGCATCCTAGTTTGCATATCTGATTATTAGATTTTCCCTCATAGAAGCCGCACACACTCTGCACATTATATTCACCATATAAGGTTAACACTTTAAAACTATTCGGTTTGAAAATTCACTAACATCCTCCCAGATCATTCCTGAAGTGTGTGGAGCTTTGAGTCCGCTTTTCCTATCACTGATTATACTCGTACTATAGAATACTATTCACATTCATCTTAAGGAGCAATGAGTCAGAGAAAAATTCCGTGAGACAACTGCATGTACGAGTAGTAGTCATCGAACAGGTCCTTCATTCATCAAAATCGTCGTAGCTTTGAAGTGTAGACAGACTAATCCTTTTTTCCGTTTCCGTTTTCACATGCACTATAACTCAATAGGAACTCAAATACCATTTGCTACTTTTCTAATATAACTATAAACTATCAAGGACAATGATTCCACAATAAAAATTCAATATTAAGGCGAACTGGATTCACGACTTCCTGAAATTCCTAAGAATTTTCCTCTCAACTGTGCTGTTGACACAGGTCCATTGAAAATTTCACATGACCATAAAAAGCTTGTTCTGTCGGTATCTCCCAAACTTTCGTTGGCCACATGCAAGATATTTGAGCTTTTTTAAATGCGAGGATATAGTCGTTATTCTTTTTCTAATATAGTCTTTAATCTAGATTTAATCTTATTTAGAGCCATTAAATAAAATTACTTTAAGTAGAAAGGACATTCTTGAAAACAATTAATTCATTCTTTAATTAATTGTTAATATTCCAAATATTATCATAAATATTCAAGCTTACAATAGAACCGCCACATGCGCAGCTTGTTGGGAAATGTCAGGATAATGCATCCTTAAATCAATTCTGTCATCATTGAAAGTGATAAGGGAGCTTTTTCGACGAAACTTTCATTGCACTTGTTGAATTTAACGAAAAATTGAAATAAAGCCGAAAGTAATCAAGTTGAAAGGACATCCAGCAAAATTATTTGATGAGGATAATATGGTGAATACAGTCGCCAAGTTGTCAAGTATATGCAAATAAGGTAACGTATATTTAAATGAATTATGATTGTAAAGTGCCGTCAAATTGAAAAGATAGCCGTAGAATATCATCCTCAAGGTAAAAACAACGATATCTTACTCTTTCGAAGCATTTCAAGTATAGAAGTGCATAAAATTTTTTCTGCTCAATATATTAGTTCCTAGAATTAGCGCAGTTGAAAAAGAGTCTTCCATTATTTTGAGAAGTCATAGGGGGTTGTCAATTATTTTGTTTATTTGATACCCTCAGGCCAATTCTCTTTTTTTTTTTAAATGCCGTCGGCCCTTGCTCTTAGAGGGAGTAACCTTTACCAAAAATTTAACCAATCTGATCCAGAAATGTATTCATAGCGAAGCGTATGAATATGTTCGACCTGAACTGCCGAAGGGTTCTCTAATTGGTTTGGGATTCTGAATGTTCAGCAGAAAAGATCTGAAGGAGCTAAGAAAGCGAGATCAAATCGTAATAATATAAATATAATTGTAATGATTTTAACCCACACACGAACGTCGAGATTTCCCGAAGGAAATCGGAACCGACCTCTCATCGGTTCTAGACGTGAAGTCTGAGTCGTGACAACGAATGGTACCCAATCGGTCAACCAGCCCGTGCCCTCGTAATCCATTTCGCGGTGGCTGCTTGTCGGCCAGATAGTTCGGAGCGGAGTTCGGTCGCAGGACTTTTAAATAGATTATGCCTGATTACTTTAATTCAGCCACCATTACGTGCCCGTTTTAAATGCGTCTAAAATGCCACCATACGGATAAGAAAACTATCTCTACTTTATTCCGTATTTACCTTCAATTCAGTCAAATAACAACAAAAAACTTGATCGAATTCCGCGTTCCCGAAATTTTTTACCTTTTTTCCGACTCGGTACCGAAAAATATACTACTCTAAAGCAAACTTCTAAATATTCTACTCTAATAAAAAAACATCCGAACAAACTATGGTACCGCGTACTGACCGCTACGTAAAACCGGCCACTCGCGGATTACACGAACCCTACCCTCGTAGCGGCATACTCACCGTTCACCGACGTTGTCCCGCTGGAAGAGAAGGGTTTAGCTGGAAAGGAAAGAGTTCAACAAAGAAATCCTTTTTTTTTTGATAGATCACTTAGCTCGCCACTATCGGGCACTTAAAAATCTTGATTAAGTTTTTTGTAGTTAGGAGCAATGATATCAATACTTGCTATTACCATTACGGAACCAATGATGATTACGAAGCGAACTCCGGAAAAACGTTGGTCCCGCTCCAAACCGGTACAACCAGCCAACTGCGGGATCTACTACGAGGACTTCGTAGAGGGCGTAACCAATGTGAGATTGGAGTGCGGACTCTTGTTCCATCGTATATGTGCTCAGCAGCTCTTACAAACATCCGATCTCTGTCCTTTATGCAGACGCCCAATCGAGCAAAGTGCCCTGGACGACTCCCTTGGAGCGCAAGCCCCTATGCGTGGAGCAGTGGCAGAAACCCCCCGGATTAATGACTAGACACAACCACTGTCGAACAATCAGGGAGCCATGAGCGGAGGAGCTCCGGTTTCAGGAGGTCAATGACACAATTTTGTGCTTATTGCAAGGGCTGTCCCACAGGATTGCACACATGGAGAGAGATTTCCAGGACCTCAGCCGCGCAAGAACTCCACCTGGCTGGGAACCAAATCCAAGTGCAGCTATGCCCACCTCTAGACTGTTTGATGATTGGAATCTCCCACGAGAGAGCTCGGGAGTTGATCCCTGAGCCCCAGAGTATCGACCTCGGTACAGTACCGCACCCCCACCAATACCGACAACACACGACTCAGTTCCTTACGGTAGGCCTACCAATGAAGCGAATCGCCCCGCGAATTTCGCGACTCCAGCCGAGACCCAACCCCATGCATAATGAAGAGTTGGAGACTCAGTTTCACCGGCTTTAATTTGGCGACACCAGTGAACAGGTTCCTGTTCCGAATTCACGCTCTAGTCGCCAGTACGCTGGGAGGTGACTTTTCGGCTTTTCTTCCACACGCACACCTCTTATTCAGCGGGGATGCTGCCGAATGGTACTGGAGTCGCATAGAATCCGTAACGATTGGAATTCCTTTGATGACGGCCTCACTGAAAGAGAATTGCGTAAACAACTACGGAAACGCAAACAAGGCTCCCACGAACCATTTGACCAGTATTATACCAGTATACTACGCCTAAGCACTCGGCTAAGATCACCCATGCCCGAGGACAAACTAGTGGAAATCATCAGGGAGAACATGCGTTGGGAGCGTCAGAACAGCCTCCTTCATGTGCCAATATACACCGTGCAGGGCTTACGCCTCCATGCCCGCAGACAAGAACGACTAGATGAACGGGAGCCTTTCGTCTACAACCTCGCATGACAGGATCTAGTCTACGAAGGATTCATATTGCAGAATTAGTAGCAGCTGATCACGTAGACACGGAGCCGACACATATCCCGAGGAACGGAGTCCCCTTGGCTTACGAGTTCGAACTAGCAACTGACCGACCTTTCGTCAAGGTAGTTGCAAGCCCGATGGTTTGTTGGAACTGCCGACCACTGGGACACCAGTTCTTTGCATGTCCAGCGGAACCAACGGTCTTCTGCTATCGTTGCGGAAAAGCGAACACGTATGCCCCAGATTCCGCGGGTTGTAAGTTGCGAAAAAACTTGCCAGCGAGTGTTGCAATCACCCGTCGGCACTCCTAAAGCCCAAACAGATAGATACTGAATCCATTGCTATTTGCAACCAAGCCCCAGAAATGACCCCAACTTTGCTGATTCGCACCGCCAAACACAGTTCTCCCAAAGTGCCACAGCCGACGTCACGCGTTGCCGAGCCGGACGTTCAGCGGAGTGGTAATGAGATGAAGGTCCTCCGGCATGTTAAGCACTTTCATGTTAGACTGCGGGACGTTAGCGTATCTTCAATGAGGATATGGTTATAACCACTCCTCCGAGAAGGAAGAGAGCTACGTGTCGGATGCGGAGCTTCTGGAGAAGGGTCAGACAGTCAAAGAAGACGTTGCGGGCGAACCACTAAGACGAATTATTGAAAGACGACGTTCACCCATACGCGTCAGTACACATCCTGCAAAAGCGACTGGTAGGCTTGATTGACACTGAGGCCAGTGTGATTTGCATATCAGCCGATTTTACAGGAGCAGTCCTGATGACTCACGCAGATCAAACCCAGCATTTTACTACCTGGTTAAGCACGGCGGATAAAGCTCGTCACTCCGTAGTGGGGAAACTTACGACGGATGTCATCTTTAAAGGTGTGTCCAAGTCCCTGGAATTCTACATTATACCCCAACTAACACAGAACCTTTACCTAGGGGTAGACTTCGTCCGAAAATTTAATTTGGCCCCAGCCTTATTTTCTAATACGATACTTGACTCTGTCGCCACTGTCCATGACGCGACCCCAACTTCTCAATCACTTCGACATGCACTGGATGCGAATCAACAACTGCAATTTGACTCGGCTATATCGGCTATTCAATCGCATGAGAAGGAAGGTCTCGGCAGGACAACCTTGGTGTTTCACACAATAGATGTGAGGGATGCCAAACCCCTCAAGCAGAGACATTTTGCCATATCTCTGGTGAAGGAAAAGTCGTTAGCACTAGGCGTGATCGAAGAATCGCAGAGCGCGTGGGCTTCACCGGTCACCTTAGTTGTTAAGCCGAACAAGGTCGGGCTATACTTAGATCCCGACGTTTGAATGCCATCACTGTCAAGGGTGCATATCCCTATCGTTGATTGAGGGTATCCTGAGTCGATTACCTAAAGCCTATTTCATTACGAGTTTGGACCTCCAAGATGCTTTCTGGAAAATCGCTTTCGATCCTGGCTCAAAAGAGAAGAAAGCCTTCACGATCTCCGGACGCCCACGGTATCGATTTGTAACATGGCATTTGGACTGTGTAATGCCCCTCAAACAATGACGCGCCTTATGGATAAAGTGGTACCACCACATTTACGGTACCAAGTTTTCGTATATTTGGACGACCTATTGCTTATAACCGAGACCTTTGACGAACACATCGGCCTGCTGCAGGAAGTGGCTTTCCACATCCGGAAGGCAGGGTTAACCATCAACATACAGAAGAGTCAGTTCGTAATCACGGAGGTTAAGTATTTGGGTCACATAATTGGCCATGACAACATCAAAACCGACCCGGACAAGACACAAGCGATTGATGATTTTCCACCGCCCAAGACTACCGAGCAAATCCTAGGTTTATGTGGATCGTACCAACGATTCGTACGTGACTACAAAACCATCACCACACCCTTGACCGACATGCTGCGTAAGGGACGAAAGCTCGTCTGGGAGGGGCCAGCTTACGAGCCTTTGAAGAGCGTAAGAAGAGTCTGACAAGCAGCCACCGCGAAATAGATTACAAGTACACGGACTGGTTGACCGATTGGGTACCATTCGTTGGTACGACTCAGACTTCACGTCTAGGACCGATGAGAGGTCGGTTCAGATTTCCTTTGGAAAATCTCGGCGTTCGTGTGTGAGTTAAAATCATTACAGAATGATCAATGGTATGAAATCCGTTCCACTGGCTGATTTAAATTATAATAACATAAATTATAATAAAAGATAGAACCTTAGTGTTAATGTTGGAGATTTGTAGAAGTAATTTTTTGGATTCAGTTGAGTACTCCATTTATATCTAATCGTGTCATAAATAACGAGATCTACTGAGTAAGGGTTTTATAAATGTAGCATAAAAAAAAATTGACATCAGAAGTGTGAATAAACCCCCCACTACTGACTGATACTAACTTGACGTGGGGAGTATTTTGTAAGCTTATTCAGTAATCAGACACGATTTAAAGCAACCAAAAGTAACCTATTAACCACCGCGAACTTGTGGGGGATCCTCTCTAAAAACTTTGCTGGGGATATATCACCAGTGGCGGAATACTTGGCTACCGAAGAGCGTAATGCTACAAGTAATCGATTTTTGAAGGTCATTCATCAAAAGACAATACCAATGATGAACCCAGTAGCAAAACTTACAGCAACAATCATCAAACTATGAAAGAAAAAGTAAAAATAGTGCGATAATAATAGTGAAACCCACAACAACAGCTTTTGCGTATGCCAGAACATTCTCTACGGGGAAACATGGGGATCGAGATGAAAAACCTCAATACCATGCAACACATGGTATCAATAAGACGTCTCAGGTTTCAATCTAATTTGTCGATATCTGTGTAGACTTCATCGTTCACTCCGAATATATCTTGCAGTATGTTTCCCAGAATTCTACGTCAAGATGATTTTGGATCCACGAGGCCCTGACTCAGCTGCCCCACTAGCTCCTTGCATCGTGTATTCTGATGAAGTCAAACACCTTCGTCGTAAATGCAAGATGCATTCCAACGTACTTGGTAAAGATTGGAACGGTCCTGCTTAATTACTTCAGGGGCAATGTGAATGTCCATTCGTATTTGTCCTTTGATCAAGTGTACTTGACCGATATGCTCTTTGTATAGACCAGCCTCAGGATGTTTTAAAGTGAAGTTTGCTTTGGTTGGTGTTATGCAAACTAGAATTGCAAGTAAACTGACCATAATTTTTGACAGAGTTGATGATTTCTTTGTAATACCAGGTTTTCGCTTCCTTGCGAAAGAATGAGCCGTGATAGTGGAGGGTTGGGATATTGTAGACTCTTTGTGTCCTTCACCTTTTCGTACATGATAAATTGTCGACATGGGTCGCTTCATAATTTTGTAGCTCGTTTTTATTTTTACAACCCTCACTAATCCATCCACTCTGGGATGGAGAGCCAAAATTCTACCCAGAGGCCATTGAACAGCAGCACAATTTTCAAGCTTGACAAGCACAAGGTCATCAACCTTTAAGTTTCGGTTTTCGGTAAACCACTTTGCACGTTGTTGTAGCTGCGTCAGATATTCTAAACTCCACCGTTGCCAAAATTGTTGTTTAAGTTTTTGGACGAGTTGCCGATTCTTACTCGGGTTATCTTCTATATTTCCGTCAGGTAATTCGAATAAATTCCCTCCAGTTAGAAAATGCCCATGCGTTAAAGCAGTTAGATCGTTCAAGTCAGTGCTTATTGGTGTCAATGGTCGTGAATTCAAGCCGGCTTTAATCTGAGCAAGCAATATATACACCTCTTCGACATTGAGTAACTGTGATCCTATTACTTTCGTTAAATGCCACTTCATAGATTTCACCGCTGCCTCTCGAATTCCTCCGAAGTGCGGACTTCCTGGTGGGATGAATTTCCAGTCAATGTTATGAACAACGAGTGTTTGTTGCACCTCCTTAATCATTTCTTTGGCGGCTTCTTTGAGCAACTTATTTCCTCCGATGAAATAAGTGCCATTGTCACTTATCAATGGGTGAATGCCCCTTCTAGCAATGAATCTCCTTCCTTACTGCCGCGATGCATGAATTTGCCGTCAACCCACTCACTTATTCCAAATCTACTGCCTTTGTTGACAGACATACGAAGACGGTAATATAAGCTTTTGCTGTTTTGCAGCCTCTAGCCTTACTCCATTTAATAGTAATGGGTCCAGCATAATCAATTCCAATACGAGCGAACGATTTGCGGGTTGAAATCGTTCATACGGTAACTGACCCATTAGCTGTTGGCTAGGTTTCGCGTTGACCTTGAAACATGTCACGCACTTCCTAGTCAATGCCTTAAATACTGTTGCTCCGTCAATTATCCAAAAGTTCATTCGCACTGTAGCTTGAACCAGCTGTTGACCTCCGTGCAAAGTAAGATGATGATAGAGTTTGCTAATTAGATTCGCTAGGTGTCCCCTAGGCAAAATAATTTGCTGCTTCGTATCAGAGCTCAATGTACTGTGTTGTGTCCTTCCACCTACTCTGAGCAGTCCTTTTGTGTCGAGGAATGGCTGCTGTCTTATGAGGCTAAGGACTTACGCAACGGCTTTTGATTCTTCAGCTGCTCGATTTTGTCTGGGAATGCTTCTCGTTGAGCGATACGAAAGCAAATAATTTCCGCTTCTTTCAGTTCATCACTGGTCAAAACCGTGCTGCTATTTTTGCTTTTCCACCTACGACACTATGCGATTACTCTAGTCAGTTTCGTAAAGGATGAGAATCTTTGGAAGATGCCGGTGGTTTGTTCAGATATGATATTTTGAGCTGAGACACTCATTAAGCACGAGTCATTGGTTCGCCTTTCAATGTCAATCATAGCACTTTTGGTAACCGAATTCTCTTTCGACCATTTACTGGGGTCCTCACTCAACCAGTCTGGCCCATTTCAGCACAACTTGTCGTTGACAAGAGCCTGAGGCAGTGCTCCACGGGATGCGATGTCTGCAGAATTTGATTTGCTACCCTCATGTCTCCACTGTTTTGGCTCTGAGTGTGATTGTATTTCTCCAACTCTGTTCGCTACGAAGACTTTCCATTTAGTTGCCGGCTGACGTAACCATATTTGTATGTTCTCCACTTCATGAGCATGTGAATGATGTTATTTTGGTTGCTTGGCCCAGTTAAGAGTGTGCCGTTGAGTGATTTTCCTGCGTTTTTGCAGACGCGTTGAAGACTACTCTCAGTTTCGTAGTTGTGCCCTCCGTCTTAAACACAGCGTGATGCGGCAAATAATAATTGTACCTCGAGTATTTCTCTTGAGCAGGTACATGTGCCCTAATCTCATGTCTTCTTCCATGAAATCTATGTACTCCTTCCGTAGCTTTTCGTCATTAGCTAGTTTTCTTTCATGCTGTGAAAATCTAATATGGGCGTTTCGTTGAGAATCGCGTAGAGTTTTTGCAGGCTCAACGTTCTCCTTGAATGGAAGCCTTACAATGTATCTTTCAGAGCCATCTCGGCTGGTTGTTTTCCGGTACCATTCAACAGCAGCAGTTTCTTCGGGCTTTAAGATAGAGTTAACTGGTGCTTCTGCAAGATCCCAGAAACGTTTAACCAGTTGGTCTGTTTCTTCTTCAGTACTGACCAATGATACAAATCTTGCCAAAGAATTTGACGTCGATGCCATGGTTTTTCGGCTCAAGGAGAATCCATCCGAATAAAGTATTGACAGCGCAAGGAGATCCTTTCTTGAATCCCGGAAGAACTACAGAATTATAAACGTCTGCACCAAGCAAAACATCAATACGTGGTGGTGTCCTACATGACGGCTCCACTGTCACCACGGTACAATGCCTTTGGAAGCTTCACTTCAGTGACTATTGAAGGACATAGATTATATTAATGATATTAGGTATCACCAAGGCTGACACGGCTAATAGATTGTCTCCAAATCTTGGGCTGATATTCAGCAGCATGCTCCCCTTTTATTTGAACTTTTGAGGTTGCTCCCAGACCACAAATCTTAACTTTATCATATTCGCGCTTCAGTCCAAGCAATTGAGCAGCTGATTCCGTAATAAAGGACCGCTGTGAACCAGAATCAACAAGTGCTCTCAATGTCACCAACTCCGTTGAAGCGTTTTCAACCTTGATTCGGGCTGTGGCCAATAGCACTGGCTGGCAAAGATGATTTTCTCCAGAAAAAAGTGAATTCGTTGTTGGTATACATGGCTTCGCGTCGGCAGATAATATCAAAGACTTTGTTGTATTGCTTTCGTAGAGCAACGTATGATGCTGTTTTGAGCATGCATGACATCTGGAGTTGGATGGGCATTTATTGATGGCATGTCCTTTCCTCAAGCAGTTAAAAACATAGTTTATGCCATTCCACAGCCTCCTGCCACTATTCCAAACTTCATTGCCTTGAACGTATCGCATTTGTTTATGTGATGACTTTTGCTGCGAATACTGGAAGTTGGTATGTCACGAACAGTAAGTGCATCCTTTTTTTGAGGTTTCTTAGGACCATTCAATGCTTCTAATGTCCTGAAGCGACTTATTAGGAACTCTATGAACGTTCCTAGAGTGGGGATCTCTGACGATGCTCCAATAGATGTATCCATATGCTGGATGGCTCTACCAAAGATAATGACTCGTTATTATGCACCATGGAGGTGAACAAATCGATGAACATCCGCCATTGCCTGTAACTCCCGTCGAACTTGGGAATTACTAATCGCTCAAGCTGAACCTTTTTAACTCGTAATACAGCAGGCTCACTAATGGAAATGCTCGATCCATCCTTATGCCGCCTGATGCCACCTTTGAATGCCCCAAGCAGGTCCAAATAGTGGTTCTCGCTAGTCTGAAAATCTTAGATACGAGTTGTGCCGCTCAGGATTGTTGGCTGTCTCGTCAAGCATAAGAGTAAGCAGCTCCTGACATGCTGTCCATAGTTCCTTCAGCCGTTGTAACCTCACCTCAAAATAGCCAAGGTTACGGCGATCTTTGCTATCCTTCCCGAAGTTCTTCTTCAGCCTCGCAATGTCGCAAAAGTTGTCGTACTGTGTGCCCGTAATCGACGATGTTCCCTTATCGCCTCTTACTGTAGCAGATGCTGATGTTGATTTGTCACCCCTTGTTTCCGGCATGTTGGCAGAGATCCTCCGTGGGATATAATTCAGAATTGGCGTTGATTACTTTCGTATTCTTATAACAATGGAACCAAAATACTCGTCTGCACCAACTTGTATAAAGCTGTAAACGATGGAGATGATTACTGGCTGCGCTAAGACCTGATTTCATCCACTGTAAACCAGGGCCAAATCACCTCTGTCCGCGACTATCTGCTGCTGGTATCTAATAGTATTTTATCCGGATCCACAAATATTCAATCTGCTATCCGGCTCGATGGACCAAAAATGTTGGGTATTGTTAATCTCAACACCCAAACTGCGCGAACGAAAAAAACACACCGTGCGGTTCTGCTACTGATCACTGAATAGAACCTTTATTTCCATATTTTTTTCTATTTATAACACAACACATTTTAATCATCAAATTTACAATCGAATTACAACTGCCCGAACAGAGTTCAATAAACAGGCAAAATATGTTTATTGTAGCATAAATACATTTCATGCATTTTCAGTTGCTTCAATGAAGTTCAATGAAACGCAAAGTGCTTACTTATGAAAAATGAACATGCAAACAACTTAGAGTTCAATAAATTGTATAGAATGCATCAATGCACTTTTCTAGGTTTATGTACATTACGTTAATAGTAATATGATGGATGAAACGCCTTTAATTAAATAATAATATCATAATTCTTAACACTGACTGTCTATTGTGAGCTTGTGGTTGAATGGTGTGTGTTTATGTACTGTGTAAATATTTATATCGGCATCCCATATCATGACATCTTCCCCCTATAAGTTGAGCCGAGTTGGTGCTTTGATGATGCGACCACTGTTCGATGTCCTTGGTCCAGGTGATGAGATTTGAGCTATTCCCGGGTTTTGCTCCAGCGCTAGCGTCTTTCTGTTAGCATTTTCCTTCAGTTTTCTCTGGTTCTCTTCGTTCGATTAGTTGTTGACTGGTGCGATTTCATTAGAACCAGTTTCGACAGGTTGTAAGAATCAGGAGTTTTGTCTGCATTTTACACCTTCTGGTGTTTAGATTATGACTGACCTTGGTACTTCTGCTGTAGTGATTACTTTAGCTGGAACCCACTCTTTGAGCTTTACTCTATATAGTTCACTGTCACCTGGTTTTATCAGCATATTGTTTCTCTTTCAATTTGATGTTGGTCAGTTGACTTGATGTCTGGTGAGCCTAAATTTCCTCTTGGTGTGTTTCTGCGGTGAAGCAGTGCCAGTTAGATAGAAAAACATAATTTATATTTTGCAATTGCTTCTCATATGTGTGTACAGCTGGTTTGTCTGACTGCGGATTGGAAGCAAATAGAGCTAAGGGCAAGTTGTTATAAACTAGTACCAATTATTTCAGATATTCCACCGATGAAAGGGGTATCCACCCGAATGGTTCCTATGTGGAAAATATACATAGTCTAACTGTGCACAAAGACGCTAAGCACTTGCAGCCGACCATGGGACTATATCCTACTTTAGGTAATTTGTGCCATCTTCCGCCCGCAGAATCGATCCATTCGCCACTTTGTTAAAGCGTGTCCAACGGTTTTAATAGACTAAGGAGTATGCCAGCGAGTCTTTTATATGTCGAGAGACGCAATAGACGTGGCTTTAGTATTTGTTATTGCATTTATAGCCACACCCGAGAAACATAGCTCCATATTGACGCTGGATCCGTGGGCTCCGTGGGCTCCGGAGTTGTTTTGCTTCAAAAACAGGCAGATGGGAAATGGCAACCGATACCTTATTATTCCCGCTGGATCACCGACCCTAAGTCCCACTACCACAGCTTTGAGCTGGGAACCCTGGTCGTCATATGTGCACTTAGGCGTTTTTGCGCATATCCGGAGGGTTCTCGCTTCCAGATTGTAACTGATTGTAATTCCCTGACTCAGATCCTTTCGAAAAATAATTCAACCCCCGCATAGCCCATTGAGTTCTTGAATTCGAAAACTTTGACTAAACTATTGATCGCAACACTGGCACCTGTACGGCTCACGTAAATGCCCTTAGTAGAATTTCAATTATCGAATTGGCAGACTGGTTTATCAGAAAATGGTCAATAGAACTAGCGCCTTTTATGTCCCTTCAGAAATGGAAGCCAACATCATCCGTAAAGTGCATGAGGGAATCGGTTATCTAGGCACTGAGAAGACTGCTGCCCAAATTAAGTATCATTATGGTTCCCCGGAATGAAAAAAAGAGATCATGGGCACCTACAGGACTGTATCCCTTGCATCTTATACAATGCCCTCAAGTTTGTCACCCAACAGGATCTGAATCCTTTAGAGAAACATTCGATTTCGTTAGATACCTTTATATCGACCGATATGGTCCCGTGCCAGGTATTTGTTCCAAGCGCTGCTATATCCTGTCAATAGTCGACACTTTCACTAAATATACTAAACTGTATGCTGCCAATTCTATCAGCACACGTGAGGTATACGCATCACTACAGAAATACTTTGACTACTTTAGTCGCTCAGCCTAATAATCTCTGACCGAGGGTCATGCTTTACCTCCTATGAATTCATATCGTTCTTGCAAGAAGGTAACATTATTCACGTTAAGGTTGCTGTCACTTCTTCGCAAGCCAACGGGTAGGTGGAGCATACTAATCTTGTACTGACTCCTATGCTTCCTAAGTTACTCATATCTGAGCCTCTAGAACACTTCGACTGGTTCCTTCTCCTCAGCAGGGCTGAATACGCTCTGAACAAGACTCTTTACTCCTCTACCTACCAAATCTCAATTGTAGTCCTGTTTGGTACCACCCAGCACGATCCAGTGGTTGACGGTTTGGCGGAATATCTCGACCCAAAAATTATTGCTGCTCAAGTCAATCTACTCGTAGATCTTGTCCGAGCGATGGCCGAAGCGGGCATCCGTCAAGCCCAAGACCTTAAAATTGCTTAGTATACTAAGAGAAGCCATTTTTTAACTAAATATCATGTGGGTGATGTTATCATCTTCCGAAATGTGGACGGCTCTGTGGGTCCTAATAAGAAGCTCATCCCGAAATGCCGTTCATTATGCGCTCCCGCATGATCGCTACGTGGTAAGATATATCGACAACTGCCAGCTAGCGCAGACGGAGGTTTGGAGTCCGCTCGCTTCAGACACTGGACCCGTTTTACCGATGATCCTCCGAAGAGCAAATCGGTCATTGCTGGTACCGAGACGAGGTCGGTCTACAGTCAGTAACCACCTGATTTTAATTGGCATTTTGCATGTGTAGCCCTGAGGTGGCATTCACTTTTTAATAGATTAGAGTAGAGTAGGGTACTGACATAAGGAGGACGTAATGGGAAGTAGAGGTGATTATGAATAGACTGTAGCTGCTAAGGAATTTGCCTTTGAAAAGACATATCTACAATCGAACCTACAGAACAAAAAGTTGAAGATCTCAAGCTCTATCGGTTAAAGCAAATGCTATATGGAATTGATCCATCTTTTTTTCAGCAAACAATTTAGCCTAACTTTATACGATAAATCAATAGATAAATTTTATTCCATTAACTGCCGGATATACAGAATGGTCCAACCATAATGCACGATGTTAATTGTGAGTCACGCCTTTACTTCAAGTTTTTCGCCCAACTTAATTTGACATTTCTTTGCTTTAGTGTTTGACAAATTCAACCATAGAGAGGTACACAATTGAGCAGCGCGTTTAGCTTGTTGAAGCCTTTTACGAAAATGGGCGTTGAAATCAAAATGCATTACGTGCACTTCGTGATTGTTTTGGTCAGTCTAATCGAACAAATGTGTCCACAATCGGGAGAATTGTAGGCAAATTTCAGCAAACTGGGTCTGTAGGAAATGTGAAATCACCTGTGTATGCTCGCCCAGTTCGTTCTGCAGAAAGCATTGCTTATGTTCGCGATAGTGTGGCAGAAGAGCCGCCAACCTCGACTCGTCATCGTGCCCAACAATTGAATATCTCAAGAACATCACTGATGCGAATTTTGAATAAAGATTTGAATTTACACGCTTACAAGGTTCAATTGACTCAAGTGCTGAACCCTACTGACCATTTCAAGCGTCGGCAATACGCCGAATGGTTGTTAGAACAGACAGAAGGGAATGGTGACTTTACAAAGAAAATCATCTTCAGCGGCGAGGCACACTTTCACCTCAGTGGATTCGTTAACAAGCAGAATTACCGCATTTGGGCAATAAAAGTCCACGAGTGATTGTTGAAAAACCGATGCATCTACAAAGAGTGACTGTTTGGTGCGGTTTATGGGGTGGCGGCCGTACTTCTTCGAAAATGAGGAGGCCCAAGCAGCTACCGTGAATGGTGTTCGCTATTACGAGATGATAACGGACTGCTTGGGCCAGAAATTGAGGTTATGGACCTGGACGATATGTGGTTCCAACAGGATGGTGCCACTCGCTACACAACCAACGAAACAATGGCTCTTTTGCGCGAGAAATTCAATGGCCGTGTTACCTCACGTTGTGGCCATGTTCATTGGTCGCCCCGATCATGTGATTTGACACCGTTGGACTTCTTTCTTTGGGGATATTTAAAAGAAAAAGTGTACGTCAATAAGCCAAGAACAATTCAGAGCTAAAGGATGAGATAATTCAGCACATTAATGACATTGAACCTCAATTATGTCTCAGAGTCATTGAAAATATGCACAATCAGATAGAAGTATGCAGCCGTAGCCGCGACGAGCATTTGGGCGATATTTTGTTTCACACATAATTGCCATAGATTCTTCTACTATAATAAAAAATTATTTACCTAATTCTGCAAAAACTTTTTGTTTTATTTACAAATAACATCGTGCGTTTTGTTTGGACCATCCTATATATACGATTTATTCAATTGGGCGGTCGAAAGCCATTTTATTGTTTAATGCATTGATTTGTGATTTTTGACTAATCTTTTTCGTTTTTATTTACACAGCTTAATGTTATTATTTAAAAAGAAAATTAAATTTGTATTTGCTTTTTCTTCCCCATAGAATTGGCTTAGCATTTACCCAAACCAGGTAAATTCTGCAAACTGCCTGTCCCAAATATAGTAAAGCTTCACACCAAAATTTTACATTTTCTGATACGCCCCGCTAGATATCTAAAATTTTTATTCTAACTGTACACATTAAGCACTGCCCTCTTACGGTATATTTAGCAATCTTCCAACAGCTGTTATGTTGACATTGCATCATTAACTTTATTTACAAATAGATTGGAAACATGTCCAAACAGTGAGTGATTTACTATTCTCTCTAATAACCTTTCAAATTCAAATTAAATTCACTTTTCTTCTCAAAATTCATCTTACAGATACGGATTAATCATTCCCAGCAAGAAGCCTGCGAATCAACCACCAAAAGCTAATTTCACGAAGCCTTCAATCTTTGGAAGCGATAGTGATTCGGACGACCAGGCGCCTAAAAAATTTGCTGCAGTGGGTCCTGGAGCCAGTGAAAAGCGACAGGTAAAATTGATATTGCAACTACCACACCTAGAAAATTTATTTTCACATTTATAATTTTCTATTAGGCACGTCAAATCCAAGAAAAAGCGCTAGAGGAAGATCCTACAATATTTCAATATGACGAGCTGTACGACGATATCGAATCGAAAAGGAATGAAGAGAAAACTGCAAAAAGTAAAGAAGCTCGCAAGCCTAAATATATTGGTCGTTTGCTCGAGTATGCAGAACGACGAAAAATTGAAAATGAACGACGAGTTGAACGCACTGTACAAAAAGAACGTGAACGAGAAGGTGAAGAATTCAAAGACAAGGAAGCATTCGTTACTAGTGCGTATCGTAAAAAGTTGGAGGAATTGAGACAAGCCGAGGAAAGGGAAAAGCGTGAAGACTACTTGGAAGCAATTGGAGATGTTACAAAGCAACAAGATTTAGGCGGATTCTATCGGCATTTGTATGAACAAAAGTTGAAAATTAAGGAAGAAAAGGACGAGACGATTCCTAATGCAGCGACAGAACCAGAGCAAGAATCAATTCAAGAACAGGAAGAAGATCCTGCAGTCAGTGATGTACAAATCAAACCTGCAGCTAAACCGCGAGCTTATAGAAAAAGGCGATCGTCAGATGATGATGATGACGAAAGTGAGGCTCTAGCTGCTAAGGAATTGGCTGCTAAAAAGACACATCTACAATCGAATCTTGATGCTGATTCTGACTTTAGTATAGACTCCTCGTCTGACTCTGAGTCGGAAAATGAGACCAATAAAAAGGCGTTGAAGGATGCTCCACCTACAGAGCAAAAAGCTGAAGACAAAAAGGACACTCAAGTCGAATGTAAAATAGAACCGAACTCTGTTAATCTAGATGGTAAAGAGACGAAAGATGGAGATGAAGCTAAGGAGAAACTCATTGGCCCTGAAGATATAAAAAAAGAAAAAGAAGACGAGGAAGTCAAGCCAAAAGCACTAAAACCAAACAAGAAAGATATTTGGAAAAAACGAACTGTAGGGGAAGTGTTTGATGCTGCACTTGCTAGATACTATGAACGAAAGGCGGCCAGGAAGGGATAAATAATTTTAGTATAGAATGTTTATTTTAAATTAAACAAATTTAAATTTAAAAATGGTGCTTACACTGTTTGTATTCTGCTTTTTTATTGCGTAAAGGACTGCAGCGATGGTCTGCTGCTTTAGCGAGCGAGGATATTAATGCTCGCTGGAAATGGCCTTGTTTGAGGACGTGTGAATGCGCTTGCAGGCCACCGTTGTGGTGTCGTAGAGCGAGTTATTTTCCCCAACACAAGGGCCCACTACAAAAAGTTTCGCATTCACGAATTTTTCGAACGTAATATGTATATGGGTTCGACGGTGTTGAGGCTGAGGTAACTTACCGAAGGAGTGAACTATAGAAAACGCGGCTGACTGACTCGATTAATGCGCGCGGGACGCGAGACGATGACGTCCTTACTCCGAACACTTACGACCCTCACTTAGATGGGGCATCGAGGTGGAAGCGGTGCCACCATAATATTTTTCTTGATGAATTATGCGATGCTATATTATTGTACAATTTTAGTTAATGTTTTAAGTTCGCGCGGTAAATTATATGAGTACAGAATAATGTCTGGCGATTCTGAAGCTAGTTTTGTTGCCATTGCATTGACTGTTGCCTTAAAAATAGTACCCTAAGAAACGGGAGAAGGGGGGTTTTAATAAATAAATAAAATGTTACACCAGCGGCGAGATGGCGCTGGCCCTGGAAAAGGGCCATAGGCGGTATGAACGGGTCAAAAGTGTGTAGGCGTGCGTCATAGAAAAGTTTAGTCAGTCGGCATTCTAGATTAAGGCGAGACGTGAATGAGTGCTGTCGTATGGCGTAATTATTGGATTAATAAAACTTAATGATTAAAACCGTGTGTTTGATTAAAACTGTAACAAATCAGAAGTGGGATCAGTCTACGTGTCGGAAAGTTGATTTTTTCGGCGTTTCAATTACAAAATTTGTGAAATTCAAAAGTGACGCCGTTTCTTTGTTGAAATAACGAGCGAAATATATGGTGGTGTGAGTGCAACAGGCGATCGCGTTCAAACAGGTGTACGAGCTAAAGCAAAGTTGACGAAATGTCGATCGCGGCAGAAGAGAACTTATCGGGCGCAGAGGAAGATCTGTCTCCGCGTAAGACAAGGGCAAAAGCGAACGCGGGCATATCGGGAGCGGAACCGGAAATGAGTGTGTCAGCAGAAAAATCAGATGTCAATGCAGCAGTAAAGGCACTGATGGATGGCGGATTGGCGGTGCAAATCCGGGCGGCGGTACAGCAACAGGCAGCATTGATTTTTGCGGAAATGGCGGAGACGAGGGAATCGTCAACTGCAAGTAAAGCGTCTAGAGCTGAGTCATTGGATCGTGAAACGATGGCATGTAGCCGTCGAGCTATGCGTGTGGCTGATGATATTGTTGAGTGGTTCAATCCTGAAGATGCTGATATGAATGTGGATCGATGGTTGCTAAAAATAGATCAGCTTGGTGACATTCATGGGTGGTCGGATTACGACAGAAGTACAATCGCGCAGGCGAAGCTACATGGTGCGGCGAGGACCTGGCATCGGCGGTTAGAGTCTTATGACTACTCGTGGATACAGTGGAAGGCGAAGTTAGGTGCATCTTTTCCACGGCGGCAAGATTTTGCTGGAATGCTGGAGGAGTTAGTGCAGCGGCGCAAACTGTCGACGGAGCGTATGACCACGTATTACCACGAAAAGTTGTCGTTATGTGCTCGGGTAGGCATTCAAGGCGAAAGTTCCGTATAGTGTATCGTACGTGGATTACCGGAGGAATTGCGGGCGAATGCACATGCGGTAAATTATACAACACCGGAAGCTTTGTACAATAAGTTTTTAGCGGGGTTGGAGTCGTACAAGGTGGAGAAAAATGTTGTTAAAGCTGGTGCGGCAAGAGAGGCGTACGCAAGGCGATCAGTAACTTCTCAATTGGCGATCCGATGTTACAACTGTCAGGCGGAAGGCAGCCATATGAGACGAGACTGTCCAAAGGCGAGAGTGGATAGATGCTGGAATTGTAAGGCCAGTGGACACAAGTCGTATGAATGTGGTCGGAAAGGATTTGCTGGTGAACAAAAACTGGTGAGTTTACTTATTCAGCCAGCAGATAAAACATTTAGACAGACAGGATATGTAAATGGCAAGGCATTGCGGATTTATATTGATACCGGAAGTATCGAAAATATAATAACAGAGGAGGCCGCTATACGATTGCAATTGGTGGTGTGCAAAACAAAGAAAGATGTAGTTCTTTGCGGCTTCGCTGGTGGCAAAGCAGTGACGTTGAGATCAAATTGTTTCGAACTTACGATGGATGGAGTCGACTTGAAAATCAAGATGTTAGTTACAGACTGTGACATGGGGCAAATTGAGCTGCTGCTGGGACAGCGGGCGATTAATAGCCCTGGCGTAGCGTTGGTGGTTAGGAACCAAAAGGCGGTATTGGTGAAAGACGAAGATTTGGGCGAATTACTGCGGCGAGTGCAATTATAGGCGGAATCGCCAAGACTTCAAGTCACGCTGCGAGAGGATTTCGAGTGTCGACCTCATTCGTGCGGATGGGCAATGGTGGAAATAAAACAGGGTCCAGCTGGTAAAACGGCGTTCTTTCCAGCGAAATCTTTTAGAGATGGCGAAGCGTTGGTGGCGATACCAGGTAGCCTGTTAACATGCGGAAGTATTGGTGCATTAACGGTGACAAATGTTGGGCGAGGCAACGTTCGTTGGAAGAAAGGTCGAATCATTGGCAGAATAGACCCTGACCAGTTGGAAGACGACGAGGAATTTTCCGAAGAAACAGAGGCAAGGCTATGTAGTTTAGAAACATCCAAAAGTTTGAATTTTAGTAAGGTGCAGCTAGGTGATATTAGTATAGAAGATAGGGAACGAGTATTTAATTTATTAAAAAGAAAAGCACATTGCTTTTCAGCATTTGAAAACGATGTGGGGTTAACGGGATTAGGTGAAATGAAAATAAAATTAACCACAGATGTACCTGTACATTATCGTCCATACAGGTTGGCGATGTCTGAAAGAAGGCTTGTGCGGGACAAAGTTCAGACACTTATAGAGAGCGGAATTGTTAGGGAATCTAGTTCGGCGTATGCTATTCCTATTGTTCTAGTACCAAAGAAATCGGGCGAGGTACGGATGTGTGTGGACTATAGGGCGTTGAATGCAATAACTATAAAAGAGCGGTATCCGTTACCACTTATTGCAGATCAGCTTAGTAGATTGGCGAACTAGTACTATTTTACTACTTTAGATCTGGCGCAAGGATATCATCAGGTACCAATGCATCCTGAATCGGTTCATAAAACGGCGTTTGTCACTCCGGATGGACAGTATGAATATTTACGAGTTCCGTTTGGATTGGCAAATTCCCCGGCAGTGTTTCAGCGAATAATAAATAAGATGTTAGGAAAGCTAAGGCATGAACATGTGTTGGCATATATGGATGATCTATTAATTCCATCGGTTAGTGTAGCTCAGGGAATAAAATTGTTAGAAGTAGTACTAAACTTGATAGAGCAGGCAGGCCTGACGCTCAATTTAGATAAGTGTACGTTTCTGATGGAAAGAATAGAGTATTGGGACATGAAATTTCGGCGGAGGGTAGTCGTCCAGGGAAAAGGAAAGTTAAGGCGGTTATTGCGTTTCCGGCTCCAGTAGATGTGCATGGTTTCAGGCAGTTTATTGGGCTGACTTCTTATTTTAGGAAATTCATACAAGGGTTTTCAATACTGGCGAGACCATTAACTGAGCTTACCAAAAAGGATGCCCAATGGAAATGGGGTGAAGAAGAGCAGAAGGCGTTTGAGAAACTGAAGAATCTTTTAGGAGAAAGACCACTACTCATGATGTATGATGGCGAGAGATCTACTGAACTGCATACGGATGCAAGTAAATGGGGATTGGGAGGTATTCTGATGCAGAAAAGTGAGAGCGACACTAATTGGCGACCAGTAGAATATTTTAGTAGAGCTACAAGTAAAAGTGAACAAATGTATCATAGCTACGAATAAGAGACATTGGCGATAGTCGAATGAATAAGGCGATTTCGCATATATTTAGTAGGAATACACTTTAAAGTTGTGACTGATTGTGTATCAGTCAGGGCGACTCTTCTGAAAAGAGATTTGATTTCTAGAATCACCAGATGGTGGTTGGCGATTCAAGAGTTCGATATGGAAATAGAGTATCGACCAGGTGGGCGAATGGCGCATGTAGATGCATTGAGCCGTAATTCCATAATAGATGATTCTGTAGTTATGTTGAGTGACAAGTCGGTTGCTGTGAATATTGTAAACATCTCGGAGGATGATTGGTTTATGACTGTTCAATTGCAGGATACTAAAGCAAAGGCAATTGTGTTGGCGCTTAGGTCAGGAAAGGCCGATGAGGATATTAAGGCGAATTATAAAATTAGAGATGAGCGACTCTATCGAGTTACGTTATCCGGCGAACGATTGTATGTACCCGCATTGGCTAAATTTAGCTTGGTGAATAAATATCATGATGGTATTGGCCATCCCGGATACGAGAGATGTTTGGCGCTTATTAAGGAAACATATTGGTTTTCCAAGATGGGGAGGTTTGTACTTAAATATGTAAAGGCTTGTTTAAGATGCACATTTGCCAAGGGTGATTATGGGCGGGGTGAGGGATATCTGCATCCAATTGAAAGGCGTTCCGTACCGTTTGACACGGTGCATGTGGATCATTTAGGTCCATTCGTCAAAAGTATACACGGTAATTCGTATTTACTTATAATAATAGATGGATTCACTAAATTTGTGTTGGCGAAACCTACTAGAACTTTACGATCAAGTGAGGCGGTAATAAAATTACGTGAAGTATTTGGCGAATTTGGTTATCCTAGGCGTATTATTAGTGACCGTGGATTAGCATTTACGAGTAAGCAATTTAGTGAATTTATGGCAGAAAAGGGCATTAGGCATGTACAGAATGCAATCGCAACCCCGAGGGCGAATGGTCAAGTCGAAAGGGCGAATCGCACAATTATACAGGCGTTAGCGACAAGTGCGGAGACAGAGAGTCGATGGGACGAAAAGCTGCCAGAGATTGTGTGGGGTCTCAATAATTTGGTGAATGGTAGTACCCAATTCTCTCCTTCACGTTTGATGTTTGCACATCAAAATGGTTTGATAGCTGATTTGGTGCTTGGCGAGCTAGCTAGCGAGGCAAGGACTGATGAGAGTCCGGCGAGCGTGGCGAATGCGCATGGTGCTGAGATGGCAGACCTAAATGTAGGCGAAAGAGCAGACCACACGATGAGCGAACCAGCACTTGGCCGGCGTAAGGACGAGGAACGAAATGGCGAATATTTCGGGCACCAAAGGGAACCAGCAGGATGACGATCTTGTAGGTACCCCTGAGAGCCAACAAAGTGACGACTTTGAGGGCATTGCATCTCAGTTAAATCATCAGCTGTGGGCGAATCGTAAGCGGGCGGGCGAAAATATTAAGAAGTGTGCAGGGCGAATGAAGTCAAGATATGACAAGCGGCGAAAGGTTGCAACTAAATATGAGGTGGGCGATTTAGTACTTTGGCGACGGGCAGCTACAAACTTGGCAAATTAAGGCGTCAATCAAAAATTGGCGAATAAGTTTGATGGTCCTTTTAGAGTTTGTAAGGTGATGGGGAATGATAGATATGTTATTGAGACGGTTAAGGGTGTACGGGGTTACAAGCGGTTTAAGGCGACTGTGGCGATTGATTCATTAAGGCGATATTATAGTACAAATTGCGAAGTAGGCGAACACGAAGCGGAGGGCGAGGAGGGTGAAGAGGTGGATCGACTGGATCTGATAGATCTACTAGAGTCGTAATTTAATATATTAATGAGGGCATTAATTTCGTTTCAGAATGGCCGAGTGTTACACCAGCGGCGAGATGGCGCTGGCCCTGGAAAAGGGCCATAGGCGGTATAAACGGGTCAAGAGTGTGTAGGCGTGCGTCATAGAAAAGCTTAGTCAGTCGGCATTCTAGATTAAGGCGAGACGTGAATGAGTGCTGTCGTATGGCGTAATTATTGGATTAATAAAACTTAATGATTAAAACCGTGTGTTTGATTAAAACTGTAACAAAAATAATGTTTTCTCTGCACACGTCCCCATAATGCCTCGAAGAAAAACTTCCCATACGCTGATGATACTTTTATTTTTTTGACAGATTGACAAGCAAAATTGTTAAAATATGCTTGATCATTATACAACATATTATCCTCATGTTACCCTCTTCTTAAAAATAGAAAGCTCATTTACAAACATGCTCATTTACAAACAAATCATTCGACTTCTGTTACCCTACGGTAGTTCCGCTTTCAACCAGATGACTAAAAAAAAAGAATAAACTGCTCCAGGCCTTCCAAAATAGAGTGATTAGAAGAGTCTTTAGTATTCCATGGTATATTAGAAATACGGACATAAACAAGGGCCTGAAAATAAAGACCGTTGAAAAATGCGTGCAAAAAAAGCCCTGAAATTTTTCGACAAAGTAGATAGTCATACTAATTACTACATTGGCGCTCCCCCGAATCTTTAGAAATTCTGAAAATGGTACGCACTTAATCATCTACCATATAATAGGTTAAGATTTTAAGCCACCTCTTTCGAAATTTATTGAAAGAGTGTAAATGGGGGTTATAATGTTTACAGACAAGAGAGTGTAAAGATGATTATCGCACTAGCTTCAAGTGCCTCTTACTCTACTCGTAAATAACGACGTTAGTATTTACTAGCTTTATTTCTTCCAAGTTTTGTATAAAACTGAATCAATCAAATCAATTAAGACAACATAATTAACTATATTTCATATTGTAGTAAAAAGTAAAAAAAAAATTACGAATTTCATGACAAATATTGCACAACCTTTCAATATTATCAACAAATGTCAATATTGATGAGCAATTAATGTTGGCCGTCTAGGGGCTGCAATAAGTTTTTTTTCAATTACCACCCAGCTCCTGCATACCAATGTAGTAATCGAGCAGTCACACAAACAAACTGCTCGAAAACCTTCCTAACCCTATCCGAAATTATAATTGCAGATTTAGAAAAAAAGATTTCACTACCTCCATTCATAGTTGTAATTTATAAAATATTTTTTTTCTTTTCTATTATTATTATTAAATGTAATTTTATATAATTTGTCTTTGTATTAAATTAATCGTTTCTCCTTAATTATATTCACCATGATATTTAACTTTTATTATTAACTAAAATCTTTTTCATTTTTCTTTACTTCTGTATTTTTCAAAAATTTTAAATCTGCAAATTAAAGTTTCGGACATGGGAGCACTTATTTAGTGCATCCCAACGGTATATTGTGTTACCGAAAGCAATCGAACTCGGCTGGGCGAGCAGCTGATGGGATTTACCGGTGGCGACAGGGAAAAAGAAGAAAGACTGGATGAGAAAAATGGGTATTGGAGTCGACGGGAAATCGTGAGGAACCACGGATGCATTGGCAAATTTTCGTTCAATGGTACGCTTTTGTAATTCGATAAGTTTTGTCACATTTGGTTCGGTACCGTGTGTAGTTATTAATATCTCGTTTTGGTTAATACTTGTTGGGAAGGTTTACGAATTATTTAAAAGTTGAGGTTCCATAAAGGCAACTGCAGCGCAGTGAATCATACGGCTTCGGGACACAACCAAAGACAACGTTTCTCGACCGCCTTCTATACGAGTCTGTGTAAATGTTGACTGTCGTGCCGTCAGTATTTATTAGGATTGTTGAATCGTTCAGTGAACCCGGGCAGTGAATAATATCAAATCGAAGAATTTCTTAGCATGACAGATTGAGCGGAAAAAAGATTGTCGAGAAACAACGCGACCAAGCACGTAATTCAAGTTAAAGAGAAAAATCTGGTGTTTGAATGGTTCGGTACTGGGTGAAAGCTTGTTGTAGGTCATTTACGTTCAGTGTGATTAGTCAGTAACTGCAGTGTAAAACGATAAAGCAGTTATTGATGACGCGTTTAGTGTATTCATTATTCTTTCCGAGAAGTTCTTGATCGATAAAGGCTTACGCATTTGAGAATTTAGTACCCGAGTAAAGTGATGTAATCCGCATATTGGTCAACATTGGATGTATTGTTGTATCCAAAATGAGTATATCTTATTATCATTAAAGTTTCGTACATATCAAGAATACATTTTGTTGTATATAGATTTTTGAAATCAATCGAAACTCACACAACTGCCTTTTATTACACTGATCGAAACCACATTACCAAACCATCTCGCTTAAACACATTTTAGAAGTTCTTCAACATACTTTTTGTATCCACCAAATCACTGCAATCCTGTCTTGCTTGCTTTCCACGCTCGTCCCGGTCATCTCTGTCTTCAGCTCCATACACTCTATCTCACCCTTGCAAAACCAAAAACCAAATTACATCATTCGTTATAATCCGTCTCCTTTTTCTCTTGTCATTCGCACAGCTCATCGATTGCCAGTGCTATTTAACAGAGCATATACACTAAATAGCACATTCAGTGCTACCAAACTTTATGTCCGTTTTCTTGGGATCCGTCCGAACACCGGCAGCCGACACAATATGACCAAGGTATTTCACTTCCTTCGCGAAAAGGGTACTTTTCTTGGCACTCAGCTTTAGATTCGCTGCCTGTAATCGTGAGAATACCTCCTCTAACCTTCGACGAGCACATCGTCGAAGGTTTTGCTGAAGACAATGGCATCGTCCAGGTACACCAAGCATGTCTTCCAGCTGAGTCCTCGCAGTACACATTCCATCAGACGTTCGAAAGTGGCTGGAGCGTTGCAAAGGCCAAATGGCATGACATTGAACTGCCATAATCCGGAGCCGACGGAAAATGCTGTTTTCTCCCGATCGCTTTTTTCGATCTCAACTTGCCAGTAACCACTCTTGAGATCTAAAGTTGAAAACCATCATGCGTCTGTCAATGTATCGAGAATGTCATCGATTTGTGGGAGAGGATAACTGTCTTTCTTGGTTACATCGTTCAGCCGTCGGTAGTCTACACAGAACCGGGTTCTTCCATCCTTCTTTTTGACAAGAACAACTGGTGAGGTCCATGGGCTATTAGATGGTTCAATGATGCCCTGTTTCTCCATCGTTTTTATCATGTCATTTGCCTCACTTCTTTTGGCCAATGGTAAGGGCCTAGGAGGTTGTCGGGTTGGTTTTGAGTCTTCAGTGCTGATTCGGTGGGTTATCATATTCGTCCTGCCATGGTCTCCCTCTTCGATGGAAAATACGGTATTGTATTTTTTAATCATTATTTCTGCCTTCGCTAGTTTTTCTGCTGTTAGCTCACTTTTCCTGAGGGTAGATTGTACCATTTGCTGAGCTTTGTAGATCACTGGCTTCTCCTTGCACTGTTGTTTCTCAGTCATTTCTAAACATGTTACAGGTGAAATGGGTTCGCAGCTTCCAAGAGTATCACCTTCCTTGATACTGATCGTGCAATCCGACACATTAAGCACTCTTATAGGTACGCACTTATTCGCGCAAGCATCAGGTTCCTTAGCGCTGGTGTTTTTGTTGGCTCAACGAGAAAGAATCGATGGTCCCCAGAATCACCATCTATTTTGGCCCATATAACTCTCTCAGATGACTTTGAAACGTTAATGTCATTATTCACAACAACTCTTAATTTTGGGGCTTCCGTTTCCGAGATGTCAATTGGAATCTGTACATTTCGCCATATTAGGAGTCGCTGCCCCAGATCCAATCGAAAACCATGCAACCGCAAGAAATCCACTCCTAGTATGCATTCATCGGCTACTAGGAGTTCATTCTGGAACTTCAAATCTCCCAATTGTATCTCTTGCATAATTTCACCCCATACTGCTGTGAATTGTCCTGTTGCTGTTTGCAGCCTAAAACTCTTTCGATTGGTCAATCGAAGATTTTTCACAATGTCTGGTCTCAGGATTGATCGAGTTGCACCAGTGTCGATGGTGATTGTACAACGAACTTTTCCAATTTTTCCATTAAGACACAAGTCATTTTCGCCACGATGCACTCGGGGAACGCCTATGGTGATGCTGGGGTTGTCGAATCTCTAAGCCAACCTCTGCCCCGTGAAGTTGGCTCTTAAGAGTTTCCCGCTTCCTCAGATGGAGAAGAAGATTGGCCAGCTACCGAGGGATCCAATCGTTGCCTCTTAGCTGTACATCCAGAACAAAATAGAGGCTGTCTAGCCTCGCGGCACTCGCGTTGTAGATGCCCGATTTTTCCGCAATTCCAGCATTTCGGGGCTCCATGCTTCTGACTTACAGCTGGTGCGTGCTCCATCGGACTTCGCAGCCGTTGACACTGGCACTCTTCGACGACTTCACGTACTCGGACTGCGCTTCGTGAAGCGAGTTTTGCTGCTTCGAAGGTTAGACTATAAGTCAACGCATCCTTAATAGTTCGTTTATCCGCCAAACGGAGATTCTGCTGCAGCTCTCGGTCCTGCAAAGCGTTGATACATGTTTCCGTTGCTCTCTCATTGCGGTGCTCGGGATCGGATGTCGGATATGACAGGAGGGTTAGCCTTTCAATCTCCTGGGCGAGTTGTTGTAGTGTCTCACCCATTTTCCGCGTGCGATTATGAAGCTGCGTTCGGTGGACTTGTTTCATGTAGTCATCCCCGTATCGTAAGCTCATGGCGTTTACCAACGCAGCATAGTCGTGATGTTGCTCTACAGGTACAGTCTGAAGTACTTCTGCTGCAGGCCCTCGGAGTGCGAGAATTAATGCAGTCGCTCGTTCGTTCTCGTTCCAGTGATTTGCTACTGCTGCGGCTTCAAACTGTGTTTTGTAGATGCTCCAAGATGTTTGAGCATCAAAAATTGGAGCTTTTAGGCTTCTTGCACCACTTTCTGTGACTGATGTTTGTCCCGTAGTTCGAATCCGTTCCACGTAAAGTTGCAGCTTTTCCAATTTCTGTTCAACCATCTCAACGCGTTCATCTGTTTTGGCAACGTGTTGTTTGATTTTGTCTACTTGTTGTAATGCTGCCGTAGTTTGAGCTTGCAGTTTTTCATCCAACTGTGCCATGTGCTGCTCAAGTTGTTGTTTTTGTTGTTCGCTTTGCTCTTCCATCTGCTGTTTGATCTCGGCTGATTGCTGTTTAAGCTCGGCTGATTGCTGTTCACTTCGTTGCTTCATTTGCAACAGCAAATTCAATATGGCATTCTGTTCCTGTTGTTTCGGCTCCTCGGAACATTTCTCCGCCACTGGCTCCTCCGGTTCTGTCGTTCCTTCATGAACATCTAAAGTTTCAGCCAAATGTTCCTCAAGTTCGAGTTCCACCTCATAACGGAATTTTTCCACGTCAGCGCCATCCTTTCTCAAGGATTTTTCCACTCGCACTAACAAAGTTGCCACGGTTCCACTTACGGACAAACCGCGTTCCAAACACAGCTTCCTGAGCTCAGTTACATTGAGCTCGAACAACGATTTCATTGTAGGCATTTTTATTTTACATTCTCAAACAAAGTTAGAATTTACAGTTAGTCACTTTCACTTCACTCAGTCTAATCACTTATCAGTTATTTTAAAAGCTCTACACTTATCCCACTTCTGACACCATTGTTGTATCCAAAATGAGTATATCTTATTATCATTAAAGTTTCGTACATATCAAGAATACATTTTGTTGTATATAGATTTTTGAAATCAATCGAAACTCACACAACTGCCTTTTATTACACTGATCGAAACCACATTACCAAACCATCTCGCTTAAACACGTTTTAGAAGTTCTTCAACATACTTTTTGTATCCACCAAATCACTGCAATCCTGTCTTGCTTGCTTTCCACGCTCGACCCGGTCATCTCTGTCTTCAGGTCCACACACTCTATCTCGCCCTTGCAAAACCAAAAACCAAATTACATCATCCGTTATAGTCCGTCTCCTTTTTCTCTTGTCATTCGCACAGCTCATCGAATGCCAGTGCTATTCAACAGAGCGTATACACTAAATAGCACATTCAGTGCTACCAAACTTTATGTCTGCATATAACAGTATTGTGCAAGTGCATCATAGGTTATAGTACATTGTAGGTCAAAATATTGCCCGGGTTTTCGTGTTTGAGAATGAGGTACGACATCACGACAAGTGGATACGGTATTCTATGAATCTTAATACATGCTTCATTGAGGAGAAAGAGAAAATACGAACTTAGCTCGCTGAGTCAACGAAAAGCGTGCCAGCGCCTTCTTATCGGCGCCAAAGTAAAAAAGTATGTACACAAACCGCTTAAATAGACATCCCTATTCGTTTTACCCTAGAGAGCGGAGCACTAAGTTGATATGAATGTAAATAATTTATCTCAATTTGAACCAATTCGCTGAGAAATTTAAATTAACAACTAGTGCAAGCCGCATACAAACAAAAATCAAATTTAAAGTACAGAAAGGACATTGAAATACGATTGGCATTTCAAGAACGGTAAACATTGCAAATTATATCTTTTCCGAAGACTGGAACTTATTTGAGTATTAGGGTATATGTCAATTTTCGCGTAGAAGCGTATAGCAGTGTTACCTTTTCAATTTAATGAATGGAGTGCTTGAAAATTTATCTAAAGATAGACAGCGAGTTAAAATAATGACAAAGTTTAGCATCAATTCGGGTCGTCTTGTAGAGTATGCGTTGGTAGTATACGCGTCATGTAAGAATACTCATGTAAGAATACTTTTTTTATATACTAATTGACTTTAAAGATAAATATTCTTTATGTTGCCACACTCGTAAAATTTACGCCGCAAATGTGACATGGAACCGATATAAAATTGGCGGAAATGATATATGATCGACAATCCTTTTGACGTGTAAGAGAAAAGTCCCGAACCCAACGTCCGGTTGAGACATTTGCCCCGTTCAGAACAGATCTCTTACGTCTCAAAAAACGGCTGTTGGTTTCATTCTTCCAAGCTGACATGCTGTCCCTGCAAAAAGAAACCTTAGTCTAGATATATGGAGATGCCTATCCATTATGAGGATATGAATTCCCTACTACGAATCATCAGTCACATCAAAGGAGTGGAGGAGGACATTAGCAAATAGTTGTTGAACACCTCGCGGCCCACTCTTTAGCGAGAAGTTACAGAATTGGTAGCAGCTGATAATTTAGACAATGACTCGACTCAACGTATCAGTAGTGGAGCCTACGTGAGTCTCGAATCAGAACCAGAAAGTGACCCATCTTTTATAGAAGCCATCGTGAACCCTACGGTCTGTTGGAATTGTAGACAACCTGGACACAGATTTTCTGCATGTTCAGAAGATCCGTCGATTTTTTGCTTTCACTGTAACAAGGCGGATCATGCGCTCCAGTTTGTTCAGACTTCAAGCGACGAAAATACTTGCCAAACGAGTGCCCAGACCAGCAGGAGGCACTCAAAGCTAGTTTAGGAGGGTGACACCTCAACCACCGCTCCCAAGGAACCTGTCCAGAAAGAAGCCGAACATAGCCAGGTAAGTGAACCATCTCTAACCACAATATCTGACGATCACAAGTCTCCCGAGGCCCGTGGTATCAAAAACCATACCATGTTCGCCTGAGGGATTATCTAGTGGCGCGTCAACGTCCATACAGTACATCTGGGGGAAGCCAGCCATCCGTTAGATGCGGAACTTCTGTAGAAAGGTGAAGCAGTCAAGAAAGTTGTTAAGTGCGATTGGGTTAGACAAACTATTGAAAGATGACGTCCACCCGTATGCCTCGGTATAGATTTTGCTGGTAGGTTTAATAGACACTGGAGCCAGCGTAAATTGCATAGCAGTCGACTTTGCAGGAAAAGTCCTGAAAAACTATGCAGCTAAAATCCAGCACTTCACTACCTCCTTGAGTACGGTAGGCGGAGATCGTTACTCCATTGTACGGAAACTCACGCCTGATGTCATCTTTAACGGGACAACCGAGTCACATGATTTTTATATTATACCCAGCTTACCCAGATTCTGTATCTAGGAGTAGATTTTGTTCAACTATTTAATTTGGCTCCAGCATTATTCACCAGCAACCCTCTCGACTCGGTCACAATCGTAGATAATCAGACACCGAACTTTCAACTGCCTCCACACATTTTAGATGCTAATCAACCGTTATGATTAGACGCGTTTTTCCTTCGCATGAGAAGGGAGGCCTTGGGCGGACAACTTTGATATTTCACTCTATAGATGTAGATGATGCTTAACTTATCAAGCAGAGACATTTTGCTATACCTTCGGCGAAGGAAAATTCGCGATACGCCGAGGTCGATCGGATGTTGGGTGATTGAAGAATCGCAAAGTGCATGGACTTCACCGTTTGCGTTAGTGGTTAAGCCGAATAAGGTCTGACTATGCTTAGATGCCAGGCGCCTAATTGCATCACTATTAAAGGCGCATTCGCCCTACCATTGACCGAGGGTATCTTAAGTCGGTTACCTAAGGCGCACTTTATTATCAGCTTAGACTTCAAAGACGCATTCTGGTTGATCTTCTTAGATTTTTTATTTATTTATTTATTTACTTCATCACTATTTTACAGAATAATAATCCCAATTATAAAATAGAACTAATAGATTACGTGTTAAGGTTAAAATATAAATATCATGTAAGAATTAATCTAAAGTTAACAATTAAGTAGTGACTGAAATTAACGACAAAAGAATTTATTCCTCGTAGAGTACTCTCCGCAGCATGTTTTTAAATGATTCAAATGAGCCAGAAGGAGGACCAAGCTGTAGATTAAGATGGTCTCTTACCATACGAACCATCGGTGTGTGACTGTAAGTTACGGTTCTGGCAAACGGTATAGCGCAGTAGTGCGAGAAGGGGGACTTATGCTAATGGCGTTGTATAATTTCGACGATAACATGCCTCTTGATAATTTAAATAAGAAGCATTGATCCAGGAACTGCCTCCTTATCTGCAGTGAAGGTAGACCAAGGAAATTTAGGCGATCGTCATAAGGGCGATACGGGATGTTGTATTTGTAGAAAAGTGTGCGGGAGAACCTACGCTGCACAGATTCAACCGCCACCATGAGATAATTAAGATGTGGGAACCATATCTGGCATGCATATTCAAGAATTGGGCGAGCCAACACGACGAATAACCGAACACAGTTTTGAAAGCTGAAACATCTATAAGAGCAACGTAGGACAAAGCCCGCGATCCGAAAAGCTTTCTTGGTTATTTCCAAAACGTGAACATTGAATTTCAACTGATCCCAGTTCAAAGGAGAAGACCACCTTCACGATGCCAGGTCGCCCATTGTACCAACTTGTGACCACACCTTTTGTCCTGTGTAATGCACCACAGACAATAACATGCCTTATGGATAAGGTAATATCACCGCACCTACGACACCAAATCTTCGTATGCCTGGATGACTTATTACTAATAACCTACTTCGGTGACGTCACACCTATAATAAACATATACAGTCGAGTGGCCCCGGGGTGATCAATAATGGCTGGCCCTGAGGAGAGAGCTGGTCACCTCGTCGAAACTGCTTAGTTTGTTGTTTTACTGGATTTAAGTAAACTACACCCGTCAAGTTTTCATTCTTTAGGCAGAGATGGCTGGTTTAATTCAGCTACTTTAACATCTTTAGGTTTGACATTCCCCTTGTAATGCAACGACCTTCTTCAGGAAAAGTAACGCTTACTTCTTGTACAATATTTGCTTTCGTCTCAAGCCTCCATGTCCGCTAACTTTAAGAAGACAAAAAAGTTTCGAATTACTATAGAGTAGCTTAATTGAAACATAATAGAACATTACTAAAGATAATAAAAATTGATGGGAATGCCTTGTAGAGTACGCATGATAAATATTTTGTAGTGTAGCTTCGTGGCTCGACAAGAACCTGCCTCATATGATCCCACAAATAGTTAGTCGGAAAGCACGCCTACACGATCGCCAAGCGAAGCTAGTCAACTGAGCATGGTCTTCTTTAAAGCTCGGCGACACTTTTGCCAGACAATCGGCACCCATGTCCCATACGGATACGGACAAGATCTTAAATCATTACAAATATTTAAATCATTACGAAACAACATCACTCTCTTTCAAGTTCTCCCATTTTTAATTTTGCTGTCGGCAGACGAACCGATTTGATTCTAATTGTTGCCCTTACCATTTGATATTAACGTAGCATACTTTGGAGGGTCCCGTAAAGTAAAGACAGAGTCACTGATAAACTTTCTTCTCGTATTCTGTTGTTTGTTTTTTGAATGGTAAGGTCTATAGCATCTTCTGGAATTCTTCGTTCGTGATGATGTTATAGAGCATTACATCCCTGAAGGTTGCCAGAAGAAAGGTTTGTAAATTTTTATACAGTTTGAAGTCGGGAAATTCTAATTTTGAACAAAATGATGGTTACATATCTGGGATTTTCAAATACACTGCTTGGAATTGCTTCCGTATTTGCTGGGAACTAATCTGATGACCGGCAGTGAAAAAATCCGCATCATTAATTACTCCTGAACGACACCCGTTTTTGTTTCTATGATTAGTTAACGGTTTGTATTAGCATACTTTTTAAGAAGACAGGGACTTGTATTCAAGGAGGAGGGGCCCAAAATTACAACTATCTCTCCAATGCGGAAAAAATTGTTTCTTCAGTAGTGAAGAGCAAAGTCCACCAGTCTCTCCATGGCTGGGTTGGCATCGAAGAGACTGCCTTGTAATAAACATAAGCAGTCGAGCAGCCCTATGGTGATCAGGAGTGGCCTGAGGAGAGAAGCTAGTCACCCCTAAGAAACTGATTAGTTTGTTGTTTTACGAGTACTAGAGATGAGTGGCTTATTTCAGCCACTTTAACAACTTTAGGTTTAACATTCCCCTTGTAATGTAACAACGTTTCCCCGGAGAAGTAATGGTTGCCTTTTGTATAACGTTTGCGTTCGTCTCAAGCGTCCGTGTCCAATAACTTTAAAGAGACAACAAAGTTTTGAATTACTATAGAGTAGCTTAATTGACACATAATAGAACATTTCTAAAGATAATAAAAATTGATCGGAATGTCTTGTAGAGTACGCGTGATGAATATTTTGTGGTGTAGCTTCATGGCGCGACAAGAACTCGCCTCATAGGATCCCGCAAATAGCTAGTCGACAAGCACGCGTACGCGATCGTCAAACGAAGCTAGTCAACTGAGCTCGGTGTTCTTTATAGCTCGCTGACACTTATGCCAGACAATTCGCACTCGTGTCCTACACGGATACGGACGAGATTTTAAATCATTACAAGTTTTTTAAGAAAAAAGAGAAGTGGCTTACGGATATCAAATAATTCTATAAATAACTACGATTCAACATTATTTGCTACGGAGTTTTGACGGAAAATGGATTTAAGCTCTCTCTGTCTCTCTTCATTTTGTGCGTACATTTAGCAATAAATTTGTCCATAAGCAATTTATCGTACCCATTCGTTTTGCCAAGTGTACGATATGCTTATACTCGGTCTTGTTATCCGGCACTAAAATGGCAAATGACAAATTCGATATACGAGTATGATCGATCTGAATGACAATACGAGTCTTTGGTAATATTAATAACACTCGCAAGCTTGGCTAACTTCTTGGTTCTACGAAAAATCCACTCGCACCAAAACATAAAAGTGGAATCGATCAAGCCAATTGCATAGAATCTGATATGAAGTAAATAGGAGAAACTAAACGTGTAGTAGAGTCTATCGGAATACGAACCATAAATTAAGAATAAAGACATAAATAATGATCAATTATTTTGTTTATTTGATATCCACAGGCCAATCCTGTTTTTTCTTCAAAAGCCGTCGGCCTTTGCTTTGTTGTCTGAGCAGACGCGTTTCGACTCCTTTGACTTAATTTCACTGAAGATGACTCAAAGGAATCGAAAAGCATCTGGTCACACAATAAAACAAGGCTCGACGGCTTTTCCAAAAAAATAAGGGCATTGCTTCACACGCAATGGATTTGAACACCACAAGAAGACACCATATGGAACTGTTAGTTGATAATTTTAAATCATTAAAAAGTGTAACTAACCCTGGAAAACTTGATATTGTATGAATCTATATTCATCTACGAGTGTAACGGACAATTTAGTGAATATCGACAACAGCCCAATTAATTCAAATTTATTTAATTTGGCTAGATAACATATGCATATTAACGGTAAACTTTATTAGCCTTTTGCATTAATTAGCACACTTCATAATATGGTTGAAAAAAAAAACAGAACTTTCATTTCATATTGACAATAGTCTCGCAACTTCTATTTCATTTCTTCTGCTTCTTTGTAGCCCTACAGCCCCTTTCGAGCCTTCGCTTAGAGATAGTTCGAGTGTCTCTTTGTCGTGAACGAATGTATCGGCACTCCACAAGGTAATATGATCATTATCACGCTTTGACCGTGTGTCCGTCGACCCAGCTGCAATACGTTCTGATTTCCAGCACGTATCATAACTGAACAGGCTTATAGTCCGTCCAAAGAACCACTCAAACTAAATCTCGTTGACACCAACGAGACTTGAACCAGAGGCCTTCATTTAATCCAACTGAATTATGTGTTGAAATTAACTGTTATTTGTTAATTTTTCTGCTTTTGTTTAGTGTTTCATTAGTAGCTTTGCATCTAGTCTTGGAGATGGTCGGCAATATCGACCGGAATGCATACGTGTCGTTTAGGATTAAGCATATGTTACCATGTTATTAATACAATAATTGAATTTGTGTAATTGAACACTTGTTTTATTTTAAACTCAATTATTTGCGGTCCATAAGAGTGAAAAAAAAATTTTAATGAAATCCAACTACAATAGTGTTGCTCAAACAGATTAAATTATTACAGAAAAGTTATTGAATTTATTTGCAGCATTTATATGGCGTCTAATCTCAATCTTTTCGGCACCTCTTCTACTGAGGTGGGCTCCAAGATAAACGACGTTATCCACACTTTCAAAGTTATAGTCTCCTACTATCAGATTTTGTCGAACTGGAGAGTTCTTCCTCGTTTGAGTCATGCATTTAGTTTTAGTTTCATTAACTCATAGGCCAATTCGCTTTGCTTCAGATTCTAGGCTCCTTTGGTATCTAAAATTGAACGTACTATAAAATTGATGTCATCAGCATATGCTACCAATTGTATGGAATTGAACATTAGTGTACCAGAGCTTTCAGTTGGTATCTTCCTGATGGGATAAGTCCATCCCCTTGTATTCAGCCTGATTACATTATAAAGCTGTCCATTAGTTCACCGTTTACCTTGACCTGGGACTTTCTGTTTAGAAACGTGACCTTGACTATGGGGTCCTGTTTTGTTGGGATGCTAAAGATAAGCATAACTTTGTACAGGGCATTTCTGTCAATATTGTGTTTGCTTGCTTGAGGTCTAGTAAGAGTTGGTCCATATCGGTGTTATATTCCTACCACTTCTAGAGCAACTGCTTAGCTGAGAATCTTTGGTTTATTGTACACCGTCCACTTCGAAAGCCTCCTTGATACTCTCATATGATACATTCACAGTACGGCCTTAATTTTGTTTCTGTGATTTCGGGGAGCGATGCCTCCTAATTTTTACAACTTAGCTTGTCCCCCTTTTTCTGTACAGGACTATGATAATTTTTCCCCAGTCCTCTGGTAACTGCTACTCTGACCATATTTTGCATATTAATCAATGGACAAGGATCCTTAGATGAGGACCCCCTTCTAGAGCTGTTATTCTGGAATACCTTCTATTATAGGAGCATTATTTTTTGAGGTCACATACTGCTGCTTGTGCTTCGTCCCTAGTTGGTGGTAAAACTTGGACCTTTTGTTCTGCTTCGGGAAAATTCACAACTTCAGTAGTTGTTGGGGACGCTGTGAATAGCTTCTGGAAATATTGCTTTTAATTTTGACTGGGATACCTATAATGGCTCCTTGTGCACCTTTTCAAAGACTTGTTTATGGATTGAAGCTGTCTATAAGTTGTTTAATAGAGGCATATGCCGATCTGACTTTATGTAGGGCCACTTTTTTTTTAATCTGGCAGACCTTGATGTTGATAGTCATTCGTTTCTTTCTACCTCACAATTTTATAGCTCCTCATCGGAGGGTGTTGTATTGTTCTTCTTTGGCCCAAGTCCGTCGCTATTCTTTTGTACGCCTGGTTCCTTATTTTAATTATTTCTTAGCATTCTTCGTCATTCCAGTTGTTCCTACTTTTTATGGGTCGGTCCCCAAGCCCTCTTTGGTCGGTTCTGTTACCGTATATCTTATTGTCTTCTAAAGGGTGGTCCAACCAAAACGTACGATGTTAATTGTAAATAAAACAAAAAGTTTTCAGAGAATTGTTTGAATATGTTTTATCATAATAGAAGGATCTATGACAATTATGTGTGAAACAAAATATCGCCCGAATGCTCATCATGGCTACGGTGGAATAATTCTATCCAATAGTCCATATTTTCAATGACTTTGAGACATAATTGAGGTTCAATGTCGTTAATGTGCTGAATTATCTCATCCTTTAGCTCTGGAATAGCTCTTGGATTATTGACGTGTAGTTTTTCTTTTAAATAATCACATAAACGTGGCGGCCAATTAACATCGCCACAACGTGAGATAACACGGCCATTGAATTTCTCGCGCAAAAGAGCCATTGTTTCGTTGGCTGTGTGGCAAGTGCCACCATCCTGTTAGAACCACATAATGTCCAGATCCATAACCTCAATTTATAGCCACAAGAAGTCCGTTATCATCTCTCAATAGCGAACACCATTCACGGTAATTGCTTGGCCATCCTCATTTTCGAAGAAGTACGGCCCGATGACGCCGCCAGCCCATAAACTGCACCAAACAGTTACTCTTTGTGGATGCATCGGTTTTTCAACAATCACTCGTGAATTCTCATTTGCCCAAATGCGGCAATTCAGCTTGTTAACGAATCCACTGAGGTGAAAGTGTGCCTCGTCGCTGAAGATGATTTTCTTTGTAAAGTCACTATTCCCTTCTGTCTGTTCAACCAACCATTCGGCGTATTGCCGACGCTTGCAACTAGGCTTCAGCTCTTGAGTCAATTGAGCCTCGCAAGCGTATAATTCAAATTTTTATTCAAAATCCACATCAGTGATGTTTGTGAGATGTTCAATTGTTGGGCACGATGACGAGTCGAGGTTGACGGCTCTTTTGCCACACTATCGTGAGCACCAGCAATGTTTTCCGCAGAACGAACTGGATGCATATGCAAAGGTGATTTCACATTTCCTACAGACCCGGTTTGCTGAAATTTGTGCACAATTCTCCCGATTGTGGACACATTTGGTCGATTGTGAATATGAAGTGCACGAAATGTATTTTGATTTGAACGCCCATTTTCGTAAAAGGTTTCAACAACCTTAACGCGCTGCTCAATTGTATAACCCTCCATGATTTAATTTGTCAACCACTGAAACAAAGAAATGTCAAATTAAGTTGGGCGAGGAACTTGACGTTAAGGTGTGACTCACAATTAATATCATGCATTATGGTTGGACCACCCATTACATGGTTTTGATATCATCACTACTTGGTCCCGCTTGTGGGGATATATCGATGCCATTTTCCAGTGCTGACATGTATGTGGACGTTTGTAATGAGACTTGCCGAAGGAAATCTAAACCGACTTCTCATTGGTTAAAGACGTGAAGTTTTGATGTGTACCAACGGACTGCATTCTACATGTCAAATAGTCTGGGTACCCTTAGTCTACTCAGAGGTGGATGTTTGCAGGCTAGCTAGTTAGGAAAGGAGTTTCGGTCACAGGTCTTGCGTGAGTAGACTATGTCAGATACATGCTCTCAGCCATTTTCAAACAGACATTGGAATCAATGTCCATTTGAAAAGTCGTTCCAAAAATTTCCCGAAGAAAAGTTTCACCATTACTTTAACACTGCCTTCGCAAGGCTTTCAACCAATCATCAGCAACCAAAATTCGCGCGTTCTCGATCTAAATACCGGCAATATGCCAAACAGAAACCACTCTAATTCTAGTTAAAATAATCAACGCTAATAAAAAAATAGAACACAACGTTCCACTGTATTTCTACCGTCGCCGGTGCAATTGACACAAGAATTTTCATCTATCAAGGGGCGATTTAACCATACAAAACGACTCAACTGCCATAAAAAATCAGATTCCTTAACTTTCTTGGCAATTCGATTATCTATGACATGCGGGGTCGTAACTTTCACGATTGAATCTCACGATTTTACGACAATTTTTTCTGAGAATTTCCACGCACCGATTTTGAGTTTTCCTTCTTTTACACTCCGATATTCACCTGTCGTTTTCCACCTTTGATGTCTTAGAGTTCGCTGATTTGAATTTTCTCTTGCAACGCCATCTCCAACCCTTCGACTGTCAGATGAACCCCGCTCACCAAGTACAATTCCTATCGAACTTCAATTGTGACCAGCAAATCGGTAAGGCAGCATGTGGGTACATATCGCTCTGACTTCTTTTTCTGACAGCCAGTGACAGCAACACATGCTGCGACATTTGAGGGTGGAACAAATGGAGAGACTATGCTCATAGAGATTGAAGGGGAAATGACATGATCATGTCTCCTTTTGTGAGTCTGACTGTGGTTCGATAACCAAACCTGGGCGCGAAAGTTTATTCAAGCAGAGAGAAGAAAGAAGAAAAATATTTTTCTCTTATTGCTTTTATTACACGTTGCTGAGCTATCATTCAGCTTGTGTATCTAGTAACTTGAGGTACTGATCTTCGTTGTTTACAGCTCTTGGGGATGTGGCATCGGAGCTTGACCTTTATGAGGTTGTGGTCGGAATCACAGACGGAATGAATCGCGTCGAGAATGCTGGTGGCCACTTATTTTTGTATGAGAATATTGTCGATGTGGTTGAATGTGCCACCATTTGCGATTGTCCACGGTTTCTTATGGATTTCTCGATTCGCAAAGTGTGTGGAGCTTACTGTGAAGCTTTTATCCGTAGCGAAGTCTGTCAGGCGTTGTCTGTTGTCGCTGGACTCTGGATGGAGGCTATGCCCTCCAGTTGTTCCTTTGCTGAAGTCACCCAGAACAATTTTAATGTCGTTTAATGACAATGCATTGAAATTGCGTTCCAGGATGCTGTAAAATTTGTCCTTGATTGTCTCCTTTTTGTCTTCTGTTGGAGCCCACATACTCATCGGCTAGAGGCTAGAGGACCGAAAGCCCTACATAGACAGTGCAAATCAGGAATATCTAAAATGCAACTTGTGCTGTATGGATGTGAAACCTGGACTTTTAAGAATGTTTCCGAAAAGGCCCTGGAAGTACCCAAATGCTGTGTGGCCGGGACGATATATAGAACAGTAAAGCATAGAGGTGAAAAGAGACTTCGTTACAACGATGAGTTGTATAATCTTTGTGACGACTCACCTGTATTTTTTTTTTGTGGTAGGGAGGTGAATGCCATTTATGCACAGAGTGTGGGACTCCCATACTCGCAAGAAGAAGACTTGACTACCCACTAAACACCTCCCCTTCCAACCTGAGATTCCAGCCTGGAACCGTTTGACACATTACTTCGGGCCAGGTCTTGTTTTGTTACGCCATGAAGCGTCTTCAAGCTGGGGGATCTCTTTCCTAGCGTGAGGGGAGAGGGGAGGAGGAAGTGCCAGGAAAGCGATCCCCTAGCCCCAACTGCTGTGAGCCCCTTCTATATTTTAGGACAGCCCGAGTATAATGTGCCACCTGGTTCCATTTGTCAACCGATTCGAGCATCACCGCAACTATATTATCCGGGATGAGCTCTCCCGTCTCCCTGTACAGTTTAATTCGCAGCCTGACCCATTTTGTACACGCAAAAAATGTGTGGCAGGCCTTTTCCTCCTCTCCTGGGCAAAACCGACAATCGGGGGACCGTGACTTACCAATCTTGTGCAGGTAAGACTGAAAACACCCATGTCCGCTCAAAAGCTGGGTCAGGTAAAAGTCAGTCTCACCATGCCTTCGATTTAGCCACGGTCTTACATCCGGGATGAGGCGCATATCCACCTTTCCTTCGTGCAGTTCAACCAAGACTGCTGCCAATCGTTGAGCGAGCGCTGTCCCTCCTCGCCGACAACCGTCTCCCTCGCATCCTCGTTTCGGCGCAGGTAGATAGCGCGGCGTGCTTTAGCAAGGAGGGCGACAGGTATCACGAATGCAATCACTCTCACCGCTGGATCAGAGACTGTTGGATACGAAGATGCAATCCTTAGCGCTTCTCTTCTCTGTACCTGTGCCAAGTTTTTCCGGTATACCTTCTTGCTGAGAGCGTCGCCCCATACTTTTGCTCCGTACAGTAGCACTGACCCTACAGCACACATCAAGAGGCGTCTTATTGACCGGCTGGGTCCCCCTACGTTGGCTATAAGTTGACTCAGAGCCGATATTCCCGGAGTAGCCTTCTCAGCCGTTGCCCTGATTTGCTCAGAGAAACCCATCTTCGAGTCGATCATCCAATACTGATCATCCTTACTCTAGGGATTCTCTTTTTTGTCAAGATGACCACTTCGGTTTGCTCCAGTGCTAAACTGAGCCCACGAGCAGTCACGCAGTCCCTCACTCGGCGCGTTAACAACCTAGCCTAAGTTACGCCTGTTCAACGGTGCGTTCAGCTACCAGAGCCGCAACATAATCCGCATATTTGATCAAGCACGACTCATCTAGCATCTCAAGTCTCAGTAGCCCGTCGTAAGACACTTTTCATTGGTCCGGACCAAGGATAGGTCCCTGGACAACACCCGATGTAATTTCCATCCTTCATTTGCCCTGTGTCATGTCGTATAGCAGGCTTCGGTCCTTTAGGTAGTTCCTCAAAAGCCGCATTAGATATTCTGGAGCTTGAAAAGAGTTTTCCAGCGTATCCAGAATATTCACCCATCTAGCGGAGTTGAAGGCGTTCCTAACGTCGGGTGTCACCAACAGGACGATCCGTCGCTTGGTCCGACTATATGCCTCTGTCTTTTGGACCGCGTTCAACACCTCTGCAATCGCATCAATGGTAGAACATCCTGCTCTAAAGCCGTACTACCAAGGTCCCCAGCAGCGCGAATTGTGTCAGTGAGTCTTCCCTTGATGAGTTTCTCAAGCAATTGCCCAGCCGTGTCTAGCATGCATAAGGGCGGTATGCAGACGGCGATCCGGAATTTTCCTACCCATTGCTGATCAGCGTGAGCCTCGCCACCTTCCATCGTACCGGGAAAACCCCGTCCCGTAGGCAAGCGTTGAATGTGCTGAGCAGCAAGTCAGGATAATCGTGATAGACAAGCCGCAACCCCTAAGCCGGAACAACATCTGGACCTGAAGCCTTCCTGGCTTTCATTGAAAGGACTTTCTCCTTCAGTTCCGGCTATGTGATGAGTGGACACTCGACTGCTATTTCACCATGGACAGCGTCAACACAGACGGGATGGGCAGGGAAGAGTCCCCGTACTATCGCGTCCATCTTTTTCACGTCATGTATACAAGGCTTCCGTAGGGCACCAAGCTTCCGCATAATTAGCTTCTAGCTAAGGCCCCTTGGATTCTTGTTCACATTGTCCACTAGGTCTTGCCAGCAGCGAGCCTTGCTATTGTTGATCAATTTGCGAAGGCCTTTCCCGGCCGACTTATATGCTGCCACCCAGTTGCATGCCTCGTCACGGTTCTGCGCCCGTTGAGCCTCACCCTTCGCTTTTCAGCGATTTCAGTTGACCACCAATACACTGGGGCTTGCCGTGCCAGGATTTTCGACGGGGCATAGAAGCGCAGCAACCAGTCGTAATGATGCTCATAGTAGAGTTCACCACATCTTGAGCTGCCAGTTCTTACGTCCCCTCCGAAGCTCCCTGCAGCGGCTCACCTGCTGTGAGAACCTCGACGAACCTCTCGACGTTCATCCTTCCGATATTCCATCCAGTTGTAGTAAGCTGAGAGCACGGATGTCGGGAGGCAACATCACTTATCTCAAGCAAATTGCACTGATGATCACTGGCTGAGCAGTCTTCTAATACTTACCAATCTTCTAATACTTACCAATTGTGTATTCTCCGTACTAAGGACTCCGAGGCGAATGTCACGTCCGGTATGTTTCCCTTACAACCAATACGGCGGAAAGTCAGCGTATTTCCGGTATTTAGTACGACGAGCGCCGTCCTGACCGCCATTTCCAGGATTCGTTTTCCCTTCGGATCTGTTTGAGGCATGCCCCATTCGATTGCTTTAGCGTTGAAGTCACCCTCAACGAGCACTTTGCTCTCTGCGTTCGAGACAGCGCCCTTCAGAGCATTAAGCTTGGCTTGAAAAGATGATATCAATTCGTTCGGCGTTAGGTACACACTAAAGAAGGTGGTTCCTGAGCACCGAATCCACACGAAACCATACCACAACTCTCCGCTTGGAAATCATTGTCCCGAACCCAGATGGCGGCAGTACCAGTTTCGTTAGAATACCATAATGCAGGACTTTTATCATGGTGTTGCTCACTCAGCAGCAAGAAGTCGGCTTTCATGTCCCTCGCAAACTTCTCAAGCAGATTTTGGGCGGTAGAACTGCGGTGTAGGTTTAGCTGCAGGATGCGGGTCATCATAGTTCTGATTTTGCCTTGGCTAGGGCTTCCAGGAACACCCGGCATTTTCCTGATCGCAAGACGTGTCCAAAATCAGGTCTTGGATCAGCATCCTTGCAAAGAATACAGTGTGCCTCCTTCGTACACGCTTTTCTTTTATGTCCAATTTCACCGCATTTGTAACATAGGGAACTTCTATCGGGCCCTTTGCATACTTGTGTGGTGTGACCATAGCCAAGGCTATTTGAAACATTGAAGAGGTGTTGCTCTTCGCCGTATCCTACAGGCAACCCACCCTATTCGTACTTTGCCCTTGTTCAGGAATTGTTCGGCGTCCTTTTCGGTCAAGTCAACTATAACATGGGTTGTCCCCTATGTTTTTCTGGTGTCAGTCTCGCTTTGATCCTTCCCACGCTAGGGAGCTCCCTTTTGATGGCCTCTTCTACCTCGGCCAGATCCGTGACGCAGTCAATGTCTCTTATTTTGTTCGTTGCCATCGACTCGAGCGGGGCTATAGTTGCGCTTGTGCCAAGGACTTTCTTTACTGCGTCGCAAAATGCTTCCGTATTGCCGGCCTTTGCCCGAATTCGACAAGTATGTGGCCCGACCACGTTGGTTGTACTACTTTAAAGGTAGTGTTGGTGTCTTCGGGCTTTACGTTTCCGCTGATGTCCCGCAGTACCTCCGCGTAGGATTGGCCATCTTGGGGTTTTACGAGCGGTGCCTACTACCGGGATCTTCGTCGGGGCTTCTGTCTCTCCTGTTTTTCATCGGGTCTTTTTTCTTGTTGGGCGTCCACGCGAACTTTATTTTCTGGCACTTTATGAAGGAGTTTCTTTGCGGCTTATCTGGAACCCGTGATCTGGTGCTCCAAGCCCATAAAGTGCCTTTTCCTTCCGTCTTTTATCCCGATCTCCTTCGATTGGGCTAGACGCCATACTTTTATTGATTTTTAATGGTGGAGCTATCTGCATGTGGCCTTTCGATTTCACCCCCAGCGCTTCTTTAGCCTTCTGCTCGTCTTCGACCTTTAACCAGCTCCTCCGATAGCGCCCTATGCGATCTAGGAGCTCCTCTAGTTCTTGTAGCCTAAGCTTTACTGCTTTGCTGATCCAGCTCCTCCTATAGTGCCCTATGCGATCTAGGAGCTCCTCTAGTTCAAGGAGTCCAATCTTTACCGCTTTGCTGACCCTGACCCACCTGTATTCATGCATGCGTAAAGCTATACAAGCAACAATAGGCAGGACATGTGGAGGGGCTGGAAGAACATAGGCTTTCCAGACAATCGTTGAAGGGTTGAGCGCAAGGAAAACCTCCAGTTGGGCAACCGAGGTAACGATGGGAAATTCAATCGATGCTGACAGCAGATCCCTACTTAGGACTTCTAACTGACGAGCGAGGTCACCGAACCTTGATGATTGGAGGTGACTACTACTGGAGGCAGAGACCCATATTTGAGCTATGCCATAAATGATGATATCATATTCAGCAATCTATAATTGCTGGCCTTACCATTATTTACCTGAAAATATTTCTCTCGATAGCTCTACATGAATGCGACCCCTTTTAAATAGAAAGCAAATCCACAATATTAAATCAGATATTCCTTACTCAAACTTTGAACATACATATGGTGCAACCTACATGCTGGTGCCTTGATTCATTTGTGTTTAGTGTTTTTTCCAGTATCAGTTAGTTTCCTTTTTTCGGTTTCAAAAACTAAGATGTTTGCCCTGCTAATAAAGAAAATGTTTGCTTGCAAGATAAATTGGCATCAAAGAGGAGAGAGGGTGGAGTGAGATAAGTCAGATAAAATCTTTTCGTGCACTCTTCAACGTGGCACAGTAATACAACATTAAGGACTCGCATCATGATTAATGGATTTACTAATTTGTTAACTTATCTCGTTGATTAGGCTTTATTTTACGAGATTGAGATTGGCCTGCATTTATTTGTTCCTTGATTGGTTGTAATGAAAATTCTTCTTGTCAAATTATACTCTCTCTCTCTCTCTCTCTGTGTTTGTGATGAGTTGAAGAGCATGTGAGATATGAGGGTTGATGCTAGCAGTGATTAGTTCGGTTTGATGAAATCATGTCAAGATGGATAGCTAGTATGTAATTTGTTAACGCAACGAATTTGAACATTGTTTGTGTGATAATTTATTTTATATATAAATTTTATTGAAAAAAAAAGAATCCAAGTCAATGCATTTTTCAATCGTTGCCTATCCAAATTTCTATATCCTTTTCTATTTTAACGAACCACCAATCAGGCTCCCTTTGCCCTCATAACATAAATCTTGAATATATTTTCCCTCCTGCTGTTATCAGAAAAATATTATTAACAATTAAATGGTGTGGGTTACCGCTGAATTATTTTCTCAATTTAATAAACGGACCCACATTTACATTTCTAATTAATACCAATAAAACCATGGGAGGCATTCCCATTATTACCTAATAAGCTCAAAGATTAGCAACCAAACTGTTAATCCATACGCAACAAAATGTCCTTTTTGATGGCGACAAAATCGTTGGTTTACGTTTTGGTTAAATCTCAACAAAATCATTTGTTTAAACCTACGCCCCTCCTCGCAGGGGTGGGAGAAAAATTCACAACGATTCGCTAAGCGATGACTGTTATTAACACTCCTGGTTGAAATGAATATTAAATTTACATAATTACTTGGAGGTATAATTTATGACCATCTTTGAGAAGCAGTAAGGGCTGTTTTTTGTATTTAATTATGCAACACAGGCCAAGTCGACGAGATATGAAAATATTTGATAATTCAATTTGTGCCCGGCCAGATCCTGTAGTTTAGGTCGGCGGCAAGCGGTGGAAAACAATTTATAACAAACTTTGTTATAGACTTTCAACACATAATTTTCAGTTTGTACCCACACAGCCTCGCACACTTTTTGACTATATTTATTAGCAGGAATCCTTGGACGGAATTAATGAGTGTGGAGAGAAGGTTTTCATAAACGATTTCATGCAAATATTAGGCAACCTAACCTTCTCCCATAATTGCAGGATCAGAAGTTGTTTAGATGAAAAATTGATTTATCCGAGATATCTCAAAGATATTAAAAAAGATATTAATCGCGCTTTTCTTTTAAAACAAGGTTTGCATCCCTAAACAAATCCTGATTGGATTTTTTCCACCAGTTGATGATGATTGCATCACTTCCTCGTTTAGTAGCGAAAGTTAAAACAGTTCTTTTTATCCACTTTCACCATTTAGTGATCAGAAGGAAAAAGGAAAGTGACATTTCCTGGACTCATTTAACTTATTCTTTGTCCTTTGTCTGTTCGATGTTTCAACGTTGAGCTTGATTAATCGATTTAATGAATACACTTTTCCGTTGGCAGTGAGCAAGGATAGTAAGTAATTTCCCAACACTTTTTGTTCTTTCCATTCCGGCGATATCTTTCGATTCGGTTGTTCACGTTTCTATGGCTCCTGGAACTTGCACAGTACACACGACATCAAGGATAAAGTTCACTTACAGTTAGATAGTGCGCGATTTCTTGTACTCGATGGAAATTTAACGAAGATATTGCATTGATCGAAATTAATTTGTATCACGAGTTCGATTTGGCACGTGACATTGAAGATAAACGAGCACTTTGGAGGACTTGTTGCGAGTTTTGGTATTCCACGGTGGTACACGACGATAAACAAAGCTCTGTGGCAGGATGCTGGTAATGAATGGGTAATGTGTGTCTCTGATGGAATTAAAATTTTAAAAGAACAGATGTTATCAAATTATCGGCAATTTGGAAGGAAAAGATTTTTGATCCTTAAATAAATTTATAGGTATTGGAAATTAATTCGTCCACATTTGCTTTAAGCACGTATCCCTGAGTTAGTAGCTATCATTATAGGGTACATGCAGCTACTAAAAAACAATATCAAACTCCTACTGCTTGTCCCATTCTCAGTCAACAACAAGCTTACTCTCCTTCGCGTGTCCTGTTCAGTATGCACGATATATACACCAAAAATTAATTTAAATGAAACATCTTACTTTAACGTCCTGGCGATAAGAAGTTTCATTAATACAGAAACGAAAGGATTGTTGCTTCTTGTCAGTATTCATCGGAGAGAATCAGCCTTTACAATTACATATCTTGCTCCCTCCCCCTGCCTGGTCTCTTGTCTATTTATTCTATGAGCGAAAACAATATAACGCTTTACAGACTTACCTGCTTTCTACGTTAGATTGGGAGGACAGCCGACGAGAAGTTGCATTTCTGCATGCATAAAAACCAAGGAACAAAGTGTTAAAACGAATACTTGGAAAATAAGGTGGAAGAAATTTGTGAAAAGGATTGCCGACAACTTCTTTCCAAGACTTCGTCATGCATACAAATTTATATTCAGCTACTTTGGTAGAACTACTGGACCATTTTACCTATTGTAGTGTAGTTTAATACTAGCGAAAAAAGGGAAGGGGAAGAGTAGCAGCGATGACGGTGCAAATGGGTTGAAGGTTGGATGCTGCATTGTTCCATTTCAGACGCTTAAAGTTAAGGATGTTTAACTTCGTTATAATTATTAAAGTGGAAACTATAGGGTTTTCCAATATGAGGTGTTATTTGGATATTAAAAGAAAAATGCCATTTTTAGGGTTTTGTAAAATAATTTTACAAAACCCTACTAGTTTCGCGACCAGTCTGTCCGTCTGTCTGTCCGTCCGTCCGTCCGTCCGTCCGTGTGTCACAGCAGTTTTTCTCGGAAACTGCTTAAGCTAGAAACATCAAATTTTGTGTGTAGGTGTGAAGTGGTGATCTCTTCAAAGTTCAACTACAAAAAAAGTTTTATAAGGTATTTAAGGGGGGTCTCCCCATATAGGAGAGTGACCCCCCGAAAAAAAATTTCATTGAAGGTAGGCGATATGGGTATCAAATCAAAGGTCTTAATGAGAACTTCACAAAACAGGTCTTAGTTTGGCAAAATTTGCTTCGAGGGGCGCACAGGGAGGGGAAATACACGAAAAATTTGTGTCCCCCCCCCTCGCGATTGGACACCTGTGATCCGAAAAATCTGAAAAAAATCAGGGATGTAGGCCTTGGTGCGTACAACAACAACAAATACGTGAGAAGTCGCAATTCACTCAACTTTGTTAGTAATAGTATGATTTATCGGTCTTATGTTTTCTTGAATAAAATCTTAACGGTACCCTTAAATTCAATGAAATTCAGTACGTAGATGTCTATTTATAAGATTGATCTATCCTGAAAGTTTCATAAAGATTGAATCATATTTAGCGAAGTTATAGCGGTTTGAATTTTCCTGTATTACTATGGAACAATATGCGCTGCATGTATTACTATGGCAACATATGGCTATGGAACAACATGCGCTTTTTATCGACTCAGACACTACAGTTTTGCTAGGATTTGCATGAAAATTTCAGGAATGATAGGTGTCATGTATATCTTTGAGAATCGGTTCAGCTAGTAGTATCAGTAATCGTAAAACAAGATAGTGGCTGTTTTAAATGCGAAGATTGAATAATTTGGAGTTATTTTTTCCCAACTTCAACGTTTAAGGTGCATGCTTTGAACACTTGATTCAATTAAATGAATGACTGAAGATGAGTACCTACAATTAATGCTCATAAGTGAAATAAGTCAAGGAGGTGGGAGAGAGCTCCTAGCAAAAGGGTTTTGTAACCATTCTAGGATTCGAAAAAATTGGCCATGAATCGATGATTTCAGCACAGGAGAGTGGCCCCTGAAAAAAAATTCATCAAACGTAGCCGGTATGAGTATAAAATGATAGTTTTCATGGGAGCTTTTCAAAACAGTTGTTAAACTGTCAGTTTTTGCTTGAGTGGGGGCACAGGGGGGAAATACATGAAAAATGTGTTTCCTCCGTCGCGGATGGACATCTGAAATAATTATCAAGGGAGATATTTATGAGTATAACAATACCAAAAACCGCAAAAGTCGAAATTCATTGAACTTTGTTAAAAATATTATGATCTTGGCATTTCATATTTTCTCCAATAAAATCGTCTTTGACATGTTTCTTGATTTGATTCGATCTGGTGACTGCATTTTGTAAATTGAATACAAAACCCTTCTGACATGAGCGTAGGTCTGTTTACCCAACTTGTTTAGTACAAATGATTGGATGTTTATGTCATTATAAAGAAGAAGGTATGCCGTTAATAGTGAACAAGTTGGGTAGACAGACCTATGCCCATGTCAGAAGGGTTTTGTACTCAACTTACAAAATGCAGTAACCAGTAACGAATAAAATCAAGAAACGTGTCATGTTCGAGGATCATACTTTTATTAGCAAAGTTGAAAGAATTTTGACATCTGAAGTATTTGTTATAGTTATACCCACAAATATCTCCCTTGATAATTATTCCAGATTTTATAAGATCACGGGTGTCCATTCGCGAGGGAGGAAACACATTTTTCATGTATTTCCCCCCCTATGCCCCCACAGAAGCAAAAAGAGCTGGTTTGAAAAGCTCTCATATAGAACTTTCTGTTGATACTCATATCGGCTACCTTTCATGAAATTTTTTTTCAGGGGCCACTCCTCTGTACTGTAATCATCGATTCATGGCCTGTTTTTTAGAATCTTAGAATGGTTACAAAGCCCCTTTGCTAGGAGCTGTCTCCTGCCTTTCCGACTTGTTTCAATTGTATATACTCCTCTTTATGATACCTATCATTCCTGAAATTTTCATGCAAATCCTAGCAAAGCTGTAGTTTCTAAGTCGGTAAAAAGCGCATATGGCTCCATAGCCATATGTTTCCATAGTAATACAGGGCATATTGTTCCATAGTAATGCAGGAAAATTCAAATTGCTATAACTTCGTTAAATATTATTCGATCTTTATGAAACTTTCAGAAAAGATCAATCTTATAAATAGTCATCTGTGTGCTAAATTTTATTGAATTTAAGGTTACGGTCTAGATTTTATTCAAGAAAACATAAAATCAATAAATCATACTATTACTAACAAAGTTGAGTGAATTTCGACTTCTCATGTATTTGTTGTTGTTGTGATCATTAAGGCCTACATTCATGATTTTTTTCAGATTTTTCGGATGGAAGGTGTCCAATCGCGAGGGGGGGGTACGCGAAAAGTTCGTACGTTTCCCCTTCCCCTGCCCCGCTCGGTACTCATGAGGCAATTTTAAGACTTGTTTTGAAAAGATCTCGTTGTGGCCTCTCCAATGACACCCTACTCGACTACCAATGGTGAAAATTTTTTTTTTAGGGGTCACTTCCCTATATGGGGAGACCCCCCTTAAACCCCTTTGAAAATTTTTTCCACCATTGGAATTTCAAGAGGTCACCACTTCTGACCTTTCTACAAAGATTCATGGCTGTAGCCTCTATAGTTTCGGAGAAAAAGTGCTGTGACATACAGACGGACGGACAGACGGACACAGGTCGTGATTGCAATAGGGTTTTGTATTTCAGTACAAAACCCTAAAAATGACATCCGGCAAATGACCACCACGACCACGCTTACAGGACCATATCCTTTTCATGAAATTTTCCATAAACAAATCGCAAAGTGGCTGCCCTATGCCCTCGATAGCCTCACGAATTCCATCTTTGAGGTCTTGAATCGACGCTGGGCTGTTAGCGTAGGCCCATTCTTTCACGTGGCCCCAAAGGAAGAAGTCGCAAGTTGTTAAATCACAAGATCTCGGTGGCCAATCGTGATCACCTCTTCGAGAGATAACACGGTCCAGAACCTTTCCCCGTAAAAGGTCAATGGTGTCGTTGCATGTGTGGCCCGTAGCGCCGTCTTCTTGAAAGTAAACATTGTCCAGATCAATACCATCCAATCCCGGTCATAAAAAATCATTAATCATTTCTCGATAGCGGAATCTATTCACCATAACTGTTGCTCCAGCCTCATTTTCGAAGATGTAATGTCCAATGACTCCGCCGGACCATAAACCGCACCAAACAGTCACACGTTGAGGATAGAGAGGCTTTTCAGCAATAACTCTTGGGTTTTCCGAGCCCCAGATGCGACAATTTTGCTTGTTGCCACCGCGGTGGAAATGGGCCTCATCACTCAAGATGATTTTTCGTTGGAATTCCGGATCATTTTCATGCATTTCAAGGACCCAATCAGCAAAGACACGACATTGTTGATAGTCGACCGGTTTGAGGTCTTGCGTTAACTGAACTTTATAAGCCTTAAGACCCAAATCTTTATGCAAAATACGGTGTAACGACGTTTGTGGAATGCCTAATTCTAAAGAACGACGAGGAATGGACGAACCTGGGTGTCGGCGAACCAGAGCGAAAACGATTATGGCGCCGGTGTCAATATTGTTAATCACGCGGCCAACAATGGCAACACCAACGACAGCGCCAATCGAATTAGCGGATCCGTTTTACTGAGAAGCTATTTTGGGAGAAAACGTGACAGAACGAGATCTCCGCCTGGACAGCGATGAAATACAACAAGTAATATTTTAATAATCTTCTCAATGTAATAAATTTGTAATAATTTTATTTTAAATAGAAAATAAATCTTCTTATCTTTGCCTGTGTGGGTGTATGATCGCATCTGTATTGTATTTTATTGGAAAAACTATCGCTAAAGCCGCGACATCTTTATTTTTTGTGTGAGGCCGTCGCCAGCCGCCATTCAAGGGGAGACTCGAGTTTTCACTTGTCCAAGCCAGCCAGCTGTTTGTGGTACTAATGCCGACGAAAAAAGGAACAAATAGTGCCAAAAGGGCTCCGAAACGAGTGGATTGCATTGCCAGATCGCCATCGGTAGCTGCAACGACACAAATCAAAGCCACTGGCTCGCCTGATCCAGAAAAGCCCGGATCATCGAAAGTTTCAAGTAATCAAATAATCGACACACTCGAATTTAGTTTTGGCCGTCCAGAACTTTTAATCCGCCATCAACTACAAAAAGTCGGTGAGGTGGCGACCATTCCGTAAAATAAACCTGAATTGTTGGTCTCATTGCACATAAAGGTTCAAAACTTGGTAGCCTTTCTCGTATCTGCGAACAGCTAGCAGCATTTAAATAATCCGATTCTGCTTGAGGAACTTGTGAGCAAGTTACCACTGACGAAAAAACAAGAGTGGGCAAGAACCGCGTATTATATAAAGCCGTGTGCTACCGTTGCCGACATTAATTCGTGGCTTTCGGAAATCGCGAAATTCGTGTCTATTATGGGTGTCGGACAGTTTTATCGCAGTAACAGTAAACAAAAAGGACATGTATTGCACACACAAACGTCAACACATCAGCCGTCAGTGACAATTCAATGCCAGTGCTGTGGTGACAATCATTTAATTTCGCGATGTGAAAAATTTGCGGTTACTTCCGTGAAGAATAGATGGGATATTGTTAAAAAACATCGGTTGTGTTTTTCGTGCTTGAAATTCGGACACGCCTCGGCTTATTGCCAAACAAAACGACCGTGCAAAGTTAACGGGTGCCGCAAACGCCACCATCAGATGTTGCACGAACAACAACGAATGCCCGAAGTATCAACTTCACAATCGATAGCCAACTGCACTCTAGTGCAACCATCGCACTCGCCTGCGGTTGACATTTGTCTTCAAAACTCTGCCGAAAGAAGACACCTATTATATCGAATTGTTCCTGTTACTATTTACGGCCCGAAGGGCGAGAAACAAGCGTTCGCTTTCCTGGACGAGGGATCATCCGTCACCATGATCGAACAGAGTTTAGCCGATGAGATTGGATCTTCTGGTAAAACAGAATTGTTGAGATTACAGTGGTATGGCAATAAAGTCACTGAGGAGCCATCACAGCGCATCGAAATTGGAATCAGTAGTAGGAGGGCAGGCAGCTCAATATACCCAATGATGAATGTTAAAGCAGTCAGGGATCTGTGCTTGCCTCTACAGACAGTGAATATTAATCAGCTGAGTTCTAACTTCCGACACATAAAAAATTTGCCCATCGACGAGTACGAGAATGCCAAACCCAAAATCCTCATTGGTTTGGAACATTGCCACCTGAGAATTGGTAATCGAACTGTCGCCGCCAATTATCAGTCAGCGCCAATAGCCACTCGAACTAAATTAGGATGAGTTGTCTATGGCCCAACCGAAGACTGTCCCAAGAACGAGCTTCCACGAGTGTGCTTAATTCAGCAAGATTTACATGAAATCGTGGGTGAATACTTCTCTACCGAAGGATTTGGCACAAGGTCAATCAAAGAGGATCAGCTGGATGAGGAAACGACAAGGGCGCTGGAAATTATGAAAACAACTACACGTCGACTCTTTGATAGATTTGAGATGGGGTTCATATGGAAAGCGGACAACATCAAACTGCCAGATAGTTATGAGATGGCATTCAATCGGTTGGTAACTGTCGAACGGAAAATGGAAAGGGATGAGAACTATGCCAGGTAGTACAACTCTATAATAGAGAGCTATATTAAGAAGGGATATGCCCGTGAACTGTCAAAGTCAGAGCAGAGCACGACTAGAGCCAGAACTTGGTATTTGCCACATTTTCTGGTAATAAATGTCAACAAACCCGGAAAATATCGACTAGTGTTTGATGCCGCTGTGAACGCGAATGGTACCTCCCTCAACGACAATTTATTGAAAGGACCGGATCAATACACGAGTTTGGTAGAGGTATTGCTAAAGTTTCGGGAAGGCCGGATAGGAGTCTGTGGAGATATAGTGGAAATGTTACACCAAATACGAATCAGATGTGAGGACCAGGACTCTCAACGCTTTCTATGGAGATATGGAGATGTATCGAGGGAGCCACGCGTTTTCGTTATGTCGTCCATGATATTTGGGGCATTTTGTTCGCCAGCGTCTGCCCAGTTCGTCAAGAACTTAAACGTATAACACTATGCTGAAACAAACAGCCGTGCCGTCGAGTCTATTGTTAATCGACATTATGTTGATACCTTTCATTCGGAACAGGAGGCGATTGACATTTCAAAAGCGTCATGAAATCCATCAACATGCCGGATTTATATTGAAGAAATTTACGTCGAATTCCTGTCGAGTGTTAGCAGAGCTGAATGATGTTGCCGGAAGTCAAACCATAAATATGGATATGGCCGCAGGAATCGCAACAAACAAAATTCTTGGCATGCATTGGGACCCAAGAGGTGACGTTTTTGCTTTTAAAATAAACACGAACAAAGTTGACCCTGGTTTCATCAACGATAAACGTAATTTTACGAAGAGGGAACTGTTACGGACAACCATGTCTACCTTTGATCCGTACGGTATACTAGCTTATGTTTTGATCTACCCAAAACCGCTACTACAAGAAGTCTGGGAAATTAATTTAGATTGGGACGACGATTTCCCACCAGAAATGCAAGCAAAGTTTCATCACTGGTTGCAGAGTCTTAACGCATGGGCTCAGTTGCGGGTGCCTCGATGTTACTCACCCCAAATATCTCAATCGGATGATATTCAGCACATCTTCGTTGATGCCAGCGAGGAGGCGTTCGGCGCAGTCGCATATTTACGGATAAAAGGCTCCGAAATGAACGTCGCCTTCGTATGTGGTAAGTCGAGATGCGCACCATTGAAGCGATTATCGGTTCCTCGGTTGGAATTACAAGCCGCAGTGCTTGGTACTCGTCTTAAGATATCGCTGCAACATAGTTTAAGCATCGCCATCAGGAGTATGCTACTCTGGACCGACTCGCAAACTGTTCTCCATTGGTTGCGAGCTGGACTCCGAAAGTATACGCCTTTTGTGGCACACCGAATCGGAGAAATTTTAGATTCAACATACTTATCAGAATGGCGTTGGGTACCAACGAAAATCAATGCTGCAGATGCGTTGACTCGAGCAGTATACCCCATCGACCTTAATCCTTCGAGCATCTGATTAAAGGGCCCAGATTTTTTGAAACGTCCCGAAACTGATTGGCCGTCTTCGAGTACAGCGAATAAGGTTATGGAACCGGAAGAAGAAATCCGAAGAGATTTTATTTTGAAAATATCCATGGAGGAAAACCCCACGTTTAAACACTTGGAAAAGTTTTCTAAGTGGTGTAAAGTAAAACGGGTCTTAGCCTAGGTCATGCGATTTATTGCCTATTCAAGGTCAGCTCAGAAGTCTAAAGGTGAATTAACTGTCCAAGAGCTGCGTCAAGCCGAACGTTCTATCTATAAATACATTCAAGCTAGGAAGTACAGCGAGGAAATAGCATCATTACAAGCAGAGTAGCTTGTACAAGTTGAATCCTGGGCTCGACGAATTTGAGTTGTTACGTGTTTTTGGTCGGCTTGATTTAGCCTCTCATTTGCCAGAGTCACAGAAAAGACCAATTATATTGCCGCCAGAGAGTAAATTTGTCGAGTTGATAGCTGCTGAATACCATAACAGTTTACTGCACCAAAATGAATATACAATTCTATGTGAGATGCGAAGGAAGTTTTACATCCCAAAACTGAGATACGTTTTCAAGGCAATAAAACATAATTCCAACACGTGCAAGGTTAGGAATGCCGTTCCAAGGGCGCCTCAGATGGGTCAGTTACCGATCGATCGGGTCACTCCGTTTGTACGACCGTTTACCTATATTGGCCTGGATTACTTTGGACCTCTACAAGTTACAGTAGCGAGACATAAGGAAAAACGATGGATAGCGTTGTTTACCTGCCTAACTACGTGTGCGGTGCACCTTGAAATCGCAAAGGATCTGTCAAGTAGTGCCTGTCTAATGTGCATTCCGAGTTTCATAAATAGGAGAGGAGTTCCGCATCGAATTCGCAGTGATCGTGGTACCAACTTCGTTAAGGCTGCAAAGGACATAAACAATCGAACTTACAACAATGATGACGTGCAAGCGACTTTGGCACATAAAAATATTGAATGGTTATTCAACTGTCCCGGAAACCCTAGTGCCGGAGGATGTTGGGAGAGGCTCGTGCAGGCTATGAAGCGGGTTTTGTCGTACATACTTCAAAATGAAGCGCCGAGGATTGAAGTCCTTCATCACGTTTTGACGGAAGCCGAATATATGGTGAATTCGAGGCCACTTACCGACGTTGCCATGGAGTATGCGGAAGCTGATCCACTAACACCAAATGATTTTTTGCTTGGAGCAGCCAGTTCAGTTCAGACTTCGGGGTCGGATCAGGAAGTTGCAGTCGACATCGACAAATTGTATCGAGTTGCGGAGCAGATGAAAATCAAATTGTGGAAAAGATGGGCGATCGAATATTTGCCAACGTTGATAAGGCGAGAGAAGTGGCATGCGAAAGTGCGCCCGTTGAAGGAAGGAGAAGTCGTGGTGGAGTGTGACGAGAATATGCCTAAACGGAAGTGGAAAAAGGGAATCACCGTGCGCGTAAACTACGGGAAGGATGGTCAAACCCGAAGCGCCGAGATCAAGACAGTCAATGGGACGATTAGTCGACCCACGTCAAAAATTGCAGTCCTGGAAATAACGAATGGTGAACCCTGCGAGCGATTCACGGGAGGCGGGATGTCGGCGAACCAGAGCGAAAACGATTATGGCGCCGGTGTCAATATTGTTAATCACACGGTCAACAATGGCAACACCAACGACAGCGCCAATCGAACTAGCGGATCCGTTTTAACTGAGTAGCTATTTTGGGAGAAAACATGACTGAACGAGATCTCCGCCTGGACAGCCATGAAAAACAACAAGTAATATTTTAATAATCTTCTCAATGTAATAAATTTGTAATAATTTTATTTTAAATAGAAAATAAATCTTCTTATCTTTGCCCTGCGTGTGTGTATGATCGCATCTGTATTGTATTTTTTGGAAAAACTATCGCTAAAGCCGCGACATGGGTTTTCTTCAACACTTTCGGCTGCAGCAGCAATATTCTCGGCTGTTCTTGAGTGACGTGCACGGGTCTAATTCTTCACATCACTAAATCCCAACAGCTCGAATCGTTCCACCAATTTTGTATTGCGGTCCGACAAGGCGCTTCACGACAACCCAAAAATGTTCAAGTTTTACGAACCGTCTCTGCCAAATTTCCACCATTTTCAAAGTGGATTTTAATAATTTCAATGCGTCGCTTAAGCGTGTACCGTTCCATTTTTATAATGGCGTAGTTTCTATTTGTCGAACGTCAAAAATGACAGCTTCAAAAGTGACATCTACCGAAATAGCGTGCTGTTCAAAATAACACCTCTTATTGGAAAACCCTTTATTCCAGATAGCGTCAACGTGGGTTGGTACATACTCGTAGCTCTTCAATATGGTAGTGCTATTTTGTTTTTGAGGCGGTAAAATTTCTTCAATCAAAAAATTGTGCAGGAAAGTAAAATGAGTTTCATTTGATTTCAAAACTGAATAACGCTCTACTTTCTGTCGTAAATAGCTACAAAAAACCCCATGACAATATTTTATAGGCAAAACTCCTGGACTTTCGGGTGGCATCCAGAGGCCACCTTGTAATATTTATATTTTTAATCATTGTTAAGTCTGTTAAGGATAGCAGCAATTTTCACTGCTTCAGTGAGCTAAGATTTGACCTTCTCTGGAATGATCTTGCCTGGCAACGCATACGCACGCTGGGGTGTCATGGGGTGGGATCTTTTCGCCACTGCAAAGCACACTACAAAAAAATTAAGTCGTGCGTGCGAATTAAAAATTTCATTTGGCCTGACTGAAATCGAAGGAGGGTCTAGCAGTTTCTGCCAACTCGTTCCCTACTGATGACACGAGTCATCCTCCAGTTTTCAACGGAGAAGTTAACAAATACACGAAAATTTGGCTATGTTATGTAGGCTGTCTACCATTATGTTTCAAATGAGAAGCTCCTCCAGTACCATATCTGCTCGTGACGACCAACCTCAAACATCTCAGGAGAGCTAAGTGGCACTGATGGTACAAAGAATAACAAGGTATGCTTGCTCATGAGGAAGCTTTTTGTGTGACGTCACGTTGAGCAAATCGCTTAGAGCTTTCGTGTAAAATGTATTGAAATATATATTCTAAATGATTTTTGAAGCTTATTTCATGGCATGAAGGGAAGCTTACAGAATTTTTAATTCCATTGAATTCATATCTGTTAACGTATGCTCTTTATTTTTAATTTTCTGGTCATTTAAACTGAATTCTTGAAGCAAAGACACAACTAAGATTTGCTGGTGAGCATGACTTCCTTAATCTAAACGAGGATACCTCTATACCTATTGAGTATTTTATAATGGGTTTTTTTTCTTTATATTTTTTACATTAATACCTTTGATTGAGTGAATTTTCACAATAATCGGTTGTTGGTTATTATTTCAAAATTTCAAATAATTATGGGCCTGGTCAATTTTACAAAAAAGATGTCCAAAATTTGAAATGGAATGCTGACTGCTATCAAAATATTCGCTTCTGTTAGCGTATTCACATTTCCTTATCATAAAGCCGGCCAAATTTTCCAGAGCATATAAATGGAGCTCATCGGATTCCTTGTCTTCATCGTCTTGCGTATCGCAATCAATTGGACCCCTTGAGAATGGTTCGAATAACGAATAGCTAACCACAGCCTAATGTTGCTGTGTATAATTTACATTTAAAGAAAAACCGCTGTCCTTTTCTATATTTAAAGACTGAAGAATTGTTTTGTTCCTTCCTATGTATTGAAAAATCAAGTAAAATAACAGTTTTTTCATAGAAACGTATTACAACATGCAGAATATTAGCAACAAGATCGAGGAAGGCTCTCAAACATCACAAATAAAAGAGATATAAATTACAAAAGTGAACTACCAAGCAAATACGATCTTAGCCCATCTTTGAATTGCAGAGCCGTCGGATGATTGTTTAGTCCTCCTTTGGATCCTAACGCACAAAAAAATTTTCAAGCACGTCCTAATTCAACCGGTTTGTCAAAATGTACTAAAGACATTGTCCCTTAAGGATTTGTAGTTGATTAAGATGCCTTTTTGAAAAAGAAGCAGGTGAGATTTATTCAGAACTCTTAGCTTCAACATCAACTACTTTCAATATCCACTCCTGCTCTTCTAATGCCAGACCATATGGTTTTTTTTCGATCCCTCATGTCGATTCCTGGAATTTTGGCATTAAATACATCAAACTAATCATTTATCAGCTGCATTAAGTCAGCACATTCAATAACATTATCGCTTTTGAAGCGCGAAAACAAATATTTTGCCCTTCTTCTAAAGCCCTTGATTACCAGGACCTATATCGGATACTATTGCAGCCACAATGTATCCAGCATCATACAACAGCGTCGTAGTTGTAAAAAATAGGCTGTTTCCACTTTTTTATCAGACCTCTAATTGTAATTTAAATGTGACTTGGAGGAGACGGAGGAGAGGTTCACTTCTTTATGTATATGAATTCTATTGTATAAAGGAGTGCGTCCCCATTTTCGTTGAATTTAAATGTGACCTTTACTCCATCAACTTAAGTTCAATCATCATTTAATATTCGTAGCCTTGCAATTTCTTCTTCTTCGTAGCACTACAGCCCCTCTCGGGACTTCGTTTCCTGCAAATAGCACCTCGGTCCATTGACCGTCTCTTCCGATTTCGAAATCCGAGCAGCAATGGACTGTCTTCGTCGACCGGGTCAGACCAGCGTTTCCTTGGTTTCGCCATTAGTCTCCGACCTTTAGTTCTCCCAGCGAATACCTTCTTGGATATCCGTTTTTCGTCCATACGATTCATGTGGTCAGCCCACTGCAGCTTCCGCAGTCTTAGAATCGTCAAGACCTCCGGTTTGTCAAAATTTCATACAGCTCATGGTTGTATCGGATTCGCCATTGGTCCTCGTCTAGCTTCGCTCCGATTTTCGCCTCAGGACCCGTCGCTCAAAGGCGTTCAATGTATTTGTGGATACTTCGGTCAGGGTCCATGTTTCACACCCATAGCATAACACAGGTCTTATCACAGGTTTGTATACTTGGAGCCTTGTTTTCCTGTGTATGCAGCTGGTTTTCAAGATCGTCAAAACTGAATAAAATATTTTATTTGCATATTGTATTCTTCGGCGTATTTCGTCTCCTTCATTGCCCGCTTTCGTTGTTTTGGCGCCTAAATACACAAATTCGCCAACATTTTCAATACTCTTGTAATAAACATAAGCAGTCGAGCAGCCCCGTGGTGATCAGGAGTGGCTGCTCCTGAAGAGATAAGGCGGTCACCCCGTCGAAACTGCTTAGTTTGTTGTTTTACTAGTGTAAAGTAGACTGCATCCGTCAAGTTTCCATCCTTTAGGCAGAGATGAGTGATTCACTTCAGCCACTTTAACATCCTTAGGTTTGACATTCCCCTTGTAATGCAACGACCTTCTTCTGTGAAAGTAACGGTTGCTTTTTGTGTAATGTTTGCGTTTGTCTCAAACCTCCGTGTCCGCTAACTTTAACGAGGCAAAAAAATATTGAATTACTGTAGAGTAGCTTAATTGACACCTAATAGAACTTTTCTAAAGACAATAAAAATTGATCGGTGCGTCTTGTAGAGTAGAGTACGCGTGATAAGTATTTTGTAGTGTAGCTTCGTGGCTCGACAAGAACCCGCCTCATATGATCCCGCAAATGCTAGTCGTCAAGCACGCGTACGCGGTCGTTAAGCGAAGCTAGTCAGCTGAGCTCGGTGTTGTTTATAGCTTGCTGACACTTATGCCAGACCATCGGCACCCGTTTCCTGCACGGGCATTAAAAAAATCATTACACTTTATTCGCCAAGTGTAATTTGTTGTGTATTTGTGGTATTTTACCTCGACTGCGTCATGAGCTTTGTTTTATTTTCATTGATTTGTAGCCCTACCAGTTTTGCTTCGCTGTCGAGTTTCAGGAAAAGTTCTTTGGCAGTTGTTAATGACCGTGACAAAATCTTGATGTTGTCCGTATAGGCTCCTACTTGGCTCGACTTGTATAATAATGTACCTCGCGTATCGTCAGGTAGCTTCCGTATGAGGTACTCCAGAGCCAAACTGAATAGCAATGGGGCCAGCCCATCTCCCTGCTTTAGTCCGATATTCGCGTCAAAGGCATCGGTGAGTTGTTTATTGATGCGGACTTGGGAAGTTGTCGACGTCATTGTCATTTTGGTAAGACGGACTAATTTGGCTAAGATGCCAAAGTAAAGCATTATTTGGTACAGTACGTTACGATCAATACGGTCGTTTGCTTGCTTAAAGTCAAACAAATTTGGTGTACGTCTATGTTGAAGTCCCACCATTTTTCAAGTACCTGCTTGACTGTGAATAATTAGTCTTTTGTCGATCTACCTGCTCTGAAACCACATTTATACTCCCCATTCTCGCACTGTAGCTTGTCCCCTTCTGAAAATTTCACTCACTGTGAAATCATATTATATAAAAAATTACCAACAGCAAAGTTAAATATAATTTTAATGATAAATCAATAATCTAGTATTTTTATATAGGAAGGAATTTGAAAAACTTTTTTTAGTCCTGAAATCAATGGTTTATTATATATATATGTATATATATATATATATATATATATATATATATATATATATATATATATATATAGGTATATATACATATATATATATATATATATATATATATATATATATATATATATATATATATATATATATATATATATATATATATATTAAGAGGTTGTAGTAGTGTTTAAAATGAATGATGGAGTGTTTTAGATGAAATGTCACTTTATATTGTAATTAACACTACGTTTTCAGGAGATATGTATGAAATAGATGGCGCCGACGAGATTTCGTTTGTGAAATTTGTTGCGTCAGTTTATCTGTGCCTGAGTTTCACTGTTGCGGATAGCGTCCAAAACAATATTATGTTCCCCAAAAATTGATAAAATTTCTATTTTATTGAAACAAAAATCATATTTCTTCAGTTGACTTACGTTGCCGTTTATCGGACGAGAGTCTGTTTTGCGCACAATATATCCACCACGGAAGGTTGCTCTGTATCTCACAACAAACCGAATTAAACTCCTCTGCTTTCTCCTTCCATGAATCGCAGCCGCCACGACCAACAGCCAAATCATAACTTCCTGACAACCACTCAGCGACCCCCGCTCGAATCAACTCCGCCAGCCGACTTTCAAGCAATTTGTATATCATGCAAATTCACCTCAAAACCAGTCGGCCGGGTTTTATGATTACTGTTTGGTTTTTTGTTCATGATTGTCGCAATTATTCTGTAGAAAGGATAACTGTCGGCAAATTTCAGGCACATTTAGGGTGGGTGTGTTCGTTTGATTTAGATTTGAATTTGTCGAAACGATTTTCGTCGGAATAAAGTCTTGTTTATTAGTTGGAACAGCTGTTTTGGTGTGTTTTTGCTTATTGAGATTATATTCTGTTTCCTTTTGAAGCAAAATTCGATACGTATTATCTTCTGAATATAATTATTTGAATCATCTGTAGGCAGCATAATGATGATATTTCAAGATTTTTTGGAAGTTTCTCGAGCAGTTCACATGCACGAACTGCTCAATTACTACAACCTAGCCCAAAGTTATCAAGACTGTTTCCTGCTCGTGCTAGTTCACCTGCATAAAATCACATACAAATAGGCGAAGAAGAAGTTCACAGAGTATAATTTGAGAAACAAAACATACAAGTTTAGATCAAATCATAATAAAAATCTAAGAATGCTGGATGGAGGTCTTCCTTGTGCTTGAAAATAGCAACTCAGTTAATAATTGTCTATTAGAAATTTTGTCTAAATTATGAGAATAATTACCAGATACTATGTAACTTTAAAAAAGAAAAGGCAAAATATCTTATCCTGTTGGTCGTTAGATGTTAAAAATTTGTGGCCTTATAGATGCAGCTTATTTTTTCTACTTCTTAAAAATTGAATCTCAATGATGAAAATCACACCAGCACTCTGCTAACTTGAAAAAATCACTCAAAATCTCCTTAAAAATTTAACCAATTAAAACAATGAATACAAAACTACTTTATTTAGTTTGGAGGCTTCAGTCTCATCCACCCTCTGGAACTTTTAAGGGTTTTGTAAAATACAATACAAAGCGCTACTAAAATAACAATCTGTCACGGCAAGACTTCTGGCATGCCACATAAGCTAGAAAAATGAAATTTTGTGATAAAAAAAGATGTTATCGGATATATAAGGAGAGTGTCCCCATAGGGGGGGGGGGGGAGGAATAGTGTAGTGTCTATCATCTAAACATTAAACTAACATTAAACTAAAAGGAAAGCAGCGGTGTTAACTGCCTCAACAAGCTGAGATCGCTGCAATGACTTTGCCTGACAACACGTACGCATGCTGGTAGCTAGCTTCTGTGGTGTCATGAGGCGGGTTCTTTTCACCAGCGCAAAGTACACTACATGTATAAACCATTTGTTCGTGCGTACGAGTTACAGATATATAAATCGCCTTACAAAAACCGAAGAGTTTCTATTAATTTCCTGCCTACCCTACTGATGGCACAAGTTATCCTTTCATTTTCAACGAAAAAGCTAAGGAATACCCGAGAATTGCGTAACCGGGTGGGTTTGGTGCCCCTCGCACCCTCCCGTCCGGATCAAAATTCTGGTAACTAGGTCCATTTTCAGGGACCTATCATCTCATGGCATCAAAGCCCCGAAAACCAATGAAAAATTTTCGACAAACTTATGGGGCCTCTATCACCACAATCGGGTCTTCCAAACGCCGGAGCAGTCATGACAGATCATGTGTTGTCTATAAGCAGCAAAGTAAGGCGAGATGCCCGTTACCGAATAATAAGGCGAGCGCAACGCGCACTTAATTGTGGACAATCTGTTATCCCAATACTTCTGTTTCGAGTGTATTTAGGAACGAACAGCAGATAGCAGAGTGGGGTTAAGCCGTTCAGGGGCGTTTGACTATGGCGAATAGACAGGGGTTAGTTGGTGTTCTACAGCGTATCGTTTGAGTACGACCTTAAATTAGCGGGATCGAAATTGGACTCCAGTGATTGTGTAAAGGTTCTCTGGAACATCGAATACATGAAAGACCCAGTTTCCTAAAAATCTAACAATAGGTGGAGCCGTGAATTTCTTAATGGGCTCTACCAAAGGGAATTTCGACAACTGGTCCAAGACAATGATAGTACCAAAATTACCCGAACGAGGTAAGAGCCAAGCAGATCCAGATACAATCGCTGAAACACGCGCTCGGAAACGCTAAGCTGGCCAGTTGGTGGTCGAAGAGCTTGGTTTGGCGCTTTAGTGCTCTTACAAGTTTAGCAGGCGGTTACATATTCTTTGATCTGTCGAAACATCTTCGGCCAGAAGAAATATTTCCTCAAGCATGTTCACCCATGGCCACCATGAGTACTAAGTGGATGGTCATATGCATGGAAGATCAGACTTTGTGTCATTCCTTTCGACACCCACAACTTCCACGCCTCTTCTTCCAGAGGTGGGTCACCTGTTGCGTACACGTTACGTTTGTAAATATATCCATCTATTATCTTCGGAGTGGACAGTTGTGACTGTTGGGAGACAATGATTTGCCGTAAAATTGTGTGATTTACCGAGCTAAAGTGTGGGCTGTCGAGGTCTACTTCAAGTGGGCCATCATCATTTTGGACCTATCCCGCGCCCTCGGGGGAGAACATTTGCGAGAGCGATTTTGGTATGACAATTTGAGTTCCCTTGCGGTGCTTGATGGTGAAGTCAAACCCTTGCAGTTTAAGGGCCCATCGGGCGAGACGACCGCGTAAGTCAGCTTGTTTCATCAACTATTGTATAGAGGCAAGATTGGTGATGACTTCAAAGGGGTGGCTTTCTATGTATTCCCCAAACTGCCTTGTTGCCATTACTGCTGTCAGATACCGTATAACTTCCCTGGGGTGAGTTCAGCTTACTGGACATGAATGGCATAGGGCTTCCTCACCGTCTTCAGTCGTTTGTACTAGCATTGCGCCAACTCCTTGTTGACTTGCGGCAAAATGGCCCGAGAAGGGCTTGCTGAAATCGGGACTGTGCAGAATGGGAGAGTAGCTAACGATTGCCTTAGCTCATCGAATTTCTTTCGCTTGACGTCCGTCCAGACAAATTTACCCTTCCGAAGCATGTGTGATAGTGGAGATGAAACTGTGGCATAATTTTGAACAAACCTGTAATACCAACAGCAGACTCCTAAAAAGCTTCGTAGCTGCTTGATTGTCTTGGCCGGCGGAAATTTGCCAATGGCCTTTGTTTTGTCTGGGTCAATTTTGATGCTACTATGAGCAATTATGTGCCCAAGGTATCGGAATTCTGCCATTATGAATTGAATCTTCCATATGTGGATCGTCAATCCTGCTTTGCGGATATGCAGCGCTACCACTTGCAACAGGACTATGTGCTGGTCAAAGGTTTCAGAGATAAGAAGGTCGTCGAGGTATACAAAGACTTCTTGTCCAAGGTGTGACGGAATTACTTTGTTTATAAGCTGGGTCATGATCTCCGGGCCTCCCAGGCACGGCAAATGCTGTCTTGTCTCTCGATTCTTTGTCGCGGAGACTTTGCCAAAAGGTATCTTTTGACTAAATGCTCGTGATATAGTTTGCTATGGGCAGCCGACTTAATATTCTGTCGATCAGCAGGAAAGGATATGCGTCTTTGAAAGTGACCACGTTAACCTTTCGGGCGTGAAGACAAAGACGAACTTTGTTGGGTTTCATCACTAAGGTTACAGGAGAAGACCAAACACTCTGCGATGCCTCAATGACTCCCAGCTCTAGCATTCGGTCGAGTTCAGCTTAAACTAGTTTTTCTATTGCCAGTGAAATGACGTAGTGCCAATCATGATCGACTTGCTGTCCCCAACGTTGATACTGTGTGCGACCAGGGTAGTACGTCCAAGTTATTCTTTAGCATACGATGGAAAAGCTGCTATGCCAGACTTTAACTGCTGTTGCTGGCTACTGTTCAGCACGTGTCAATTTGTTAGCATCGTAAGTTCACTGACAGTTTGAGTGTTAATGGGCGCGTCCATGAATAAATCAATAAATCCTCCCGGACAAAGTCGACTATAAGATAAAGGTTTTGGCTTAATGATGGAGTAATATAAAAGCCAATTGGGCTGGTTTGACCCCGAAAGGTTACAGGTGTCGTCAGCGCTCCTTTAATGATGTGCTTGGTGCCATCAGCAGTGCTGGTATCAGAGTGCCAGAGGCACACAAGGTTGAGATATATTGACAAAATTTTGGCCGCTAGGCTAGAAGCAAGTGTGTCGATTAACCCAATAGCCGAGCGGCTTGACAGGTGCGTACAATCTAGTATAAATTTCCGTAACTTCACTGATATTACACACAGCAAGGTGTTTGCGCTGGGAGCGCAATATTTTCTCGAGCTCCCTAAAATGACAATTTGAGCTTTTGGTCTTATATGGGCGTTTGACGACCTCTTCCGTGGCATTCTTATTCGGAGGTGCTAATTGAACGCTATAATAGATAACAGAGGGCTTCGTAATGGTCGTCCACTATCTCATGCCCAAGCTGACATAAACTACTGAGCTTCTGATTAAGGATAGTTTCATTCTTGACTAGTACAAATTCATGTAACGCGAAACATTTCATGGTGCTTCGGACTACATGAATCTCCAGAACCAAAGTTGAGCGCACCCCACAAATAACAGCCGCGCATGCTTGGCTACGAGCTGTGGATCTACTCCAAGGTTAATTGCGGTCATGTGTTCTACTCTGTGCAGGAAAGCCCCAATTTCAAAAGGGTCATCTGCGCCAGAAAAAGCCAAATTCGCACCAGGGAACGCCAAATTCCCGCCAGCAATCATCGCTAGTACCTTTGAAGCGACAATGGGGGGTCTAGTTCTGTCTACATTGCTCTTAACTCGTGCTCGTGAGTAATTATTAGCACGTACGTCAAATCGGCGGTCTCCCATATTGTGTTGAGGGAGAGGATCCGGCACATACTTGGGCATTGAAAGAGTCATACCGTCTAGATGGCATGTAGGCTCTGGTGGTATAGTATGTCCTTTGTGGCTGCCATGTTCCTTTATGGTGGCCTCACACTACAAGTATGTTTTCAGATGAAGTGGTAATTCACGGAGATGATGGCAATGGTACCAACATGCTGGTCATAGGCTGGTACTCAGGAGCCACTGGTTTCATAATGGAGCTCATGCGGGGTTGCACAGGCTCAGCTTGCCGTACTGGTGGTACAGATTAAGGCCTTGAGTCTAGTTTCTATTGTGAAGGGGACTCGGGACGATTTTACACACGAATTTTTTACGGGTCGACTATCTATCCAATTGACCCATCCTTATGGTCATTTCTTTTAATAAGTTGATAATTTCATTATTACTGCTGATGGGGAAGCAATTTTAATTTTCGGAGGAGCTTTTGCTCCTTTGTTAGCATCATGGTTAACAGGTGATAGTGTGGCTTTCTCTCAGCTGCTGGGGTCTTTGAACATTGCTTCGTGAGCAACAAGTGGGGCCCCGTTGTGCGAAGGGGCTGCTGACAAAGGCAGCTATTTGATGTCTGCCAGTGGTTTTCTAGGCAGTTGCGGTGAAATTGATAACCTCACTGTTGTGTCTGCACTACTGGTTCATACTCGATGGCCTCTCTATTTGAGTGGTCGACAAAGGCAAACTATGATATAACCTCTCAAAACAAAAAACGGTTATATTAATGCATAAAAAAATTTTCTTCTTCCTTCTCCCTTCTCCAAGATTTGTTACGATCGCTGGTGCTAATCAGCTTGGTAGTTATTGACCAACTTAGCGCTAACAAAACTTACAGGTAACAAGCATCTAGTAATAGATGGTCGTGGATCAGCTACCCAGGCAATCAAACGCATTCACATCTATTTACTTTAAAATACAAGGTATTACTTCGGTGTGTAGGAGGGGTAAGTTTGGGTTGACTTGTAGTTTGGCATAAGCAAGCTTTTGAACCACACATAGAGACTCTAGTATCACTTGACCTACTACTCTGTCAAGAGAGTGAAGCTCCAATGGACAGCAGCATAGCAGATACAAGAGATACTAATGTCTAAAAGCAATATATGTCCAAAAGTGTTTATAGGTACGCCTTCAGTTTTCCGTCCGCCAACAAATTTGACACCAGTGTGGTCACCTAGAGACGCAAGTCTACCTAATGCTGATAAACAGCCGGGCTTTTTGGGCTTCCAAGTTGGGCGCCATTTATAGTGTTTATGGTTTAAATGCTGAAGTCCGTAAAGGGCAGCAGCGATGAAAACTGCCTGAGCAAGCTGAGATTTGGAATTTGCTGGAATAACTTTGCCTGACGATGCGTACGTACGCTGGCAGCTAGCTTCTGTTTTGTCATAGTTTTTTTTTTGCCAGTGCAAAGTATGCCACAAAACATTTATTCGTGCATAGGAGTTAAAGATACATAGTTCGCCTTGATGAAAACCGAAGGGGATCTTTTTATTTCCTGCCTAACTTACTAATGACACAAGTCATCCTTCCGTTTTCAATGGAAAAGCTAACGAACGCCCGAATACGAAATTGGGAAGCCAGGTAGATTTGGTGCCCCCACGCATCCTCCCATCCGAATCGGCATCCTGATAACTAGATCCATCTTTAGGGAACCATCATCCCATTTGTATTGATTACAATACTTCGTAAGTTATCCGTTGGCTTCGATGGTACGGCCTTCAAATTGAAATAATGGACTTCCTGAAATACTTTTCGGGACAAATCGATAGCTGGGTTTATAAGTATTGTAGAACAACGATAACTACAAGTCAGTAAGTGATAAATTGGCTACTAACCGTGGAACTATAGTGGAATGTTACGGATGAGAATAACACTGCGTCCTGGACGAAATTATGGTGCTCACCATTCTTTGTAGAAGGTATATTACCCCCCATGATTGAAACACTGATGGACAAAACTCCAACAACGAGTTACAGAGTTACGCAAATGGCAAACAAAAAACTAGAAATTGTAGTAGATGATGTGCTCGTCTACGAAGATCTGTAAAGGTTTTTCGTACTTCCAAAGCAAAAGGGTAATCTTTCACACCGAAGGAAAGGAGAAAGTTGTAATGTGACGCCTACGCCCGGGAATCGAAGTGATTCCGATCCCGAACCCTTGTAACCGGCCAGATGGATATGTCCTCGAAGTGCCAGCGGACTTCATCTGTCGTGCGAATATCGTTGTGCAGAAAATATTTTTTGTTCTGTCCAAATATTTAGATCCGTGGATATAAATATTCGAAATATAGAATTAATCCAACCCCGGCACATTTCGAGACATAGCCATCTGGAAATGCCCCTCCACCGTGGCCATCGAGAAAACTATGCCACTGGCGACATCTGGAGAGGCACATTGCCGCCATATGGCGTGCCATTCCACACACAGATGTTTTGTCCGAGGTGACAACCGGGATTTTTGACAGCCACATGTCGGCTTCGTTTTTCGTTGCTGTCGTCTGCTAATCGTGTCCATTGTCGTGAATCGCAAAATTCGTGAAGTTTCTGTGTTTCCCGTAAAAAGTGGGCAATTGTTACATTAACTTCCAAGAAATGTTATAGTTGTACCAATTATGCTGGTGGTTAAGTGTACGAGAATCTCCGGGTAAGCTCGTTGTACGCGCTGAAAGGTTTCGGAAACAAAAGGGAACTCTGTCAAACTCAGCAAGAGGATCGGCGGGCTCCAATCATGAAAGAGGTGAGCGGAAAGGCATCAGAGGCCCATCGCGCGCTATGAGAAGGAATCCTGAACGAAAATTGTTGCGTTCGTATGATAATGTAAACAATTTTCTTGAATGGTCTGATGTCTTTTTGAAAAGTGGTGACAATTGTGACAATGAACTGACTCGGTATTGTGATCCACTAGAGCTTTGCTGCTATTATTGCGAAGCTATGCAGCGGCTGATCACCTCATCAAATTTAACGTTGCGTGAACTGCGGACTAAGTGGGAATATACCTTCGATAAAACAATTTCTCTTAATGAATCCAGTAGGAGAATAATTCAACACCAAAATGATTTGACACTTCTTAATGCGGAAATTCGAAGTAATGCTTGCTACTTTGTTCAGATTGATCAATTGGCATATCGCTTGCAATCCGCAGTACAGATTGCAGTCTTCGGTAAAATTGATGAATACCTAGCATCTATCGACGCAAGTCTTTTATTTATACAAAAAAACGATACTTGTAAAGATTCAGCAACGTACATTGTACGGTATAAGCATATGCTCTTAAAAGTTATCAACGTTATTCGCGGGTATGCTTCTCACGTTATCAAAAATGCGGCTCAGGAGAGTGTCATATCTGGAAAGGAGGACAATTCAGGTTACAGTTTCTAATATCACTCGTTACCTACTTTTAAACTCTGGATGTCATAACATGAAATCAGGATTTATCTCAGAGTCAGCTGGTTTCCATTTAAAAAAAAATAGTTAGATAAAACTGCACAATATTTACATTCGAGATTTAAACGTGATATCAAGGTGATTGGCTTAAAGAAAAGATTTGCTTGTACATTTGAATATTTACAACTTAATGAAATAAGGCTGAACGAATTTTGTAACTATCAAAGATTAATTAAATTAATTATTTTGTCATAAATATAAGCAAAATTTCATGTTATGGCGCCACAGTTGATATCATTTTGTACATAAACTCAAATTTTGTTAATTGTATAGTAAATTTTATGCGAATAAGCATTCCGTTTGCATCGATTCAGAATGCTTAGTAGAAACATCATCATATACCTAAATAGTGTGCAGAAATGTTAGTTGTAGAAAAATATTTTAACAACAAGTTAATATAGTTCTAAATATTTATTGAAAGTTGAGTGTTGTGGGCTGGTGTTTGTTTTTATTGAATCTGAAAAAAAAAGTAAGAATTAAAGAAAATTAGAAGTTCTCCTAGTCATTCGGCCCAAAAATATTAAGAAATATTTTTATGGAATAAGTTCAAAATTGCCTGACGTAATCGTTTAATTACAACAAATATAAACCCATTTAAAATAAACACCTAGAGCAAAACAAACACTTAGTAATAATAATACACAAATAATCTAGAAACCCTACAACTAACCCATTTAAGAAAACACGATAAATAAGAGAATGAAATTTTATCAAACAGAAACGAAAAACCTATTTAGCTAATTTAATTATAAAGGATAACGATACAATATATGCAACTTAAATTTAATTACACTAGATAAAAACAACCAAAACGGTAGAATTTCAGACTTAAGTTAATAACATCAATTTAAATGTATTGCAGGATTTAGAAGCATGTAAAGATTTAACTTTAGTTTATGTATCGATTATTACATTAACACAACAGAATTAACAACCTGAACAACTGTCAAGAGAACGCGTAAACGGCAAGCTGGAACGAAAAGTAGACAGCACCCCGACAGAGAGAGCATTTAATTTAAATACACAACAAGGCGGATTTGTTCGAGCAACAAACGACTGAGCCTAATTTTGTATTTAGATGAAGCAAAAATCATTTACTAATAATATGAACACATGACAACCAACCAACCACAACACGATAATTTGCATTATCTTAGTTTACTTTACTTTAGCTTAGTTATGTTACATTAGTTCCTTACTCTTTTAACCTTTGAATTATTAAGGAGAAAATCAATTTCAACAAATTTGAACAAGGATTAGTAAAATGGCTATTAACCGTATTTTTCAATAATCATTAAACCTAATATTAAACACGAATAATTAATTGTATAAAATTCTCATACAGATTACGACAAAATAGGATATTTAATTAAAGTAGCTTACAGGATAAGGATAGATAAAAATAGAAATATTAATAGAAAAATTATATATATTTTTAGGAACTAAATAAAAATAACATGAATTGCTAGATAACTAACGACTTTCCTTTTCAGTGGCTCGTTCTTTTTCAGCGTGAAAGGGAAGTGCAGGGTAGGTATGCCGTCGCGAGGTTAGGGTTTCGGCAAATCCGCTGAAGTCGGTTTCACGTCGCGCGCGGTGCGCGGTACCTTTGATTGTTTCGTCATTTCCTTAGAGTAGTTTTCTTCGATTTAAGTTCGAGTAGCATATTTTTCGGTACCGCGTCGGTGAATCGGTAACGCGCCTATGGGAGTTTGTAGCGTTTTTGAGTTGAGATCTGTGGAGAGATCACATCCAGAATTAACGTAATGTAGGTTTCTCGTTCTGGATGAGTAATTGTTGACGCGTTTGAAAAACGGGCAAGTTCAGGTGACTGAAATATTGTAATTGAGCGTAATCCATTCGGAGACCCGCGACCGAAATCCTCTCCGAACTAGCTGGCCGACAAGCAGTCACCGCGTGAATGGGTTACGGTGCACGGATTGGTTGACCTGTTGGTACCATCCGGTGGCACTACTCAGACTTAACGTCTAGAACCGATGAGAGGTCGGTTCCGCGTTCGATCAGAAAGTAGAAATTCATTACAAAGTTCACGGCTGTCTTGCGAGTTATGTGTTCAGACTATGGAGTGGAAAATATAGCAACTATTCTGAAAAACATTGCTCAGGAATGCACATGGAATCAATAAATATATTCTCGACCGCGTGTTTCTGGGCAAATAACATAAAATTAGATCTTTTCAAATTCATGATGGCCTTAGAGGAGGAGTTATCAAAGTCAGAAATATACTACACCAAGAACTCCCCCAATGCTTTCAGTACTAGAGATTCGGGCGCGTTACGTGGAATTACGCGTATGCAAAACGTCACACTTAGCTAATACAATATCGGAAATTCGGGGGAATTTGTGTATTTAGGCGTCAAAATAACAAGAATTTGTAATGAAAGAGGCAAAATACGCCTAAGAATACAGCTTGCAAATAAAATATTTTATTCAGTTTTAACGATCTTGAAAGCTAGCTGCATACATAGAAAAACAAAGCTCCAAGTATGCAAATCTGCCATAAGACCTGTGCTATGCTGTGGGTGTGAATCATGGACTCTAATGCGTTCGAAAGACGGGCCCTGAGGCGAAACTAGACGGAGATAAATGGCGCATTTGACGCAACCATGAGCTGTAGGATATTTGTGACGAGCCAGAGGTCTCAAAGATTGTAAGACTGCGGAAGCTACAACGGGCTAGTCACGTGAATCGTGTGGATGAACAACGGATACCCAAAAATGTATTCGCTGGGAGAACTGAAGGGTGGAGACCAGTGGGAAAACGCTTATCTGACTCGGTCGACGAAGACAGTTCATCGCTGCCTAAACTCTGAATCAGATGACGCGGTCAATAGACCGAGGGAGTTGGAGGCGCTTGTTGCAGGAAACCAAGGCCCAAGAAGGCGTGTATTGTTACAAAGAAGAAGAAGAAAACGGTGTGTCCCATGTGCGGAAGACCAAATTCTCGAAGAATGTTCCAGGGACAACTTGGACAGATAGGCCAATCCTTGTTTCTGCGCACTATGCAAAGAAAAGGGACACCCAGCGAATTATTCCGGCTGTCTAGAAAGGCAGAACCATCTCAAGCGTATAGATATAACGAAAAAACAACGCGCAATTCTAGCACCCATGTTCTTCCCAGTACAATCAGCCACAGCCCCGCCTCCACCGACACAAATGAGCAAGATCTACTCTAGTGTGATGAAAATCCCAAACAACAATTTGAACCTTGCAAGTGAAAATCAAGTCCAACGTCTCCATGGGGAAACAGTAATCTTGCTGGGAATGTCTCCGGGGGAACTTGTTACAAAGCTACAGAAATTCAGGCCTAAATTCGACGCTATACCACACAAAGAAAGGGTCGGTGTACTTCTAGAGACGACAATTAGACACGACTATAAGAATTTTTCAACTGTATGCAAAAAAACACTCCAAGAAAGACGAACAAATTGTTTCTACCTGCAAGATTTGAACCAGCAGCCCAATGCCCAAAAGATGAGGGATCTAACCATTAGACACTGTACATTACGTGCAGACTGCAACATTATTCATTGCAATGAAAATTAATTTCACTTCTTTGAAAATGTTATCTTTAAAAATGTGAATTTCATTGCTGAATAATTCTAAATTAAATTGAGACCTTATAACAATTATCTTTTATAAGCATTCAAAATCTTCCATTTTAATCACAAACCACCAAGCTACAGCCTAATTGGACTATTACTTTTAGTGGATAAAACACACTCACATGCATATTCTGGTATCCTGATAATCTTATACTACATATTGTAAAATTACGACAACGAAAAAGCTTTTCAATATGCAAAACAAAATTGAATTTTGTAGAGCGACCGCACAAATCGACCGACAAAAGGACCGCACATACGCTCGGGGCCTTCAGCTAGCTCAAGTACTTTCAGAGATCTAACATATCTGTACATAAATACACACATGTTGGGTCTTTTCCACCGGTATATGCTAAAGTCCTCGATTATCCTGGCGAAATGGAATTCATTCATAAAAACAAAGATGGGCAGTTATCACCAATCTGTACTCGTACGTAGATTTTAAATTTCCACTTATCGGGAGTGCATGCGGTCCCACATATGAACCATGAATCAGTTGTCCAATTTGTTTGTTTTAATTAAACAAGGAGCAGTATGTGAAGAAACTAATTTCAGATGTGTGAACGGATTACCCAAGCGTTGGGCGCTTATTGTTTCCACTGCAATTGAGGGATTAATGGGAGATTATTTCGGGTGAAAAATGAATAAATGAGAGGATGCTAGCGCTGCTGTTGTTCATGACAAAAATACGGAAAACTCCTTCTTAAGGGAGAGTATTGCATTCAAGAGGGTGAAATTAATTTGCGTGAAATATGTACAAGGACAAATAATGCACATACTCGCCTACTCGTATGTGTGTGCCTACGTGTAATTGATCTGATTTCCTGAATAACATACTTATCTCCTTTTGATTTGCAATTTAATGATGGCCAGGGAATTGGATCCTGCTGCTGCTACGTATCCTCGCACGTAGCGTCCGAACAATCATCAAATACATGTTGTAATAAATAAACATATCCCTGTTGTCATGCAAACATACTTATTTGTAAATACACATGCATGTAATGCGAACAGGTGATGAAGAAGATACAACCTGGCTGGATAATACAATTTGCCAGCTAAATTGACAAATGCTTGCATGTGAAACTGATTACTGTCAATATGATTAATGAATCGAATATATTTTCGAGATGGATAGACACGCCAGAAAGTGATGTATGTTGTGATAGCATCTATCATTGTGTATCAAATAGGGATTTGTAGGGATCCAATGTTGAAATAATTTTTTGTTCTCTCTTGTCTGTATTGAATTTGTAATGATATTTGAGATTGAAAGGTGGTGAGGAAGGAGGCTTGGTAAGAGAATGATTATCCTATTTATTTGTTGAGTTGAAGAAGCATGACCTACATAATTCATAGAATCGAAGGAATTGCGCCTTTTATTTAATTAGATCGAAATGAAATAAGTTTAATATATTTATTGTCCTTGTCGGTAGGATGTTAAATTTGAAGCTATAATAAGACAAATGGTTACCGATATCAGACAGATTGGAATTGTACCTTTCAACCGACTATTTACCACGTATTTTTTTTTTTTGTGGTAGGTAGGTGAAGGCATTTATGCCCGCCGAGTCTGGCAGTGTGGGACTATTTACCACGTATAAAGGCAGAAAAAATGCAATTGTAATACGATTATTAAAATTAGGCCAGTTCCTTGCAGATCTTGGTGGTCCTCGGGACGCTTGTGAATGCTTTGTTGTACCTTGTTATCATTGCTCTGGATGATACATTACAATGCTCATCCAAAGTCGTTTTGATTGGCTGGCTGAAGTTTTCAGAGCCCCGGTCGTCCCCACGAATGTTAAGCACTAGCATTTTGGTTTGGCTACTTTTTAGTTTAGTTGCACGGAAGAGATTTATCACTGCAGGGAGGATGGATGGAGGTACAAGTTGTTTGTTCCTCTTCCAACGCTGTCATAAAATAAAAATTCCACTTTAATGGAAAGTATATTTTTAAATTTCTGACTATCTGACCTCACCTACTTGGAAAGGAAACGTAATACTAACTGATTCTAATCCACTTAACTTCGAATTATCTGTTTTCATCAATTATTTTGTTTATTTGATATGCGCAGACTAATTCTCAATTTTCTTGGCTTCTCGATTATATTAAATTAAATAAACTCACTTCTATTGCAGTATACTATCTTAACAACAAAACCATTACCAAAGAACCAAATACTCTCGCGTTAGTCGAAAAATTAAACCAAGGACTTAATCGAAATTTTCAAAAAAGTTAAATCAACCTAATTCAGTGCAATTTCGACAATGAGATACCATTTAGACAATATACGACTAAATCCTTGTGCAACCGCATCGTTACCACCACTTAAAATGACTATATCCATATATTTTCTTTGTTCATATTTATCTATGCATACATAGGAGTTCTCATGTATTTGTTGTATAACTACTCAGTGGGATAGTGACGTTAGAAACGATATCAAGCGAGATGTGTTTTTGAGGTTAGAATGATTTTGTGCAAACACTATAGTATGTTGGATGAAAATTAGGTGCATGGCTATAACGAAATGACATTACTAAAGCACCAGACGATGGTTAGTGGTGAAAATCTTTCAATGGAGTTTGGAGTTTTAACAATATAAATGCTGCGAATGATATTGAAAAACATAAACAGGTTTTTTGGATTATGTTGCTTTTATAACAAAAACATTATTTTGAAAGTTGAACTGTTTTCTCTTGGCAGCTTATGAAAATTTGAAATGATTTTCTAAAGGGTATTAAAGTGTGAATGTTTAAACTTAAAGTTCTGATTTTGATTACACTCCCTTTGATTTCTGCCGTTTCACTGTTTTTATGAAAGCCAATCAATAATGTTTGTAGATGAATAACTCCACTTAAACAGTTCAGCGAATAAAAAAGACAATCACTAAGAGTTTGAACCCGGGAGCAGGCACTGCTCGTAAAACCTCAAGATGGCCGATCCTACGCGGAGGCGCTGCGGGATATCAGGGGAAGCATAAGGCCCAAAGACACCAAAACTGCCATTAAAGCAGCACGACCAACGCGGTCAGGCCACATACTGGTCAAATTCGGAGCAGAGGCCGACAATAAGGAAGCATTCTGCGACGCAGTAAAGAAAGTCCTCGGCAAAAGCGCAACTATAGCCTCGCTCGAGCCGATGGCAACGATCGAAATATGAGACATTGACTGCCTCACAGATCTGGCCGAGGTAGAAGAGGCCATCAAAAGGGAGTTCCCTAGCGTGGGAAGGATCAAAGTGAGGCTGACACCAGAAAACCATAGGGGGCAACGCATGGCCATAATTGGCTTGACCAAAAATTACGCCGAACCATTTCTGAATAAGGGCAAAGTACGAATAGGGTGGATTGTCTATAGGATACGGCGAAGAACAACGCCTCTTAAATATTTTAAATGCCTTGGCTACGGTCACACTACACAAGTATATAAAGGGCCCGATAGGAGTTCCCCATGTTACAAATTCGGTGAAATGGGACATAAAAGAAAAGAGTGTAAGAAGGAGGCACACTGTATTCTTTGCAAGGATGCTGATCCAAAACCTGATTTTGGACACGTCTTAGGATCAGGAAAATGCCGGATTTTCCAGGAAGCCCTAGCCAAGGCAAAATCAGAACTTCGATGACCCGCATCCTGCAGCTAAACCGCTCAAAATCTGCTTGAGCAGTTTGCGAGGGACATGAAAGCCGACTTCTTGCTGCTGAGTGAGCAACACCATGATAAAAGTTCAGCATCATGAAATCCTGACGAAACTGGTACTGCCGCCATTTGGGTCCGGAACTGTGATTTGCAAGCGGAGAGTTGTGGACGGGGGGATGGTTTCGTGTGGCTTCGGGCTTCAGGAACCACATTTTTTAGTGTGTACCTAACGCTGAACGAATCGGTTTGGCGGGCGCTGCCTCGAAGGTAGACGAAAATGTGCTCGTTGGGTGAGACTTCAACGCTAAAGCAATCAAATGAGGCATGCCTCAAACAGATCCGCGGGAAAAACGAATGCTGGAAATGGTTGCCATTATGGCGTTCGTCGTACTAAACACCGGAAATACGCCGACCTTCCGCCGTATTGGCTGTGAAGGAACCATACCGGACGTGACATTCACCTCGGAGTCCTTAGTACGGAGGATGCACGATTGGAGAGTATTAGAGGACTATTCAGCCAGCGATCATCAGGGCATTCTGCTTGAGATCAGTGATGTTCCCTCCTGACGTCCATTATCTCAGCTTTGTACACGTCGAGGGTTCGTTGAGGTGCTCATAGCAGGCGGTCCGCTGCAGGGAGCTTCAGAGGAGACGGAAGAACTGGTAGCTCAAGACGTGGTGAACTCAATTATAAGCATCATCACGGCTGCTTGCTGCGCTTCTATGCCCCGTCACAAACCCAGGCACGGCACGCCCCCAGTGTACTGGTGGTCAGCTGAAATCGCTGAAAAGCGAAGGGAGTGTCACAAGCTTCGACGTGAGGCTCAACGGGCGAGGAGCCGTCCAGAGGGATGGAACCGGGTGGCAGCATATAAGTCCGCTAGGAAATGCCTTCACAAATTGGTTAAAAATAGCAAGGCTCGCTACTGGCAAGATCTAATGGACAATACGAACCAGGATCCATAGAGCCATGGCTACAAGCTAGTTATGCGGAAGCTTGGCGCCCTACGGAAGTCTTGCATACATGATACGGAGAAGATGAACGAGATAGTGCGGGCACTCTTCCCCGCCCATTCCGTCCGTGTTGACGCTGTACATGGTGAAACAGCAGTCGAGTCTATCTCCTTGGGAGAATGGCTTTAGAACAGGACGCTCCACAATTGATGTGACTGCAGAGGTGATGGGCGCAGGCCAAAAGCCAGAGAAATATAGTCGCACTAAGGGACGGATCGTCCTGTTGGTGACACTCGACGTAGGGAACGCCTTCAACTCCGCTTGATGGGTGGATATTCTGGATACGCTGGAAAACTCTTTTCAAGTTCCGGAGTATCTAGTGCGGGTTTCGAGGGACTACCTAAAAAACTGAAGCCTGCTCTACGACACGACACAGGACCAACGAAGGATGGCTGTTACAACCGGTGTTGCCCACGAATCTATCCTTGGTCCGAACCTGTGGAACGTGTCTTACGAAGGGCCACTGAGACTGGAGATGCAAGATGAATCGCACTTGATTGGCTAAGCGGATGATGTTGCGGCTCTGGTCGCTGGGCGAACCGTTGAACAAGCGCAACTTAGGCTTGGTATGCTAATGCGCTGAGTAGAGACAGTTTAGCACTGGAGTAAACCGAAGTGAGCATCTTGACAAAAAGGAGAATGCCTAGAGCAAGGATGATGATTTCTCTGAGCAAATCAGGGCAACGGCTGAGGAGGCTGCTTCGGGAGTATCGGCTCTGAGTCGATTTATAGCCAACGTAGAAGGACCCAGCCTATCAAGAAGACGCCTCTTGATTAGTGCTGTAGGGTCAGTGCTACTGTGTGGAGCAGAAGTATGGGGCAACGCTCTCAGTAAGGAGGTATACCGAAAACGTTTGGCACAGATACAGATAAGAGGAGCGCTGAGGATTGCATCTTCGTATCCAATAGTCTCTGGTTTGGCGGCGAAAGTCATTACAGGCGTGATACCTGTTGGACTCCTTGCTAGAGAGCGCCGCGCTTTTTACCTGCATCGAAACGAGGATGAGAGGGAGATGGTTTTCCGTGAGGAGAGACAGCGCCTACTCAACGATTGGCAGCATACTTGGGTGAATTGCACGAAGGGAGGGTGGACTGCATGTCCTCATCCCGGATGTGAGACCGTGGCTAAATCGAAGGCATGATGAGACTGACTTTTATCTGACCCAGCTTTTGAGCGGGCATGCATGTTTTCAGTCTAAACTGCACAAGATTGGTCCCTCGATTGTCGGTATTGTCCAGGAGAGGTTGGCAATGTCTGCCACGCATTTTTTTGCGTGCAAAAAAATGGGACAGGCTGCAAATGCACCTCTCCAGGGAGATGGGAGAGCTCACCCCGGATATTATGGGACTCACAGCAGCCAGGGATGTTGGGGCTGGGGGATCGCTTATCTAGCACTTCCTTTTCCACCTACCCTCCCGCGAGATCCCGCAGTTTGAAGGTGCCTCACGGCGTAACAAAACGAGACCTGGCCCGAAGTAATGTGTCAAACGGTTCCAGGCTAGGTTCTCAGGTGGACAGGGGAGGTGTTTAATGGGTAGTCCAGTCACCTTCTTGCGAGCATGGGAGTCCCACACTCTGTGTGTAAATGGGCATTCGTCTCCATACCACAAAAAAATAAACAAAAAAAAGGGGTTTGAAAGGATGCCTGAGCTCAATTGGATGTCTTGTTAAGCGTGTTAGAACACACGGGATTTATTTAATTTGACTACTAAGTTAATTGTAGACGATCAGATACTCTAGGCTTTCTCTATGATATTGCTTGTCTGGAACTTGAATGCTATTTGCTTCGTTTATATTGAGAAAGACAATGAAACTGCAGTCATATGGCACTGTAAAAAAATGACTAAAAATTAAGTAAAAGAGAGTTGACATATTTTTTGTAGACGAAATATGGGAAGGGGAAAGGCTCAAGCTAGAGGTCATCATGATTACGTGGTATTCTAAGTATGATTGACTGAAAATACACCAAGCAACGGGCGAATGGAACATTAACGATATTTGACGATCCCGAGAGCGCGTTACGTGCCTCACTGAAACCTGGCTTACCAAACGAGTATCGAGTAACCCATGAGAAAGCTTGTAAAGAAAACATTAATCAAGGAAAACTCGATGCTTTTCCAGCGACAGAATATTGAAGACCGATAAGAATGAGTCGAAATAAATGTAGGGAGTTGGCAACTTCAAGAAGATGATTCGTGTTAATTTTTTCTGAACAGCTTCTAGCGTGCACCTTAGACACTTCGAACGAGGCAACCAAACTGGTGAAGAGCACTCGGTGATGGGATGATTCAAACTGGAATATAATTTAACACTAGATAATGTACCAGAAAAGATCTAGAAGTTTTTAAAAATCATGCCAGAAATGCGAGAGGCTTTTGAAATTGATCCCAAGAAATAGATTTTATATAAAGTTTAGAGTGTGAAGGGGTCAAAGATGTTGGCTTAGCCTTAAAATTAGATGGAACTTACTCACAATAGTTTATTGTGGATCATATGTTGTAATAAACCAACTCTTTGTCACGATCTTCACAAGTAGAAGGATAATAAAAAAATAAAATTGAGCTGGGTGAACATCTCTGGAAAATATTAATATGTAGGATACCCAAATCTGTTAGAAGGCTTTTTGTCACAGGATGAGTTGTGCTGAAAGTCCTGCCTTATAAACTTATTGCTAAATTTTCAATTTAAGCATTAGAATATTTTTTTTTGTTTGTAATACCTGGGCTAGATGACCCATCAGCTCTTCATAAGTGAGCGAGGAATCAGGCAATAAAATTCGTTTTTCTCCAAATATTTTAATGTACATTTTCGCAGCATTAACTTTTTAAGTTTTGTTGCATTGTAATTTTATTATTGTAGATATTATAAGGCTAGATTTATTATTCATACTTTAACGAATTTTAAAATGTATTTGTACATCAGCAATAGAGGCTCGAATGTTGTAACAAAACTGTTTCATTTCTCAAATGATCCCAATATACCCTTCCCATTCAGGTACTGGTATATTTTTCACTATGAAGCCGGCCCAGTATGGACAGAATCATATAACTCAGACATGACTGAGCACTAGTATCACGTGGAGAATTGAAGACATTTATGTGATCTTCTCTAACCGTGATGGATGTTCACATTATAGGAGCTTGAATTCTGAGTTGGTAAAGAGTGGGAACTTTAGCTTTCAGGCTCCCTCTGGCCAGGTTTTATATCTGCTGCCTTAGGCTTGACGATGTGTTGGCTAATGACAACTCTACATGGAATATCTGGAACTTTCGAGTATCTGGATGGGACTCACAATGCTACAAGTTGAGAGCCAGGTTCACTGTCTTCCACTTGGATTGTTTTCGCACCAGCTAGTTAAATTATTCTTGGCTGAGGTTCTTATATATATGGTCATTTGGCTGGGTCTTGTACCACTTTTCAAATCGTAATTACAAGTGGCATTTTTTCATGGTTGAGAGGTGAAGGCTACTTATGCTCTGAGTGCGGAGCTCCCAAACACGTAAACCTCCCCTGACAACCCGAGAATCTAGACCTGGAACTATTTGACACATTACTTTGCGCTAAGTCTCGTTTTGCTACACCGTGAGATGCCTTCAAGTTGGATGATCCTTCCTCTAGTTGGAGGGGAGGGAGGAGTTTCTAGAAAATTAATCGCCCGATCCTGATGTATCCAGCTGCTGTGAGCGTTTTTTTTCTCTTTTTTTTGGACTGCCCAAGCATAATTTGCTACATGGTTCCATTTGTGAACCGGTCCAAGCATCTCCTGGATAAGACTATCCGGGAAAGCTCTCCTGGTTCCTTGTAGAGTTCCCATCGCAGCCTGTCCCATCTTTTGCATACAAACAATGAATGATAGACATCATCTTCCTCTCCTGCGCAAAATTTACAGTCGGGGGACCGCGACTTCCTAATCTGGTGCAAGTGAGACTGAAAACATCCATCCCCGCTCAAGAGCTGGGTCAGGTAGAAGTCAGCCTCACCATGTGTTCGATTGAACTACGATCTCAGATCAGGGATGAGGCACGCTGTCCATTTTCGATTCCTGCTGCTCATCTAAGGCTGCTGTCAATCATTGAGTCAGCGTTGTCTCTCCTCACGGGCAGCTGTCTCCTTTGTGTCTTCGTTTTGACGCACGTAAAAAGTACGACATTCTCTAGCAAGGGGGTGATAAATATCACGACTAAGATGACTGGCACCACGAATCAGACTCTGTAGATATCAGGATACAATCCTCAGTGTTCTTCTTGTCTGTACCTGTGCCAAGCGTTTTCAGTACAGCTTCTTGCTGAGAGCGTCATCCTATATTTCTGTTCTATACAGTAAAACTGGCCCTACAGCACTCATCAAGAGGCACCTTCTTGATGAGTTGGGTCGCTCTATGTTAGCCATGTGTTGACCGACAGCCAATACGCCTGAAGCAGCCTTCTCAGCTATTGCCCTGATTTGCTGAGAGAAACTCATCTTCGAGTTGATCAGCAACCTCAGGTACTTTACTGATCGTTTCAATTCAACCAGTACTTCTCCAATACTGATAGTTCTTACTCTGGGAACGCTCTTTTTTGTCAGGATGATTACTTCGGTTTTCTTGAGTGTAAGACTGAGTCCACGAGCAGTCATCCAGTTTCTCACGCGGCGTATTAGCATACCTGGTCTGAGTTGCAACTATCGCCGTTACATCATCTGCATTCTTGATTAGGCACGAATCATCCTATCGCCCGTCGTACGATATATTTCACAAGTCTGGGCTAAGAATTCTTCGTTGGCCTTGCACCGTATCATAAAGCAAGCTTCGGTCCTTCAGGTAGCCCCTCAAAAGCCACATACGATATTCTGGAGCTGCATATCCAGAATATCCATTCATCTAGCGGAGCTGAAGGCATTCCGAGCATCAAGTGTCACCAGCAGAACCACCCATCACTTTTGCATGGCGACCCGGGACTCCCTTTTTCCTTGCTGATCAGTTCGAGCCTCGCTATCTTTTGGCAGGCAGGCGTTAAATCATTTCTGCTTCATACATGCAGAGCTTGCGTCGGGCACTAACGACCAAAAATGGGGAAATATATTATCTGACCGTATATTGGTATAACATTGATGCACCACTTGTGGTACATATTCGCATAATTAACTGTTGTTAATCATTCTATCATGTGCAAAGAAATTTGTATTGCAATAGTTCAGTTTGTGTGTTACACATACGTAGTATGTATTGAATTTTTGTACAGTTCGTTCCGTTTGTGAATTCTGTTACGTAAATAAATTAAAATGCCCTCGAAAAATAAATCTGATAGGCAGGTTAACAAAAAAACAATTATTCATATTGAAACAACGCTGAAAATAATAGCAAACCACAAACAAGGTATTTCTGTAGCACATCTGGGCCGAAAGTTAAACCTGTCTAACTTAACGGTTTCTACGATTCTGAAGAATAAAGAAAAGTTTGAACAGGCAAATATTTCAAAGGGAGTTCCAAGAATATCTTTCCAAAGATCGTCAATTCGGGATGATTTTGAAAAATTACTTTTATTATGGATAAACCAGAAGCAATTGCAAAGGGATTCTATTTCGCCAAATTTAATTTGCGAGAAGGCGAACCTTCGCAGATATTGCATCGAAAACTCCCGGGCCATGAACCGCAATAGAAGAGTTTAATGCCAGCAAGGGATGGTTCAAATAATTCAAAAAACTAACGGACATTAATTGCGTCGTAAGGCATGGAGGAGAGGCAAGCTCAGATGCTAAGGCAGCAGAGGCATTTATTGGTGAATTAAAGACACTCGTGGACGATGAAGATTATATGCCTCAGCAGGTTTTCAATTGTGACGAAATGGGCCTTTTTTGGAAAAATATCCTTAAACGAAACTACATAACAGCAGAGGAGGAATTAATGCCCGGCCAGAAGCAAATGAATTTTTTGTGCCAATGCCAGTGGGGATCTTAAAGTAAAGCCTGAACTAGTTTATCATTCGGAGAGTCCACGTGCCTTCAAAAAGCATCATATAGGTAAGAGTAAACTGAATGTTATGTGGAGATCCAATAGTAAAGCTTGGCTCACACGTGGTCTATTTACCGATTTGGACCCCCCGTTAAAAAAATATTTGACAGATACGAACTTGTCACTCCGTGCCTAGCTTATTATGGAAAACGCTCCTTTGCATCATCCGAAGCTAGAAAATTAGATAAAAGAAGAGTTCAAGTCTATGAAAGTAAAATTTTTGCCTCGGAACACTACTCCTTTACTGCAACCTATGGACTAGTAAGTTATCACCAATTTTAAAAAATTATACACTGAAAATTTTGAAGTCTTTGAACAAAGTTATTTATCTTTAGCTGAGTTTTGGAAGGATCACTTCCATATTGTTGCTTGCCAGGAAATTATTGAAAAGGCACGGCGTGGTGTAACAAAAAGAACCCTTGAATCTTCCTGGACGAAACTTTGGTGCAAACACTTTGCCGAATGCGACATTGAAGTACAAATACAATCAGTTGATGTCAGATGGGGCTTGAGGTCAATAATCAGCTTGTAGCAGAGTACAGTGAGGAACTGAGGACTATAGAACTCACAAAATTCATTATGTGACGAATAAGTTGCTGAAGAGGAGCAACCGTCTGGTGGTATTAAAAGAGATGCTCATAGCTTGGGAGTCTGTGTCGTCATTTGTTCAAAGATATCACCCAAATCAGGCTATGGCTAAGCAGGCAACCGGCTTTTTCAATGACAAAACGAGCTTCATTCAGACTTGCTTAGAGATGATGGATCAACTGATTTCGTTGAGACGTCTGTGGAAGATTTCTTTGTGGTTTTCTAGCAGAAAGAGCATGGTGTGGGGTATACCAATGTCTGAAAATTCCATGTCGTGATTGTCTCTAGACATTTATTTCTTGTGGTCCGGGTGATTTTTCTGGACCTTTTGTCCACTGCCCGAAAACAGCAAGATTACCAATTCAGCAGAGTTTGGCTGAAGTAATTTATTTTGTCCATTTTTATCCTAGACGAAATGGTATAAATGGACGATTAAATGTTTAAAAAATTAGTCGAATTGTTGGTGATAACCTTGAACATGTGACAAATTTTAACTGTTCATAAACCGTAAAGCTAATGATGAATAGTATTTGCGAATCATTAATACCTCACTAGTTAGCCTTCCGAGAATGCTTGTCTGGGTATACTTCAGTTCGCTACTCAAACATATCAATTCCTGGAAAATATAAATTAAATTTTTTTCCACTACTCGCTTTATACTCACTCCACTTAAAGCCAACAGTAAATCACTGCACCACAGCTTTTAACAATTGCAACGATTATTTCTATTTTCTACTCAGTTAAGTTTACCACTGACTTCCTCTTTTCCCCTTTCCTCTCTCTCGATATAGGACATTGAAGCTCTTCCAATACCACCATTTACAGTCAAATGGCTGCGTGGATCCTTTCTCTCGCTGTAAGCAATAATAATGAATACATTGTGGATATTCCAATAAATTGCGAGGAAATTGGACGGTCGATTATTGTTATCGGTCATTGCATTGTGCTTGTTTAGGATATTTCGCCTCTATTAATAAACCATAGCATTGTAGCACCACCTATAGGGATTTCCTAAAGCGTGCAACACATTTCTTCTTGATAGTGGCGCTGTTGAAAACCTAACATGGTCCCAGCCTCACTCTTTAGCATGGTACGTGCTTCTCTAAAACTGGTAGCTCTACTCCTAGTTAGCTCTTTTGGCTGCAGTATGGCTGTAATGACTAATTTAGCCCCCCCAGCTCACGCTTGAATCCTGGCGGTTCGAGTTAAACGTTTTGTGTGTTGCATTGCATTTTATTAAGCATTTACCAGATGCCTTTTGAACCTTTTGCCTAACATGTAAAGGCAATTTTACCATTCCGTGTGCCATAAATATTTCCGCTACGGAAGCAAAGGAGGTCATATGGCATTGGAAAGATATTCAATGAATGGACAAGGACGATTACGACGACACTTGCACCACATTTTGCGTACAGTTCGCAGGATATGTATGCGAAACTGAACCACGGGATATTTATGATTTGGTTACAGATGGACCTAATATTTATCGTACGAGTGTATATTGTCATTTATCATATGTGCGTGTAGTAGTTGTGATAGTGGGAATGATCCCGGGTAGGGAGAAAAAGATTTCGTTATGTATATTTAAAATAGTGTATATTCCTTTAAGGAAATGATACTGGTCATCGCATATCAGCAGCGTCTACGACTAGAACTCACCATTTGCGTCAGAATGAGCTCCTGTCACTTCAACCAATGGCCACTATCAGGGTCTCTATGATTCTTCGTGTAGAAAGCTAGAGCTACCAATCTTGACTTGAATCTGATATTAACTTGGTCTTAATTATAAACTTAGACCATTGACTTCAAAATCTTCATATATATGGACTAATTTTTGCCATCTTTAAGAGAATAGATGCATCAATCAAAAAATGTGCTCGTGATAAAACATCTCAGAAAATAGTTCAAATGGACGTAAGTTCACCCACATCTCGACTTGGGTTAGTAGAGTTTTCTCTTTCGCGGAGTTTGAAGGAATTTTTTCGTATTTTGACAGATTTCAAAGACACATTCTAAATAAATTTAAATACCATTCAGTCCACTGAATACAAGAAATACGGGAAATTTCAGCAAGTTGAATGGCGGCTTGCTCAAAAAACTTGTTGAGCTCCTCATCTAATCTGGTAAAAGTAAAGACACAATCGCTCGTTTTGAGGCACAAATAGCCCTTCTGGTAGTAGCAAATCAATAAATTGATTATGGAGTAGCTTGAAGCAGGACATAACTCTATATGATTTTACCTGTCGAAGGATGCAGCTAAGAAAGTTCTGCGTATTAGATACTCATACGCACAAAAATTCTGAATAGCCAAATTTGTCTTCTGTAGGCTCCGATACAGTCGAAGCATCCAAACAACTATGCAATGAGGAAGCCTCAATGCTGTTCAGACCAAACATCTCCGCAATGCCTCAACAAGCTTTTAAGATGCTATAAGTCTTCCGTAAGAAGGTTGCACTGTTGAATCAAGGAAGCAGGAGACAAATGGTTTCAATCCATTTCATTATTCTAGAAAGATGGCAAAAATCTTGCAGTGAATTATGTATATATAATTGTCCGTGAAGGACTGCAGCGATGCTCTGCTGAGTTAGCCGAAGAGGATGGTGAGATCCGCCGAGACTGGCCTTGTCTGGAGACGCATGTATGCACTGGCAGGCCAGCGTTGCGGTGTCGTAGTGCAGGTTCTTTCCCCCAAACACATGGATCCATTACAAACAAATTTCGCACTCACGAATTAAACATGTCAAAATGCTGATCGACTGCTGTTGAGATCGAGGTAACCTACTAAGGGTTGAAATGCTTGTTCAAAGAACAAATTGGGCCGGGCATAAACGGAAGGACTTGCGGAGACTTCGTCGTTACCGACGATACTTATGGCCCACAAATAAGAGTGGGGCATCCAGGTGGAAGCGGTGCCCCCTCGCACCCTCCCAACCGGATCAAGATCCAAACGTAGACGTGGCCATATTTTTCATTTGAGTGAAAAACTCATACAAATGTACTTTGCATGACTCTTTCCATCAAATGAGGAATACAAACGTAGCCAATTTATGTTATAGCGCTATGCGATGGAATCACATAACTCTATACCATAAAAGGGCATGCGAGCGGAAGGCCACTCTACCCGGCAAGTGCCCCTGTTAACCAAGAAGGGAAGAGCTCGTCCGATTTTAGAGGAGGAGCCTGCCATCGTTGCGGGTCCTACACTCGGTCAGGTTGAAAGAAAGGGGAAGACCGAGTTTCGTTTCTTTTACCTAAACATTATTTATTGGATTAAAATTCAAGACAAAAAAATTATAAATAAATATAAAATATTAAGATATCAAATTAAAATGGAAATATAATATTAGAAAATATTTTAATTATTTTGAATTTAAATTCCAATATGGTTCTGGATATGATAAAATAAATTATGCATTGTAAAACAATATATATATTCTTCATTATTAAGTAATCTCAGCATTGATAGTTGCCACAAAATAGTTCTTGTCTTATTTTAAACGACTAAGACTGAGGAAATACTAACAAAAATATAAAAAGAACGCTAAGCATAATTTCTCAGAGAATTCTTTTCATTAATTTCATTAATAGTAACTGATTATTTATTTAAAAAATATATATGGCTAGTTTTTATGTTATTTTATAATTGACGTAAACCTGAGGTTGGTAACTATTTTTTTCGATCATTCTTCCTTGAGTATACTCAGTGGAAACATTATTGACTACTTTGGGATTTAGTCCTCATTTTTCCAGCGCATAAACCCTAATAAAAATTAACATTCAATCCAAACAAAATGATAAAAACTATTCTATTAAAATCAAAAAGCTAAACAAAGCACTTGAGAGATTTTCATTCATTAACTTTAATTTTTACAAGGTTGTATACTTAATTAACAAAAAAATAATAATTAACTTTCGAATCGCAATAATGCGTATTTAATATAATTATTTAAATAAAAGCTTGTTAAACTACGAGGATTCAAATTTTTTTAAGGATATTTTATTTCACCAAGTTACGACAATGGCTTTTTCTCTAATTGGATTTTCGGTTTTTGGTTGTCAAAACAATAATTGCGAAAAGCAGAAATTCATTCAAGACTGACCTGAGTATAATATTCTACAAAACTTTTTAGTTTCCGGACCGTTTTCACCTCCTATTTTACATAGGAATTAAAGGATAGTTAAATTTGGTTTTTCAAAAAAAAAGTAGAAAGTATAAAAGTAAATGGAAGAATTACTAATTTACAAACTAGTTTGCTCACTGAGGAAGAAAGGAAGTACCTTCCGAAACGTGCATATGAGGAAATAAAAAGTAAAATTCACCCAAAAAAGGAAATAATTTTTTTTTTGTTTTGATATAATATTCTAGCTTGGTTTTTTGCAATTTTAAGGGGCATTTTTTTGTAGAGGTAGTATAGTCTTTTGTCAACTGAGATTGAGCTTTCAACAATTTGCATTTCTTCTGATGTTTTTATCGTTTAAATGTTTCACCTGTACTGTAGTTTACGTAAAGGGATCAACCAGGGGATCGCGCTGAGGTCTCAATTTGCCTGTCTATGACACAAATATCGTATTTTTCTCACAGATGTTCTCGCCTAGTTGCCGCAGCGGAAGCCACTTGAATTTTCATTAAAAGCAAATTTTGTGTGGGTTAAGGTTGCGCTCGACTTGTAAGACGATAGCGGCGCTCATAAGATGGAAGTCTGACTAGTACTCTGCTTCATACTTGTTTATTAATAGATTGATTGGTATTCTTTGATTTCTTTGGGATTGAATTCAAGCTCATGCAAGCTTGCACCAACCATGCTCTATATACTGGGGATGCGACGTTTGCAACCACGACATCAATCCGATGCAATTTGAATCTCCAACCCAGTTACGTTTACTTCTCGGTGTTCAACTCCAGTTTCAGGTCCGCATTCAATTCGAAAATGCAGTGGTTGGCATTCTTCTCATCTCCGTCCAGCCAGCGGTGAGAATGAAGCAAGCACATAAGTCGTGGAAAAGTGTGGATAAAACGAGGATAATGCGCGCAAATTCCTTCACTAGTTCGTCACATGCGATGGAACAATAGGCCTGCGAGAATTGGAAATGATCTACCACTGACTGCACTAAGCGAAGTAGGCAACCGCAACAAGAAAAACAATTATGTTTTCGCTAATTGGAGCGATATTTTTGCTAAATTCTAAGTTTAGTTTGCACAAAACTGGAGCGCAATGAATAATAATCACTTTGCAGGTATTTTTTTTGGAATTATTTTGGGGGTTCAAGTAGGAAAATGCACAAAATAACACTAACGACCTCGACGACTCCCGTTCTCCTTTGGCCTCCCTGTTTTTAATCGTCGTCACCTTACGGGACCGCTCCAAAAACCAGTCGGCGAGCCTTCCATCCACTTTCCTTCTCATTGCGAAAGTGCAATCATGGAAGAGCACCGTTGGAAAGGTGGTTGCTGTATCCAGATTTCAATTAAAATGATGAGTATTATTTTAAAGTTACAATTGAAATTCGGATCCGCAAAATGTTGGTTTTCGAGCAGTTTGCTTACGCGACTGCTCGATTATTACAATCTATTGAAGGGTATCGTCACTAGAGCCATCCATCCTACTAACATGTTTTCTAATTATAGCCAATAGTGCAAGAATGTACTTTGAGCTTACAACTAAGATGTATCAATTTAATTCTAACAAATGTTATCAGAAAAAAACTTTAACTCATTTCACGAAATCAATATTAAAATATTCGTAGACTACATATTACACTTATCTTTAGTTATTTAAAATAACAAAAAAAACAAACTGCAATAACATTTAAAGCAGCAAGAATGAGCTGCAACAAAAACAAAAAAGAAAAATCACGAATAACTACAAACGATAACGAATAATTTAGCAATTGCCATTTAGCCAACAAAACCTTAACTGCTCCGCTTGACCAACCGCAACATACATCGCAAATCAGTATCTTAATTGAAACCATTGATCCCGCGATCTCATATCGGAAAATTTTCAATTGTGTTATGGTGGTATACTCATATGATATGTAATCGAGGCATCCTCAAAATCAAAAACATACCTGTTCATGTCAAACACACGAATGCTTCTGGAGGAATGAAGCCAGTGTTGAGACAAGTCGCAATATGCCCGTTAGTAGGGTGGAACAGTTGCGAAATTCAAGGATTTTCTTTCACAGTTACAGACTTCATGACATTATTTTGAAGAAGCTTCAAAATGAATGCATCGACTCTCAACACTTTGGTAGTTTGATGAATTTTTTGAATCAATATACATATGGTATTTCCACTCGATCTCGGGCTTTCTGTAAAACTCAGTACATACACGACGACATTCTCTTTGGAAAACTCGTAACATTTCCATTGTGCTAGCAGTCTGATTATAACAGATCAAACATCCACATGTCAAAACAGATCTAATCAGAGTCTTGTAATAGATAACTTTGACATTTTGATCAATATATCTGTAATGATCAAGATAATGAGATACTCTAAAGAAAGGAGCTGTAGTGCTAAAGCAAACAAAAAAACAAAATCTGTAATGAACCTTCCAAGGGACCTGACCACTTTACGGGCTTTATCGAGTATTTTTTCGACATGCTCAATATAGTACAAATGCTGGCCGAGATGAACGCCGAAGTATCGAGAATAGGATTTATGTGGAATCCGTTCTGAACTACCCTCACTAGCAATAATGTGAAAATCTCTCCAATTATGTTTCAGATCTTGACTGGCTAACTGCAGTGCTGTCCGAAATAAAATTGTTTCGAATTTTTGTACATTCGCTGTCATTCGCCAACCTCCGTATGGGCTTGTCCATCGTTGAACATTTTCTGAAGGTTCTTTTGAGCGACTGATGCTTTTCGGTCTACCAAACAAATTATCAGTGGATATCCATCTACTTGCGAGCCCATCACTCAGTGCATAAATGACGTTCACCTCCCAACCAAAAAAAGTGTATGAAGTTTTTGACAAGCAGGAGGTCCAAACGATTGTAAAACTGCGGAATCTGTAACGGGCTAGCCATGTGAATCATATGGACGAACAACGGATACCCGAAAAGGTATATGTTGGTAGAACTGAAGGGTGGAGACCTGTGGGGAAATTGACCTACCGCTGGTATAGTTCGGTTAGCGAAGACAGCTCATCGCTGCTCGGATTTCAAAACTGGAGGACGCAGTCAATGGTCCGAAACAGTGGGAGGGGTTGGCCCAAGATTGGATGCAACGCTACGTAGAAGAATATAAGGTTTTACCTCATGATTACTAATGCTTTGTATTGTATAATAATAATATACCTGATTGCCAATGGGATGGCCCATGTTGAAATAAGGGGTAAAAAAGGTGAAAATATATGTGGACTATTTTCCCTTGCAAATATCAAGCCATTCACACTAAGCAAAAGATTAGATGGATTTGAGACTTATATAATGATCAACTTTTTTGCTGGGTTGGATTGCACCGGCATTGTCTCAAGATTCCTCATTTATTTTCACTATGTACTCTTTTGAGAAATGGCTCAACCAATGACAATGGAATCATTCCATGAGCTTTTTACACTTGCTTGACTCTTTCTGTGTATTTAACCTTGTCATCAGAGGATCACTTGCTCCGTTGTTTGCACAGTTTTTATGTTTAACGCATTGGGTGACGTTAACTCGTCTCTACTTCCAATAACAAGTCTAAAGTTATCGCAGTTCATGGAAATCCTTGGAGCACTAGTATACACAACAATGCACTATTGATTCCTATGTCCATCACTGCTAAATTATCAACATTATCAAGAAATTCGTTCAAACTCACTCTTACGTCAGCACATATATTTACGAGTATTTTATATGGAATGAGTTTCTTCAGCAACGTCGTTCAGTGTTTGGTGGTGCTTACTAGTCCCTTAAGAGCATGCAGCGATGGTCTGCTCCCTTAGCGAGCTATAAGAGAGCCGAGCTCAGCTGGGTCACGTGCTGGCAGCTAGCTTCTGCGTGTCGTGAGGCAGATTCTTTTTGGCAACACAAGCACTATACGACAAAAGCTTTTTACGCGTATGTGTCAAACGATCTAAAAATCCAAACCGAAAAACAGGATCAGGACTCAAGAAAGTGACCGAATGTAACGCGACATTCCGTACAGGAACCTACCTACTTTTCCTTCTAACGCATGTGCGACGCCCTGCGAATCAGATCTAAGATCCCGATGACCTGGCTCGTGTGGGAGAACCATTCATCCAGTCCGATATCTGGCTCAAAAGCAGAGGAACCCACCATCGATTTTGGTCTCATACCTGCTCAAAGACGTAAGGAGAAGACCGATTTTAATTTTCTTTTTTGCAATGCATTTATAATTTTTTCTCTTTTCAATTAATGTACAATACGTTATAAGTATTACTGGATACACATGTTTTTTCCTTTCACGCCTTGTCTATCCATATGTCCGTGCGTCACAGCAAGTTTTCTCAGAAAACTCCAACTTTATGATAAGGTCACAAGTGGTAGTCTCTCAAAAGTTTAGGTCTTATCAAATATTTCAAAATTTTTTAAGAGAGTCCCCACTTGTACTGAAGTGGCATTCAAACTTTTATTTTTACCAAATGTAGTCGAGAACACTTATAACTTTACAGTTACGTAGATGAACATAAGATCCTTATGTTTATGAAAATCAGATCATAATGAAGTGAGTTCTAGTAATTTCAATTCTATGGAACTACAACACGAATAACACGTATTGATGGCTGATATACGAGCTGTGTGTGAAAACTAAGTTGACTTTTCAAATTTTGCGAGCAACGTTCATTTGATTATCGTTTTTTTTTTTATTTTTTATGTTGGTACACTCGTCACAAACATATGCTTACAGTTTCAGCTATATCATATGTCTAGCTTGTTTGTAAGAGGCATAACGGTTAGAAGTGTTTGCGTGCTTGGCAATTTTTTGCTTTCGAAAAAAATGGATCAAAGATCAAGATGGCCAAAACAATACCACAATCATGCCTCAGCCACCATATTCACTGGATTTGGGCCCATGTGACTTTTTCTTGTTCCCGAAACTGAAGAGACCTATCAAACGATGGAGATTTGCACCTTTGAGGAGATTAAGACTGCATCGCTGGGAAGCCTCAAGGCTATTTAGAAAAGTGCTTATGAGAAGTGGTTCAAGGATTGAAAAAATCGTTGGGACAAGTGTATTGTCACAAGTTTATTGATTACTTTGAAGGGGACAACATAAATATTGACGAATAAATAAATATTTTTTCCTAAAAATATAAAGTCACCTTACTGTTTGAACATACCTCGTATATTTCAAGCTGACCTAGACACTCTCATTTTCTTTGGACTTTTAAGAAAATTTGAGGAATAATGTTTAATTTTAGTATGTTCAAATGATCAAGCATTCAGAAAAATTATTAAAGCTGGTCCCAAATGGTGGCTGTTATGTGCTTATGAAATCCGTTCAATACATTTCTCGTACATTGGCGAATGTTCTGCCGAGAGGTATCTGGTAATTTCGAGCAGATTAATGAATGGAGCAGTGACTCACTTCTAAATGTTGATCATGCTTGGTGGGTTCTCGTGGTTTCGAGTAAATTCATTTTGTTGATTTTCTTAAGGGTTGTGAAAACAATTGCGACAGTAGGTCGCAGTATTATTTGTACATGTAAAACTGCCCCCACCTCAGTTCTTTTCGCCCCGAAAAGATGTGTCGCCAGTTGTAGTCATTTTTCCCTGGGTGTAATATGGGGCAAGACGGTCCAGATGCACGATTTTCATTTTGGCTCTCGGCTTACGGTGTTCCTGTATGCGATATACGACGTCGTTGATTCGCTTTGTAACCCAGTATAGTCCCTCCAAATTATGCTGCAACTTTGGAGACCTACCCTTCCGTCACGGTGGGTTATATAGCCACACCAAGTCATCTTGCTGGAAGCCAGTAGAATTTGCCTTTAGATCATACCTGGTCTTCATGCGGTCAGTAGCCGATTTGAGGTGTTTTCGCACTGTTCGATATATCTGGTTCAACCGTTCTCTTAGCTCACTTGCGTACTCCGAGATCGTTTGCGGTTTCCCAGGGAGTGTCCCGAGCTTAATATCAGCTGGCAAACGAATAGTCTTTCCAAAAATAACTTTGGCTGGGGCTTGACCCGTCGATGCATGTTCGGCAGCTCTGTACGCCATCAAAAATAGTGGGATGTGTCGGTCCCACTCCCTTTGGTTCTCGTCAACCATTTTGGCCAGATGTTTATTGAGCGTGCTGTTGAAACGTTCGACCATTCCATCGGATTGGGGATGCAGCGATGTTGTCCTCGTTTTCCGTATTCCCAGCAGCTCGCACATTTCGCCAAAAACTAGTGACTCAAAGTTTCGGCCTTGATTCGAATGTAGTTCGCAAGGCACGCCGTACCTACTGACCCAATTTAACACTAGTTGTTCGGCTACAGTAGTTGCTTCCTGGTTGGGAATGGGGTAGACCCCGGGCCACTTGCTGAAATAATCGGCCGCAACCAGCGTGTATCGATTTCCGCATTCGGATTCAGGGAAGGATCCTGCGATGTCAACAGCAATCCTTTCAAACGGTACACCAACGTTGTAGGTTTGCATTTGTCCTCTCAGCCGTCGCTTTGGACCTTTGACGGAAGCACAAATTGTGCATCTACGGCACCAGTCCTCTACGTCTTCTCGAGCATGGAGCAAGTAAAACCTTTCCCGTAATTTCGCTAAGGTCTTGTTAACACCAAGGTGGCCGCCTGAGGATCCTTCGTGCATCTCCTTAACCACATCGTGTATACGGCTTTTGGGAAGTATAGTTTGCATCCCATAGGAGCTGCCATTCGCCGTTTCCCATTTCCGCTTTAGTGTGCCCAATAACTTTTCAGGGTGGCGCCGTGCATCGAAACGTCTTTCCACTCAGGTCGCCCAGTTGTCTCCTTCCATACGAGCAATGGCCCGATGTCTTCATCGGCTAACTGGGCATTTCGAATCTCCTCCGGTGACCAACCTTCATCGAATCCGGCCGTTATCAATCGCAGGTCAACGGGCGGTTCCTTTTCCTCAATCCGTCGGCAATGCTTGCAGCTAGCTGGACATGGACGACGAGATAAGGTGTCAGCATTTCCATGAACTCCGCCCTTCCGATGAACAATTTCGAAACCGTATGACTGCAATCTTTCGATCCATCTCGCAACTTGTCCCTCGGGGTTTTTGAAGTTGAGCAGCCATCTCAGCGATGCATGATCCGTTCGAAGAACGAATTTCTGGCCATATAGGTACTTGTGGAACTTCTTGGTGGCCTCTATTATAGCCAATAACTCCTTCCTGGTCACGCAGTAGTTCCTCTCACTTTTTGAAAGAACTCGACTGTAATACGAGAGGACTCTTTCCTCGCTATCGATCTGCTGGGAGAGTACAACTTCAATCTCGCCGTTGCTCGTGTCAACTACAAACATTTTTCCGGGTTTTGGATATGCCAGCACGGGTGATTCACACAGCTTCTCCTTCATGGTCTCAAAGGCTGCCTGGCATTGTTCATTCCAAACATACGGCAAATTTTTCTGGGTTAGCTGATAGAGACGCTTAGCTATTTTGGGAAAGTTTTTGACGAATTTTCGATATTAGGTCGCCAGACCCAGAAAACTTCATAGTTGGCGCTTGTTGTTTGGTGTTGGCCAGCTTTTCACGGCTTCAATTTTCTTAGGGTCTGTTTTGACCCCTTCTGCTGATGCAACGTGTCCCAGGTATTTTACTTCAGCTGCAAAAAGGGTGCACTTGTCAGGACTAAGTTTCAGATTGGCCAGTCGCATTCGGGAGAACACCTCTTCTAAGTTCTGCACATGCTCTTCGAACGTTCTTCCGATAAAAATGATGTCATCTAGATACACCAAGCAGTATTCCATTAGGCGTTTGAAGGTGGCTGGAGCATTGCAAAGCCTAAATGGCATCACCATAAATACGGTCTTCTCTCGGTCCTTCTGGTCGGTTTCTAGAAAACTATTTTACGCCAGCTAAAGTGTCCATGATGTCGTCGATGCGTGGAAGTGGGTGACTATCTTTCTCAGTGACGGCGTTAGACTGCCTATAGTCAACATAAAAACAAGCGCTACCATCTGTTTTCTTTACTAAAATTGCTGGCACGGCCCATGGACTGAAAGAAGGCTCCATAACACCTTGTTTTCTCATGTCCGAGATCAGTGCGCTCACTTCTTCTTGTTTGGCTATAGGAAGACGTATCGGCACTTGTCGAAATGGCTTGGCTCCCTGTGTATCTATGACGTGAGTTACTATACTCGTTCGGACTGGGTCATTTGGGCTTCATGAGAAGATGTCACTGTACTTGGTGACCAGGTCAGAGGGTTGCTTGAATAGCTGCACTGGCAATTTGGCCTGCTTCAATACTGCAGACGTGAGTTCCCGGGCCTTGCCTGTGCCTTGCCTCTGTTTCCAATGAAGGTTGTAAGCAGCTTCCAAAGAGGTGATGGTGAAAACAAGCTGGCAGTTACCGATGACTTCTCCCGCTTTGATGCTTGTGGTTGAGTTTGTGGTGTTAAGGACTCTAACCGGCGCATATCCGTTCCTTATAGATCTTATAAGGCTTCGTCCTACAATTAAACTGCGCAATGCCCACGTCTTTGTTGGCTCTATCAGATAAGATCGGTGGTCTACAGAATCACCATCAAGCTTGGCCCATACAATGCTTTCGGAAGAATTCGGTTCATCCGTGTCGGTACGTACTACCACATTCATCTTGGAAATTCGGACGCTGAGATCCTCCATCAATACTTCGACATTCCGCCATTACAAATACCCGTTTGCTCAAATCAAACGTGATTCTATGTGATCGCAGAAAATTCATTCCGAGAATGCAGTCATTCATAATGTTCGCGGGCAGAAAATTATGTCAGAATACAAGGTCTCCCAACTGTATCTGGCAGTTGACCTCTTGATGGGCAGGTGCACTTTCTTCCGTAGCAGTTCGTAGTGAGAGAATCCTGCCCTTGTGAAGAAGTTGTTGCCTCACTAGGTCTGGTCGGATAATCGATCGGGTTGCACCAGTGTCGATTGTTATGGTGCAATGTTCTCCGTCAATTTGACCCGGAAGGCATTAGTCTGCTTCTCCCCGATGTAGTGTTGACTTCTGCATCCGATGCCATAGCTGTGACCGATAAATCTGCTTCAGATAATCGTCTCCATAACGCATGTCCAGCACATTCATTACACCAGCCGAGTTTGAGTGTAACTCAACGAGGATAATCTGCAAAAGCTCGGCAGCTGGGCCTCTTAGAGTGCCTGCTCATTCCAGTGATTTGTCCTGGCGGTGGCTTCAAACTGGGTTTTGTAAATACTCCAGACCGTTTACCCGTCGAATATTGGTTCGTTCACATTTCTGGATGTGCTTTGCGCTGCGGTTATAAGCGGGGCAGGTGAGATGGTTACTACTGCCTTCGCTGTTTCCAATTCCTTTTCCATTTTTTTCCATCTCATGGTTGATTCTCTTCTCGACCTGGTATACCTGTTTCTCGACGCATTTAATTTTTTTGTTCAGACTACCGAGCTCCTCTTTTATTTCGGTTGACTGTTTTTGCAAACCTGCCTTCAAATCAGTTGACTCCAGCTTCTGTGTGATGCCCACCTTCATTTTGAATGCTTGTTTGTCTAGCTCCGTTGATTGTCCCCCAGGTTCTGTGTGATATCTGCCTTGATTTCAAATGCATGTTGTCGCTGCTCTTGCTGCATCAGCATCAAGATTTGCATCAGCGCATTTTCTGGTTCCTTTGATTTTGGCGTTTCTGCTTCTCCCTTTAGCTTCGACATGGTAAATACATTAATTTTCGAATGTAAGCTTCGTGGTGTTTTTATTATTTTGGCTTGTATTTTTTTTTCAGAAGTTTCTACGTTGCATTTCACTGTTGCGAATTTAAAAAAAAAAATGTTTATAAGTTTTCACTTTCAAAATTTTCATTCTCACTTCTGACAACACTGTCGCGTGTTACGGTTCGCGGCCGATAATTTTAATGTTCTGGGAAGGGGAAAACGCACTGTATTTTAAATTAAGTTAAACGAGTTTATTTACCAAGAATGCACAATCATTAATTTCACGCCTTTACAAATCGCATTTTAATTCAATTTTCACTGTCTATTAATTTATATTCCAACTGTCTGTATCACGAAAATCACTGCACTATCAATCAATATCGCCTTTAATTCGTGCTCCACTCTTATCGCAGTTTTGAATATTACCCTCCATTCATTCAGCTCGGCTTTATATAGGGTCTCTAGTCATTCAATCCATTTCTTGTACATTGGTGAATGTTCTGACGAGAACTACCTGGAATATTCGAGCAATTCTGAATACCCGCAGTGACGTCACTTTCAGATATTGATCATGTATCTACTTGGTTCATCCTTGTGCTTTCGAGTAAATTCATCAATCATGATGTTGTTAATAGTTGCGACAACAATTGCGACAGTAGCTCGCAGAATTGTTTGGACATCTAACAATATGATATATGTTGTTGGCATTGCATCGTTTATTATTTGGAAAAATTTAAATCCCACCTAGAACCAACGTAAAAATAATATGTAAAGAAAAGTTTTTTTATGAGAAATATCAACTGAAATGATAACACCACATATATGGAGACGAAACAAGAAAGGGTTCAAGACTTATGATTTAATAGCCATTCAAAACGTGGTAAGGTAAACTTAAGAAGCTGCTAAGCCATCTGAACTTGTCACAGAAAAAATCGTTGCCACATTTGTCCCTCAAAATTATATAGGACCTCTCATCGATATTTCCGTAAATGCAACCGCAATATTTGCTCTGAACACCCAGTAAAAAAATATTGTTTGTAACATTTTTAATGAACAGTTAATAAAAAATAATGTTCGAGTGTACAGTCTATTGTTCTTATTTTAACTTTGCTTCTTTTCAAATGCCCTAGATTTCATACGGTGTCTGATGGACACTACTGGTCACTTACATTAGTAAAGTATACTGGGTTGTTAAGGATTAATTCAAATTTTTCACAACAAAATTACCCATAACATCCTAACAGCGAAGTCGATCTTGTATTCCTTAAACACTTCCAACAAACAACCTTGACTTTGTCAATATTTTCAATAAACTCATTTTCCCCCATTTATTGTAACATCACCAATGCACCGGCATTGAAAACTCGGCGTCAAATATTATCAAAATCCTTTCCGTTCACCAATCCACTATTAACTAATTCCGTAAGCATTTTACACGCTCTTTCAAACATTGAACGCCTGTTCACCCATTCCCACTTACTGATTGTTTCGACACAATTAGCTCAATTTTCTTGAGATTCCAATTAGGATAGTTGTACGTGATTCGGCTTTCTCGGCTGTGTATGAGACGACTCCGTCGACAGGATCTCGAAGGGAGCGATTCAAATGCGAGACGAGATACCGAAAGGAATGTAAGTCTTCCGGTAGTAGTTAGTAAGCACATTATGATTCAGAGTGTTAAGACTCGTTAAATTCTTCATTCAAACCCTCAATACACCTCAGTAACCACACGCTTCCCACTCCCTCCTCGGTAGCATCACCGCGCCTGAGAGGCATGGCTCTATCGGTCTTTCATCAAGCTTAGTCGTCGTATATTTGTCTATCCATCGACTTATCTATCCTTGCTACCTTCCAAGCCTTGTACCCGCCGACGTACTACACCAATTCTGGTTACGTGATGACTAAATAGATAGTACACATCCTCAAAGGCATATTCCGGGGTGCGATTATTAGGGATGAATACTAAACAGCAGAGCATACAGTCAGTGTTCCAGAGTGGATTGAGTATGCTAAAAACAAGGATCCCTCCCCGAGTCTTACCATTACTTACTCGTACTTCAGCGTGTAAAGCATCCTGCTATCAGTAAGTAAGATTGGTAGGATGGTAGGTTAATGATGGCGAAATGGTTTGATATGAATAAAGCGGGGCTGAGGTTGAAGGATGTTCGGCTGGCGAAATGGAAACTAGTCTGAGGTAAAGGTTGAGAAAATGCACGAGAGCTGTATTTGTTATTGAAAATTATGGATAAGAGATGCCACCACGTTTCTAGACTACCCAATTATCCTAAGATATCATGCTTTAGTGTCGAGATAAGATGAGTAGACGGGTTCCGTTGTCTGGAGGGGATGAATAAGAGATTGCTGGAAAGACTGGAGGAAAATATCCGACAAAACTATGAAGGGTGAAATTCAGCATAAAAATATTTTCGCTAAGGTTTTTTTACCTTAAATTGATTTTAAACAAAGGAAAATAAGGGTTGATAACATAAATAAAATAGATATAGACACATCGCTTGGAGACGTTGAGTTTTGCGAGATATGGAAATTCCACCACACAAAAACTTGTTTCAAACGAAAACCAGTCGCGCAAAATAACTGAATTTAAACACGCGAAGTTCACTTGAGTGAAATACGAAGCTTTCATTCTGAATGTATCTTCCGTGGTTGATACTATGAAAGAAAAATAGATAGTGGAATTCAGGGATTATTCGAAATTTCAGGGTAAATCTCCTTTAAAGTGCTATATGTCCCAAAAACTCATTTAATTTCTAAACTATGTCTTATAGATGCCTGATTAAACTTACTGAATGCGCTCGTAAACACGTCATTTATGAAACCTTTATGCTACAAAGAAAATTCTTCAATTTAAAGATATTCTTGCCTAAATCCTGTAACAGACATCCTTTCAAAAAATCTTCGCAAAATCTCTCGAATTTAATTGACTCATCAGTCGTTCAAAGAAAATGATAAATATTCATTGAAATAGATAAAACCACAAAAAAATACACACAAAGGTCCTTGACATATAAGTGGATTGCTCTAAATAAACTGAAAAGGATGTTGCCTCTCATATGTCGTTAGCGTATAGAGAATTTGTTTTGGTTTTCTCAAGGAAACGTTTGAATGGTCCATAATGAATTTCCAATGAAATCATTTGTAAATTAATTTTGCAATTTTGGTTGAGAAGCATGCGAATCAGAATCATCAGAAAAGGATATTTATTCAAGGAACTATGACACAATTGCTCAAGTAAGTGAAAATAAGTTGAAGTATGTCGTTGAACTGGTGTTTACGAGTACTACTCAAAGATTCAGCGGAATATTAGCGAATATACGAGTATACCATGTGCCACGCTTCCGGGATCTTAAGATAATTTGCACTAGTTTTTCAGTTGATTGCGCTTCATTGAAGAAGGTGAAAGGCACTTAAACTGTGTGTCAAAACCTAATTAGTACTATAGCTCCTTTTATTGATGGGAGTGAGTAATTGATTGAGGCAATGGAAATTATTTGTGGAAAAGAGGATACTAAATTTTCAAACTGATTATAATATTTTATGAGTGCTTTGATTATTAAGTGGTGGATCTCTTAGCGTTATTCATTGGACTTTGTTGCAACCGCGGAAATTTGAAGTTGCGAATGGGAGAGCCGGTACGCCGGAATTCGCAACAATCGTGGGGACGACCCAGACCCTGAGTGTCTCATTTAGCCGGGCAAATAAGGAGTCGGCAGGGGTAATTATGAGTTGGATCGGATGTTCTTAGCGTGAAAGGTACCTAGCAGCTTACCGGATTCATCCTCAAGTTCATAAGAAACTTGCCCAATACGGCGGTGATCCACTACAGGAACAAACCGTGGAGCAAATTAGCCGCAAAACGATCGGCTGCTCATGGTGAAATTTCACACGAAAACTTTCTAATCCTGGAGTAGCTCACGGGGGCGAGCCCGAAAGTTGTAACATTGAGCTCCCTTGAAATAGGCTTCTTCCAGCTTAGCTCGGACGCGGTCTTATACGGCTCGCAGACGATTACTGTTCGCACGTAACTGTATTTTTCCATCCTCAAAAGCATCCAAGCTTCTAAGGAGGGCGTACTCAGAGCCATGCTGGATAGGGTAGTACCCGAACATGAGGAAATAGGGCAAATACCCTGTGGACTCATGAATCACCTTGCAGAAGGCAAAACACAATTCCGGAAGATTCTCGTCCCACCTGCCATGATCGGACCCTATGTAGGCTCTGATGGCGTTCATTGTCGACTGTTTTGATCTCTGCGAGGCATTCGCTTGCGGTGAATGATATGGAGTGAAACAGTGCTGCACTCCATAGTCGCTCAAAAGCTCAGCGAATACCTTGGGGGCAAATCGCACACCGTTGTCTGAGTGAAGCCATTCGGGAACTTCGAAGATCAAAAAGATTTCGCGCTCCAAGTATCGCACGGCTGGTTCCGCAGTGGCTTTAGCCATGGGCTTGAGCCATATGAATTTGCTATAACGGTGCAGGCCCACAAAAAATTGAGTATTCGCTGATTTTGAACGGGGGTATGGACCCATGAAGTCCACAAACAGGCACTGCATAGGTCTCGCTAGTCTCGTGATGCGCCCATAGGAGGTCTCAAAGTGGAATTCGAAGGCTTGACCTGTTTGCATATTGAACAGCTCTGGATGTGCTGAATAACATCGCAAATGAGGCCAATGACTTCGGTTGTCTTACAAATTCCACAATGAGAGCCCCGGAGATCATCATGAGCTCGTGCTATAAGAGCCTATTGGTGACCCCAGGAACCCATAATTTTGTTCGGGGAATATCCGAAGTCAGCGTTACAGGAAAGCCAGTACTGATGTACACCCGGCCATCAGCAAGGTGCAAATTCTGAAACTTATCAGGTTGCTTCACGATTTGCTCTTTGAGATGTTCGTACTCGGGCTCCTGAAACGCAGACTGACGTATCAAACCATCCATATGGATGTGCTCCGGGAGGCAAGCAATGAGCCAGGCCACCCGCTCGTCCTGCGAGCAAGGTCTCGAAAATGCATCCGGTACAACGTTAAGAGCACCTTTTTTGTGTTCAATTCGGAAGTTGAACCCTTGCAATTTTAGACTCCAGCGAGCCAATCGACCAGAAAGCTCCGACTGCAGCATCAGCCATTTAAGACTGGCATGGTCGGTTATGATGGTGAAGGGCAACCCTTCGATACATGCCCTGAATCTCTTTACACTCTGCACCGCAGCTAAGCATTCCAATTCAGTAATGCTATGGTTACGTTGCGCAGCGTTGAGCTTCATTGACATATATGCGATTGGATGCTCTCCACCCTCATTGTCTTTCTTGAACAAAATACTTCCTATACCCACTGCACTTGCGTCACACTGGATATAGATCTACCTTTTAAAATCGAGATTGGTCAGCACTGGAGCAGAAATCAACAATTGCTTCACTTTATTGAAGGCACTATTGGCGGCAGCAGACCACTTGAAGGCACGTTTGCTCTTTAGCGAATCCGTTAAAGGGGCCGTAACCGATGCGAAGTTTGGAATACAACGCCTGTACCATCCTGCCATGCCCATGCACCGTCTCACGTCTTTGGCCGTTCGGGGCTCAGGATACGAGACTATACCTGAAACCTTCTCTGGGTCGGTACGCAGGATACCATCACTTACTACAAAGTCAAGATATTTGATTTCCCTCTTGACGAACTTGCTCTTTTCAACATTGATGGTCAAATTGGCGTCCCTGAACAGTTTTGCAACGGTACTCAGGAGAACCAAGTGCTTTTTCCCCACGATTGTTGCGAATTCCAGCGTACCGGCTTTCTCCTATTTGCAACTTCAAATTGCCGCCGTAATATGCTCCACTTTCCTTTGGGCGCCATCTGTTGCGACCGCGAAAATTTGAAGTTGCGAATGGGAGAAAGCCGGTACGCCGGATTTCGCAACAACTTCTTATCAATCAAATATCAATATTCGAGATCGCTTGCTTCTCAGAAAATGGTGAATCCTTTTAATCTAAAAGAAGAACAACTTAAACTGGTGCTGCGGAATACTATACTTAATTGAAAAAAACCCTGGACAGGTGCGCATTGGACTAGCGCAGTGAGGGCTCCGTGCAATGAATAGTTCATCTATCAGATTTTTTTTGTTTTTAATTTGACGAACATTTGTATGTGTTAAATAAAAAAATGTTTAAAGCATAGATGTCAGAGAGAATGGGTGCTAAATGCATCGAAAGAAAGATGAAGCAATTCATGATGTGGCGTAAAGTTGGCATGTTACCAGCTGTTGATTCGAATTTCAAATAAGTTTGACGTAATGTCTCCCACCAAATTTCGCGTTTTGAACTAAATCAATTTTCCGTGTGGCAATTCTAATGGAAACAATATAAAAGATTCATCATGACTTATCCTAAGAGGGATACGTTCCTGGCATGCTTCCTATAGATGTTTTTACAATCCCACATACATCACTCAACTTTCCTATTCCCGACACAGCAATACTCGCGATCACTGTCAAACTTTTCAGTTTAATTCATTAACACCTTTGCAACACTTTTTCACTACATTCAACAGGGTTTATCTCACAAAATTGGTCTGTATACAATTTCAAATTCAACTTGACAAGATGTTTCTCGTCATCCGTTGAATTTCAACGAATCACATGTTTTCAATCATATGGTTGAGTTCTCGTTAACAATTCGGGGGTCAAAGTATAAGAGGAGATGGATTTTTGGGAGAGCAGCCAGAGAGTCACCTGAGTGTGTAGATGCTCTAGCAGCGGGAAAGGCGTGGGGATTTTAGTTCATATGGGAGAGGAAGGTATGTATGTAGTAAAAAACCTTCACTTATGTATGAATGATAACAAGCATATTTCGCTGCCATTACTTTATATTGTATATCTTTGGCGTATGCTAGAGAGTTCTAGAGAGAAAAATTGCTAGATATATTAATATCAAGTTTCTGAAACACCTCCCTCTCTCTTTTGGAATGTGGGGGGTGTGAAGTTTGTGCGATTTAGAACCTTAACTCGCTCATGCTGTGAGCACTTCAGTACTCGTCTACTTTCTTAAGCCAGTTTCAGTTATTATATGATTTGGAAAATAATTTTTACAATGTTATTGGGCAGATAATTGGCAACCTGAGTTCATCACTGTATTATAAAGTTCGAAGGAGTGCCGGGGTACTAGTATTAAGGTTGTCGTTTGTGTCAAATAGAGTCAGCGCCTTTTTACGAAAGTATTTTTCATCTGTCTCAATTTTTAAGTTCTTGTAGATGTCAGTGCTTCTAATATACCATGTAACTCTTAAAATCTTTCTAACGATTCTATTTTGGAAAGACTAGAGTGTTTTTTTGTTTGTCTTTATCTTCTGGTAGAAAGTAGAACTACTGTATCGATGACAGCGTTGGTCGTAGAACTTGTGGATATATGAGCATTCGATTTTTAAGGCTGTTTTTTTGGGTTTACTGAGAGGGTATAAAGAAGAGAGAAGTCCAATGCAGTATCTTTGTTGTATTTGCAGCACACGGTTTTCAATCCCCTCCCTTAGACGTGCATGTTTCAGTCACAAGAATGCTTACTAGATTCGGAGAAAATCAGTTGTGGTAGATTGATAGATAGACACACGATTGGTCCTATAAGGATTCCATTTTCACATTCAAAACTTTGAATTAAACCCCCCTTCCCTTTAAGATCATTTGCCTCGAGGGGTCTTATTAGCTGCAATGTTTTTACGCCTGACAGAAACCGTCTTTAGGATGTAACCAGCGCACCGTGGCAAAAAGATAGAGTCGAACTACTCACATTGACTTGGGTAATAAACTTTTTTCATATGAACTATAAAAATTATACATTAATTTAAGCCAAATTACATTAGACCACATACGGTCAAATGTACTACAAACTCTTTTTAAACTTTCAAAAGCTTAAAAAGCTGTCAAAATTATCTATGAGTATATTAAATGTCTCGAATATCGAATATTGAAACGAACCTTATGTAGGTGATTTAGTTATTGTTGCTTAAAATGCCCCGTCGCTCAAGGGAAATGTTTCTGCATTATGAGCCGATATATATGGGTTCGATTCCTGTCAAAATTAATGAGCATAAAAGAATTTCAGAAAATTAACTTAAATGATTGATTATTTATCCTCAATAAGAACCAACGTCGTAGAAGGAAAGAAGACGAGGAAAGTATTTTCGCGGAAGACCTTCACCATAAATTCAAGGTAATTTTTTTTTTAATGGACGTTTGGACATAAAATTACACAACCTCATTTTTTTTTAAGTATGAAAACAAACAAAAACAAACTTTTTGGTAACTTGTCGTAAGCTTTTTCTGAACCAAAACTACCAAAAAATATTTTACCACCCATATCGGGAATGCTCTGGCCGGGGCTTGCTCATCCGGAGATGGGCGTAGTCACCATTCGCTCCTTTTTAACCCCTTAAAGCTGATGAGTGGCAAGACTACGGCTAGCCAGTTAGTTAACTTTTTTTTTGCTAACGCAACAATGAACGAGAGACAAAAATGTCCAAAGCCAGAAAATTAAATTGCCCTTGAACTAGACAGAACTGCGCGCTTTCACCAAAAATAATTTGTTAAGTATCAACGCAAAAGCAAAAGAACAGAAATGACTCAAACCCGACCCAGACTTGCAAATAAAAAAAGACCCGAATGAAATAGCTTCCTTCGTAAAATAAACAATTGCACTTTTCTCCGATTTCACCATTAATTTTTCAGGTCAATAAAAAAAGGGAATTATGTGTTAATTAACAAAATTCGTAACACATATCTATCAGTTCTTTTTCTACCCAATATAGAGGGGGCCCTGATGGCCTGCTGACATCGATCGCTTGTAGTGCGCTCAATTTACTCGCCTACTATTTCTTGAACTCAAAACTCTAGCTAGTTGATTGTCATATCCAGTTTCTGCTTATATTCTCCTCAGAAGACTTCGATTGATTTCTTTACTCGTAATACACGTTCTTGGTTCACTACTTCTGTCGTCGCTCCAATCTAAGTTTCATACCATCTCCGTCCTTGTAAAACCTTCGAGTATGTTTCAAGTTTATACTGTTGAGCGCTTGGTGTAGATTCAGTTGAGGCGGACTCCTGATTAACGCTGGTCTGGCTCTGAGTACCTGTCCTTTGAAGGGCTGGTACCAACCCTCACGTAGTCTGCCTATTCTGCAAAGATAGCCATGGGACCAAAAAAGCGAATACATATACGAACGGAGATAGCGATTCCGAGGGGATCCAACAGATATGGCATTACTGAACTCACCTAACAAAACAACAATGACTAAGACATTAGAGACTTTACTAGACACACAACAAAGATTCAAAGGGCGAAGAGAAACGCATGACTAAGCAAAAAGGCTCAGAGAGCACATATTAGCTAGATATAATTGCGGGGCTTGGGCGAAGTACTCCGGCACAACCAACAAAAGAAGAGCGCATAATAACCCAATCCTAGGCCAAAAAGCATACGAAGGCGGTCCCAAAAGTACCCGACTCGACAAAAAAAATCGTAAAAAATTGCGAAAATGTTTTTTTATTGTTTTAAGATATTCTCCTTTCAGCTCGATATACTTTTGCCGACGGTGTTCAATAGCTTTAATACCCACTTTATAGTAGAAACCGTCAAGCTCCTAAAATAGCTACTAACCACAGACTCTACCTTTTCATTGTTGGCAAATCTTTTGCCGCCGAGCCGTTTTTTCAAATTCGGAAAAGAAAATAATCCAAGGGAGCCAGATCTGGCGACAAGGGCGCGTGAGGAAGCAATTCGAGCGTTAACTCATTGATTTTAGCCATCGCAATGACGCACGTGTGGATTGGTGCGTTGTCGTGATGAAACAACGTTCTCTTTTTCGTCAGATGGGCCGTTTTTTTTTCTTGATTTCATCTCTCAAACGCTACAATAAGGCTGCAATACGCTGTTGATTGTTCTTGCTTTTTCGAGATAATCAATAAATATTATTCCATGCGCATCCCAGAAAACGGATGCCATGACCTTGTTAGCTGACTGAACTGTCTTTGCTTTCTTTGGAGTCGGTTCTCCCTCTTCAGTCCACTGCTTTGACTGCTCCTTGGTCTCAGGTGTAAAATACTGGAGCCATGCTGCGTCCATGGTTACAAATCGATGCAATAACTGGGCTTTATTACTGCGAAACATTGTCAAACACTCGATGGAAACATCCTCACGTTGCTGTTTGTGCTCCATTGTGAGCAAACGCGGCACCCATCTTGCGCACAGCTTTCTCATGTCCAAATTTTCGGTCAGAATGGGATGCACAGCACTTTTTGAAATGTCTTCCATGTCTGCTATCTCGCGCACATTTGATCGACGGTCATCTAATACCCTTTCGTGAATTTCCTTCAAATTTCCTGACGTAGTGACCTCACTTGGTCGACCACTACGGTGTTCATCTTGGCAGCTCGTTCGACCTCGCATAAACTCAGCTGCTAAATATTTGACCATTGTAAACGAAGAAGCAGACTTCCCTGGAGTAGAATCCAACTCGGCTTTGATACGGTTGGACTTAGACCTTTCAAATGAAAGTATTGTATCATATAACGATGCCCGATTTTTCCCATATTTACAAATTCACTGAGAGCGTTCACTTTGGATGTTTGTAAAAAATAATAATAAACGTACCATTATAAATTTTTGACATTAAGTTGTTGAAAGGTGGTATTGTCAATCGCAGCAATTGTTTTTTTAAATCTACCTTTATTCATAAGTCAGGTCGGGTACTTTTGGGACTACCCTCGTATCGCTGCAGAAAAAGAAATGAGCGAAGAGACAAAACGTAATGTCATTGCGCAATGTTGCTGGCATTGCCGACAATGTGACTGAAGCATTGTAACATATACACAAACTAAAGCAGAGAATCTCTTTCCAAAGAGAGGGTTCGAAAATACAATAGCCAATGAGCACTATCAGGAAGAAAGGCTAATCTGAAAATTGAGAGTTGTTCTGAAGAGACTTACATCTGAATGTGACTTGCAAAAAAAGAAAAATTAGCAAAGTTTTAAGGGTTGGGCTCCTGGAGCTAGAGGAGCACCAAGACCGCATCGGGTTGGTTGATGGCCAAAACAGAGCACAAGGTCAAAGAAGAGTAGAAGACTGCACAAAAGCTCGTATATTAAAGAAACTCAGATAGCTCCCAGAACCAACACTATCAAAAGATCTCCTCCAGTCGAACTAAAAAGATCAGGATGAAAGAAGGAAGGAGTAGGCACTTGATGGGCGTGGAACGTTAGATCAGTTGATCTAGACAGTGTCGACAAAAATAACCTAGAAATCCACCAAAAAACCTCCAAAATATATCGGAAAATAAAGTTTTTATAGATACCCAACTGTTATATCGTGAGGGCGTAAATACTAAAACACTTTATTTAAATTCAAATTATTAACTTATTATTTATTGAACTAGAAGTCACATGGTTATGTGCGAGCTATGACACGCGGATGTTCACAAGAGGATGTACACTGAATCACATATGCATGAATGACAGCTAAGCTTTTCAAGTACTGCCAACTATCAGATGTAATAAAAATTTGTAATAGAATATAAAAGTGAGCAATTTAAAAGTAACGATATTCAAACAATTAATATGTTCATTATGAATACAACATTTTCTCCCTCCTTTAGAGAATTTTTGATCTTCAAGTTGGTTTGTAGAAGTTTGGTGGATGACGTTGTCGCATCGATCTTCGTAGAACTGCATTTGGCTGGTTATTTTCGATACCTGGTGGTTCACCGGCTGGCGGAAATTGTACTGCAGCTTCTTGACCTTGTTTTACCTTTGGTGCTGATTGATCAACAAAATCTGCCGCTACTGGTTGCTCGTGATTTTCATAGAGATGAAACTGTCTGTTTGATTCTGCCGGTTTGTTGTTAAATTCTTTGGATTCCAGTTTGTTTTTTTGTTGTTGATCAAGTGGTCGAAAGCTTCGCATTTGATCAACATGTCGTTTGAAGGTTTTTCCATCGTGACTGATGTGATAGTGTAGGTCACCAATTTTCGCAGAAACAACTCCGTAGATCCATTTGTCCATTCTGAAGTTATTAGACATGAAGTAGACCATCTGCCCGGGCTGGAATTCTCGAAAATTTGAGTTGAATTTAGATTGTTGATTCTCAGTCATTTGTGTGTGAATGTTTTCAGGGCGTACCAGATCTAAGCGGGTCCGAATGTTTCTACCAAGAAACAGCTGTGCAGAAGATTGTCCAGTTGTAGAATGAGGGGCTCTTCTATACTGCTTCAAGAATTTATTTAGATCTTGTTGTAGAGTAGCTTTCGTGGTTTGCATTTTGTAAAGAGAATCCTTAACTGTACCAACATATCTTTCAGCCTGGCCATTTGTAGAAGGATGGTATGGAGCAGTTAGTTTGTGATATTTAACTCCGTTCATCTTGAGGAATGTAATAAATTCATCAGAAACGAATTGACGGCCATTGTCGGTTACTACAGTAACAGGAGAGCCATACGCAGCAAAAAGCTCATCCATAATTGAAATAGTTGCAGTGCTGGTAGTTGAATTTGTCGCTTTTACTTCTACCCATTTACTGTAGGCGTCAACCACGATAAGTAGCATTGTACCAGCAACAGGTCCTGCGTAATCGATATGGATACGTTGCCATGGACCCTTTGGATACTCCCAATGATGCTCACGAAATTTTGCTGGAGCATGTGCAAATTTAGCACACTCAGTACACGCTTTTGCGATCCGTTCTATATCAGCGTCCAGACCTGGCCAATAAACATATGATCGAGCTAAACCTTTCATTTTGGTTATTCCAATGTGTGCTGCATGCAGATCTTGTAGAATAGGTTGACGTAATGAAGTAGGAATTACAACTCGATGCTCAAACAGGAGGCATCCGGATGAAAATGAATAATTACTTTCTGGAGCTTTGAGTCCACTTCGAGTCAAGTCTTGTCCATCTAGTAGCATTTGTACTATTTTTCCAAGATGTGGGTCTTTCTTCGTTTCTTTGGCGATAAGTTCCGCTCCTACAGGAAGTTGATTGATTTGACGTAGGATGAATATGTCCATTCCATCCAGATCCATAACTTCTTCCTCCCTTTGTGAAGTGATTTTACGAACAAGTTGTGGCTTATGAAGAGCTCTAGAACAGTAATCTGCGTTAGCATTAGCTTTTGTATTTTTGAATTCCACTGAGTAGTTAAAATTTGCTAAGTAATCTGCGTAGTTGGTCATTCTACTTATGCATAAAATTGGAAGTGATTTCTCTGGATGAAGAATCTGGGTTAATGGTTTGTGCTTTGTTATAAGAAAAAAATGCCGTGCATATAAATAGTAAAAGAACTTCTGACAACCCCAGACTATAGAAAGTGCCTCATTGTCGATCTGTGGATATTTTTGTTCTGTTGCGGTCATTGTTCGGCTAGCGTATGCTATTGGACGTTCTGTCCCGTCACTAAGTCGATGAGATAATATTGCACCTAAGCCTACTTGGCTAGCATCTGTAGCGAGGACCACTGGTAGTGCTGGATCATAAGGCATCAGGACTTGAGGCAAAATTAGAATATTTTTCAAGTCAGCATATGCTTTTTCTGCTTCGTCCGTCCATTGAAAAGTTTCCTTTAGAAGCATATCCCGTAGCGGTCGTGCTCTAGTAGCCAAGTCGGGTATGAATGCGTTGTAGTACGTTGCTTTTCCAATGAACAGTTGTAACTCTTTTGGTGTGCTTGGTTTAGGCGCATCTCTTACTGCTTTAATGTGTTCGTCAGATTTGTGAACTCCTTGTGCATCAATTTTATGACCAAGAAACTCGACTGCGGAAGCAGCGAAAGTACATTTTGAGCGGTTTAGGTGAATACCATTTTCCTTGAGTTTGGAGAGTATAACGTCAAGATCTATCAGTAAAGTATCAAATGAATCTGAAAAGACAAGTAGATCATCAAAAAAATTCAAGACAGAAGGCATATCTTTTATAATCGACTCCATTCTGCGTTGCCAAATTGCAGGTATGTTTGCTGCTCCATAAACTGCTCGAGTTGGTCGTATTAAACCATGTGTAGGAGTGTTGAGTGTTAGTGCTTTACGAAACTCTTCATCGACAACCAAATGTGTGTATGCATCTGTGATATCCAAATGACAAAATATTTTCGCTCCTTTCATTTTGTTGAATATATGCTCTTGCTTGGGAATTGGATGTTCGTCGATGATCATTCGCGGATTCAAAGTGGGTTTGTATTTGCCAGTAATGCGAAGTTTGCCAGTAGTTTTCTTGGTGACAACATGCGTAGTAGAAGCCCACTCCGAGTGATCAACTCTTACGTAGTGACCAGCTTCTAGTTTTGCATCAATTGCTTTTGCATATGCATCTCGAAGAGCGTATGGAATATCTCGGGCGCGTGCAAAAACCGGTGTGGCTCCTGGTTTTAAATGCATTTTTACTGGCGGGCCCGAAAGTTTGCCAGCTGAAAGATTGAAAATATCTTCGTGCTTTTTTAGCAGCATATCTAAACGATCGATTTGCTCTTTCGTAAGTTCCGGAGATGCGACAGTAAGGTTATGTACATCCATTGGAGCGAACATTTCATTCATGTTAAGTTCGGATATGAATTCTGCGAGCCACTCTCGACCGAATAACGAGTCATAAGCCCCTTCGACTACATAGAGATTAAGTCGGCGTGTAAGATTCCCTACCGTCACATTTACAGGGAGCCGTCCAATGCAGTTGAGACGATGATTCGTGTAACTTGCAAATTGTCGGTCTGTTGGCTTTAAGTGGAAATTCTGCTTTATCTTTCGTAATGAATTACTGCTAATGATGCCACAAGGTGCTCCCGTGTTAAGCTCCATTTCGAACTCCACTCCATCGATTTTAACACTGATAATTTTTCGATCTACTAATTTTGCAGCATGAAAATCTTCGATTTTATCAATTCCATTTAATCGAACTGTCGTGTTGATTTGTTGTGATACTGTACGAGTATCTTGAATTTGGTTAACGTTGCGTTGTTTAATTTTGGCTCTACACACTTTAGCAATATGCCCCTTCTTCTTACAAAAACGACACTCACTATTTAAGAATGGACATTGAGCACGTAAATGTGCATCTCCACATCCGTAGCAGTAGAGGGGTTTTCGGTTGTTTTGTTGAAGACTTTGGTGTGAGTTATGATTAGCAGTATTTGGTGCAATTTTTCTCTGTCCGCGCGTTTTCGGTTTAACTTTTGCAGTGCCTTTATTTTGCTTGTATTGCTGTGTTGTTGATAGCAGTGTGTGTATAGTTTCCGATGGCAGTGATTGTAGCTTAACCTCCTCCGATGTTTTGTGCGTCGACTCAAGAGCGTGAGCGGCCGCGTAAACTTCTGCGAATGTAGTTGGTTTCTTTGCAATAATCACATCGCACATGGAGCGATCACAAAGACCATGAAGCATTTGCTCGATGAGCATTCTATCAAGAAAAGAATCGTATTCGCAATGCGCTGCTCCTTGTTTCAACCGTAGAGCAAAGTTGGCAATCGATTCATCTTTCTTCTGCATGGTATGTCTGAATTTAACGCTTTCAGCGTCTTCATTTTTCTCGCTGTCGAAATGTTTTGTAAGCGCTTGTACTATCTTGTTGAATGAACAAGATTCCGGAGTTTTTGGTGCTATTAAGAATTTCAAGGCATCATTTAGTTCGGTGCCCATGTGCACTCGAACGTAATCTGCATGGATTTCTTCCGGGATTTTGCTTAGATTTAAGGCCCACAGAAACCGTTTGAAGTAGTCTGTAACTGTGGCACCTTCACTTGAACGGAATTCTTGAAATGAAAATTGTGGTGGCTTGGACTGCCCGGCATCGCCTGTAGATGCAAGTGCTGTAGAATCAGCATTTTTCAAAGCAGCGGCAAGAGCTTCGACTAACTCTCTCAATTCCTCCGAAAGAACCATGATTCATTGCAGGGTTTTATTTTCTTCAGTATTTGCACTTTGAAAACACATTCATTATGGGCTCAATTTACGTGTGCTCGAATCACTTTTTTCTGACACCAAATGTTATATCGTGAGGGCGTAAATACTAAAACACTTTATTTAAATTCAAATTATTAACTTATTATTTATTGAACTAGAAGTCACATGGTTATGTGCGAGCTATGACACGCGGATGTTCACAAGAGGATGTACACTGAATCACATATGCATGAATGACAGCTAAGCTTTTCAAGTACTGCCAACTATCAGATGTAATAAAAATTTGTAATAGAATATAAAAGTGAGCAATTTAAAAGTAACGATATTCAAATAATTAAGATGTTCATTATGAATACAACACCAACAAAAAGAAGTACTGCAGGTACGGCGAAAAGCAGTACCTCACGAATACTTTAAGAGCTTTGGTTCTGGTTATACCACACAGAGATGCAAGGGCCCCAATAGGAGTTCCGTATGCTTGAAATGTAACATAAAAGAAAAGAGTGTACAAGGTAGACACATTGTATTCTTTGCAGGTATGCTGATGTAAAACTGCATTTCAAGTACATTTTAGGATTAGAAAAGAATTGGTTTTTCAAAAAGCTCTAGCCAGGATAAAAGCAGAATTTCAATTACCTGTAACACTCTGGTAAATCCACATCAAAGTACAACTGCCCATAATCTGATTGAGCAGTTTGTAAGGGACATGAAACCTGACTTTTTGCTGCTGAGTGAGCAACATCACTACATAATTTCATCATTATGGTATCCTGACAACCACATGTACTGTGAAGAAACCATACCGGACGTGACATTCGCCTTAGAATCCCTGGTACGGAGGGTACGCAATTGCAGAGTATTAGAGGACCACTCAGTCAGTGATCATCGGTATATTCTGATTGAGATCCATGATGCTGTCTCCCAATGTCAGTGTTCTCGACCTTCTACGATCGGGTGGTATATGGGGAGAACAAACGTCGAGACGGTCATTGAAGTGCTCGTAGCAGTTGTCCTGCTGCTGGAAGATTCAGATAGGACTGAAGAGCAAATACGTCAAGACATAGCGAACTCAACTATGGGTATCATCACGTCTACATGTAGTGATTCTATAGCCCGTTTGAAAGCCTAGCACGGCAAGCCTCCAGTGTACTGGTGGTACTGGAATCGCTGAAGAACGAAGGGAGTGTTACAAGCTTTGACATAAAGCTCCATGGGTACGGGACTGGGACGAGGCATCCAACTGGGTAGCAGCATATAAGACAGTCATTGAATACCTTCGCAAAATGATTAAAAACAGTAACATTCGCTGCTGGTAAGATCTAGTGGACAGTGTGAATATGAATCTGTAGGACCTTGGCTACAAGATAGTTATTCAGAAGCTTGATGCCCTACGCAAGCTCTGCATATATGATGCAGAACTGATGGATGAGATAGTTTCTCCGCCAATCGCATATGTGTTGATGCTATCAACCGAATGCCCACTTTTTATGCAGCCAGAACTCAAAGAGGCAGTCATAACATTGAAACCAAGAAAGCCTCCAGGTCCAGACGGCATCCCAGCTGAGGCGGTGCAGCTCTTCTATTATCATTGTCTTTACTTGCTGCTCAGTACATTCAACTCTTGCTTATGGGAAGGGATTTCCCAAGAATGTAGGAAGATAGACCTATTTCATTGACAGTACGGCAGAACGCTCCACTATTAATGGAATTGAAGAGGTGGGTAGCGCATTTCAAAAGGTTTTGGTGCATAACCGTACTAAGCTACGTGTAGTTCTGTTGGTGAAACTTGATATTTGGAACACCTTCAAGTGCGCTAGATGGGTGGATATTCTGAATACGCTGAAAACCCTTTTCAAGTCCCAGAATATCTTATGTGGCTTTTGAGGGCCCACCTGAAGGACCGAAGCCTGCTTTATGACCAATGAAGCCCGATGAAGAACGGAAGTTACAGCGAGTGTTACTCAAGGATCTATCCTTGTTCCAGACTTGTAGAACATATCATACAATAGGCTACTGAGACAGGAGCTGATGGAGGAGTCGCGCCTGATCGGCTATGCAGATAAAGTTACGGCGCTAATTGTTGTACACCCGGTTGAACAGGCGTAACTTAGAGTAGGTATGCTTATGTACCGGGTGAGAGACTGGATGACTGCTTGCTGTTTCAGGCTAGCACTAGAGAAAGCTAAAGTGATGATCCTGGCAATGAAAAGTGTCATCAGACAAAAGACGATCAGTTTTAGGGATGTACTGGTTGAATTGAAGCCATCAGTAAAGTACTTGGGGCAGCTATTGACCCTAAGTCAACAAAAACATAGAAAGACCCCGCCCATGAAGATCGCGACATACGATGAGTACTGTAGAGTTGGTACTACTGTGCGGAGCAGTAATATGGAACGGCGCTCTCAGCAAGGAGCTGTACACTTAGCACAGGTACGGAGAAGAATAGTATTGAAGACTGCAGCTTCATAGCTGACAGTCTTTAATTCGGCAGTGCTAGTCATCGCAAGCGCCATACCCATTCCTTTCTTGCTAGAGCAAGCTGTACTATCTACCTGTGTTGAAACGAGGACATAACAGATACTGTTGCCGGCGAGGAGAAATAGCCCTCACTCAATGTTAATGTCGAGTGTTCGAAGAGTAGGGGAGGCATCATGAAAATAATAGAAAATTTGTGGTTATTTTGCTTCTCTTTAAGTACGTTATTATATCCTCCTGTTTCAAATCAATACTCACAAGATAGTAGTCCTACTAATTTTTTCACTTACTTTTGAATTTTGAGCTTTAAATTTCTGTTAAACGTTCCTGCTACTAATGTACTGATACTTATTCACTGTCGGTATAATTTTTTCAAATTCAATGCTTTTTCTAGTTTGTTGAGAACTTCTTTATTCTCTGTTTTCCATACTTTGCGCTTCTATTTGTCTTCTTTCTAATGGTAGGTTCGGTTTGACCCTAAATGCTTGGGGTGATACATACCTACACACATATACCGTATAGCTCTTTGACCTGATACCACTAATTTGGCTACACGGGCCTTTCTTTTCTTATTACCACAGTGAAAATTATTTGATGTATCATTGCTATGAATATTGATTGAGCTTGTAATTTAATAAGGCTGGTCTGGTGTCCGGATGATGATTGGTGTTGTTACGTCGATGCGTAGAATTGCCCCTGTCATTGCTTCTTCTTAGCTTGTTGCTGCTGCTTGGATTCATGCTCCAGTAGCTTGACTTGCTTTTCGAAGGCTTTTTGCTTACCCTGTGTTACTTTCAGGCGTGCGAACCTCCGAAAATCACTCACTTTGCGGTGGTGCTCTACAATATGGTCACCTTGCTGACACTCCTTCAGTTCTCCCAACGAATACCTACTTGGGTATCCGTTGTTCATCCATACGATTCATGTGTCCAGCCCATTGCAGCTTCCACAGTCCTACAATCGTTGAGACCTCCGGCTCGTCAAAAATTTCATACAGCGAATAATCGGAGTGAAGCTAAACGGGGACCGATGCGGAATTCGATGCAACTATGAGCTGTATGAAATTTTTGGCGAACCCACAACATTATCAAACATTTAGAGATTATAAAAAGAAGTTTGTAAAATTCATTTGCTCTAACAACTACAGTTTTAAAAATTGATTTTCTTAAAATTAAGTGCATTATTTCCTCAAGACTTCCTTAAAACTACTCATTCGTTTCATCCATTGAGCGGTTATCCGTCGCTCTCCTAACTACTCCTCCCTTGTGTTCCTTGGCTCTCCTGATTCCTGATTCCACTAGCTTTTCTGCATACGTTTTTATTGGCTCCATTCCTTTCTCCTGGTACAGCACCCCGTTGGGGTAAGACCGTCCGTCCTCCCGTCTGTATCCTGTCTTGCCCCATTTTGCTTTCGGAGCTCCATTCCATATCATCATTGCATAAGTGATGATCAGAGGGATCAAGGTTTAAGAGGTCAAAATCTTGACTCACTTGCTCGCTGTCGAATGTATAAGAAGATGGTACGCATAAGCTACGTTTTTTCAAAATATCAACGTGAGCACTAAAGGTAGCTTTCCTGTCGAAAACCACCCCCAAGTGCTTCGTTTGTCTAGAGCAGTGCACCATCTGCCCATTCAACTTAATGCTGGAGTTACAGATGTCTCCTACACCAAAGTTTTTGTTTGTTTTTCTTTGCATTTACCTTGATTTCCCATTTTCAAATTGTGCTCAGATGATCACACTAACAAGTCATCAGCGAAAAAGTTTACCTGGACTCCGCGCTTATATTCGTCTCTTACGCCCGGGACGTCAGAGGTGAATATGTTGAAAAGAAATGGGCCTAATATAGACCCCTGTGGGACCTCCGAGTCAACACAAAATGGGTCGGATCTAGCTCCACCAGCCACCGCAAAGGTAGTTCGTCCTCTCATTAAGCTGCCTATAATTTTTACAATACGGGCTGGAAAGCCGAAATCGATAATACATGAAGTCTTGTAAGACCGGTTGTTCTAACTTCGGGAGCTATATTTTTTTTGAATGATAAATTTGTTACTCAAACTGTCCATCTTATTCTGCTGGACTCCAAATCAAAAGAAGTGACAATATCTGGTTGAGAGAGACAAACCTTTGCTCTGAAAATTGGTGCAATCCTTATCATTAAATCACCGTATGATCCGAAAGTTTGCTAAGTGTCCAAATTTCGAATCGTTGTAAAAACTTATATGTTTCACGTTGACCAGCTTTAAAAACTACTTACTTTAAAATAACTTTAAGAAATTTCTTTCGTTTAACTACCAAAGGCATCTCTCAGCATCCTGAATGATTCAGGAAGCGTAAAAGCTTTACACTAAAGCAAACGAAGAAATCCTTGGAAAAATCGAAAATATCCATTCATGAATACTAACCCAAACGCCAAACAAAGCCAACCCGGAAGAGAGTCGAAAGACAGCATTTCCCACCCAAGACATCGTTTTATCCGTCGTTCATTCAGCAGACCAACCTCATTCCCAGGACAAATCTGCGAAAATTGGCTGTCATGATTTTTGCGAATAAATGTTTTTAAAACTGCAGATTGAGTGTACCCATCCCAAATGGGAAGAATATTCGCAAATCACCCTGTGGATATTCCAATTCTCTTGCCTTGATGCGATTCTCCCACCTTCTCTCCCTTCTTCCTCGTGTTTGCTAAAATTTTCACTGTCCCGGCTCAATCATTCGAAAGGAAAATTGGCATTCATTCCTTAATCGCATAGAAAATACAAACGATCGAAAATGACGACATATCCAGCCCGCAATACCCACCATACACCGCGAAGTGATTGCGCTTCGTTATGATGTCCTGGCAGCATCCCGGGATTGGACCTGGTGCTGGAGGTGGGGGTGATAGAAATGTGTGGCGAAGCGGGTGGTCGTGAGATATACCAATGACAGTGCCAGAGCTGATCCCATACACGCTCATATATCATTTCCAAATCGGAAGGTTCGTCGCTCTGTTCATTTGGAAATCGCGATGATGATAATGATGTCGATTGCAAAAACCAACCATCCTGCCTGGATTTCTACGTAGACGAATATGTTGAGCATTCTGGTCAAGTAGGATATAGTTTGCTATATTGGTGCAAAGGTTTCATAGCCTTGGGTATCATTGAGGAGGCATCCCAACTGTGGCAGGCAAATGAGATTAATAAGACAATAATTCTGTTCACTATTCTGATTTTGAAACTTTCAGAGAATAATGTCCTTGCAATTCAATATTTTAAGTTTTTTTTTTCATTCATTCGTTCACATTTCCAGGAAAAACTATCAAAATCCTTTGAATATTTTGTTATGCTATTTAAATTCTATTTGATAATAAAAACTTCTAACGACACAGTCACTAACTCCCACATTAATCACAGTCTTCCTATATTTTTGCTACTAGTTGTAGACGAAACTGTATTCCAGGACATCCTCACTGTTGTCGACACTCCATGTGATAGATTTTCAGAGACGGGAAATTCAAAAGCGGAATAAAACACGCGAGGATAAAATGAGGCGACCACGTCGAGACAAATTGCAATGGCGACATGTCAATATTTCTTTTTTTTTCTTCCTTTTTGATTTCGTCCTATTCTCATGCAAGATTTTGATTGGAATTTGTTGAATACGAGAACGTGTACAGAGGAATGAATGAAAAATAAAAGAAACATGTTGGCGTATGTAATTCAACATCATTTCATATTTCCAGTCATTCAACTGGCACGCATACTTTGATATGGCATTACATGAATCAATTCAGGTAAAAATCAAAGAGGATATGTAGAAAATTTGGGAAAAAAATTCTCAGAACTTTTACTTGTTTTCCAAATAATTTCTGTGTGCAGGGACGAAAGAAATTTTGCCTACATAATAATCAATTTATGATAAATTTCATCAAAACCAAGCGATTTGTTTTAAAAAATAGTACAGGGTTATCCATTTCGTGGTAGGAAAGTATAACCCTGCCATTTGACATCTGTCAGAATTAAATGTCATCCAGAGCGTGTTTTTTTAGTTGAAGGTTTGCCATTTAGAAATACGGATCGTTTAACAGTCAAAGAACGCGTTAAAATTATTAAATTTTATTATAAAAATGGTGATTCTGCTGTATCAACATTTAGGGCTTTTGGAGCCGATCACGGTCGACAAAATCGACCTACACAGCAGACAGTTTCGAACACAGTGAGAAAATTTGAAGAGACTGGATCAGCTATTGATATTTCAAGGCCTGTGCATCATCGCAACATTCGTTCTGCTGAAAATATCGCTGCTGTTGCTCAAAGTGTGGAGGAAGACCCGAATTTGTTGATTCCTCGACGTGCTCAACATTGGCGGATTTCGCATTTGGATTTGCATCTCCATCCGTACAAAATTCAACTCACTCAAGAACTTAAGCCTCAAGACCATAGACAATGCAGAATGTATGCGAATTGGGTGATTGAACAACAAGCCATTGAAAACGATTTTTCGAACAAAATTTTCTTTAGTGATGAGGCTCATTTTTTGCTCAGTGGTTATGTAAATAAACAAAATTGCCGCATATTGGGCTCTCAAAATTCTCAGGTGATCACAGAAAGGCCTTTGCATCCGGAAAAAGTGACCGTTTGGTGTGCATTATGGTCTGCTGGTGTTATTTGCCCGTATTTTTTGAAAACGATCAAGGAAGAGCCATTACAGTCAATTCTGACCGCTATGGACGGATGTTAACCGATCATTTTTGGAGAGAAATTGAAGATTATGATCTGGAGAACATGTGGTTCCAATAGGACGGAGCTACAAGCCACACAACACAGGCCAATCGAGCACTTTTGCCAGAGAAATTTCCAGGACGCGTAATTTCGAGATTGAGTGATGTCAATTGGCCCGCAAAATCCTGCGACCTAACACCTTTGGATTAATTTTTATGGGGCTATGCAAAAAATCGTGTTTACGCGAACAATCCTCAAAATTTTGAGCAATTGAAAACCAAAATTCGTGAAGTTAAGGCCGAGATATTGCCGGAAATGTGCCGAAAAGTCATTGAAAATTACCTCAAAAGGATTGAGGCCTTTAAGAAGACCCGTGGAGGACATTTTGGATGATGTTGTATTTAATATATAATGGCAAGATTTTCTTCAGCTTTACTTTCCCAAGCGTAAAATGGATAACCCTATATTTTAATTAAAAATACATACGATTATTCCATTTCAATGGCTTTTGCATTTGTTGCCACTACGGAAGTCACCGCAGTTGCAGACATTATGTTTCGGCAGATGATTATTTAACTTTGGGTGGTATTCTGAGCTAACTATAATTAAGGACATCCCTATCTTGGAAGGACAGCCAAAAACTTGGTACATACCAAATAATTCAGATTGATTGCAATTATAAAGCAACGAAAATGTGTGCCTTTCTGCCTTAATAAAATAACAGCTAGACTTCAGTTTACATTAACCAGTATTCTATATCAAAACCAGCCAGCACGAATTTCCGCCGAACGATAAATAGGCTGGTTCATTGTGAGTGATCTTCTTGCGATAATGCATTTGCAGCAATTATTTGCGTTTTCACGAAGCTTAATTTGCGTTTTCGCATGAAATTCATGTTTGAGGCAGCTCAGGATGACCAACAAGGGTCCCAATCGCGGCTCCAGAATATAACGGTGGATTTCCAGGCTCAACGCCAAGCACCCGTAGCACTTGTTGTGTTCTCTGCACTTCTCCACGGAAACCACCACGTGTTTAATTTTTCGCCCGTATTTTTTTCGACCATCTATGGGGAAGCAATTCCACAATTTATTCGCACCGCCTAACACACTCAACGCGTTTCCGCTAGTGAAATTTCAACAGATTGCGTGAAAGCGCGAACTATTCTCCATCGCAAAAAGAATGACGTGACACTCTTCGACAAAACTGACGTAGGATGGGAAGTCATACGTTGACGCATTGCGTACGTATTGGTCGCCTACTAATGGTCATGTGGGTGGTAGTGACGTCTGTTGTCATCTGCCTTTTCATCCAACGTCCACGACTGAATAATAGTCGGCAGTGGCGTTGGGCCGATTCATTACAGAAATAATTTGTTGCCTAGTATTTGTTGACGTTTTAGATGACGTTATTGTTCCTATGTTAATACGGCTCATCGTCATAGTGACTTACAAGAATATTTGGGCATGTAATAAACTGTTAGAGTCGAGTAAAAGATTGTATGAAATACTTATAATAAGGAAAAGAACAATATGCATCATCAGAAGGGAAAAAGGGATGATAGGCGGATGGTGAGATAGTGATTTTTTTATATTTTCCTTTGTTAAATTGCGTAGATGGCTAAAATTATGCGAAGCTTCAAGCCATTGGCAGGGACAAGAGTCAAGAGTTACTATAATGGCTGTAAGTAAATGTTCTTATTTTAAATGTGCAGTTCAGTAGTGCCTTTATTAATAAAAAAAACCCTTTTTTGGTGGTGTGGATCCCTCAGTGATCGCTCCCATTTTTTCTTCAATGCTTTTTTTACAAAATTCACTTCACTTAAATGAAAACCTACAAATAACTATGTATCTACGTTGGAATTCCCTTTGAAGTTCATCGTGTTCACCAGAATATAATTCTTTTTCTAGTTCTCCTTAATCACGATCAAATTATTTCCTTTTCATTTTCCATTTCTTCCAAGCCAAAACATCAAAATAATTTCTCCCCATCGTAGAATATATTTTTGTCGTCTACACTTACTTCTAACTCTAATCGAGTTTTTTCAGTCTCGCGTGAAAAAAAAATACATCCTCAAGAAAGAGCGAAGCGCGTCAAAAATCGCCCTATTGTACTAACTAAACGGTTGAAACACTTCACAAACCAGGAAATTACTTTTTGCGGTTCGTGGTTGATGTAGTTTTCGTTATGCGATTTAAACAACGACTCTACAATTCATGAAGAAAGTGCTGCTATACAGTCACGTAATTGCGTGGATGCAAACTTTTGCTGGAGTGAAGGCTATTTAGACCCTGAGTAGGGAGCTCCTTAGCTGCCTCAAAACTGCCCAATAACTACTTTCGCTGTCCACATGAGAGCCAAGCCTGGGGCCATTTCACACATAACTTCGGTCAAGATTTGCTTCGTCGCATTCTAGGGAGCCCTCTTTTGGCGGGCGGGGAAGAAGGAATAGGGAATGATAAAAGAGAGACTCCTTAGCTCTTGACACCCCTATTTGATCCTTTTTTGCGATTGGAACACCCGAACGTAAATTGTAGCATGATTCTATTCGTCAACCGATTTGAGCATCTTTCTGATTAGACTATCTGGAGAGAGCTCTCCTTTTTCCTTGATGAGAGCACCATGCTGTCTGTTCCATCCCTTGCATGCAAAAAATAAGTAATAGGCGTTATCAATCTCTACAGGGCAGAGCACACAATCAAGAGACATTGACGTATTGATAAGAAAGTCAGGCTCATCTTGCTATCGATTGAGTCACAATCTTAGATCAAGAATAAGCCAGGCGATCAATCTTCCTTTCTTGTCATTCATCCAGAATTGTCATCAATCGTTGAGTGAGCGTTGCGTTTAATTGAGAGCTACGTGCCCACTATCATGTAGATTAGGATGACCATTCCAGTTTTGGCGCATTAGCATACCCAGCTTAAGTTGAGCATGCTCAGGTGCGTGTCAAGCGACAAGCACTGTAACATCATCTGCATGAGGCAAGACTTATTGGGTAGCTCGGGTCTAAATGGCGCTTTGTATGACATATTCCACTAGTTTGAGCCAAGAAAGAAGCCTTGTGCAATATCTGTCGTAACTTCCAACCTTCTTCTTTGTAGTACTACAACCGCTCTCAGGCCTTCGCGTCCTGCAAAAAAACTACTAAAATTGTCTCGGTCCAACGACTGCGTCCTATAAATTTTTAAATCCAAACAACCATGAACAGTATTCGGTAACCAAGTTAGAACAGCATCTCCTTGGTTTTTCCACTGGTTTCCACTTTGTCCAACAAAGACCTTTTAGGGTATCCGTTGTTCGTCCATACGATTTACGTAACCATGAAAATGGCGTGCTTAACCTGACGTCAATAGGCCTTAATCCACGATCACCGTTAGACAGGAATTGGTATGGTGCGCGAATCAGCGCCCTGCACTCTTTAGGTGGGGTTTCGGTCCACCCCAATTCAGGATGCTCGCAACACAACTAGTGATCTTAAAAATACTTTCTACGCTACTTCAGCCAAAACCTCAAAATTTTAGCCAGGATAGAATCCTTATCCTGTCCCCTCCATTTGCTAGGCCTACGCCGTTCATCCAGTTCGAATTCACTTTGTATACCCCCACCCAGCATGCTTTCAGTTACATCGTTTCTAACTTTCTATTTAGTTTATGCCGTTTGATCAGTTCTACTTTTCCCTTCAGTCCCCATGCTTTCTTTTCTAATAGGCTCACGCCGTTCAACCAATTCAATTTCTCCTATCAGCTTCCACGCCTCCAATTCTCAGCTTCCCCTCGCTACTACTTCTTTCACTCGATTCCGCTTCTCCTTTCCGACCATCTAGTCCCTTAGTCCTCGAGTACGTCAGTACACCCTATACTTCAATACTTCAGTTCTTGAGGTACGTTCGCCTGTAGTCATCAGATCGTCAGAACTGAATAAAATAACTTATTTGTGAGCTGTTTTTCCGGAATATTTCATCTTTTTCATTACAAATTCTTGTTATATGGACACCTAGATACACAAATTCACTCACCTTTACGATATTGTATTCACCAAGTCGACATTTTGGATATGCAAGGCATTTCTCTTCGACTAGGTCATGAGTTTTGTTTTATGCTCATTGTTTTGAAGCCCTACTAGTTTCGCTATGATGTCGAGTTTTAGGAAAAGTTCTTTGGCGGTCACTGACGATCGTAACAAAGCGTTAATGTCATCTGCATGAGCTACTACTTGGCTCAACTTGTAGCCTTTTTATGATGTGTTTTAGAGCCAAATCGAAAAGCAATAGGGCCAGCCCATCTGCTGTTTTAGTCCGATATTCATGTCAAAGGCGTTGGTGGGTTGGTTATTGATGCAGGCTTGGAAGGTTGTCGATGTCATTGCCCTTTTGGAAAATGGATTGATTTGGCTGGGATACCAAAGCAAAACATTTTTTGGTACAGTACCTTACGATCAATACTGTCGTATGCATGTTTAAAGTCAACGAAAATTTATTTTACATCTTTGATGAGCTCCCAGCATTTCTGCTTGATTGTAAGTAATTGGTTTATCATTCATCTACCTATTCTAAAGCCATCTTGATACTGCGCAATTACTTTCAACGTACTTCGATAATATTTTGTACACCGTAAATGTAGTGATAAGCCTCTATACTTTTCGCACTGTAGTTTGTCACTTTTTTTTGTAGATAGAAAATATAATTGATTGGCTTCACTCACTCAGCGTTTGTTCTTCCTTCCAAATGTGCTAGATGACTTTATAGATGCCTTTCTGAACACCACTGCTACCGTATTTGATAAGCTATACTAAAATCTCATCAATGCCTCGCTCTTTGTTATTCTTTTAGGCTTTGATGGTGAAACAAACTTCATTCATAGTTGGTGAGGTCAATGGAAGATCTTCGGGAATATCTATAGGCTCCGATATTCTCGAGCTGTACGGAGGATTAAGAAGGTTCGTAAAGTATGATGTCCAGTAATGTCTTACCTGTAAGGGGAAAATATAAGAGAGGTTGAACATGAATCTCCTTCCATACTCGAGCTGGGCCCTTCATGGATGAAGTTATGAAATAAAAGTTATTTGAATAATAATTTCAGGTTGGTTGGTGGCACAGGAGGGTTTATCATTCTCCTGGACGTCCTATCGTTTGATTTTTATTTCTGGATCGTTTTTAAATCAAAAAATTTAAATTGACAACTGGAACTTCTGTGCCACTATAAGTACCATTAATCATCCTGAGAATTTTTTTTATGTGGTTGTCACAACGTCATATGGTATTATTGGAGTGTGAAGACTAAATATTATATACCATATTTGAGCCATTTCAGTATCGTTTTAACCTTCGCAAGGGCTTCTTTGAGGCAGGGGCATTTTCATGTCCCAGGATATGATTAAAGCCATCGAGTTCTTAATCAGTGTCCTTGTAGAGGACGCAGAGTTCCTCATCCGTGTACTTTTCCGTTTGTGCTCCGTTTAGCAACATTTATAGCACAAAGAGCTCTTATTAGGCCACCTGTACCTCTGCGCGGTTTGGCCGTATCCGAGGCACCTGAAGCAACGAAAAGGTATAGCTCGTAGTAGCGCCATACAAATCATTCAACATTATTTTCATTTCGCCTCTTTTAGAAAAGTTTTCGGCGTCTTTTTCGGTGAGATCAACGATGATCATTCCTGTACCAGTCTTACCTTTACCCCACTTATACTAAGAGATTTCTTATTAATGACGTCTTCCAAAATGAAGCGAGGACAAGGTCCCTTCTCTCAAGGACTGCAATGGATTTAAGGGAGGTTATTGTTATCTGCTCACGCAGGACCTTTTTGGCCATGTCACGGAAGATTCCTTGTTTGCTGCCCCTTCTGCAAGCTCCACCGAGAATTGGTAAGACCTGGTTGGCTGTTCTGCGATAATGGCTATTTCGGTATCTCCCGGTTCGATAGCTCCTCTGATTCCCGAAGAACATTTGCATAGGATCTCCTGCCTGTTGGTTTCAAGAGAAATGCCAGCCTTATGAGCCCACGCTACCGTGGCTTATATTTAGTTTTGAATGTTACATCCTTATCTTTCTTTGGTTTCTGTTTTTATGGGGCTTATCTACATGAACAGCGTTTCATAAGTCATCATACTGTTTCATTTTCATCAAAAGATACAAAATAACACAATGATTTTAATGCAGAGGTTACTCAAGGATGAGCTGCCTATAAGCATATTGTTACATATCCAAACAATTGTGCGATCTACTGTCGACCGTGATCAATATCTGAAAGTGACGTCACTGCTGGTGTTCAGAATTGCTCAAATATTCTAGGTAGTCCTCGTCAGAACATTCGCCAATATACGAGAAATGGATTGAATGACTAGAGACCCTATATAAAACCGAGCTGAATGAATGAGAGGAATAGTAAAACCGCGATAGTAAAAACTGCGATAGTGTCAAGCGCGAATTGAAGGCGATATTGATTGATAGTGAAGCAAAGGTTTTTCGTGATATATTTGAAGACATTGGAAACATAAATTGATAGGACAGGTGAAAAATGAATCAAAGTGTGATTTGTAAAATAGTGGAATTAATTATTGTGCATTCCTAGTAAATAAACTGTTTTAACTTAATTTAAAAGGCAGTGCATTTTCGCTTGCCACGAATATAAAAATTATCGACCGCGAACCATACCACGCGACAGTGGTGTCAGAAGTGGGATTGAAAATTTTGAAAGTAGAAACTTTTAAAAATTTTTAAAGTGCACAATAGTGAAATGTAACGTGGAAACTGGTGGACAAAAAAGCCGAAATAATAAAAATACCATGAAGCTCTCATTTGAAAATTAATGAATTGACCATGTCGGAGCTTAAGGGAGAAGCAGAAATACCAAAATCAAAGGAACCAGATAGTGCGCTGATGCAAATGTTGATACTAATGCAGCAAGAGCAGCGACAACAGTCGTCCAGTTTAACTATGAAGCTGAATGAACAATTAGCGAAGCTGGACCAACAAGCATTCGAAATCAAGGCAGACAGTCAAGTTAACCGAAATAAAAGCGGAGCTCGGTAGTCTGAACAACTAAATTGAATGTGTCGAGGGAAAGGTTTACCAGGTCGAGGAGAAGATCAGCCAGGTTGAGGAGAGAATCAACCATGAGATGGATCAAATGAAAAAGGAATTGGAAACAGCGAAGGCAGTAGTAACCACCTCACCATCCCCGCTTATACCCGCAGCGCAAAGCACATCTATAAATGTGAAAGTACAAAATATCCAACGGGTAAATGGTCTGGAGTATCTAAAAAATCAAGTTTGAAGCCGCCGCTAGAAAAAATCACTGGAATGAGCAGGAACGAGCAACTGCATTTATTCTTGCTCTAAGAGGCCCAGCTGCTGAGCTTTTGTAGACTTTCCCTATTGAATTGCACTTAAATTCAGCTGCTATAACGAATACGCTTGACATGCGTTATGGAGACGATAATTTGAAGCAGATTCATCGGTCACAGCTACGACATCGCATGCAGAAGTCTGGCAAAACTCAAAAGCAGCTAGCCCAAGATATTGAGCGACTGGCACTTTTGGCTCACCCAGCCTCCAACCCAGAACATCAAGATGATGCAGCAACAAAAGCATTCATCGGCGCATTAAAGGACCAGCAATTGCAGCAAGCCGTGCATTTAGCTCAAAAGCAAATGGTTAAGGACGCATTGGCTTATAGTCTGAATTTTGAGGCAACAAAAAATGTGACTAATGCCACTGTCCGGGTTCGCGAGGCAGTGACAGACGAGTGCAGGTGTGAGCGCGTGGAAATTGAGCGAGACCCGCAGGTTAATGGTGTGCCTAGATGCTAGAATTGCGGAGAGAAGGGGCACTTGCAAAGAGGCCGCAAGAAGCAAAGAAAACCGCGCTATTGCCAAGGGTGGAGGAGATCCAAACCGAGTCAGGAGTTCAGAATGGGAGCCCTTCAAATAGAGGGGGCCAACTTCTTGGGGTAGAGGTTGGCTAGGAGAATCGACGTTCCTGGCACCACCATCAACGTGTCAAGACTACATCGTGAATAAGCAGACTTATGCCTTCCGGGTCAAGTTGATGGAGAACATTGCACCATAACAATCGACACTGGTGTAACCCGATCAATTATCCGACCAGACCTAGTGAGGCAACAACCACTTCACAAGGGCAGGATTTTCTCACTACGGACAGCTATGGGGGAAACTGCACCTGTCCATGGATATATCAACCTCTAGATACAGTTGGGAGAGCTTGCGTTCCGACACAATTTTCAGGTCGCGAACATTATGGATGACTGCATTCTCGGAGTGGATTTTTTCCGACCACATGGATTTGAGCAAACGGATATTGAAACGGCGGAATGTCGAAGTATTGAAGGAGGGTCCCAGCGTCCGAATTCCCAAGATAAATGTGGTATTATGTACCGACAACGATTACCGAAATCTTCCGAGAGCATTGTATGGGCCACGTTTGATGGTGATTCTGGAAACCACCGATCTAATCTGATAGAGCCAACGAAGACGTCGGCATTGCGCAGTTTGACTATAGTACGAAGCCTTGTTAGATCTATCAGGAACGAATATGTGCCGGTTAGAGTCAACACGGCAGACTCAACCACAAGCATCAAAGCGGGAGAAGTCATCGGCAGCTGCCAGCTTGTTCCCACCACCACCTCTTTCGAAGTTACCCACAACCATCATTGGAAAAAGAGGCAAGACACAGACAAAGCCCGGGAACTCACGTCTGCAATATTAAAGCAGACCATATTGCCAGTGCAGCTATTCAAGCAAGTCGCTGATCTGGTCACCAAGTACAGTGATATCTTGTCAACAAGCCCGGATGACCAAGGCCAAACGAGTATGGTAACTCATGTCATAGATACAAGCCAATCAACAAGCACCGAGACGTCTTCCTATAGCCAAACAAGAAGTGAGCGCACTGACCTCGGACATGGAAAAACAAGGTGTTATCCCGCCTTCTGTCAGTCCACGGGCCACGCCAGTAGTTCTAGTAAAGAAAAAGGATGGTAGCACTCATTTTTGTGTCGACTATAGGCAGCTTAACGACGTCACTAGGAAAGATAGTTACCCGCTTCCACATCATGGACACTTTAGCCGATGCAAAATGGTTTTCTACACTCGATCTCAAGAGTGGTTACTAGCAGATAGAAATCGACAAGAAGGACCGAGAGAAGACATTGGAAACATAAATCACCCGTCGAGCGATATCTCGAGCAACTTGATCAATCAGACAAATGACTACCTTAATCAGCCTACAAAAGGAGAAACATTGGTAAGTCTAAAAAGTATTGAGCCTTCTTTTGTCATTTTTCGATTGAATATTTCTTTTATTTAAAATGGATTTTATTCAAGTACATATTGTCAATTATTATCTATGATCTTTTGCCATTTTTGGGTAGCCATTATTCCATCTGTGTCGAACTTCTGGTGTTTATCGGCGAAAAACTTGGCCAAGTGATTTTCACAGTCCCTTCTTGAAGTGAATTTCTTTTCATTAAGGAAATTTTGCAATGATAGAAGACAACGCCCTTTCTATTGATCAATTCTGGCCGGCTTTTTTGAATCGCTTGTTGCAATCTGAGTAATTGCTGACAGGACAGAGCCGAATGGAGTGTTTGGCCAGGTTCTAGCACCTCATGATAAACAGCTCCCTTCCAGTCCCACCATACACACAGCATAACCTTATTTGGTGTCAATTCTGGCTTTGAAGTCGTTTGTGATGATTTACCTTTTTTGACCAGGATCTTTTTCGAACGACATTCTCGTATCTTACTCGTAATGATTTGCTTCAAAAATGGCTCGATTTCGTTGTGTTTTATTAGAATTTCGCAAATGGAAATTCGGTCGATCAAATTTTTTGTGTTAATTCATGCGGCACTCAAACGTCGAGTTTCTTTGTGTATCCAGCCTTACGTTAATGGTTCGAAACTGTTTGGTGATGGATATTAAGTTCCTTAGCAATGTCGTGGCTGCTTATGTGTCGGTCTTCTTCAGTTTTTTGTAAGATTACATCGACTTTTTTAGTTATTGGTCGACGTGAGCGAGGTACATCTTTGATATAAAAATTTCCAGAATGAAAGCGGGCGAACCAGCTCTTGGCTGTGGCTTTTGATAAAGTATCTTGACCGTAGACACCACCAATTTTTTCACGAGCTTGCGATACATTCTCACCTTGATCGTAGTGAGATTGTAAAATATAAAGAATTTTTTCAGAAATTTCACTCATTTTTAAATACAACTTTTTACACGAATGACGAAATACAAAACTGTCCATATGTCCATTTCAAACGCATGTCAGTTTGACTCAATCTGATTAGTATTGCTCGTTATATGACAATGAACACCACCTAGTGATAAAAAAGGCTCAATAGTTTTTAGACTATCCAATATATGATTCGAACGAAAAGAAATTTGAAAAGTAACATAAAAGCCTGTGGTCCTCTATCCAAGTACTACGTGCGATCAATACTGTTTGACATGGATGATCTAACGAAAACTGAGATTTTGTTGCTAGTTCTGGTTAAATGATGAAATAAAACTTATTCTCCATGATTTTTCAAATCTAGTTAAGGGAAAGAATTGAAAAAACAGTCTAATTCTTATTTTACTCATCTGCTAATTTTGTTGATTTATGCATATTTTCAAAGAAAACAACATAATTTTATCTCTCACTCGGATATTATATCACTTTCATTTTCCGTGAGTAGCTAAATCCAAATAATGAGAAAATTCCAGCAACACATGCTTTAATTTCGCCAAGCCAAACAGACGACGTAGCAGCAGTTTTACTGTGTTCAAACAACAAATTTTCATTTAGCTACTCTAGCGGCAGGACGACCAACGGTTGGAAAATACTCCCCTGGCTTCTCTCCACACACGATCCACTTCATCAGCGTGAAAAATGATATTATGAGGGAGAAATATGCACATTATAAGTGCACTCGTGGTATTTAAAATAACGTCCACCTTCATCAGGCAGCAACAGCTCGGACAACGGCTGCAACGGCAGCACAAACGCATCATATGAGTATGTGTTGCACTCCTCCTATGGTGCAAAATAGCCCTACAGCGTAATTAGCACAAATATGAACTCTGTTCTGGTATCGTTTGCATCGTAAATGCCTTAATACAACTGCAGCAGTCAAATTTGTGCCACTTTAGACGGCGAGGTCAGAGGTGGAGTCTGCACGCCCCCCGTTCGGTAATGACATCAACGCCGTCTATCTTTCTTACGTTGGTCAGCCAATTTTGGAGCGCGTTACGTTTACGACTTAAAAATGAAAACACGGAACCCTCAGATTGCACACTGGACCGAGTACCGGTAACATAGCTCGTTTACGTAATGTCCTTCCTGCTCCACTGTTATTTATTTTAATTAAACCGGCTGTGGACCATTGTTTGTGGTTTTATTAAATTTCCCATTATCCATACCAAGTGCATTGCTCGCTCGTATCCTGCGAATCGTATCATGGTAAAAATCACTAACCAACAGATTTTTGATCGTAGTTAAAGCTGACAAGCTCTCAGTCAGGGAAAGTGTTAAAAGTGATGCCTGGAATGTCACAGCGGTTCAATCGCCTCAGGGTAATTCTGGTTTAAAATACCTTAAATGCTTTTAAATACTGTAGGATGCATTGTTGTAGTAGAGAATTGCATCCTTTTGAGATTCTTCTTTTCTTTCCTGAATCTACTTTAACATGCAAAATCCCTTTAACCTCGACCCAATCAAAGCGCTCCAATTGAATTATTCGTTCAATATATGCAAACATTTTAATTTTTCCCACCCAGCCCATTAGGCACATCCTCGACACTTGTGAACATCCTTAGCTTCAATCTAAAATCGAATCGTTACACATTTGCCTCTAATGGCTGCAACCCGACATCGTCATCGCAGTCATAGCTCCATCCAAGTCATCCTCGAAGACATATTCATCGTGTTTTCTTCAGCTCCTAAAATTTTATTTGCCAACTTGACGATGATTTTTCAGCACGAAATTGAGCTCACTCTGGCCATCGAAGAACGTCTTCCAAGAATTCTTGCACTGTGAACGCACTCGATCCTTTCGTCTTACGACCACGGCTGAGTTTCATTTGTTCGTGCAAGCATCATTCGCTCAGCGTAAATCCACCAGACTTGCTGGAGCTTACAGCAATATAATTCCAAGGAAGAATTCACTTGAATCTTTCCGGTGTCTCGTAAAAACTGATGATTGTGACGTTTGGCATTACACATGAGGAGAGGGAGAGAGAGAGAGGGAGTGACGAGGAGAAAAGAAATGCTCACACATTTTGTCCAAACAGTCGTAGCTGTAACAATCAAGACTCCTTAATGTCCTTAGATTTCGCCTGCTATCCTGCTCACGATTTTGCCTTCGATCAGCTTTCTCTATCCAGTTAAGACCGCTTTTATTTCGACCGGAAGATTCCACCAGCACCACCATGTAGCGGATTGAGCATTGTGTTGATTCAAATGCCAGTGAGGCGTTCGACAAGGAAATGCGGAAGCAAGTGAAACAGTTTTTTAAGGTCTTTTTCAGTTTGTGTAATGCCACGAAACGTGCACAAACTGCTTATTATATTGCACAAGAATATTCGGCGTCGGGTGGAGAAATGTGTAAGGATGTTACTTTATAGGAATGTCGTAAGGTAACAGTTTTCATGGACGTTAAATTAGGATGGTAAGACAAGGACACTGAGCAACACAACATAATGGTGTCGTTATCATTAAGTGACATGAGAGAAATCTATTTGGTGAATTTATATCGGGATTCAAGATGTGGCAATGACGACTTTCAGAAAAACAAAAATTCTTTCGAAAAAACATGTAGGGAAACTCACAAAGACCAAATCTTGACACAAATTTTTCTGACGTAGGGAGGTGATGGCTATATACAAGTACACTTTAAGTGTGAAACTACGTGGAGCGCACGGCTTTTGGAATACCCAGTAAAATCTAGGCTGGAATCATTTGACAGATAACTTGGGTCCCCAGTAGTCCCTTTTCTTGGGGAAGGAAGGGATGGGAAGGATTTGATAGATAAAGAACCCCATCCCCATCATCCTACAAAATGCAGTTCTTTAATATCCTAGATGGTTCGACATGTCAAATAATCCCAACGCATATGCAACCAGAAAAACCCGGGGAGAGATTTCTCACTTTGTTGCGGCATCATTCATTCTCGGGAACTTCCCACCATGCACTTCGATCCCGAAGCAGAAGGAAATACGTGTAAACACATATTACATTACACATCCTCATGCAGTAATCGAGCAGTTACACAAGCCAACTGCCCCGAAAGCCGCATAACACTGTTCCGAAATTTCAACTGCAGTTTTGAAAAATTTAGTTACTCAAATGTAACTTTTTGTAAATTATAAAATTTGAAAAGAAAAAAGAAATGTTTAACTTTTTTGTTATAATTATAAATTTATATGGCTTCTCTTTTTATTACATTAAACGCAAATTTTTTCTTTGAATTGATATTCGTTATAATTTAATTTATTTAAATTTTCAATCTATTACGAATTTTATTAACTTAATTACACAAATCTGCAATTTGAAATTTCGGACATGGGAACACTGATTTAGTGCATTACATCCATGTATTGCATTGGCGAATGCAATCTAAGTCAGCTGAGCTAGCAGCGGTTTTGGATTTACAGGTGCGACGGAGAAAGTCATGCGGAGATTTGGGCGGATCGGGGAGTCTGCGGCAGTTTGGTGTGATGATTGTAGTACATCTATTTTAAGAGTAGAGTTTTCTGTTCAGATAGTTAGTAGTCCCATGTGCTATTGAATTTTATTCAGAGAATTAAGTGTGAAAATGCCGCAAAGCTAAGAATCGCAGCGATCGTGGAACCTCTTTCCATGACTAGTGATTATTCTAAATATCCTGATTGATTAAATTACATTGCCTCATATACGGAACTCGTTTGATTGACGATTGTAATCGAGTCGTTATCATGGTTGTTTATCAGTGTGAGAAATCGATAAAGTTAAATTGCTGTGATTGATTTGTTTATGGATACGGGTGGCGAATGCGCAAGGAAAAAAGGAAATGCCGCTATAAATTCTACGACGCACTAAAAAAAAAATTGAGAAAAACAAATGCAACGGGGCACAATTAGTGGCTCAAATTTGGCTAATTGCTCCCATATATCACACATGCGATTATTCAGAGTTCTGTAGCTTGTGGGCTCGTTTGCTAGCGGAAAATTAGAAATTTGCGAAGTGCAGTGCAGATATCTTTTCTCGCGATATTTCCGTTGTTCTTCGACTTGTTTTGGCGGCGATTCTGAATAGCATACTTGCTTTTCATTAGTATCGTAATCGATTTGGTACTAGGGTGGCCTAGAAAGCGGTCAAATTGCGTCTCTTAGTCGTGCGTGGATGCGGAGTGTGATCATTAGCGATTATAATTGCGCACCCGCGATGGACGAAATTATGCTCAATCAGTGACGGTGGCCGCAACGGAAATTCATATGTGGTACATGAGAGGTGAGCGTGCACTAGCACTAGATCCACTTAAAGGGCCTGTTTTGGAACAAATGGCGATTTGCTTCAAATTATTATGGTCGATCGTAGTCATATCCTTGTCTTTTCTCTCGGAGCAAATTGAGCCAACACAGACTTTTCTGCGTCTGGTTGAATCACGGTTTCAGCAAAAAGCGTTATCCGAACCAGATAAGTTCAGCCACAGAAAGAAACATCGCATCGTACATACCGATCCTAATAGGTTCAAGTGTAACTTCTGCGCTAAACTATTTGGGTATCGTCAAAATAAGGATGGAGAAATATTAGCTAGTGGAGCGATGTGTATAAATATGATTTGATTTTTATCCGAAAAGTAGCTATTACGGAACCACTTATAAACGTAGTTGACACAAAGTAGATTGGCTCGATGTCATATTTGTTTAAAAAAATAGATTATATACAGTGCCAAAGTGCGATTTGGAATTTTCCACCCCATTTCAATTGGATTGCAGGATCCACCCACATTATCAGCGGGCGCCCGGCAAGGATGTTTTTCGTTGTCTTTCCATACAATATTCTAATTCTTCTTGATTCTCCTAAATTTTGCATCTTTTTGCAAAATAATTATTTTTTAAAATTTTCTTTGAAAAGAAAAGGGGGAAACAAATTCATGTATGCAAATAGTTATTTGTCCAAAAAAAAAAAAACAAAATAAATAAAAAAAATGTTTAGATCGAGACAAAGATAAACTCGGTCTTTCCTTTCATCCAACCTGACCGGGTATGGGACCTGCAACGATGGCAGGCCCGTCCACTAAAATGAGTTATCGGGTGAGCACTCCTTCTATTTCTTTTTGCGTTATAGGCGCTCTTGCCTGGGTAGAGTGGCCTTCCGCTCGTGTGCCCTTTTATGGTATAGTGTTATGTGATTCCATCGCATAATACTAGAACATAAATTGGCCACGTGTGTATTTCTCATTTAATAGAAAAATGCATACAAATTATGTTTGTATGAGCTCTTCACTTAAATTGGAAATATGTGGCCACGTCTAAATTTGGATCTTGATCCGGTTGGGAGGATGCGGGGGGGCACCGCTTCTACCTGGAGGCCCCACTCTTATTTGTGGGCCATAAATATCGTGAGTATCGACGAAGTCTGCTCCTATGTCCGTCTGTGTTCTCCCGGCCCAGTTTTTTACTGGCTATGGACAATTCGGCCCTTAGTAGGTTACCTCGGCCTTGACACCAGTCGATTAGCATTAGATCGCTTTAATTGGTTGATGCGAAATTTTTTTGTAGTGGGTCCTTGTGGTGGAGAAAAGAACCCACCCCACGACATCGCAATGCTAGCCGTCATGCATCCTCAGATGAGGCCTCTTTAGCCGAGGCAGCTGACTGTACTGACAATATACCTACCTATATCACTACACCCACCAATTGAGCCACGACAGATTGAAGTAAAAGGACAATAATTTGCAATTAAAATCTAGTTTATTGATAAATTTGTAATATCTGGAAAGCAGTTTTAAGCGAATTTTTGCGGTTTAAGGACAACTTACCATGAGAGCAGGACCGTGCAAATATAGCGAATCAAGAAGGAAAAGAAACTTACCCCAACCGCTTTTTAACCCGAAATGGCAACGAACGACATTGCATTTGCATTACAACTGGAATGAGGGGACTGACACCAAATGTACGCAAACATTTCGGGAGTAATATCAAACCATTGTAACAAGTTTTATACAAGAGAATGTAACAGAAATGCGACGATAATGGGACGCTTAGAATTTCTAGATGGAATTGCTTGAACGGGAGAGAAAAAACACTGTTCGAGCTGTCAAAATATTTCGATGAAAATCATGGCCGTTATTATTTGGCTCGAAAAAATTCCTTCCATAATGAACCACAGCCAAGGCAAATATTGAATTCTGTATAGCCACTCACGTATAAGATGTAGCTAGACTTCTCGCCGGCTATCCCTGGCTCAGAATTCAGCTTTTTGGCAGTCGAATACCATGCGTGGTTTGCAAATTCAATATTACACTTCATCCCGTGAATTAAGTCTGCAATACAGGGACTGTATAATAAGTACCCGGACTGAGCCTGCCCCGCGCCGTCAAAGCGTCTGCTAACCGGTATCGGGTGCTGTTGTGGTGGTGGGGGTCTAGGTAAAGGGAACCAGGCTGCAGCAGTTGCCTCCAAGCGCTTGGAGAGATAGCATCGAGCGAGAGCGGAGTGCGTATTCAGTTACGTCAAAGTCAAAGTCAAAAGCGCTTTATTTAATACTAATCGTTATAAATTTTAAAAGAATATAAAGCAAATTCCAAACAATAACAATCAAAAAACTTAATGGCCCGAATGGCTCTCTAAATTTGTACGTTATCGTTAACTCATATCATCAAAAAAAAAAACTATAGCAAATTCAATTAATTACGATTATTACATATTTTTAAAATTTAATTGGAAAAAGGAGAAAAAACCAACCAACACTATCCTAAAATTATTTATAATCAAAACACAACAGTGAAACTTTGATCCTACACCTAATATGTTGTAACTTATTTCTAATAAAATACAATCAAAAACTTTAACTTATACTAAAAAAATCAATAACAATGTTCCTAACCTAAGTGTTTAATCTTATCTCTAACGGAATATAGTAAACATTACATATACCTAACCTATACCTAATTTTTAACAAAAATAAACAACACTAAATGTAGCAATAATGAGCTGAAACTCAAAAACTAAATAACGAAGAACACCAAAACTGAAAATAAACACGAATAATTTAGACATTGTCATTCAGCCACCAATACCTAGATTGCCCCGTCTCAACTCGATCAGCTTCAACGAATCTAGCAAATGAGTATCTCCATTGAAATTGTTGGTCTCGTGAACTCAAATTAGGAGGATATTTTATCTTCTTATCGGTGGCCCGTCGATATATGTGATATATGACTGGGACGCCGTCAGAATCAAAAACATATCGATTCATGTCCAAATTGATTGATAAGATGACCGTTCACAACATTATTAAGAATGATCCGGGCATGAGGAACATCTGCGCGAAGCTCGTACTCAAACACCTGACTGATGAGCAAAAGGAGCGTCGTGTTGCTGTCGCCAAACCAGAGTTCTTACAGCCCGGATATGGCACCGGCGAACTTCTTTCTGTTCCCCAAGAGCAAGAGACACCTTAAGGGGACGCGGTTTGGGACTCTGGAAAACGTTCAACGTGCTACGACGAGGGCTCTAGACAGCATCGAGGTTGCCGACTTCCAGGGAGCGTTCGGGGATTGGAAAATCCGGTATCAGCGTGTTATCGACTCCAATGGAGACTACTTTGATGTACATATTTTGCCAATAAAAAATTTCCTGAGATCAGTCCGGTTACTTATTATTCAGACCCTCGGCACTTCATCCGACGTCGATACTTTTGATTCACGGTATAGATCCATATCAGCAAATATCTTGCGAAACCAAAAATAAACAACACAAACTGTCAATTGATCTGACACAAAACATAAAGTGGTGTGCTATGGAAACTCATAGTCAGAAGTCATACGATTATATGTGTTTGGAGTGCGGAATTGTTTATGTACTCGTATATGGTGCAATAATGCATTAAGACTTGCATCGAACGATCTCGGCAATGAAACAGCCAACCACTATGTACGAGGAAACAAAAGATGCAAGAGTCAACGGACGTTTTTTCTTTTTCATTGGTGAGTCAGTCGAAATGGATTGGTGAAAAGAGTCCGGAATTATAATTAAGGCGGGAGATTATCAGAAATAGTTTAGAAATTGAATTCATTGAACGTGATAAGTGAAAACGCTGCAGGGTGGATTGATTTGCTGAAGGTAGACGACGTACATAGGGGCTTTTGAACGAAACAAAAAAAAGTTAAAAAGTACCTTCCTTCACCAGTTTTACAGATTTTATTTGCTTTGTAATAAAATCCATAAAATATTATAGATTACATCACTCAGAGCTCCATCATGGTTGCCGGGAGATAACCGGTAGTAACTTCCCTAAAGCGAACAGAAAACATTAATGGAAGGTAAATTGTTCTTGTCCCAAGTCAACCATCTTTTTCCAGTCTTGTAAAGTTTAAACTCCTTGCTGAATTAAGAGGTAGGTAAGGTAAAAGGCAGACCCACCATGCCTTCGACTGATGAGCAATGAGGCACGCGTTCCATCTACATATAGTTCAATTATTGTCAATTATTGCCTGATTCCTTCAGCCGTTGGCTGAAGGAATCAGGCCTGCCGTGGCAGTATAACAATTCCCTAGTCCACAGAATGCTACCGAGGTCAGGCGTTTCCTTGGGCTCTTCGGCTTCTCTAAGAAATTTATTCCGAATTATGTCATCATAGCTGCGCCACTAACGCAATTGTTACAAAAGGATGTACTATTCAACTGGTTGCATCAGTTGCACACCGATGGGCCTTGCAGGCATCTTGTTGTAGAAAAATGGCTCGGGACAGATGAATCCCGTTGCGTACTATAGCCGTGTGTGCAATCCAGCGGAGAGTCGATGCCATAGCTACGAGCTGCATCGCGATCGTCGACGCGTGTGAACGGTTCCAAATTTACTTGATTTTTGAAACTACAAGAGTTCGATTACCGGCTTGTATTTCGTCCCGGAATAAAGGTGCCTCACGTGGACGCATTGAGTCGAGTGCCTGTGGAGCCACCGACTGAACTGAGTGGAGTAGGGGAATATGTTGGTAGTGTCAACTTGACGATGGGGGATCGGGTACGCACTCTACAGCGACAAGATTTAGACGTGAAAAACATCATGAACGTTTTTGAGACGAAGACGGAGTCTGAGCAGTGGCAGCAAATTCGCAAGGAATATGTTATAAAGAACAGCCATCTCTTCAAAGTAGATAAAGAGGGGAAAAATGCTCGTTGTTCCGAAGGGCATACGCTGGCGGGTGGTGAAGCTGTGTCACGATGACGCCGGACATCCGGCTGTCGATGGTACACTGATGCAAATGAAATAAAGTTTTTGATTCCCTTGAATGCGTAACTTCATAAAGAACTACACGAAGACCTGCATTGACTGTCGCTATGTGCGAGAGCCGAGAATGTCAATTACATGATATGAACAATCCTCGATTACCATTTGAAATAGTCCATATGGATCACAAGGGTTCATTTATTAGAATTTGCCGCGGTAACGAGTATGTGCTGGCCATGGTAGATGCGTTAACCCGGTACACGATCATCAATCCAACTAGGTCAACGAAATCGAAACCTGTCCTTGAAGCAGTCAATCAGCTGACAATGTATTTTGATCTCCCGTGTGTGGTGTTCACCGATCGGGTAATAGCATTTGCCTCGCATATGTTTGAGAATTACTGTAGTTTCAACGACATAACCCACATTAAAACTGCAACTCCAATACCTCGAGCGAATGGTATTGCCGAGCGAGTCAACCAGTCGACACTGACTTACCTTAAAACTGGGAGACGAACTACGATAGCTTCAACGGACGCTGAATACACGAGTGAGTGCAATGACGAAGTATTCTCCAATTGCACTAATTTTCGACTATCCGTTGAAGGACATCAGCGGCAAAAGGCTTCTAGCAGCCGTGCAGGATACTAATTTGGACGATTACGGCGATCTCGCAGATGAGGAATTAGGCACATCCATTTAACTCGAGGCGAGTTATTGCCAGGAGAGGCCGACTGTCATCCATAGTTTTGCTACCCAACGTCTATATGAACTATAGTAACATCATCTATCTTCATTGTTATATGCATGTGTGTGAAATCTGTTAGGGAGTCCATGTCAGGCCTTGAATAAAGTAAGACGTATACTTAAAGACCTTGGTGTTTGCGTTTTAGTTTAAACCCTGACTGTGGACATAAGTATGCCGCCAAGGGGGTAGGGTTTTAATAATCCGTGATTGACCGATTCGGTAGTTCGGTTCGGTACGTGTTACTGTAACTTGACTTAGCGTTTTTAGTTAGAGTAGAATGATTTTGAGTATTTCTAGCACCGCGTTTTCACTAAATAATCAGGAACGCGCGAGCCCGTAGCTGAATAATCGGCAGCCTCGTAAAGGCAAAATTCGTGAATTAGCGAAAATGAAATCTTTACGTGTTTTGATCAGGCATTTGAATCGGTGGCTGATAAATTGTATTCGGACTTAGTCAGCTCACGCAAGACCTGCAACTAAAATTCCTCTCAGCACTAACTAGCCCGCAAGCAGCCACCTTGTAGTAGTCTAAGGGTGTCCGGACTTGTTGGGTCCATTGGCATATTCCAAGTCTATAATCGATTAGAGGTCAGTTTACATTTTCTTCGGGAAATCTTGAGCGTAAAAACGATGACGAAGAAAAATCATTAAAAAATCGATCGGATCTACTATGCACAAGTACATGCCTAACATTTTTAGACGTGCGATTCCACTACCTTCTAAATTTTGCAGCTCACGTGCCACCACAAATCATGGGAAAGTTAAAATTGTAAATTATAAATTATCTTAAGTTTGCAAAATTATTGTATGCATACAGATGGGCACAATAGAAATAATCATTCCATCTCCAAGAACTGGAACGAAAACTCATTATTTTTTTCAACAGACACAGAAGCCGGATATTTTGAAATGAATAGCAGGATCAAAAGCTACCGACACCTTGTCCGCAGGTCGTTTTATTGAAAGAGCCGCACACCCCTACTTAAATCATAGAAAAATGACAGAAGTAGCTTCCTAAAGTCAAAGTCAAAGTCAAAAGCGCTTTATTTAATGCTAATCGTTATAAATTTTAAAAGAATATAAAGCAAAATCCAAACAATAACAATAAAAAACTTAATGGCCCAAATGGCTCTCTAAATTTGTACGTTATCATTAAACACATTTAAAACAAAAACTGTAGCAAATTCAAATTAATGAAGATTATTACATATTTTTACAATTCAATTGGAAAAAGGAGAAAAAACCAACCAACACTATTCTAAAATTATTTATCATCTTAACACAACAGTGAACTTTGATCCTACACCTAATATATTTTAACTTAATTCTAATAAATGTAATCAAAAACTTTATCTTATACTAAAAATATCTATAACAATATTCCTAACCTAAGCGTTTAACCTTATCTCTAACCTAATATAATAAACATGTTATAAACCTAACCTATACCTAATTTTTAACAAAAATAAACAATAACACTAAATGTAGCAATAATGAGCTGAAACTCAAAAACTAAATAACGAAAAACACCAAAACTGAAAATAAACACGAATAATTTAGACATTGTCATTCAGCCACCAATACCTAGATTGCCCCGTCTCAACTTGATCAGCCTCAACGAATCTAGCAAATGAGTATCTCCATTGGAACTGTTGGTCTCGTGAACTGAAATTCGGAGGATATTTTATCTTCTTATCGGTGGCCCATCGATATATGTGATATATGACTGGGACGCCGTCAGAATCAAAAACATATCGATTCATGTCCAAATACACGAATGCTTCTGGAGGAATGAAGCCAGTAGCGAGGCAAGTCGCAATATACCCGTCAGTAGGGTGGAACGGCTGTGAAATCCAAGGGTTTTCACTCACAGTCACAGATCTTGCGATATGATTCCGAAGAAGTTTGAATATGAAAATATCGACTCTGGTCACTTCAGCAGTTTGATAAATTCTTCTATTCGATATATAATGTTTCCAATCCGTCTCAGGCTTTCTGTACAAACCAGTACATGCACGAAGACATTTCCTTTCGAAAACTCTTAATTTTGCCATAGTGCTAGCGCTCTGGTTGTACCAGATCTGACATCCATATGTCAAAACTGGTCTAACCAGTTTCTTGTAACAGATAATTTTGACCTTTTGATCAATGTATCTGGAATGAAAGAGCTTTCGAAGAGCCATGACTACTTTAAGTGCCTTACTGAGCATGATTTTCACATATTCAGTATAGTACAGATACTGATCGAGATAAACACCGAGGTATCGAACACAGGATTTATGTGGAACCCGTTCAAGACTACCCTCACCAGCCATGATGTGGAAATCTTTCCAATTACGTTTCAGGTCTTGACTGACCCCCTGCAGAGTTGTCCGAAACAAAATTGTTTCGCACTTCTGCGCATTGATTTTCATTCGCCAATTGTCGGTGTAGAGCTGCACATCATGAAACATTTTTTGAAGGCTGTTCTGAACTATTGTAGCTTTTCGGTCTGCCGTATAGATGATCAGATCATCAGCAAACGCTACCAATGAATGAATATTGAGAAAAGCAGGGGCGCAGTAACTGTTCCCTGCTGTAGACCATTCAAGACCTTGAATTCGCGCATTGTTGTCAGATTTCAATCAGTTACAACAAATGATTTTCCGTATAACATATTGCACATCATGGCGACAAGGTGTCTGGGGAACCTGTCCTGAAGAAGTTTGAAAACTAGTCCATCTAACCACACCGTATCGAAGGCTTTCTTCATATCAATGAGACAAGCTCCAACACATTCTTTGTTTTTTCGTTTCCAACAGATGTCTGAGGTTACTTTCGTTATTGCATGTATGGTTGAATGCCTGGCACGAAAACCAAATTGGCAATTCGGCATCAACTCATGTTTCTCAATGTGGGCGTTTAATGCTCTGTTGAGTATCACTTCAAACACCTTGCTGATGTTAGGCAGCAAGCCGATTGGGCGATAGCTTTTAGGGCATGAAGATTCTTTTCCTTTCTTCAAGATCGGAAATACCTTAGCCTTTTTCCACTCATTTGGGAAATATGAATTGTTCAACATGTTGTTGAACAATATGCAATAATTCCTAATAGCAACCTCAGGCAAATGTCGGAGAACTATATTTGGAATACCGTCAGTACCACATGATTTTTTGTTGTTTATTCTGCGAAATACGAAACGCAAGTCTTCATAGCTGACAAAATAATCAATAAGATTCAAGGTCGGTATGAGGTCAGATGTTAATGTTTCATCGAAATGAAGAATTGATTGGCCATTCAGGCTTGATTTGAAGTCGGAAACTTTTGCTTCAACGACCTCCGAAAATATTTCATTCCTTCTCTATGGGTTTGGCAGATGAACCAATCCAAAATGTTTTCCAAACAGGGCAAGTTTCTGCAATCCATCACATATAATCCTGATTACATTTCTATCCGGAGTCGTACTATCAATTTCGATACCAGCCCTATCGAGAAGATTTATCTCATCACTAGCAACTTCAAGATTCGATACCTTCACACGAGACTTCTTGCGGAATAAGCTATTCACTTTCGCGAAAACGCCATTTGGGTCCTGTGGGCTAATACCCCTCAGTTTTTCCGCCCATTGATTGCTGACCTCACTCCTGAAGTATGAACGGATTAAGTTCCGGACATTCTTCAGGTGTGCTTTCAACAAAGCCAACGAGGGATGGTTGTAGTCCAAAAATCGTCGATAAATATTGTTGACGCGTGTGAGAAGAAGGCTTTTCAATCTTTTCAACCTTGCGATGGTTGGTGTTTCATATCCTTCCATATTGTTTCAAAGTTTAATCTTGGGAACAACTTTCTCAATCGTTTCCAACGTCAGCTTCTCTAACTTCGACAAATAGAGATATATTTCATCGTCAGTTAGATTTCTGTTATTAGGAACCATTGAGCAAGCGTTGCCATCATCAGAAGGAGGACATTGCTTCTGGTACTCCCGATCAAACTTCTTTTGAAACTTTCCCCAGTCTGTTTTTTTGAAATTCAACCAATGATTTTCCTGTTGAACTGGAATGAGGAAGAAATCATCCCTGTGATGATTGATTTCCATTACGATTGCGTTATGGTCGCTTTCATAAGGAAGCACCTGCAGTTTCCGTTGAGGACTATTAAAGCTGAATTCAAGCCTTGCGTCAGCAATGCAGAGGTCCAAATATGAATTTGTGCTAGGGTATGTTGGGAACTCCGACCCATATAGATTGCACCTGTATTCAATTTGGTTCTCTGTTATCCACGATTTCAGGAATACACCTCTTGGATTATTGATGGCGTTCAGCCATGATGTATGCTTGGCGTTCAGGTCACCAGCAAGAATATAATAGTTATGCAGTCTGTTCAATTCAAGTATTTCGAACAAAGAATTGAGTTCCTCCTTGAGCTTGAGAACAGTTCCACCAGTTGCATAGGCAGAGATAACGAAGAGGTTATCCCCACCTGGCAGTGAGATTTTGATAACGGACACTTCAAGAGATTCAAAGCTTTTGAATTCGACTTTTTCAATATTTTGGAAACGATAGGGTCTTCGAACCAATATCCCGGTGCCACCTCCCCCATCACTTGTTACCCTATCGTTTCTAACGAACTCAAAATCCTTAAATCTCATGGAGTGCCATGAACTGAGGTGGGTTTTGGTGAGAAGCACGATGTCAGGCTTTTGCCTGGCAATGAATTCAAGGAGATAATCACGCCGATGTAAAGTAACAATGGATTTGACGTTGATCGAGATGAGACGAATCCTATCCGTGGGAATATGGCTGGATGACAACTTATTTTGAGGCATTTGAAAGCCCTAAACGCTGAAAAACAATGTTAATTTTCAAATCTTGTTTATCGATTCGCTCCGATAAGGAATTTAATTGCTGATAAATTTTAAGGAGTAGCTCATTATCGCCACTTACATTATTTATTTTATTTATATTGTCTGCTGGTCCTCTCGCAGCAAGTGCAAATGACACCCCGGGCTTGACGAAGTTGGTAGGTATCACACTGCGGTGTGCTTGACTTTGTTTCGGAGTGACTTTAACCTTTGCATCTTGATACCGGGGGCATCTTCGATATGATGCTGGATGACCAAAGGCACCGCAGTTCACACAATATAGTTTTTCTTTTGGCTCCGCCTGAGCCAATTTGCACTCGCCGGGAGCATGAATGTCTTTGCATTTCACACACCTATATTTCGTGGCGCAATTGGCAGCCGAATGCCCGAATCTTTGACACCTGCAGCACTGGTTGACCTCACTTTTCTGGAGGCGTTCCCACCTCACTACGCGGAAGTTCAAGTACCGTATTTTCTGCAGGGCACTCGAACTACTTTTGCTCGAAATCTGGACTAAGTAGTGAGGCAAGTTTTTGCGCTCCACAATCGATCTTCTCGTTGCAAAGTTTTTGACTGTAATGAATTGTATTTCTGGTGCAGCTTCTTGGAGCACCTGAAGGAGATCGACTGTGTCCTCACCACAGTCCAGACCCTTCAATAAAAAGGTTTGGTTCTTTTCGCTTTTGGGGGTGTACGTGAAATGCGGTACATCTCCAGAATTTAAGGCATTTTTCGTTGCCTGGAAATCAACCAGCGACTTAGTCCTTATTGTCAACTTATCGGCATCGACTCTTTTTATCTGAAAATCTTTTAGTTTATTTTCGGCTGCCAAAAGCCGAACCATATCTTTGCCCGTTTGCCAAACACATTGATTGGTGGGACTTTTTCTTTTTTTTCATTAATGTTAACGGACGGACCGGCAGACGGACCAGCAGACAAACCTTTTGGTTTTTTCTCCCGATTTTTAATTTTAAGATATTCAATGAAATCATTATCTAATTTTGACGTTTTACCCGTATCCTCTTCAACGTTCATCGTTTCTTCAAGACCAGCTAGCGCTGCCTAATAATTTCTGCTTTCGTTTGCGCCTCCTGCGCTGAGGACATCCTCTTGATTATCTTCTTCCTGTGGCTTTTTAATTTTCTTGTCTTCGATTTTGAGGTTTGCTTGTCGGCCTTTCTTGCTTTCTTTATCCTTGTTGAACGTTAACGTTCCAACAAGTGCTTCTAACGATTTAACTCGAAGCTTGAGTTCTTCATTTTCCTTTTCAAATTTTTCAGCTTTCTCTTTTTCTTGGATAAGCTGTTCGATTTCCATAACCGATAGGATTGTCGGTTTTTCTGCTTTATTCTCGTGACTTCTTTTTAGTTTTTTTCGCCCGTTATCATTGGCGATGGGCATGATCCTGATTGATGGCTGAAGCCATCGGGCACCTCCATCTCGTCGCTTTCGCAGCGAGACTAGAGGGAATGTTCTCTGACCGGGACTTCCCTTGAACGTATTTCCACTTGTGATATTTCTTCAGGAAATGAATCTCAGGTATTCGATAAATGCTCGAATAATTCGACGGTGATGGTTTTCCCAATAATATCAAAATTTGCTTTTGACTGGCTCGTAAAAAAATATTGCAATTGTTTGAAACAGACTTTTGCGAAAAATTAATTAATTTTTAAAATTAATGACAGGAGCGATTAAAAACACGTCTAAACGCAACGAGTGCTAGACGTAGAATGAATATGAAAGAAGTAGCTACCTGTAATGTGATATAATATCAAAGTAAGCAGTTTCGTCGCGGTGACCGCACCATCTTCAGGAGGCAACAACCCTCGTCATCTCAACTGCTGCCTTGAAGATCACCTGACGCAGACAGTTTGTCTGTCTGTGCCTCCGTCTATCCGTTCACTCGCCTGAAAGTTCATTATATAGTTTGGAGAGGAGCTGGCACCGTATTTCGGAATTTATGACATTCTCCAAACATCGAAAAGATTAAATTTGCATTTCATGATAGATTGAAAAAAAAAAAGACATCCTTGTGAGTCCACAAGTTGAAATTTCTTCACTTCAATCTAAATTATACTTGAATTGAGCTTTCTACGCTAAAAAATTGGAAAAGTGTAAAGCGCGGTTTTTTTCTGATTATCCATCAAACTTCAAAATTGTCAGACATACTGAATAAGATTGAATGAATAAAGGAACGAAATTGAGAAGGCAATAGTTGTTATATTATTTTCTTTAGGGCTCTTAATAGAAGAAGAAAAACAATCTACAACCAGGAATACAATATTTCAATTCACTAACCAAATAATTCATTTTCCTCCGTCAAATGCATCGTCGATTCCCTTGAAAGCCGTTTCATAAACGCACGACATCCGACATCAAAATCACGTAATTGCGAACGGTCTCGGAAAGTTTATGTTACGATTTCATTTGAAAGCAATGCAATTTATTATCTTACGGCGCTTCACCCACGCCGGAAGTCAAAAGCCGTGTCCAAGCACAACAATCGCGAACAATTCTGCACTCATGCACGTCACATCTAACGACCAGCGAAAAACAATCTACTCTGCTGACAGCAGCAACAGCAGGGGAACATTCGCCGGCGCCAATGTCGATTATTCCCAACTCATGTTAAAATTTCCCATGGAGTTTATTCCAATACAATTTGTGCGAGAATTTCCCTACACTAGGCGAGACATTTTTAGTGTGACATTCGCATTTGTGGAATCGCTATGGTGAACGGGTGTTTCGCGAAGCGGTTTCTATTTTCTAGCTACTAACTTTGATTTAAAGAAAGAAAGCATTTACATACTCATACTGTTCGGACAGATTCTCGTGCCTAATTTACGGCTAATACCAATTTAACGCGTTAAATTAATGCGATAAAGGCGGCGACAATCCGTTAAATCTTTGCAAATTAGTTTTCTGTCAAGCCGATTCCGCGATTTACGGCACGTCCCAACTTTTCTCTCATCTCCGCTCGAAGAAAAGCATCGTATCTGATTCCTGAAGAGGAAAAGATTCAATTGCAATTGGAAAATTCTTGCATTCGAATGTGTTCGGTTTTTAATTACGAGGAAATGCGCGATTGTAACTTTATCTGAGTTTTACGTTTCCGAGTGTGCGAAGTTTGTAAAAGCGTTGTTTTGTTTGTGGGTGTGTGTAACTACTGGTTTATTGTTTTCTTCAAGTCGAGTAGCAGCGAAAACGAAAGTGATTTGAGTAGTTCGTATTTTGTGGAAAATTTACTGGCGGAAATTCCTTTTATTTGTGATACAGGAATATTCGGAAAGCGACGCAATAATCAGGTGAGTTTGACAGAATGACTTGACAGGATAATGGAATGTCAAACTTCCAGTGTGCCATATTGGAAATGGGCGCCAGGGTTGTGTACACATATACGCACGCATGACGTGACACCACGTGTCACATACACAACGAAGGGGTTGGAGTGGTGCTCATTCCGCGGTGTTTTTGTTTATTTTTGCTTGGATTTGCTCATTTGTCAGCTGCTTTGGAAAATTGTTCGCTATGTCCGTGTTGTTAGTTTTGGTTGTCGGGTTGTGGTGTAAGGGGTGTGGATGGTTACTATTTCATATAGAAGACATTGGAAGCGCGGGTGTGAGTGGCGACGTCTCCGATCAGCTGATTCGTGCTATTCCAATAAGATTCCTATCTAACAGTAAAAGGCAATCAAATTTGAACTGGTTTCTGTAGAGGAAGAATAACATCAATTGATTTGTTACAACTGAGAGAAGGCAGTTGAAATTTCGATTTGTCGTTACATGGATATTGTTGAATTGATTACTTCAAAGTTAAAATACAAATATGAATTAGAGCGCAGTTGGAAAATTGGCAGTTGAACACATGAACTAGTATCACTAAAAAATTTTTGTCCAGGAATATACTCAAAATTTAATTAGAAAAATGAGATCTGGGTTGCCGATGATAATTTAAATCGTGTTAGCTTTTATTGGATAAGAAACAATATTAAGTATAGAGTTCTTCTAGTAGATAATAGATATACGATAGTTATTTCCCTTCAGGATGAGAGGCAAAAAATAAAGATTGGAACGTATTATAGGGCGCCTAGTGAGAATGTTAATGAATTTATTGAATACTTAGATGATATCTATCAAAGTCACGAAAATTTGACGGTCATAGCTGATGTGAATATCGATACACTTCATAGCAACAGCATTAGTATGAACTATTTAAATATTTTAAATATGAATGGAGCACGGATGATTAACTATCAACATACAAAAATAACGGATAACTGCTCTACACTTCTCGATCGTATCGTTACTAACTTGAATGCATATTCAGTAAACTTCTTGGTTAAATATGAGGTTTGGCCGGACTTAGACCATAGCGTCTTAGTTGCTACTGTTGAGGGAGTTAGAAAAGTGTTGATACCCATGGCAAAAAAAATGTTTACAGCTTAGATAGAGAAAATTTTTTTGAACTAGTAGATGGTAAATTTAAAAACTGCAACCATTGGTTACACATTTCGGAAATTATTAAAACCATCCAATGCGCGAAAGAGTCAGCTACTACCGTCAAAATGATACGTACTAGAAGTAACACTTGGATTACTAGGGAAATAATTAGAGAAATTAGGAAGAAGCATACTCTATTTAAACGTATGAAGAATAATCCAAATATAGATAACCATATTTTGAACTACAAGAAACAGAAAAATAGGGTTAACTCAATGATAAGAGCTGCCAAAAGAGAGTCTCTTGCTAAGCGAATTGCTTCTGCTGATGGAAATGCTAGAAAAGTATGGCAGACGCTTAAGAATGAAATTTTGTCATCAGGTGGGAAAAGCAAACAAAATACTGATATTAGTGCTGAAACCCATGGGGTACATTTCAGCTCTATAGGGAAAAGATTAGCCGATGAACTTGACCAAAAATTTAAGTTAATGAATTTTAATCGATATCAGATTCCGCTTAACGTCAAATCAATTTTCCTAGAACCTACATTCGATAATGAAGTTATATCAATTATAGCTTCGCTAAAGAATTCATCTTCAGGCAGTGATGGTATTTCTGCTAGGGAACTTAAATTGATAAGAGAAATAATCGCCCCACACTTAGTCCCAGAGTTCAATGAATTTATGGCATGTGGTGAGTTCCCATCGGAATTTAGGGATGCAATAGTGATTCCTGCTTTCAAATCAGGATGTGTAAAGGAACCTTCAAATTATAGGCCTATTAGCCTCACGAACACTTTGAGCAAAGTATTTGAAAAAATAATTAATATTCGGATCACTCGATTTATTAATGACTCATTAGGGGTTTGATTTGAACCAGTATGGGTTTATTGAAAAAAGTAGCACAATATCTGCTACTACGGATGCCTTACAATTCATCAATAACGAACTGGATGACGGAAAATATGTTGCCGCAATATTTGTAGATCTAGCTAAAGCCTTCGATACGGTCGACCATGACATTTTGCTTTTGTGCCTAAGTGAATTGGGCATCAGAGGCCCTCCGTTGAATTTGATCGGCAACTTCCTGAGTAATAGAACTATTTCAGTTTGTGTTAACAAAGAAATTAGTTCTAAGTATAAGATTAACATAGGTGTCCCTCAAGGTTCGATACTTGGGCCAACTCTTTTCCGTTTATACATACACAACATCTTTTTTTCTGGTTTAAAAGGGAAATACATTGTACACGCTAATGATACACTGCTTCTTTATTCAGATTCATCTGCGGATGCTCTTGAACAAAGAATTAATGCTGATCTTATATCTTACGGTACTTGGTTATTAGGGAATAAACTTACTATTAATACGAGTAAAACTAAACTTATGATATTTAAACAAAAAAATAAGGTGGACATCAATTTAAATGTTAAAATCTATGAAGACAAAATTGAACGGGTTTCCTTGATCAAGTATTTAGGTGTTGAGGTAGATGAAAAGTTATCTTGGTCAAAGCATATTAGTAATTTAAAATCAAAATTAGTCTTCTGGATAAGAGTGTTCAGGAGTAGAAGCTATTTAGATATTGGTCTCAAAAGATTAATTTATAATGCACATGTTTTGCCTCAGGTAACATATGGCATATTGAATTGGTGCCATGCGTCGGAATCGAACATTGACTCAATTCATAGAATGCTGAATAAGATTGTCAAGGCAATGCATGGTCTGGATAGGTTGACACCCAGTAATAGTCTTTATTTATTGACTAGAAAATTTAGTATTAGGCAGTTGATTTTTATGGAAAAGGCTAAATTTGTATTTAAAATCAGTACTAATAGTTTGAAATCAGGTATGAAACTCATCAAACACAGAGATGTCCACTCTTACAATACGAGAAATAATGACTACCTTAAATTATCACTTGCGCGGGCAAATAGAAGACTCCATGATCCAGTAAGGCTGGCCATGGAATCTTATAACTCATTACCAACTGAGTTGAAGAATGTCAATTCATTTTCCATCTTTAAAAAACTTTTGAAAGAATACACTGCTAAGGTTTGGATGGGTTGAGCTTGCGTTTCTTTATTATATTTAGTTGAATTTCTTTACTTCTGTTTTAATTGTTCAGTTCTTTAATTAGTCATCGTAGTTATTATTAACAATTTAATATCTTCCCTTATACCAGCAGCGTTCTGTTGTTGACTGGGAAGTGGGATATATGTGTGAATGATTTTCAAAAATAGAATTTGAACTGGTTTAACTGGATAATTCAAATATGAGCTTCTTCTTCTTCTTTTATGTTTAACAACTAATAATCTTTATAACAAGCTTTATGTCAAGTCCTTCTATCCCATATAAGTAGTTGTACAAGTTTTTTATTATATATATTTATATATACGAGTATACTAATAATTTGTGATATTGTTAGTGTGGATTTGGAAAACCTTTCCTTAATCCTTTGTCCTGCCGGAAAGTGCTGAATAAAGGAGGTGCTAATTGCTAGATGGTACCGGTGTTTCGCTGGTACTACATGAAGAAGCTCACTATCCATATATCTGATCCCATTGTCCATTGAAAAAAATATATTTCTATTAAATCCGGTAAATTCTGAAAAACCGTGTATTTGTTACCCATGTTTCCAGTGACTGAAAATGATCCACTACGAAAAAATAACTTTGAACGCTCGACTTTTAGTGCCTTTACTAAGCTACCGTATAATCAACAAAGGATTCGCGCGTTTCCGATCTCAATACCAACGCGATGCCAGAAGTAAGCTACTCTAATTCCAATTGAAACATTCTACGCTAGCACAATACCGAACCCGGAATAAGGCATCGCGTAACCGAACTGAAGTACACTGGTAAACATCAGAGACCAAAGAGCAGTCGAAACAGTGGACTTCGCCCGGCGAATGTGCTCCAAAAAAGGCGAAGACTATCCTATTGGCCGGAAAGGTGATGGCCACTGTTTTCTGGGATTCACAAGGCGTGATCTGCATCGACTACCTGTAGGACCCTAACCCAAGTATCTGGGTGTACAACTTAAACCGGAATTTGACGCTAAATGTCCGTACTAACAAATACCGTGAAAGCTCGAACTTTATTTTGTATAAATGTCATTTTGAAGGTACATTTGACAGCTATCAAAATCAGTCAACAAAACAATTTTATCTTGTATGCATCATTATTATTTTTCACGTTAAATAACTTCGAAAATTGGAGAAAAAGACAGCATTTGCAGGAGGTTCTGTTGGGTCATTTTTTTGCAAAGAAAACTGCAGCGGAAAGTCATCGATTGGTTGTAAAAGTTTATGGCGACAATGCTTTAGCGGAAACATAGTGTTTTGAATTATTTCAACGCTTCAAAAGTGCCGATTTTGACATCAAAGACAAAGAACGCCCAGGACAGCCAAAAAAGTTTGAAGACGAAGAATTGGAGACGCTACTCGATGAGGATTCGTGTCAAACGCAAGACGAACTTGCCAAATCATTGGGAGTTACTCAGCAAGCCATTTCGAAACGTTTGAAAGCCGCCGGATACATTCAGAAGCAAGGTAATTGGGTCCTCTATGAATTGAAGCCGAGAGACGTTGAATGGCGCTTCTTTATGTCTGATATGCTGCTTGAGCGCCATAAAAAGAAATCATTTTTGCATCGGATCGTGACTGGGGATGAAAAATGGATCCATTATGACAATCCGAAGCGCAAAAAGTCATACAAGAAGCCCGGCCAACCAGCCGAATCAACGGCGAAGCCAAATATTCCTGGCGCCAAGGTTATGCTGTGTATTTGGTGGGGTCAGAAGAGACCGTTATATTATGAGTTGTTGAAATCGGGCCAGACAATCACAGGTGACCTGTACCGAACACAGTTAATAGGTTTGAAGCGTGCCATTATCGAAAGCGCATGGAATATGGGACCAGACACGAGGCTATAATTTTTTTTTTCTCAGGAATGGCGAGATTCTCGTTGCGTGTAGACGTGTTTTTAATATTCTACGTCTAGCACTCATTGCGTGTAAACGTGTTTTTAATTCGCTCCTGTCAAGAATTTTTCTAAATTAAAATAATTTTTAAAACGTCAATTAGAAAGTAATTTTATAAAGAAACTTATTACATCGTCGAACTATTCGAACAATTTATGGAATATCTGGACTTTACCTGCGAGAAAGTTTCAAGAAAGAAGAAACGTTTTTTTCACCGGGGGGATTGGGGGTGCCCGACGGCTTCCCACCGCTGGGGGACCCAGAGCCAGGCATTTTGAAAATTACAAAAGATAAAATAAACAAGCGGAAAAATGAACAAGACAATTGTGAGCATGGAAAGCGTATTACGCTTTCCAGCGAAGATTATGAAAAAGTAACCAGAGAGAATGCAAGGGTTACGAAACAAAATCACGAATTAAAACTCCGGATACAGAGTTTGGAAGATATGGTCCGGACGTTGTCAAATGGGAGCAAACCAAAAGCGAAGCCACAGAATACGTCTGGCAAAGAAGAGCCAATATTAACTAAGAAGAATGAAAAACAGGAAACAACAACAACAAGCAAGACCAACGGGAAAGGAGTACCAACATATAAAATGAAATCGCAAGATATGAGCAAGACAATCCATGATGCTGAAAATATCCTGAGCGCAGGAGGAGCGAACGACAGCGCCAATTATTATGCGGTGCTGTCTGCAATGAACGAAGAAATGGACGTCGAGATAGAGAGCAACGATAACATAGGTAATATTGATAGCGATAATAATTTCATTAAATATTTAAAATTAAAAAATAAGCAAAAGGAGAAGAAGCCAACCGGTGTGTCTGCTGGTCCTCCTAATAAAATTAATAAGGTAAATGAAAAAGTTCCTCCAATAAACGTTTTTGGGCAGCGACGAGCAGATATGGTTCGGTTATTGGCAGCCGAACATAAAATCGAGAACTTCGAAGTTAAGAGAGTGACCGCTGATAAGCTCTCGATCAAGACAAAGACACTGGCTGACTTCAAACTGGCGAAAGATGCTCTTAATAGTGTTCAAGCTCCCCACTTCACATATACGCCAAAGGCGGAAAAAAATCAGACCTTCCTGTTGAAGGGCTTGGACTGTGGGGAGAATACAGTTGATCTCCTTGAAATGTTGCAGGAAGCAGCACCAGCTGTTAAGTTCATGTGTGTGAAAAATTTTGCTACAAGAAGATCAACTGTAGAAGGTAAAATATTACCATTTTATTTACTCCGAATTTCCAACGACAGCAGTCCGAGTGCCCTCCAACAGGTAAGGTACTTAAACTTTAGAGTTGTGAGGTGGGAACGCCTCCAAAAAACTGAGGTCAACCAGTGTTACAGGTGTCAAAGATTCGGTCACTCGGCTGCCAAATGTGCAATGCACTATCGCTGTGCTAAGTGCAAAGATATCCACGCCCCCGGTGAATGCAAATTGGCTCAGATGGAGCCAAAAGAAAAATTGTATTGTGTTAATTGTGGTATATTTGGTCATCCAGCATCATACCGAGGATGCCCTCGGTATCAAGATGCAAGAGCTAAATTTTCCCCAAAGCAAACCAAAGTAAATCACAATCTGTTACCTCCCAACTTCATCAAACCCGGGGTATCATTTGCACTTGCTGCCAGAGGACCAGCAGACAACAATATAAATAAAACAAATAATGTAAGTGGCAATAATGAGCTGCTTCTTAAAATCTACCAGCAACTTGAATCGCTTTCAGACAGAATTAATAAGCAAGACCAAAAAATCAATTTCGTTTTTCAACGTTTAGGCCAACATGCTCCAAAATAGTCTGTCAACCAGTCACATTCCCATGGATAGGATTCGTCTCATCTCGATCAACGTCAACTCTATTGTTACTATACATCGGCGTGATTATCTCCTTGAATTCATTGTTAAGCAGAAGCCTGACATCATGCTTCTCACCGAAACCCACCTCAATTTACGGCACTCCATGACATTCAAGGATTTTGAATTCGTAAGAAACGATAGGGTAATAGGTGATGGGGGAGGTGGCACCGGGATATTGGTTCGAAGACCCTATCGTTTCCAAAAAATTGAAAAAATCGAATTCAAAAGCTTTGAATCTCTTGAAGTGTCCAATATCAAAATCTCACTGCCAGGTGGGGATAACCTCTTCGTTATCTCTGCCTATGCAACTGGTGGAACTGTTCTCAGGCTCAAGGAGGAACTCAATTCCTTGTTTGAAATACTCGAATTGAATAGGCTGCATAACTATTATATTCTTGCTGGTGACCTGAACGCCAAGCATACATCATGGCTGAACGCCACCAATAATCCAAGAGGTGTATTCCTGAAATCGTGGATAACAGAGAACCAAATTGAATACAGGTGCAATCTATATGGGTCGGAGTTCCCAACATACCCTAGGACAAATTCATATTTGGACCTCTGCATTGCCGACGCAAGACTCGAATTCAACTTTAATTGTCCTCAACGGAAACTGCAGGTGCTTCCTTATGATAGCGACCATAACGCAATCGTAATGGAAATCAATCATCAATGGGATGATTTCTTCCTCAATCCAGTCCAACACGAAAATCATCGGTTGAACTTCAAAAAAACAGACTGGGGAAAGTTTCAAAAGAAATTTAATCGCGAGTACCAGAAGCAATGTCCCCCTTCTGATAGAGGCAACTCTTGCTCAATGGTTCCTAATGACAGGAATCTAACTAACGATGAAATAGATGCCTATTTGTCGAAGTTAGAGAAGCTGACGTTGGAAACGATTGAGAAAGTCGTTCCCAAGATTAAACTTCGAAACAATATGGAAGGATATGAAACACCAACCATCGCAAGGTTGAAAAGATTGAAAAGCCTTCTTCTCACACGCGTCAACAATATTTATCGACGATTTTTGGACTAAAACCATCCCTCGTTGTCGTTGTTGAAATTACATCTGAAGAATGTCCGGAACTTAATCCGGTCATACTTCAATGGGCGGAAAAATTGAGGGATATTAGCCCACAGGACCCAGACGGCGTGTTCGCGAAAGTGAATAGCATATTCCGCAAGAAGTCTCGAGTGAAGGTATCGAATCTTGAAGTCACTGGTGATGAGATAAATCTTCTCGATAGGGCTGGTATCGAAATTGATAGTACGACTCCGGATAGAAATGGAAACAGGATCATTTGTGAAGGATTGGATAAACTTGCCCTGATTGGAACACATTTTGAATTGGTCCATCTGCCAAACCCTGAGAGAGGGAATGAAATAGTTTCAGAGATCGTTGAAGCAAAAGTTTCCGACTTCAAATCAAGCCTGAACGGCCAATCAATTCTTCATTTCAATGAAACATTAACATCTGACCTCATACCGAGCTTGAATCTTATTGATTATTTTGTCAGCTATAAAGACTTGTGTTTCATATTTCGCAAGATAAACAACAAGAAATCATGTGGCACTGATGGTATTCCAAATGTAGTTCTCCGACATTTGCCTGAGGTTGCTATTAGGAACTATTGCATATTGTTACGGGAAATCGTTTGTCGTAACTGATGGAAATCTGACAACAATGCGCGAGTTCAAGGTCTTGAATGGTCTACAGCAGGGAACAGTTACTGCGCCTCTGCTCTTTTCAATCTTCATTCGCAAGCTATTGAACGGCTTTGATTTTAACGTCTCGCCAACGCGATCATTGGTAGCGTTTGCTGATGATCTGATCATCTATACGGCAGACCGAAAAGCTACAATAGTTCAGAGCAATCTCCAAAAAATGTTCAATGATGTACAGCTGTACACTGACAATTGGCGAATGAAAATCAATGCGCAAAAGTGTGAAACAATCTTGTTTCGAACAACTCTGCAGGGGGTCAGTCGAGACCTGAAACGTAATTGGAAAGATTTCCACATCATGGCTGGTGAGGGTAGTTCAGAACGGGTTCCACATAAATCCTGTGTTCGATACCTCGGTGTTTATCTCGATCAGTATCTGTACTATACTGAACATGTGAGAAACATGCTCAATAAGGCACTTAAAGTAGTCATGGCCCTTCGAAGGCTCTTTCATTCCAGAAACATTGACCAAAACGTCAAAATTATCTGTTACAAGACACTGGTTGGACCAATTTTGACATATGGATGTCAGATCTGGTACAATCAGAGCGCTAGTACTATGGAAAAATTAAGAGTTTTCGAAAGGAAATGTCTTCGTGCATGTACTGGTTTGTACAGAAAGCCTGAGACGGATTGGAAACATTATATATCGAACAGAAGAATTTATCAAACTGCTGAAGTGACCAGGGTCGATATCTTCATATTGAAGCTTCTTCGGAATCATATCGCTAGATCTGTGACTGTGAGTGAAAACCCTTGGATTTCACAGCCGTTCCACCCTACAGACGGGTATATAGCGACTTGCCTCGCTACTGGCTTCATTCCTCCAGAAGCATTCGTGTATTTGGACATGAATCGATATGTTTTTGATTCTGACGGCGTCCCAGTCATATATCACATATATCGACGGGCCACCGATAAGAAGATAAAATATCCTCCGAATTTGAGTTCACGAGACCAACAATTCCAATGGAGATACTCATTTGCTAGATTCGTTGAAGCTGATCGAGTTGAGACGGGGCAATCTAGGTATTGGTGGCTGAATGACAATGTCTAAATTATTCGTGTTTATTTTCATTTTTGGTGTTTTTCGTTATTTAGTTTTTGAGTTTCAGCTCATTGTTGCTACATTTAGTGTTATTATTAATTTTTGTTAAAAATTAGGTATAGGTTAGGTATATGTAATGTTTACTATATTCCGTTAGAGATTAGAATTAGGCTAGGAACATTGTTACAGAATTTTTTAGTATAAGATAAAGTTTTTGATTGTATTTTATTAGAAATAAGTTACAACATATTAGGTGTAGGATCAAAATTTCACTGTTGTGTTTTAATTATAAATAATTTTAGGATAGTGTTGGTTAGTTTTTTCTCCTTTTTCCAATTAAATTTTAAAAATATGTAATAATCGTAATTAATTGAATTTGCTATAGTTTTTTTTGATGAAATGAGTTAATGATAACGTACAAATTTAGAGAGCCATTTGGGCCATTAAGTTTTTATTGTTATTGTTTGGAATTTGCTTTATATTCTTTTAAAATTTATAACGATTAGTATTAAATAAAGCGCTTTTGACTTTGACTTTGACTTTGAGGCTATAATTTTTCATCATGACAACGCTCGGCCGCATGTTGCAAAACCCGTGAAAAAATATTTGGAAAATAGTGGATGGGAAGTTTTGGCCCACCCGCTTCATAGTCCGGACCTTGCTCCGTCTGGCTTTCATTTATTTCGCTCGATGCAAAACCCCCTCATTGGAATACGCTTCACTTCAGAGCAAGGCATCCGAAATTGGATAAATTCGTTTTTGGCCGCCAAGCCGGCGCATTTTTGTTGAGATGGAACTCATAAATTGCCTGAAAGACGGGAAAATGTTGTAAGTTCCGATGGCCAATACTTTGAATAAAATATATTATAAAATTTTTCCACAATAAAGCATCAAATTTCGCTAAAAAAATCCGGTTATTAAGTTGTACACCCAATATATTGAACGTCTTTGAGCTGACGGGCCCTGAGACGGATAACTGGAACAAAACTAGACGGGGATCAATGGTGAATTCGATGCAATCATGAGCTGTATGAAATTTTTGAAGAGCCGGAGGTCTCAAAGATTGTAAGACGCAAAAGCTGCTATGGGCTGACCATGTGAATAGTATGGACGAACAACAGGTATCCGAAAAGGTATACGTTGGGAGAACTGATGGGCGAGGACCAGTGGGAGAACCGAGGAAGCATTGGTCTGACTCGGACGACAAAGACAGTTCATCGCTGGTCGAATTTCGAAATTTGAGGGCACGGTCAATGGACCGAGACAGTTGGAAGCGCTTTTTGCAGGAAGCGAAGGCCCGGGAGGAGCTGTAGCGCTATGAAGAAGAAGAAGAAGAAGACGATCTTGAAGTTAGATGGAAAATTCGTCTCCTACGCAAAATGCAAAACAAAAATATACCGACGACCAAGTTAAGGGCCGCCGCAGCATCCAAACTCCCAACGCTGAATTCCCATTACCATTGAATTGGAGATCACTTGCAATATGTTCAATGCAAAGTAGAAAAACATTTTTACCACTGTTGGCTACTGACACTAATACCGCTACTCTTTACCACTTTTCTGGTCAACTTGCTCCACGAATGCCTTCTCTACTGTTCACTTATGACTCCTTGCCTTGCACTTTTATATCATTATTTGGGAGTGAAAATTCGAAAATTGGATTGGCTACGAAAATGTGCTTTTCTTCAGATATTGACGAAGCACCCTCAAAGTAAAAGAATATGGGCAACTGTTCAATATTCCATTGTAACGACTTGCCTAACTCCAACATCCACCCAGCAACCAAACCGCTCGAATGAGTCTCCAGAAACCATTCAGCCGAGTCTGGTGATTTCTCTTGATACATTTTGTTACAAAAAATCATGTTCATTCAGTTTTAAAACTTCTGTATCTGATCTGCTTTTTTGTTTCTTTTTCTATTACTTATAAAAATCTTGTCGGCTTTCTACCTTTTCTCCCAAACGCATGCTCAGCAATCCATTATTCATCAATATTTGTTCAAACCAGATTCCGTCTCATTTATATGATTTCATTGCCGATTTATTTTTAATTTCCAATTAAAGCTTATCTTTTCCGCCCCATAATATGCATTTCGTTTTGGTTTTTTAGAGTCTCAAAATTTTTCATCAGTGTACGCCTGTACAATTTTTGTACATTTCCTGGAATTGTCTCGAGTAGTTCGCGTGGATCAACTACTAGATTACTACAACAATTTTGCACCTTCTCGTAACCCGCTTTTCGCACAATATAATTTAGCCCTTCCTCGATGCACTCTGGTATTTCCATGAAAATCTCTTTATCCAACTTCCCGTTCGGGTACGCAGCAACCACGTCCAGTATAAAAACTTGAAGATTTTTTCTCCCCGTCAAAGCCATCTGTAATCTTACTGAATCTAAGCAAGCTACAGGCACGAATGTTTCAGCAAAGTCGATTCCTTCACGCTAAGTGGATCTACATGCGACAACTCTTGCTCTTCTGCGCTCTAAGCTTCCATCTGGCTTCATTTTATTCCGTAGAACAATTCTACACGTAATGACCTTTTTGCCCTTGGGTCGCTTCACCAGTGTCCATTTATCGTTCTTGATCAGCGCTTTTACTTCTTCGGCGATTGCCTCTAACCATTCTTGAGACTCGTGGCTACTCAACATGCTTTTTACCGACAGATTGCCTTAGTTTTCCATCTCTAGCAGCCGTGAGCACTTCGTCTCCGGACTCATTACGTTCACTTTGTCGTCAGGACCTTCATCGCGCGCTCTTGATTCCGTTGAAGCCGATCTTGTTGTTTTCTCGGTCTCTCTTTATAGCCTAAGCGCATTAATCGCGGTTTGCCCGCTCCTCGCGAGCCGGTGACCTCGCTGGTGAGTTTACGACAATCTGCCGCACCGGCGAGCTATCTCAGTTGACTCGTTGACGCCTTTCTCGACCAAGTCTTCCGTCACCCCTCCTTCGACGAATCCTACGTCCCTGGTTATCACAACCTTGTGGTCTTTAGGAACTTACACTCGATATCACTTTGATTCCTTAGTGTATCCCACCCGGACGCCTGCTTTCACCTCGGGTTCCAATTTATCCCTACCAGGCTCCTTCTGCAGCATGTATGTTTTTTCTCCGTACGCTCTACGATTGATTGTGTTTGCACCAATACTCATACGGAGTATGATCTCCCAAACTTGCTGTCGGACACATGCTTCATAAATATTTCGACGCGGCAATCGCTTCAGCCCAGAATAAACCTCTTAGTCCTGTTTGCATCTGTAAACTCCTTGCCACCTCTACGAGAGTTTGGTTCATACGATCAGCAACACCGTTTTGCTGCGATGTGTGTACGACTAACGACTGTCAACTGTCTGAAGATGCCGCTTCCTTTTAGAAATTCATCGAACTCACGACTACGATACTCTTGTCCATTGTCCGTCATCAGACATTTTATTCGTTTATCAGTTAATTTTCTACTCACGCTTTGTATTCGTTGAATGCTTGAAGCACGGTAGTTTAATTTATCAAGAATACTACCTCACACTGTCGACTATGATCATCAATAAATGTGGCAAAGTATTTCGAGCGCTTAAATCACTCTGCCCGTGCAGGCCCCCACACATCAGAGTGCTCTAAATTCAACACACCTGAACTTCTCTGGGATATTTTCGGAACGCTGTCAGGTAACGGTAACGCTGTCAAGTTCCCGCACATACACACGGCTGTAGCAGTCTCTCGCTCTCATGTTTATTCCCGTAGTCAAGTCATCTTGTTGAAATGAGAATATCTCACACATTCAAATGGCTAAGTCTTCGATGCCACACATCTACACTCATTACGCTGTTATTCACAACGTTCACTTGCTTTTGTTTTTCACAGAAATAATATTAGTTTCCCTCGTGGTTAGCGACAAGTTTTATTTTCCGTCCTTTCCGCATACTGCTGCTCTATCTTTGAAGAATAGAACATTGTGTCTATGATCTGTGATTTTGCCACTGACAGAAGATTCGTGCGTAAATTTTGACTAACAACACATCATTGAGTTTCACGGACTCACGGACTCAAGTGACGGGTGCTCGGCTAAGTGCATCTACGGGTGGCATGGCGTTGCCCGGACGATGCACAATCTCGTAATCGTACTCTTGTAGTCGCAATAGCCATCTGGCTATTTGCGGGTTCAGCACGTTGCCTTTAAGGTGCTTACGGCTGAACAGTCGGTAACTATGCGGAATCGTTTTCCCAACAAGTACAGGTGAAAGCGATCAAGAGCTTCGACGATGGCCAGTGTCTCTAGCTCATAGCTGTAGTACTTCTCTTCGGCGTCATTGCAGATTTGGCTGAAGAAGGATGTCGGCCTCCAGGTTCCGGTTTTAGTTTCCTGCATGAGAATTGCGGTGAGTCCCTTTGCATCAGTGTGCAGCTCGTGGTTTCGGTTGGGAACCAGTTCTTCGCATAATAAGCGCTTCAGATGACGGAAAGCGTTTTCGTGCTCAGTGCCCCAGGAGAAAGTCGGATTTTCCTTCATTTTCAGGAGATTTGATAGCGGTCCAGCAACCATAGCGTAGTTCCGTATAAACTTGCGGAAAAAGCCCGTTCGACCGAAAAATTTTCGGACATCGCTCACGTTAGTTGGTGTCGCGTATAATTCGATGGAGAATGTTTTTTCGAGTCCGGGTTTCATGAGGTCTCCGACGATTCGATGACCTAAGAACGATGTTTCCTTTGCGAAGAAGATACATTTCGATAATCGTAGTGGCATTTCAGCTTCTAGAGTAATTCGATAAAGGAGCGGAGTCGTTTCATACCTTCTTCGACTGTACGACTTCGAATGATCACCTCCGCTACGTATGGAACTGCTTTGCCGGGCGTCAGTTTTTTCATTATTTGCGAAATAGCCTTATGGAATACGAATGGCGCGTTGAAGAGACCAAAAGGCATCATGATAGATTCATATAGACCGTCATGGGTGATGAACGCGGTGTATTTCTTCGAGGATTCTTCCAGGGGAACTTGATAGTATCCGGCCATGAGGTCTAACGTTGTAAAGAAATGATTTCCTGAAATTAGTGCCAATTGCTCGTCGACGGAATGCGTTGGGAACGGTTGCTTGGCGGTGACTGCATTTAATGCTCGGTAGTCGACGCAAAGTCGTTGGACTTTTCCCCCAATACGATGGGTGGCGAATACTCGGAATTGCTCGGTCGGATAATTCGGTTTTTGAGTAAGTCGCTTGCTATACCGCTAACAATTTTGCATTTTGCATGGTTTTAGGTTAACTTTCACCTCTGGTTTAACCTATATCTTCATTTTGGTGCTTCGGCATCGTCCTAGCTCCGATATTTGATCTGCAAAACAATCGGGGAATTCATCGAAAACGTAGTATAATTCCCTTCGCTCATCAACGGTCAATAAACTTCCGATGCGGACATTGTTAACGTCAAATTTCCCTAATCGGCATATGTTCGAGCTCGTTACGAGTTGACTATCTTCGGTGCACAGTACATCCCTGCCGACTAGCACAGGACATGGGATGAGATCGTTGTGCACTGCAATGAGTTTCACTGTCTGCGTGCAATCTTCTATAATCACTTCGGCGAAAACGTGTTTTTTGATTTACGTTGTCCTTCCTGCGAAGCCCTTCAAAGTTCCGGTGTCACTCTCGACAATTTGGCATCCATTTTGAGCGGCGTTTATTCGTTGAGCGAGCGATCACTCCCTGGGTCGATGAATGCGTGCACAGGTTTCCCGTCTAGAAAAATTTATTTGTGACAGATGGATGCTGTGTCATCTGTTACGTGGCGGACATTCGCTGGTTTCTGTTTGTCGGGGCATTGGGCGGTTGAATGTGTAGTGCGAGAGCCCGTCGCGCATCGTTCTCTATGTTGCGGTTGTTGACAATGGGTTGAGACGTGTCCGATGCCCTAGCAATTAGAACACACGATGTTCTTTCGTTTTCGTTATTCAGAGCCAGCGTGGTTGTATGGGTGACATTCCCTCGATCGTGTCGCTTATTGTTCGACTCGTTCTCTCGACGTTTTGTTGTGTCATCTTCGGGTTGGTCCTGCGGCTGTTGCTGCGCGTTGGACATATATCTTCGTATCGCGGCGAGGAGCTCTGTAGTGCTCGTTATGTCTACACATGTGATGGAATTCTGTAGCGTGTGGAGCCGCATGTTTGTTCGAATATATCGTATGGTGGCTCTCTCACTAACACTACCACATCGCGCGATTGCACACATATGATAAAAGAATGTTTCAAGCGATTCGCCTGGGTTCCTGTACGTGGCGATTAGTTTTGAATGTATTATGCTTTCGTCGATGTCGTTGGGAAAATCTCTCTCGAGATCGGCTGCGAGAGATCTCCATGACGTGCGTGGTTGTGGATGGCTGCCGAACCATAATCGAGCTTTATTCCTCAATTTCGACGGCACGGCAAGAAGAATCGTGTCGTCCTCTCATCCGAGCGTATGTTGCAGCATATTGATACGCGTCGACAATTGTTTGGATGTCAGTGATAGTTGTGACAGTGGGTCGAATTCAGGTAGCATGTCGCTCACTTCACGAATTGTTAGTGTGCTTCCAATGTTGACGCTGAATGGTCGGCTGAACGAAGAGTTGGTACGGTATCTAATGGCGTCGTGATGTTCTGTGCGGCGGCGCAATATGTTATTTCGGTTGACTGCGCTATCGGATTCGGTGGCCCCAGCCAACGAATGGGTGTAACGGCGGCGTACCCACGTCATTTGATGCACCAATGGTGGCAACAATAGTCAGTTCGGTTGCATCACGCTGTTTACTGCATATGACGGCGGCAGGGAATGTAGATCGACGGCTCGGTTGTTATCGGCTGATAAATTGGTGTTGGTCGGGCATTCTGCGGTCGCGGTCGGATGGTTGGCGTGCTTGTGTGCGTGTGCCGTGGCGGCATTGGGCACTGTTGCCACGAATCCTTTTAGTAATGATGCAATTGCGGCAATTTCGTTTTTAAGTTTGTTGAATTCACTGCGCGACACTGGTGTCATTAAACCGGGTGGAGTATCGTCCAATTCGATTTCTTCTGCGCCCACATCTTCCGACACAAGGTTTATTAGTTCGGCTTTTGTTCCTCCGCTGGAACGATTTCGCGATTCCAACACGGCGCGTAGCTGCTTAACTGTTAACGATTCAATTTTCTTGGTCGGCATTTTACGGTTCCTGTTAAGTATTAAGAGTTTTGTCAATTTATTTTTATGCTGGAACACTTCTTTGACATTTCGTTTTCTAGAACAATACTCACGCATACATAACACATTCTTTTTGCTATAAATATTTGCGCACTCAATGTAAATCGTTCATTCCAAAAGTAATATCCGTACAATAAAGACGTATTAAAATAAAACACTAATAATATTTCCAATTGTTTATGGTGCCTAGTCAACGCAAAACTGTATAGTTCTTTAGACATTCATAGAAAAATCGAGATTTGAAATTATTACGGACGATTGTGAAATTCGGCAACAGAGCGGTAAACGAGCATTCTGGGAAAACAGACACGGACACGTTGTTGCTTGGTTTTTCGGTATGAATTGCGGATTCGTTTTGAGAACGTTTTGTAGAATTTAGTTCCAAATTCACGGAAATTCGTTGATACGTAATTATTTCTGGTCGATGAAATTACTTTTGGTGGAATAAAATGGCTGAAGTTGGTGAAACGATTAAAATTGAAAAATTACAACAAGCATCGCAGTGGCCAACATGGCGATTCACAGTGCGCGTAACATTGGTTGCGCATGATATATTGGATGTAGTTTCTGGAGAAGAAAGTATTCCAAATGAAATAGCTGGCGATGAGGCAGTGGCTGCAGAAAATCGGAAGAAATCTTTGGCCTGGAAAAAGAAAGATGCGCGTGCTCAAAAGATTATTGCAACGTCACTTGGTGAAAAAACAATTATTCACATTATTAATTGCACAACATCGAAAGCAATGTGGGACAAATTGCACACAGTTTTTGAGCAGAAGCATGAGGCATGCAAACATTTACTCCAGCAACGTTTCTTTTCATTCGCGAAAGACAAAGGTGATGACATGGCAACACATATTGCGAAACTCGAAACAATCGTACAGCAGTTGAGGGATTTGGGAGTACACATCGATAATAATATGGTTATGACAAAAATTCTCATGACATTGCCGGTAGAGTACAAGCATTTCGTGAGTGCATGGGAATCAACGGAACAACGTTTACAAACGATTGAAAATTTAACAAGTCGATTGATGATCGAAAAAAGCCGTGTGAATTCCAATGAAAAACAAGAGTCATCATCGGAAGCATGTTTTGCGCGTCAGAATAATTTGACAAAAAAGAAACAAAATTTTCGACAGAACAGTTCATCGGCTGAAAATAAAAATCAAGCAAATAAACCACAAAGAAGTTTCAAATGTTTCAATTGTGATGGTGATAATCACTATAAGCACGATTGCAAGGCACCAAAGAAGAAACAAACAAATAAATCTGGTAATGAAAACAAATCAGAGCAAGAAAAAGAATCGAAGGCATTCTTTTGTGAACCTGGCAAGACATCATCGGATGTAATTTGGTTTGCTGATTCTGGTGCATCGGACCATGTTTGTAATCGTCGTGAGTGGTTTCGTACGTATAATGAATTTGATGTCCGGCGGTCGATAATGGTGTCTGACGGTTGAGCAACATATGCTTATGGCTCTGTTGAATTCGATGTTTTGTCGTTTACAGGCGACAGATGGATAAAGAAAACATTATCAAATGTTTTGTACGTGCCGAATAATCATGCAAATCTACTTTCAGTAACAAAAGTTTTGGATAATGGTCATAAAACGCGATCGATTAGTCAACTGTTCGAGATTTTGGATGGTGATAGAGTTGTGGCAACTGGTAAACGATTTGGATCCTTGTTCAAAATGAATTTTAAAGTGATCCTACCTGATCAACGTAGTGATTCATCGGTAAATATGACATTAAAAACAAATTCGTTACGTGAATGGCATGAACGGTTGGCACATCAAAATAACGCACATGTCAAAGAAATTCTGAAAAGTCGAAACATTTCTTTTCTGGATGAAAGTTTCAATTGTGATGGATATGCTTATGGAAAACAACATAAATTAAGTTTTGAGTCGCGTTATGAGAAAGCGAATAAGTGCGGACAAATTATATTTGCAGATGTTTGTGGTCCAATTGAAGAAAAATCATTGGGTGGTTCCAGATATTTTGTTCTTTGCAAAGATGATTATTCACACATGCGCTTTGTGTATTTTCTAAATCAAAAGTCCGAAACCTATGAAAAATTCAAGAATTTTGTCAAAATTGCCGAGAAGGAGTGTGGTCATCCGGTTAAGATTTTGCAGGCAGACAATGGTACAGAATTTGTTAATGAATTAATGACTTCATTTATGGAAGAAAACGGTATCCGTCATCGTCGTTCAATACCATACACACCAGAACAAAATGGTAGCGCGGAACGAGAAATGCGAACAATAATGGAATCTGCCAGATCGATGATTCATGCAAAAGATTTGAATCCAAATTTATGGGCGGAAGCTGTTAACTCGGCAGTTTATGTGATCAATCGAACGGGTACAAGCACAGTTAAAGGAAAACCACCATATGAGCTATGGTATGGTAAGAAGCCATCAATTGATCATTTTCGGGTGTTTGGTTCCGAAGTATATGTGCATATTGTCAAACAAAAACGAAAGAAGCTAGATCCGAAAGCAAAGAAATGCATATTTGTTGGCTATGACGAAAATGTGAAAGGTTATCGCGTGCTGGATCCAGGTACAAACAAAGTTGAATTAGCTCGTGATGTAAAGTTTCTTATGAGCGATCACGCTGAGGTTTCATTGCCACCAATAGAGGAATACGATAATGATATCGATGGAAGCGGTAATCTGGAACAAAATACCGAAGTGGAACATGAAAATGAAAATAGAACGAATGAAAACGAAGAAGGTTCGGCCGGCACCGATAAGACGTCGGCGACCGACTACATTGTCAGACATAAATGTTGAAAATATTGTTCCGGGACGTTTAAGAAGCAGAGATGACCGTTGTTCATTAGATCAATCTTCGTTATTTTTGTCAATTCAATGTGAACCAAATTCATATGAAGAAGCTATGACATCAAATGATCGGAAACAGTGGGAGCGTGCGATGCAAGATGAATTCGATTCGTTGATGGTAAATGAGACTTGGAAACTTGTACCGAAGCCAGAAAAGCAAAAATTGATTGATAATAAATGGGTTTATAAAATTAAAACAAACTCGGATTGTTCAATTGAGCGGTATAAGGCTCGGCTTGTGGTTCGCGGATTCAATCAACAATTTGGAATAGATTATGAAGAAACATTCAGTCCGGTTATGCGGTTCAGTTTATTGCGTGTTTTACTATCAATTGCTGCGTTGAATAAAATCAAACTGAAACAATTCGATGTGAAAACGGCGTTTCTTTATGGTGACCTGGAAGATGATGTTTACATGCAACAACCAATAGGATTCACCGATAACACGGGTCGAGTATGCAAATTACGGAAGAGCCTTTATGGTTTAAAGCAAGCTTCCCGGTGTTGGAATCAAAAATTCAAATCGTTCATTGAAAAGTTTGGTTTTATAGCTTGTCAATCGGATCCATGTGTTTTCGTGAAATCTGATAGCCAAGACATAGTCATTTTGGCGTTATACGTGGACGATGGGATAATCATGGGAAATAATGATCCAAATATTGAATTGGTGGCCCAACATCTGCAGGAAGAATTCGAAACCAAATTGGTCAATGTTGGTTGCTTTCTGGGCATTCAAATCGAGCATTTCCAAAGCGGTTCGATTTTTATTCATCAGAATGCTTATGCACGGAAAGTTTTACAGAAATTTGGCATGGGAATGTGCAATCCGGTGAGTGTTCCATGTGATACAAATCAAAAACTAAGCAAATTCGAAGATGCAGATGATGGAAAATACCCATATCGACAATTGATTGGCAGTTTAATGTATCTTGCCATTGCTACACGGCCAGATATATGTCATGCTTTTGGTTTGGTCAGTCCTTTACGTTTCATTATAAGTTTTATTAATTATAAACAATCTTAACATGACGGTGGACCACGACGCACCCCCGACTCCCAACAAAACGTCTCCCTCCCAGTTCATGATGGTACACACATAATAGTTGGTATTGGTGTCGCGTATATTCGGTGACATAGGTTTCCAGCTAAGGATGGCATATTCAAGATTAGGCCGTACTAAATAGATGTACAGTGATTCAGTAGCCCAAATATTCTTAAAATCTATAGCACTTCGTTCGACGAAACTTAGCATCTTACGCAACATATCTTAGAAACTTTTGATACAAAAAAAATCTTGCTGCAACCAGAAGTCTTTCATAACTTTACTCGAGGTAAAACAAAGTGTGTAGCAATATTGATCGCTATGCACTGTTGCATCAACGATTTAAGAACAATTGCCCAACGATAGATACTAAGCAATTACCTGTCTAAACAGTCACTTTCTCATCGTGTAATAGTGTTTCTTGCATCCTACAAAAATAGTCCATGTATTTAAAGTGATATTTCTCCCTTGATAAGTTAAAAATAATTATTTTCTTGTTAGAAACAATGTACAAAAAATAACGGTCCTTTTTATAATTCTGTTCAGGACACTCACTTTATTGTTTAATGAGAAATTTAAGTATGGGAGATGGAATAGCATAAAGTCTTCACACTCGTCTTTCTTATCTAACTCCACTTCTCTTGTTTTCAAATTCTATTTGCACTGCTGTTAAAAACAGACTCTCGCATTTTTTACCTGATTGTCCCATGAAAAATGCAATCCATCTCCAGGAAGACACTAAAGCCGTGGCATATAACACTAACTGTACTATATGTAGTGAATTATTGTTTTCATAAGGATGTTCTATAAAGTCCGTGAAGGACTGCAGCGATGGTCTGCTGCCTCGGCAGAGGAAGGTGTCGGTTTCTGCCGAGAATGCCCTCGTCTGGAGACGCGTGAATGCGCTGGCAGGCTAGCATTGCGGTGTCGTGGGGCGGGTTCGTTTCCCCAGCACGAGGACTCACTACAAAACAATTTCGCATTCACGAATTTGTCGATAGCTCAAGAGGCGACTGAAGTCGCAAAATTGTAGATAACCTCACCGAAGGAGATGTACTTGTTACGAGAACAAGTGAAACCTGAGAAGAAAGGCGAACTTGGGGTGACCTCGTCGTTACCCAACGAAGTTCATGGCCCACAAATGAAAGAGGGGCAACCGGGTGGTGGTGGAGCCCCTTCATACCCACCCAACCGGAATAAATCCAAAGATAGCTTGTTGAAGTGGCCAGGTATTCCTCTTCTGAGTGGAAAACTCATACAACTTGAATTGTATGAACCTTCCCATCAGAAGGGGAGTACCCCGGTGACCAATTTATGTCATAGAATTATACAATTGGATCGCATAAATCTATGCCATAAAAAGGCACTCTGCTTGGGCCACTCAACCCATAACGTCACCTGAAACAGAAAAAAGGAATTAGCTTGTACCCGGTGGCTGGCTCATATTTTGAGGTGGAAGCCTTCCACCGTACCGGGTCCTATACCCGGTTAGATAAACGGAAGGGAAAGACTGATTTTAAAATTCACTCCTGCATTTTTATTATTATTTAATCAAAAATTGTACGACCGTAACTTCACGATAAACAAATTCTTCGTCTTAAGGATTCTCACTTTAACATTAATTCAATTCGTTTACCATCTACTAGTGGCTATCAGTTCTAACCGTGTCTTTCTATATATAATGAACGTTTTAATTGTTTGAGTACCCGATTAGAGATGTTTACCATCAATAAGACACAACATATGAAAAACTTTATTATAACATGTTGAGGCGTATATGCATATTTACTTTCCAACATATATATTTTTTTTTCTTCATAGGAATTGACTACGACAATCTATTTGAACGTATGAGCTTATCTTCGACTTCTTCTTTTTTTTCTTTTTTTTTCAAATCAATATATATAAATGAATATCAGTCAGTTACATATATAAGTATGCATATAAATGTATGTAAAAAATTTAAAGAAATCAAACGGGTACTTACCCAACCTTTTCCGACGACGAGCGCTCGTTTACGAGGTGAGTAATCCTGTAAAGTTATAATGGCGCGATAAATTTTTAAAATTCCTTCTAATTATATAATTCTTCAAAAAAAAAACAACCGCTTCTACACTATCGTCGATGATGTTTCCTTTGTTGAACTTTTCCTCGCGCTCCTCGGGTAAGTTCACTCGGATCTTGCCAACAAATCATTTCCTTCGTCTCCCCGTCGTGACATTTCGATAAAACCAACGCATTAAAACGCTCCTTTGGTGTAATTCATCCGTTCAGAACGAAACGAAAAATTGACTGAATAGCAACTTGGTTAAAAGCATTCGCGATATTTCTGGAATATTTCGTTGTCAACTTTTCTTCTTCCTTTATTTTTTGTTGCTAAAACGCGCACGTGGTAACGAAATTCATACAAATTAAAACGTTTTTCTTTAGAATTTCCTTTTCTGCTTTGATTTGTGCGATAAATTTTTGACCGAGCCGTAAAAGGCTACAAAATACGCAAACACCGCGAAAGGATATTTTTACTTGTCGTCTACAAAGGCACTGAATTCTTTTCTAAGTTGTTGGGAATTTCACAGCGAGACACCGAACTTACGCGATCGTCGCTTGTAATTCAAAATTCTACTTTCGGAGAAAATTCAGAAGAAATTGTTGTTGGCGCTTCTTTATTGAATTCGTGAAAAATTCAGCACGAAACACATTAAACCTTTCCGGCGCGTATGGATCAGTACAAGTGACGCGCGATTCAAAAAAATGTTTAAATCCGGGCTTTGAGTTTCTTCGCTAGAATATTTTCCCCCTCTCTTGCAGCACAGTCCCGACAAATTTACTTCCACGAGCAGGCAAAACTGAAACCGTTTTTTCGTTTTGGCTTTCCCGTTATGTTTATACTTGACGTTGTTTGTTTCTCATAAGTTGACGAAAAACTTCCCTCTGTTGTCTGCTGACGACCGAAAATTTGTAACAGTTAAGATCAATAAAATAACATTCCAAGTCCCGCAATCTTGCACTGAGCACTATTTGTCGGGTGGAAATAAATAATTAAAACGGATAGGAATAAATAATTTTCGTTGGTTTTTCCGGTAATAAAAATATTTCCAGGGTTTCGTCCGCGATGACGTGTTTCCTCAAGACAGTCCGTGACATTCACGAGGAATGATCCACGCGAATTTCCTGCTTTTCCGGCGCACACAACACTATCTTGCACTTGAGCAGTTTTCCGCGCGAGCAGGAAAACCTCAGCCCGACTAGCAATCACCAATTTTACTTTCGTACATAACTTGCGCACAACGAGCGCCAAGTTTTTCCTTTTCCGCTGCTGAACAACAACGTTTGTTTTTGTTGTACGGAAGATGCAAACACGCTTTTCTTTGTGGCGCACACGCTTCAGCAGCAACGCACCACCAAGTTTTCCGCGATCGCCAACCTTAGCAGAAGCAGCACGACGAACGCGCAAAGAGAACTATGAATTTTCACAGCAAATCATCAATTCCCGATTTTTCTTTTTCACTTGACTACAACTCGAACTACCACTGTAAACTCTTCCTTTCCGCTCTCTTCAGCGATTTCCTCTTGTTTCGAACGTTTCACTCCTATCTTTTACCGCCTGTTTCTCCCCCCTAATCATATATACTCGTATTATCAGCTTTATTTCATCTCAAGTAAAGCAGCTTAAATTGCAAAAAATCCACTGCTTAGCAAAACACTTGAACATAAGCTTTGAGAAATTCCTACATTTAATGTCGCTTGGCGCTTGCTGTGCCGCTAGCGATGCCTTTCATACGGACTGGAGTTGGCAAAGTGCACTTTTTGAGTGAATGCGCGCCTGGTGATTTGTCCACGTTGGTGTGATCTGCTCGTTAATATTTCTCTGTGACGAGTAATATTTCCTGGGCAAGACGCTTTTGATCCGCCTGAATCAGGAACAAATTGAAAATTCACCGCACGAAAACATCACTACCATGCGCCACATAAATTAATTTTTCTCGCTGTGAGGCGATAGCTGATATAACATAGAATGGGGCTAGCAGAAAAGGTTACGCGAACTATTCGTCTATGGTCAAAGCTAACATTTTCGCGCTTTCCACGCAATTTCCCGCGACGACGAATGGCGAATTCAGTTAACAACGTTTTGCAATTAACGGCAAAAATATCCGCACGCGTATCTCACACAAGACTCGTCGTCTCACCACGCAGGTTTCTTCACGACTCCCTGCCTGCCGGTGCACTCTTCGTCGCCGCGTCTGTAATAGATCTCCCCCTAGACGATGCACTTCCACGATTTTCGATTGATCATGCGTACTCGGGTGGATCCGAGATGGTGATAATGCACACTCGTTTCGGTTGTTTTTAAAATTTACGTCGTCTTTTATATATTCGATTAAGTTATCAATTGAAAGCAATTTTCGGTTATAATGATTAGGCGTAATTAAGTGGGAAAAATCGGAAGAATTAGACAGGCACACGTTAATTACCGACAAACAAAAAAAAATTTTAATTAATATTATGGTTGGAATGGGTAAAATTTGACAAATTTTAAGGGGTTTAAATGATACAATGATTTTATCGTTCATATAATTTAAGGGGTCAACCGTTTCGTTCTAAGCATTTGTATACCGCGTTACTCCGCAATTCGTTAAATTATATTCAAAAGATATTGTAATAAAATCACTACACATTAAAAATATTAAACAGTTTTAGAATTTTGTTTCCCGGGAGTTAAGTACGAAAGAAATTTTCTTGACGTATTTTTCATGCGAAAACAGAGCGAGTGTTGCGATGGGGAAGGTGACTGAATGCTTACTCCTCGTTAAATTGAGTTTGTGCTGTGTGCCTGTGGCAGCGCTGGCTTTTAGAGCCCTACTCCTCGATTACTACATATACGTAACCCCATGTCAGTGACTTTGCACTTGAACTTGACAAGTTCATGCGAACACCAGGCTGTTACGTTATGCTGCTAAAAAATTTAGTACATGCCAAAAAAAAAAAAAAAAAAAAATAGCTGAATGCATGAGTTCGTTCTAGTTGTTGCTGTTGCATATCAAACATTTATCATTTGGGGGTTAAATCCTTGAATGAAAAGTGTGATTGGGTGGATTAGAAATCAAATTTTGCATGCTGAGATTAAAAATTCAACATAAAAAATAATACCTTCAATGTGCAACCATCGTGTTCGCAACAGTTAAACTGTTGGGATAATGATTGTAATCTACAAAGATTCTGCACTCCTGCAAAAAATGCCCATGTTCAATTAAAATTCGATTTCCTTTTTATTTATCATGATTTCTATTAAATTATTTGTATTTAAAAAAACTCCGTACAACTACCTAAAACACCCCTCAAAATGTAGTTTCTTCCGCCGGCAATTAAAAAAAACTCATTGAATTGATTACGTAAACAATTAATTGTTGACAAAACATCAGTAGAACATTTATTTACATTTCCTACAAGTTTTCTATTAGAAATGTGTGAGTCCCCACTTTAACCTTCAAACTGCGACATTCTGATCCGTAAATTTCCCCTTCCCTAAACCAAAAAACATATTTTTTTAAAATTTTGCAATATTTACGGCATTCACACCAATTAACTAGATGATACGAGTACCGCCGTTATGTTTTATTGAAAAGATACTTGGAAAAAAAATTGAACTAAAAATACGACAACGAACACTTCAACTGATAACAAAAGGGTATTCACAAAAAATTCTGAAGAAATGACTAAATGGAAGATCTCATTTCTCTTTTCTTGTTACAACCCAAGCCCACTTTGCAAATATTACGTGAGAGCTTTGTCATACAATTATTGTTTTATGTAAATATTTATTTACACCCGCAAAATAGACTTACTCATATTCATATGATAATGTATGCATGATAAGACAATATCAAATGAAGACAAGGCAATAAACTTTGCGTCCATAGTTACACTGAAATAATAATTATTGCGAATATGTTTCACAACGCGTGTGCTAAATCATTTCATTATTTTTATTGTAATAAAATGATTCCAATACAGCCGGCATTTTATTGGAATCATTTTATTACAATAAAATTAATGAAACGATTTAGCACGATAGTGCAACCGATAGTGCAACTACTCGCAGCTAAGATGTAAATGTTTTGCGATTAGGCTGGGTGTAATGATTGATAGTCTGATCGTAAATAAGTGTTTAATTGATTTCTCACAAATCAATATTTAATCTAATTAAATAGTCACGAATAATTCACTTCGAGCTTTAATAGATTCAATGATAAACTTACGAACTTTCTACTGTTTGCTTGTTGTATGGAGAGAGGGAAAGAAGAAGAAGCAATAAATTGGAAATTTTTTTCTTCGGCTTTTATTTACATGTAAGTATGCGAAGGTGATTACACATTTAAAAGAATGGTAATTAAATTTAAACGGTTTTAGATAGTTGATAATGAAATTATTTGGTAGGACTTTCGAATTTTCACTTTACGAAATTCGGTTTCAGAGCGTTAAGATTATAAACACATTCGGATATGTCTTTCAACTCGATGCATGAGATCATCGTTGTTTATTGACATGATATAGTCACGCTTTTATTGCATTATAACGACTAAGATTATGTGTAAGATAGTGTCAAGTAAGACGAATGCTCTATGATTTGCTAATAAACATTTCTGAAGTGCAATGTGGAATTGATCAAGGAAAAACATTAATTTTTGGCTTAAGAGACTTATAAAATTAATTGATGAGGAGTGCTACATTACAATTTCTTGTTTAGAATCATAAGTCAACAATTAGAAGATACATTTTATTTACTCGTATTTGTTCTGAATCAAACAACCGACCCAACAAACCTGAAATTGTAATAAGCTAAATCGAAGGCAAGTTGCCAAAAATTTGCTACTAAGGCATTATGTAAAACGTATCTCTCGCTACTCTTCCTCTATTTGCCGCACACTTTAGTCAAACTACAATTTAAAATCCTATTTAAAAATCACTTAAACATTTGTCAACAGTCAGGGTTTAAACTGAAACGCGAACACCAAGGCCTTCGATTATACGTCTCACTTTATTCAAGGACCGGCATCGACTCCTAGGAGTTCTTACACACATGCATATAACAATGCCATCGTTCATATAGACGTTCGGTACCAAAACATTTATCACTGACATATTTATCTATTTAGATTTATACTTACTCAAAAACTTAGGCTGCAATCGAACCCACGCTCGTATTGAACTATGGTATATCGTATCCAACCCTGACTTAAACCATTTCTTCTTCTTTCTTGTAGCACTACAGCCCCTCTCGGGCCTTTGCTTTCTGCAAATAGCATCTCCAACTGTCTCGGTCTATTGACCGCGTCCTCCAATTTCGAAATCCGAGCAGCGATAAACTGTCTTCGTCGATCGAGTCAGACCAGCGTTTCCTCGGTTTCCCCACTGGACTCTAGCCTTCAGTTCTCCCAACGAATACCTTTTTTGGTAGCAGTTGTTCGTCCATACGATTCATGTGTCCAGCCCATTGCAACTTCCTCAGTCTTACAATCGTTGGGACCTCCGGTTCGTCAAAAATTTCATACAGCTCATAGTTGTTTCGAATTCGCCATTGGTTCCCCGTCTAGCTTCGCTCCGATTATTTGCCTCGGGACCCGTCGCTCAAAGGCGTTCAATATATTTTCGGATGCTTGGGTTAGGGTCCATGTTTCACACCCATAGCATAAGACAAGTCTTTCACAAATTTGTATACTTGCATGCCTAACTTAGACACTCTACATTAGGGCCTAATTAGACCCATATTGGGCATGCCTAACTTAGGAATACCACATTAGGACTCTACTGCCTGCATTAGGCATGCCTAACTTGGGAAAAATTCAGAAGCTCTTTGTCACATTTGAACTTGAAAAAATTTAAAGTTATGCATTCTCGTGTTTCTTACATAATTGTAACTTATTAACAAGAAATTTTGTTTGGTATAGATTTTTCACAAAAAAAATTTCTGTTTAGGAATTGTTTAGCCAAGCCTCATCCGTGCCTAAATTAGAAACTCAAGTAAGCTCCATTACTGCCTAAATTGGCAATTATTTAGGCAAGCTTTGTAACTGCTTAGATTAGGAATCATTTAGGCAAGCCCTATTACAACCTGAGTTGGAAAATTTTTTGCAAAGTGATGTAAGTGGTAAATATTTAAAATTTTTACCAAAAAATTTAGTTCTTTTACAAAGAAAAAAATTTCTGTTTAGGAACAGTTTTGACAAGCCCCATCTGTGCTTAAATTAGGAACTGTTTAGGCAAACCATCAGTTCCTATACTAGGAACTATATCGACAAGCTGCATTAGTTCCTAAATTGGTACTTTTTGCAAAGTGAAGAAAATGGTAGGTAGCCCAGCAAATCGTATCTTTCGTTAACGAATCGATAACGGTTCGAACGGTTTTTGCTAACATTTCTTTTCGGCGATATACGAAGTTGGTTCAAATATGGTGGAGACAAACGCTGTAGATGGCGCGTATGTATGTTTTGAAGGTTGTGGCTTCAGTATGTGATAACTGGGTTCCTTAGGAACAGTGGGGCATAGTTTTCGTCGAGCATGCAAAGTCAAAGTCAAAGTCAAAAGCGCTTTATTTAATACTAATCGTTATAAATTTTAAAAGAATATAAAGCAAATACCAAACAATAACAATAAAAAACTTAATGGCCCAAATGGCTGTCTAAATTTGTACGTTATCATTCATCACGTTTAAAAAAAAGAAGCTATAGCAAATTCAAATCAATGGATTATTACATATTTTTACGATTCAATTGGAAAAAGGAGGAGAAAAAACCAACCAACACTATTCTAAAATTATTTATAATCTTAACACTACAGTGAACTTTGATCCTACACCTAATATGTTTTAACTTAATTCTAATAAATGCTATCAAAAACTTTATCTTACACTTAAAAAAATCTATAACAATGTTCCTAACCTAAGCGTTTTACCTTGTCTCTAACCCAATATAATAAACATAATATAAACCTAGCCTATACCTAATTTTTAACAAAAATAAACAACAACACTAAATGTAGCAATTATGAGCTGAAACTCAAAAACTCAATAACGAAAAACACCAAAACTGAAAATACACACGAATAATTTAGACATTGTCATTCAGCCACCAATACCTAGATTGCCCCGTCTCAACTCGATCAGCTTCAACGAATCTAGCAAATGAGTATCTCCATTGGAATTGTTGGTCTCGTGAACTCAAATTCGGAGGATATTTTATCTTCTTATCGGTGGCCCGTCGATATATGTGATATATGATTGGGACGCCGTCAGAATCAAAAACATATCCATTCATGTCCAAATACACGAATGCTTCTGGAGGAATGAAGCCAGTAGCGAGGCAAGTCGCTATAAACCCGTCTGTAGGGTGGAACGGCTGTGAAATCCAAGGGTTTTCACTCACAGTCACAGATCTTGCGATATGATTCCGCAGAAGTTTCAATATGAAGATATCGACTCTAGTCACTTCAGCAGTTTGATAAATTTTTCTATTCGATATATAATGTTTCCAATCCGTCTCAGGCTTTCTGTACAAACCAGTACATACACGAAGACATTTCCTTTCGAAAACTCTTAATTTTTCCATAGTACTAGCGTTCTGGTTGTACCAGATCTGACATCCATATGTCAAAACTGGTCTAACCAGTGTCTTGTAACAGATAATTTTGACCTTTTGATCAATGTATCTGGAATGAAAGAGTTTGCGAAGGGCCATGACTACTTTAAGTGCCTTACTGAGCATGGTTTTCACATGTTCAGTATAGTACAGATACTGATCGAGATGAACACCGAGGTATCGAACACAGGATTTATGTGGAACCCGTTCAAGACTACCCTCACCAGCCATGATGTGGAAATCTTTCCAATTACGTTTCAGGTCTTGACTGACCCCCCGCAGCGTTGTCCGAAACAAGATTGTTTCACACTTCTGCACATTGATTTTCATTCGCCAATTGTCGGTGTACAGCTGTACATCATTGAACATTTTTTGGAGATTGCTCTGAACTATTGTAGCTTTTCGGTCTGCCGTATAGATGATCAGATCATCAGCAAACGCTACCAATGATCGCGTTGGCGAGACGTTAAAATCAAAGCCGTTCAATAGCTTGCGAATAAAGATTGAAAAGAGCAGAGGCGCAGTAACTGTTCCCTGCTGTAGACCATTCAAGACCTTGAACTCGCGCATTGTTGTCAGATTTCCATCAGGTACGACAAACGATTTCCCGTATAACATATTGCACATCATGGCGATAAGGTGTCTGGGGAACTTGTCCTGAAGGAGTTTAAAAACTAGTCCATCTAACCACACCGTATCGAAGACTTTCTCCATATCAATGAGACATGCTCCAACACATTGTCTATCATTTAGTTTCCAACAGATGTCTGAGGTTACTTTCGTTATTGCATGTGTGGTCGAATGCCTGACACGAAAACCAAATTGGCAATTTGGCATCAACTCATTTTCCTCAATGTGGGCGTTTAATGCTCTGTTGAGTATCACTTCAAACACCTTGCTGATGTTAGGCAGCAAGCTGATTGGGCGATAGCTTTTCGGGCATGAAGATTCTTTTCCTTTCTTCAAGATCGGAAATACCTTAGCCTTTTTCCACTCATTTGGGAAATATGAATTGCTCAACATGTTGTTAAACAATATGCAATGATTTCTAATAGCAACCTCCGGCAAATGTCGGAGAACTACATTTGGAATACCATCAGTACCACCTGATTTCTTGTTGTTTATCCTGTGAAATATGAAACACAAGTCTTCATAGTTGACAAAATAATCAATAAGATTCAAGTTCGGTATGAGGTCAGATGTTGATGTTTCATTGAAATGAAGAATTGCTTGGCCGTTCAGGCTTGACTTGAAGTCGGAAACTTTTGCTTCAACGATCTCTGAAACTATTTCATTCCCTCTCTCACGGTTTGGTAGATGAACCAATTCAAAATGTATTCCAATCAGGGCAAGTTTATCCAATCCTTCACAAATGATCCTGTTTCCATTTCTATCCGGAGTCGTACTATCAATTTCGATACCAGCCCTATCGAGAAGATTTATCTCATCACTCGAGACTTCTTGCGAAATATGCTATTCACTTTCGTGAACACGCCGTCTGGGTCCTGTGGGCTAATACCCCTCAATTTTTCCGCCCATTGATTGCTGACCTCACTCCTGAAGTATGACCGGATTAAGTTCCGGACATTCTTCAGATGTAATTTCAACAAAGCCAACGAGGGATGGTTGTAGTCCAAAAATCGTCGATAAATATTGTTGACGCGTGTGAGAAGAAGGCTTTTCAATCTTTTCAACCTTGCGATGGTTGGTGTTTCATATCCTTCCATATTGTTTCGAAGTTTAATCTTGGGAACTACTTTCTCAATCGTTTCGAAAGTCAGCTTCTCTAACTTCGACAAATAGACATCTATTTCATCGTTAGTTAGATTCCTGTCATTAGGAACCATTGAGCAAGAGTTGCCACCATCAGAAGGGGGACATTGCTTCTGGTACTCCCGATTAAACTTCTTTTGAAACTTTCCCCAGTCTATTTTTTTGAAGTTCAACCGATGATTTTCGTGTTGAACTGGAATGAGGAAGAATCGTCGAGCGTGCATGTTTCACGCGTGTGCTATGACCATGAGTGAACGGCGTTAAAAACGGAAATTTTTCTGCGTTTGCAAAATCTGTTTGGTAGTGGGTGCCTGAGTAGGGCTGCTGTGTTTAAATGGGCCAAAGATCTCAAGGATGGTCGCGAAACCGTCGAGAATGAGCCACATGATCGTCGACCGCGAACCAGCATCACACCAGACAACATTTGCCGCGTAGAACAACTCATTTTGGAGAATCGTAGGATGAATGTTCGAGACATTTCGGCTGAACCCGGCATCAGTATTGGTAGTGTAGAGTCTATCATCCACGAACACCTTCAATATCGCAAAATAACGCTCGAAACGGAGGAGCATTCCAGCACGAAGTGCGATTCTTCTCCAGGATAACGCGCGGCCTCATACCGCGCGTTTCACGCTCGATAGAATATCGGAATTGAGGTGGGAGGTACTGGAACACCCCTCCTACAGTCCGGATTTATCACCTTACGACTATCGCATGTTAGGACCACTGAAAGAAGCCCTCGGAGGTCAAAGATTCAACACCGACGACGAGGTAGAGAAGTTCGTGCGCACATGGCTGTCCGAGTTGCCTAAGGAATTCTTCGATACCGGCATCAAAAAACTTCCGGAAACGGGGACAAAATGCGTAACTTGTAAGGGGGAGTACCAAGAAAAACTGTAAATTTTTGTAAATTTTTTCGATGCCAAATAAACGTGTCAGGGCATTTGTCTCGATCATATTAACGATACATTGTTAAATACACCAACGATTCGCTTTTCAGTAGGCTTATTGTCTAAAGATCCATTATCATACTGTATCGTAAACTATTGTAAAACTATCGAAAAACTATCGCAAAACTATCGTAAAACTATTGCAAGACTATCGTAAAACGACCTTAAGCTATCTTACCTATGGTAGGATTATCGTATAACAATCGTGCAGCTATTATAAAACAATTGTAGAACTATCATAAAACAACCGAAAAACTATCTTAAAATTATTATAAAACTAATCATTTTTAAAGACTACTTTGAACCTGGTAAGTCCAATCGAGGAAATTTTAGTGTTATTTTTATTTTTCACAAAAAAAAATTTTTGTTTAGGTAAACCCGTTAGGCCGTAATGCGGAAAGCCCCATCAGTGTCTAAAGATGTCCTTTTTATGAATTGATGAGGTAATGCGTTACGCTCGGCATAAAGGCTTAATGGAAAATTTCTAAGCAAATCCTAAACAGATTAATGTGGGCCTCATGAGGTCCACATTAGGCATTAAATTGCAGAATTTTCATTTGAGCATATTTTTCACTCTCCAGATTAAAACTAAAATGGTAAATTTCCAAAATTCTTTAAGTTAGATATGCCTAATTAGGTCCGTATTAGGCATGCCTAATTTCGGCGTGCCCTATAAGGGCCCCATTATTCACGTTTTAGGCATGCCTGGCTTAGAAAAGCCCCTCCGTTTCCCCCATTAGGCCCTGATGCCCGTTTAGGCATTCCCAAACTGATTGCTACACGGCCTTATCTCAAATTTATTCTAGTGGCCGTGTGATAAACGTTTAAGATATCCTTAGTGATTTTTTGAGTCAGTCATATTCTTATGCTCTGGAATGTAACGATAAGAACTTGCGAGCTAGGTATCCTGACGGATTCGGTACATGTGCTGTCTGGGGTTGTGGCAGCGCCTACTAACAGGTGCAGGGCCATGATCTTAGAAATAGTTGCATTCAATGGAAATGGCGGCCACAACAGCGCTTGTTGTCCTAAACACTGGAATACCCCTACTTACCGGCGCTGGGGCTATGCGGGAACCATACCTGATATGTCATTCGCTTTGGAGTCCCAGGTGCCAAAGATACACTCCAGCGTTCGGAGGAAAAATTGGAAAGATGGGTGTTAGCAGGTCCGCTGACGTGCTCGCGGCGGGCACACCGCTGCTAGGGGCTCCACCGTGGAGTGAAAGTCTTACTGTCGAGGACGTGGTGAACTTAACTATGGGTATCATTATAGTATATCTGCTTGCGAGTCTTCCATATCCCGTTGGAGACGCCGTCACGGTAAGCCTCTAGTATACTGGAGGAGGAAGTGGTGGTCAACGCTAATCGCTGAAGGGTGTGCCACAAGCTTTGACGAAAAGCCTAGTGATCGCGAACGCAAGAGGAGGCACAGACAAGGGTAGCAGCATACAGATTGGCCACGAAATCCCATCGCAAGCTGATTAACAAGAGTAAAGCCAGATGCCGGCAAGACCTTGTCGGCGATGTGAATAGTGACCCGTGAGACCTGGGGTACAAATTGGTCACGCGAATGTTCGGCGGCTAACGGAAGCGCTGCTTATATGAAGCACAAAATATGGATAATATTTTACGGGCTCTGTTTTCAACACATCCCGTCCGTGCATACGTAGTCCACTATAGAAAACGAGTGGAAGGCCCAACTTACACGAGGATCAAACAGGAACAGGTAGTTTTATCCAAAAAATCAAGGAAGGCTGGTCACGTGACAGCTCGGCGCCTCACGGAGGCCCAGCTTACATGAAGCAGAAATGATGGACGATATTTTACAAGCTCTGTTCCTTACACATCCCGTCCGTGCCAACGTAGTTCACGACAGAAAACCAGTGGAAGGCCCACCTTTCACGAGGATGAAACAGGAAGAGGTAATTTTATCCTAGAAAGCAAAGATGGCGTCAGAATCAGATGGCGTTTTTGCTGAAGTATTGCCGCTTGTCTGCAATCTTTACCTTGACTTGCTGCTCAGTACGTTCAACGCTTGCCTGTGCCTGGGCGAAGGGGTTTTGCCGGAATGATGGAAGAAAGCGAGGCTCGTACCGATCAGCAACGGTAAGGGAAATCCCGATTCAGCGTCTGCATACCGCCCATTATGCATGCTAGAAACAGCCGAGAAAGTGATTGATATTGACTGACGCGGTTCGTGCTGCTGGAGATCCTATCTCTTCGGCAGTACGGCTTTAGAACAGGACGCTCCACCATTGATGCGATTGCAGAGGTGGTGAACGACCTCCAAAGAGCGAAGACTCACAGCCGGACTAACAAACGGGTTGCATTGGTAGTGAAGCTTTATATCAGAAACCCTTTCAAGTTCCTTCGATGGGTGAATATACTGCAAGCACTAACAACCCCTGTTCAAGATCTAGAGTATCTGATGTGGATTCTGAGAAACTACCTGACGGAGCAGTAACTGCCCTATGACACGAATGAGAGTAGGCCAAGTATGGAAGTTACATCGGGTGTTTGTCAAGGCTCCAACCTTGGCCCAGATCTGTATAGCATCATTCTCGATGGATTACTGAGACTTGAACTGCTGGATGAGTCACGCTTGATCAGCTATTCAGATGATTTCGCGGCACAAATCGCGGGGAGTATAGTTGAACAAGCTCAACTTAGACTTGGTATTCTAATGTGCCGATTGTGGGACTGGATTACTGCTTGTGGATCCAGCCTAGCGCAGAAAAGATAGATGTAGACATCCTGAGAAAGAAGAAAATCCCTAGAGTATGGATAATCAGAATTTGGAGACGTGCAAATTTAATCGAAGCTAGCTGTGAAGTAGTTTCTCTGAGCAAATCAGGGCAATGGCGGGTAACACTGCCGCGGGTGTATCGGGACTCTGTCAGCTGATGGCCAATGTAGAGGGACCTACCTCGTCAAGAAGGCGATCTCTGATGAGTGCGATACAGTCTGTGCTACTGTACGGATCGGGAAAATGGAGCTTTGCTCTCAGAAATGTGCAGCGATAAGGTGAACTGATAGTAGGATCTGCATATTGGACCGTTCTTGCATCGGCGGTTCTGGTGACTGCGTTATATCTATCACCCTCATTCTAAGAGATCACCGTAAAATTTACTTGCATAGAAACGAAGTGACACTGCACTTGAAGAAATACAACGCTCATTCGGCGATTGGCAAGAATCCTGCGTAAATGATATGAAGGGTAGATGAACTGCGTGTCGTATTCCTGACCTGAGGGTGTGGCTCTATCGTAGTCATGGTGGGATTCACTTCTATTTGACCCAGTTCTAGAGTGGGCATGAATACTTTCAATCGTACCTGAACAGGATTTGCAGGTCACGGTCTACCAATTGTGTCTTCTCCACTGGAGAGGCCGCTGACGCTTGCCACATATTTTTCGCTTGCAAAGAGTGGGAACGGCTGTGCGGTGACCTCGTTAAGGAATTAGCAGGGCTCTTTCCAGATACTCGTAGGCTTATCAGGGAAATCAGTTCACAACTGCAACCAGGTGGCATATTACGTGCGGGCTAGTCTAATTGCCAACAGAGGATTTCTTTAATAGTATATTACATTCACACAGTATCCATACTCAACATAGCCTCCAGAAAAAATCGAACACAAGCAAAAGAGCGAATCATAAATCTTCGGTAGCAGGTAGGTAGGTAAATGCTGACGCGATGATTGGCGCGAATATAATCATGATTATAAGATCTTAAAAAATTAATAACTTTGCAGAAAAACAAATTCGTTCTATGCAATCTTTTAATTTTTTATTAGGATTAGGCAATACTCCCATGTACTGAAATGCGTAAAAGAACATGTGCGTCAGAAATTTTATTTGCTTTTTTTGTTTTTGAAATACGACAGGCTTCGGCTCGGCATTGCCTATCCTACCCTCTCTCCTCGCTGGAAGAAAGATCCCTGCAACCCGATAAAGGCATAAAAATACGAAACCTAGTCCGAAGTAATGTGTCAAAAGGTTCCAGGCTATGCTCTCAGATTGATAGGGGATATAGTAGTCCAGAGGCTCTGGGAGTCGCACACTCGGGCAATATTAGCCTTCACCCCGCAAAAACAGAAAAAAGCTTAAAGTTTAATTAAAAACCATGCCACGTAGATTCTTTGGTTTAATCTACTGTTAAATATTCTGCAGTTAAAATATTCATCAGCCATGGTTACCCAACCATTAACAATAAAATCCGTTGCTGATAATCTTTGTATGTCATATACAATTTTCATAAAGCTTCGAGTTTTCTTACTTTGTCTGACAAAATGCGTTGAAACGTCAAAGTTACCTTATTTAAGCACGTGGAAAATTCACTGCAACCTTAGCGAACACTGGCTGCATCCATACTTTACAAAATGAAGTTTTACGTAAGCCTTTGCAATGAGATCCATCGTTGATAGTCTTCTTCGAGTTTTCTTACTTTGTCTGACAAAATGTGTTGAAACGTCAAAGTTACCTTACTTAAGCCCGTGGAAAATTCTCTGCAGCCTTAGCGAACACTCGCTTCATCCATACTCTGCAAAATGAAGTTTTAGGTAAAGCTGTCAGATGAAAAGTGCATATCCAAATTTCAAGGAAGAAGATCTACTAAAAATTTTTGGACGAGAAGATCAAATGATCAAAATATGAAACTTTAAAAAAAAATAATGCTCATGTTGGAGCAATCTTCACAGGTAAAAGTCAATCAGTTTAGTTCATAGATCAATTTGAGAATAGCTCTGTAATACCTTCATTGCAAAAATGTATTCAGAAAATTACTGCATATCACATATTTTAATCAAAAATAAGTTGACTTGAATGTTCCACACTCAACTCGATTTGATTCTTATCAAGACTTTGCTCTGTCAAGCCTACCTTCCGTCATAATGCGGTCGATCTTGAACATTAGTAAAGATCAGTGACGTGAGGTGATTGCTCTAAGGTTTTTCTATGCAACAGTTCCATTACTACTACTGGATTTATTTATTAGATCAGTAAAAGATATAAGGGAAGCTTCTGTAACAGAGTGAGGGGTAGCATATTCGACAAATTAGTTTTTCTCGAATATCTGACAGAGATTTCAAAAAAATATCGACACTAGTGTAGGATCGTTCAAAACGGCTTTTTCTTTTAAAAAGAATTAGTAAAAATTAAATGTAAAACTATTTATCGCTTGACAAATTAAAGCCAAAGGTCTGTCAGAGCCTTATTGTTCGAAATCTTGTGGAATTTTTTTGAGAAAACCATTTAAAGAATCATAAGAAGAGGCTCATTTCTTAAAAAACCCCATTCTCTCTAAATTAAAGTTGCTGCTATGGATAACGCAAGTATTAAGTTAAATTGTCATCAGTGTCCTTAATTCCATCTTCTACTACTGTCCTTTTGGAGCAAAATACAAAACTATACCGTCAACTTCCAAACAAAATTTTTTCTTCGCATATCCATACCGATTCCTGTCATAATATTTTCTAATACTTCAGAAACTTTCCTATTATCCTTGTACGGATAAAATTCTCGAGGTCACATGGACACTTTCATATATGAGCAAGGAAGAGAAAGAGAGAACAAATTCTCTCCACTTTATTACTGACTGTTGACCTTTTGCGCCTATCGAAGTGTGTAGGTGTTATAATAAGGAAATGTGTGAAAACGAATACTAAATAATATTACAAAAGGCTTTTTGGTTCCACAATCGTATATTGGCGAGCCGAAGGACACTTTCTCTCTTTGCGGAATAAACGCATTCAAATAGAGTAAAATAGTTGAGAGAGGAATAAAAAAATTAGAGAGTATGAGAGGGTAATCTTTGCGCATTTGTTGTACCGGAAATATATGCCGATGATTCTCCTGGGGATTTTATTTTTGAGTTTCGATAACTCTCCTAAAAAATTTCCCTGAAATGGAGAACTCCTGTTTCGTCCTTTTTATGGGATTGTGCGCAGTCGTTGTGAGAGGATGTATGGGAAGTGAGGGGTTTTGGAAATCGTGAAAAGATTAGATTGAAAAGTCCGCCCCATTTTTGATGGAATTTCGTGTTCCACCCTAACAATGTTTTCAATATCCGAGTCCTTGCAATTTGAAACTTGAAGGAATTTCTTTAAAAGGAGCGGTGTTGGATTTCAGCAGAGTATGACCATAAGTGTTTATGCTTGATCTTTAACAATTTTGAGGAGAGAAGATAATTCTTAATTTTTGGATGGAGTTTGGACTGAGAAAGAGTGTCCTAGTTCCACTTATACGCAAGGGAAATGTTTTGGGGATTTTCTGTTTTTTTGACCATTGTGTGAGCCTGAGAACTTCAGCATTGGGGCGCTGATGTGTTGCTGCTGTCGGTTTGCAACACGCGATGTTACTGTGAGGCTGCGTGGAGACATTCACTGGAATCAATGTTGACGATGACGACGATGCTGGAATCATAGTCGTGCCGGAGAGCGTGATTCTGACTCGAAGCCGTTCCAATCCGCATACCACGATGGAAATGTTACGAGGAAACTTTGGACTTTTCCGACTCGGTATCTCGCGCGTAGCTGGTGCTTTGTTGTTGCCGGAGATAAAGTCGTCGAGTTCGGAGGTGGAGTAGAGTAACGTAACGGCGTAAAGCCCGATAATGTTGATGGGCTTTTTGGGCTCCAACTTTATACTCTATGATGACTGACGATTCCATCGAATCAGTTACGCCTGGAACGTGTTAAAGTTCGGTCCGTGTGTTGAACGCGCATTTTCCGGGAAACGCTTTTTGTTCGGGAGGAACATTTTTCCTTGATAGAATTGGACTTGAGTTTTGGTTATCAACTGGGAAATTTGTGATAGCCAAGCCATTCGCAGTTGTCGACATTGTTCGCTAGATCCTGAAAGATATTGTGATGATGTAAAAAGGATTTACGGGAAAACTTAGTAGTAGCGTTGTAAAGCTCCGATGGGTGGACTTAGTTGGCGTGCCTTCATTGAAATGTTTCGCAAGACTTTTCTTTTGTCTGGCAGATGTTGGCATTGTAATTAAGTTTCGCAATTAAATCCGCAAACAATAAAACTACCTCCTTCCGTTCGTTTTCTTTCGTCCGTTGACCATCTCGCGGCTTTAAGGCTAATTTCTTATTTGTTTTCATTTAAGCTGGGAATCGCAAATTGTAATTAAATCTGCATACAAAGGCACGACCGTTCTCGCAAGTCAATTTGAATTTTCCCAAGACCAAGGCAACGCGAAAAATTCAATTTACGAATGCCAAACGTCTGAAACGACCTGCAAAATTGCTGGTTTGCAAGCGAATAGAAAACGAATCGAATAAATAACAGCTAAACGCGCGACATTTAAATGTTACATTTATCGGTGAAAAAGTGAAGGGAACGGCTTTAAAGTCGTTAAGCGAAAAATCGCGCGAGTTGCACCAGCTAAATGTTGAATTGTGCAGTTTGTTGCCTTGAAGGTTGCATTTGACTCGCCCAGAGTTGCAGGCGATTTCCGAACTTTGACCATTTGGGCGACTCTGGATCGGAAGTGGCTTTGTTGGTAACTCACGCTCTGGGGCGTCCATCAGAGGCATTCAACGCAAGCCAAGCCGGGTGTGAATAATCTTTTGTTGCTGATGATGGTCTTGCATGGATTTTAACAATAGAAAAGAAGAGTGTTGAGATTTGATGGAATTTTTCGCGAAAAATAATTTGGAAGTGCTAACAATTGACGGTTGGAGTCAGTGAAGATTAGTCCACCTCCCAGTGTTCCGGTTAATCTGTTCGCCCATCACGAGGAGTGTAGTGTTTTTCTGCGTTGTTTCACGGAAGAACGTCTTGGCCAATTGATTGTGAACAGTTGGAATCAATTGGAAATACTCATATGTGCGCGCTTCCACATTTTTCCGTTGGTTCCGGTGGTACTCGTACAAGCAGTTTTGTAGAGAAATTCCCAAAGTTAGCCGTGCCGTGGCTTGTTAAGTGATTGTGAAACTTTTACTATCTTTTATTACGTTCGATGCTCATTGACGCGGTTCGTTTTTCCTCATCCACTCAGTAACCATCTTTCCGATATATGCTCATTACAGTTGCATGAAACTAGTAAATGCAAACGGGCATTCGGTCAAAAGATAAATTCTTGTTTTTCCTACAATTTCCTTACTCAACTCGCGACTAGCTGGTGCTGGCAGTGGAGCTTGAGTTGAAGCTGGAGCTCTCCAAGTTGATTGAAGACATACTTTAGCGTTGTTGGCCAAGTCAAGAAGACAATGAAGTAACGAGAGCAGTCGAAGAAGTGGATGAGGAAAAAGCTGAGGAAAATTGAAATATCACAGAGATTTGTGTTCGGTCTGTTACCGTAATCGACGTGTGCAGCAAAAAGCGTTGGAGGAACGCGGTATTGGAGCAGTGGAGCGATTTTGTGTTGTGCAACATTTCACGCTCGATTCACTCACCTACGTAAGTGGTAGATTTAGATTGAGGAGCTCTATTTCATTTCGATATGGCCTTGGTTTTTATTGAGTTTGATTGGTAGATACTAAATTAAAAATTGATCCTTGTTGCGAAAGTCCCCTTGGTAGGTTTTTAGTTTCTTGGACTATTTTCTGGTATTAAAAAAAGAAAATCTAATATTTTATTTTAAAATGACTGTTCATTTTTGAAAAAATCATGCAAAGATTTTTTGATTGAAATATTGTGGAGCATCTCGGAATATCTGGTCTACACCAAACATTTTTTTTGTTAAATTCAAGTAGAAAAATAAAAAATAAGCGGAAGAGCTAGTATTTGCCGAGAAAAACGAACAACAATTTTAGAAAATATGGATTTTGAATCGAAAAATGGTTGAGTAGTTCGAATAATATTAACAACATTCTGTAGGCACGCAAGTGAAAAATAGATCAGATTTCATAGTCTCAAAAAGTATGAGATTATCCTGTTTTGTCTTTGAGAAAACACTTAGAAACCTAGGCCTTTTTAATAACCTCTAAATTTACTGAACTTTAGGCAAACTGTTTACCCAAATAACTTAATTTTATCCACGATATTAAACGTAATAGAATACTCGTAGCTTAAACGCACGCATCTTTAGAGACGAAAAACAAGACTAACGCAAACATTCATTTATTTTCTGCGTCTTTTGTCATGAAACCATATTAACTTGTTCAATCAGTGTTTGGTTTTTACTACTTCCTACTGATGAAGGAGGATAAATCTACAAAGGAAAGAGTAGTGAATTTTCTTTTTGATTAATGTAATGAAATTTTGAATTCTTCTCAATTTCGGGAAATATTGGTAGTTTTTTTTCTTTCATCTGTCTTCTTATATTCAAAAACAACTTTTTAAAACTTAATCATGATAAAGTATTTTTTGAATGGCGAAGAATTTTTAAGCAAAACTGCAAGCCGTGATATTTTTGTTGAATTATTTTGGAGTGTCTTAGAAATCTTTTGTTTAAGGACCTCGTATGAATATTAGACACTAAAAAGTGGAGTTAGCTTCTTCTAAGTCAAACAAAAATCTTAGACATTATAAACTGAATATAGGAAGATAGTAGAACTGTTTGAGTAGCTTTAACTGTGTCCTACATGCTTGCATTTACTTTAAAAAGTCAAGATCGTTTCATATTTCCCAGGACATATTATGAAACCCAGCGAGGGTTTTCACCAACAAATTGTTTGTTTATCCTGTACGGTTTTGGGCAAGCAATCAAGAAGTCCTCGATGCTTGGAATTTTCACGAAAGAACTCATATTTACTAAATTTTATTCAGTGGGCATCCTACAAGTAACGTATGTACTTAAAAGTCATGTTTCCTTATCTTATGTTGTATGTCTATATGACCAAGAAGTAAGTACAACATTTAATTTTTTCTATTATTTTTTGGTCTATTGATCCCTGAGCCTTGAGGGTCGGCATTATTTTTCTTGGAGTGGTAGAATAGACGGTTAATGATGTGTAATTCGATGATGTCCAATCGACTAAGATTTCTAAGTTTGTCAATCATAGAAATCGAGTTGAAATTTTCTCGTAGCACTCTAGGTCTGCTCGGGCCTTCGTTTCCTCTAAAAACGCCTTCAACTATCTTGGTCCGTTGATCACGTCCTCCAATTTCGAAATCCAAGAAGTGATGAACTGTCTTCGTCTACCAAGTGAGATCAGCGTTTCCTTGGCTCATACACTGATCTCCGCCCTTTAATTTTCCCAACAAATACCTTTTTGGGTATCCATTGTGCATCCATACGATTCAAGTGGCCAGCTCATTGCAGCTTCCGCAATCTTACAATCGTTCAGACCTCCGGTTCGTCAAAAATTTCATACAGCTCATGGTTGTATCGAATTCGCCATTGGTACCTGTCTAGCTTTGCTCCCATTATTTACCTCAGGAACCCGTCCCTTGAAGGGGTTCAATATGTCGCAGATGCTTGAGTTAGGGTCCATGTTTCACTACCACAGCATACCACAGATTTTATCATAGATTAGTCTACTTGGAGCTTTGTTTTCCTGTGTGAAAATTCAATAAAAAATAAGAAAAATGGCAAACAATTTTCATTTAAATCATTTCATTTAAATCGGCAACTAGAAAATCACTCAAATGAAACAGACTTAAAATAAATAATATTTTTGTAGTGGTGAGTTGAATACTATTTACGCCCTGAGTGTGAGACCTCCTGGAGCACAGAGCTTCTAGACTATCTACCAAACGCCTCTTCTATCAGACTGAGAACCAAGCTTGGAACTATATGACAAATTGCTTTGGGCTACGTCTCGTTAAACAAATAAATCAATGGCATTGTTTAATATTATCGTATCCTGCGTTCATATTTTTCAGTAATATCTTGGTCCTGAATAGAAGCTAAACTTTCTGAGACTGACACATCAATGTCTTGATTCTCTTGAAAACAAAATAATTTCGAATGTCCTACGTATGACAATAACTACAAATTTAATTTGAATCCGAAGACACTGAGTAAATTATACAAAAATAACGTTCAAAGTTGGGATACATTAAACAAAATTATGGTGTCATATAAATGTTGAAATTGCGAAAGAAAAGTATTGTATGGGTTGTTGAATACTACTTTCTTATCAATTACTTTTTCTTAGAAAACTTAAATTGTGCGGAGAATCGGGATTTATCAATAGTGAAATGTATCTGTCTACTCGTTGATATTTTACTTATTGTGAGATCTAGAACAATTAGTGCTAACGTTATGTGTTTTTTCTTTTATTTTCATTTCTACAAAAAAAAATATATTCGCATTGATTGTGTTTATCAAAAGAGTATAAATTATTATTGTAAATTTTTGTGTTCGTTTCGTTCCTTAAAAAAAATCATAGCAAAACATTTGTGAAATCAGCTTCTCTTCGACTTCACGAACACTCTTCTTAGCATCACTTTTCTACTTAACTATGCCGCTAAAAAATCTTTCCTTTTAATGCTTCTTTCAGTATCTTAAAAATTGTGTCATTAAACCACACGCAAACTTAGTAATATGCTTCACAACTTCATCTCGAGAAACCCAATTGCTTACAATGGGCTAAAAGTTTATTCGACATTGGACAACTAATTCAGGGATCGACGCAGGGTATTCGATGTGGAATGCAGTTTGCATGGAAGTGCGGTTGGAGCCCTGTTTTATCGATCGACAAATCCTAAAGGGGTCCATAAACTTGTCTCGAAATATTACATTGAACAAAAAGTTATGCGTGACGAAAGTCCACTTGAAATGTAAAGGACGAGTTGTTTGCTAGGGGAGACGTTACAACCCACGGCGATGCTTGATTGTGCCAGAGTTCAGTAAAGGGTTCCTCATAAATGTTCGGAAAACCAAAAAATACATTTGAATTTCATTTAAAAGTAGAGTTTCGAGAGTTTGTGTTTCTTTGTTTAAATACGTTCCGATAATCGCGACTGCTGTTCAAGACTTTGATGTAGGTTTGGCGCTGATGATGTATTCGACAGTAACAGTTACGTGGACGAGAGTTCGCCAGTAGCAGAAATAGCTATTGCATTGGTAAAACATGTGCCTGTCGCTAACGCAGCCGCACTCGCTGGTGTTTGTGTTGACAGCTCTGGGTCTCGGCTTACTTCAATGGGACTGTCCTTTAATGCGATACCCACTATTGCGGCTGCTGCAGAACTCCTTCTTTCGGCAGCAAATATCTCCTATCGATCTCCTTCAGGTGTCAACCCGACACTGCTATTTCGATCAGTGCACCCCGCTACTTTTTCTTCGTCGGGAAACGTGCCCCAAACCTTGACAAATCGACTCGAGTCCAATCGATAGAACACTCCACCCTGACTTTGATCCTATCTTTGCAACGATGTTCTTCCTGGAAACATTTTTGCCCCTATTAAAGAAGGCCAGAAGGCCGACTATTCGATTATTTTGACCGTTTGTTTTTGCTGTTTAATTGGTCGCACAATTAGGGGATGCGCCCAACCCGTACACTATGAGGCACACCACCTCACTCTTATTTGTAGGACATAAGAACCGTCGGTAACGACGAAATCCGCTTAAGTCCGTCCCCAGGTCCAGTTTGTCCTTTGCTTCAGCAATTTCCTTTGACCCTTAGTTGGTTACCTCCTTTTCGACGTCGGTCGACATTTCTTTGACCTCGGAATTCGTGGATGCGAAATTCTTTTGTAGTGGGTCCTTGTGCTGGGGGAAAGAATCCGCCCCACAACACCGTAATGCTAGCCTGCCAGCGCATTCACGCGTCCCCAGACAAGGCCAATCTCAGCGGATCCCAACATCCTCTTCCGCTGATGCAGCAGACCACCGCGCCAGGGCTACACGGACATTTAATCTACCCAAATCACTACAGCTGTCAATAAGATCGACACTGCCCATAGGACGGTTATATTCTTCTACCACATTTGGTCTATCAATAGTCACATGCGCCTTAAGGCTCTTCTCGTATCTAGATACTTTCTGTGGGTAGTTTACAGTCAGGTATACGGTTACGTCGAATGTTTCCCAAGCTCAATATTCCTTGTTTAGCGAAATATTCTAATAGTTGCAGGGACGTTGAGTAATTATCAAAATATAGGCAGTCGTTTTGATTGCGTGATACTTCACGAATTAGTCTAACGACAACATTTGATGCAGCACCTAGACTCGGCTCATTAGATGCACTAACGTTTTTACTACCTGTTTCTGGCTTGATTTTGTATGCAAATTCGCTGATACTGCTCAGAACATCGATTTTGCAGCCCCACTTATGGGACTTCTTCGGGTTGTATCTCTTCTGGTTATTTCTCGCTTGGGGAACAAATCTGCTCATCCACGTTGACATACCTCTCAAATGGGACCTTGAGGCAATTTCATTTAACTTTTTTTTTTATTTATTTGACGAAACAAGGTATACATTTTTATATTCTTTTAAAATACATATCACAGTTTTTTTTATTTTCTTTATAATATCAATTTACATTCGCAGTGAAGGGTCAGGAACCGAGAAACTTCGATAAATTGGATTTAAATTATCGGCTCATCATCACCATAGATAATATGATGTTTACTTTCTACGAGCTAAGGTGAATGTCTCGTAAATCTTACTGGCTCGTTGAAAGTTTTTTTTTCGATTATTTATTGGATTTTAACGGTTCCTCTAAGGACATCAAATGCAAAGCAAGAACATAATGTGGGTCTACGGGAGGCAAGTGGTGTCATATTGAGAAAGGATAGTATGATAATAAATTATGGAAATTTTTTGGATTAAAGAGGGTTCTCAGAGCAAACAGTAGGAATTGTTTGACTCAAACCTCTCTGAGTGAACATCAAAGACTGGATTCCAAACGACACAAGCGTATTCCGGAATTGGGCGTACGAATGATGTGTATAACTTTTTCGTTACCCACAAGTTCTTAAATTCTTTCGCGCGTCGTTTGATGAAACCTAAAAGCTTATTCGCTTTGCAGAGAACCTCATCGTAGTGCAAATTAAAGTGGAGTTTCTTATCCAAGTGAATACCAAGATCTACTACGCTATCAACTGTGGAAAGTTTTGTATCATTGAGGTGATACTCAGATAATAAAATTGTACTTTTCCGAAAAAAAAACTTATCACCTGGAATTTTTCAAAATTCAATTATAGAAGATTTTGGTTAGACCACTCTAATAGAGTATTTATTTTGTCCTGCAGGAACAAAGAATCACTTTGGGATGCTATCACATGATATAATTTGAAATCATCCGCATAAAACAAGTGTAGTATATCGGATAACACTTCAGAAAGGCCCGCTATAAAATGTTGAAGAGAAGAGGTCCGAGGTGACTGCTTTGAGGAACACCGGAATAGACATGAATTCCGTTTGACACATATCCCTGAAATTTAACGGTTTGAGTCCAACTTTTGAGATGCAAGTCCAGCCAATAATGTAGGGAGCCAGTGATTCCAAATTTATTCAATTTATGGGATAAAATCGTATGATTGACACGGTCAAAAGCCTTAACAAAGTCAGTATAAATTGCGTCGACCTGGTGTCCATTTTCCATTGCACAAAGGATGTTAGAGACCAAAACTGTTAATTGGTGGTTTTGGATCGATTCTTTCTGAAGCTATGCTGTTGGTCATTGAGACGCTGTTCAATAAAAGGTGATTTTTTGGAACATACTATTTTTTCAAATAACTTTGGGGTAGTGGATAGTATGGCAATCCCTCTATAATTTTCAACGGCTCCTTTGCTATTGTTTTTATGGATTGGAGTTAAGTAGGAGCATTTCCAGTATGCTGGGAACACGCCGCTTGATAGCGATTTGTTTAAAATGATGAAAAGAGGTAAAACTAATTTTTCTCTGCATTGAAATAAAAAATATGGAGGAAGTAAATCGGGGCCAGGTCCATGATTAAAATCAAGAGTTTCAATTGCTTCGAATATGTCACCCTCTGAAAGTGAAATTTCTTGCAGTACAGGCCCACATTCTGTGTCCAGTGGTGAAAAATTATGGAAATCGTTTGCTGAACAGTAAACTGATTGAAAATGGTCTGCAAAATAATTACTGATTTCTTCGGGGAGAGTAGAACTGCAGTCTTTAAAGGTCATTTTTTTAGGATGGCCATGAGCTTTGCGCTTGATGTTCACAAATTCAAAAAATTTCTTGGGGTCTTTGATGATGTTTTCACCTATAACATTAACATACACTTCATAGGCGAGCGACTTCAATTGAAATTCATTTGACAGTTTATCATGCTCTCTTTTAATTTCGTCATTCACATCAGATCCACTTTGCATAATTTTATACAGTTTATTTCTTCTGTTCCTTAAAGATCAAAGATCACAATCCAGCCAGGGCTCTGATAATTTGTCCTCTTTCTTGATTTTAGGAACATGACTTTCAACGGCGTCACGAATGTGCTGATAGAATAAATTTACTGCATCATTTATATCTAACGTTAAAAGCTTGGCAGTCCAGTCTATATTAAAAATATGCTTTCGAATGCTCTCGTAATCAGCATTGCGAAATTCAAATACAATTAAGTTATTGCACGAAAGAGTGTTTGTAGCTTCAGCAGTGGAAAATTCAACCGAAAGTGCGGAATGGTGGAGGGTGTTTGGGTAAAGATTTTCCACCTCACTGGTTGGATTAACCACCACGTCGTCATAAGCATTGGTAAAGATAAGATCTAGCCAATTACCATTGCAATTGGGTGTCGGAGCTACTTGCTGTAAATAATTGCCACTGTCGTCCAGAAGATTGACTGGCAGGAGACGATTATCAAGTTGGTCGGCTATAAACGTTAAATTGGGCCTATTATAGTCTCCAAGTATAATAATTTTATCTTCTTCATTAGAAAGGCTAGCAAGTGAAGAAATAACTTCACATGCATCATTGTGAATGTCCTCATTGGACTTTGGAGGAATATAAAATGCACCAATGTACAAGTCAAATTTTTTAAGTTTAATTCGAACTATTGTATGCTCGAAATGTTTTTATTTGGTCATAGCGAAGCGGTCACTCATATCGAGTTGTGTACAGCGATTAGGAATCCACCACCTCGTGACAAACCGGTACTTTGATAGTCTTGATCATTCCGATATATAGTCCAACTATTATCGAGAATTTCTTCATTTCGAAAGGAGTTATTCAACCAGGTTTCCGTTAGAGCAAGGACAGTAAAAGGCATGATTAAGCGTCAAGAAAAAGTTTGCTGAGTTTACTTCTCATACCACCACAGTTATGGTAGATCATTTTGATGCATTTGGAGGAAGTATTTATATTGCGGACGAAAAAATTTGTGATGCTGTTCTCATGTCCTTTGAAGCGAAGATATATGATTTATGCTTACATGTGAAAAGTAGGTCTCAAGATCTTTTTGTGCTTGTCCTGGATTAATACCAAGTTGCTCGTGATATTTAAAATATAGTTTGCGAAGGACATTTAATTCTATAGGAAGAGCTTCTCTTTGTATCAATACTTTAAGATTGGTCTTCGTTTTACCATCAATGCATGTTATATCTGGCGCTTTAGGCATGTAGGCCAGGTAGAGTCGAACAAACTCATATATTTTATGCTCTCGTAGTCTTGATAAGAGATACCTACTTTCAAGATCGTTACTAGAGTTACTTGTTGCTTTTACAGCTGGAGGTAAGAGAGGGTCTAAAAAGGACTCCTTTTCGGCTAACGAGTTTTTTGATATGCTAGGTAACTGAATTGATCCTTGTGTGGATGAAATTTGAAGACCATAACCTACGAAACTGAGATATTTGGGGTGCGGTTTCGTAGTCTTCAGTTCAGGAGTGGAAATAGAATGCTCCCGTGAAGAACCAACACTACCTCTCGGTTGGTTACTATAACAAACAGTACTGTTTGCCACTAGACTACCATGTGCAGGATCTGAAGGATTTACAGCTTTATTAGTAATCTTTGAGTGAATTTTGTAAGTCATGCCAGCATTGGTATTTTTATCCTTAGTGGAAGCTGTTATTATACTATTCATAGATTTACTTGGTTGATCCTTGTTGTAAACAGGCTTATGTGATTTCCACTTTTTGAAGATCATTCCATTCCAGTTGATAGTACCGTTTTCAGATTGATGGTTGGAGAAAAGCCAGGCATACTTATGTGGGATGGAAGCCTTGATTGAACGCTTACGCTTATTCCCTTTTGATACGTCCTCAACTCTGCAACCTTTGAGCATGAGACTATTCTCCAAAAACTTTCGAACTCCAGCGGCGCTAATATTTTTTGGTGCTTCTTGTAGGAAGAATGATTCGTAATTTGCTTCAGTAGCTATTTTGGAGTTAACTGCTTCTAACTTTTGGAGCCTTACATTCCATTCATCCACTGACCAAATGCTTTCGGTTCTAGACATCTCGAATTTAGACCGTTTGCATCACTGTCCACTTGAAATGTGTGGTGTTCTTCACGCTGCTCCTGTTATTTAGTTTCTAGTGAATCACACTTATTCTCAATATTTCCCAGTTTTGTTAACATTTCCAATTGTTGCAATGAATCTTTCTGCTCGGATAGTTTTTTGGTGATGTTTGTTTTCATATCACTAAACATTTCTCTATGGTAATCTTCTTTACGGCAATCTTCTTTACGGTAGTCTTCCTTGGACGATAGTTGGATGGTTGCAATTTGCTCCTTCATAGACATCAACCGATTATCGAACATCTCACGAGCTTTAAATATTTTCTTATCGGTCTTTGATAGGTTAGCGGCTAGTTCGTCGAAGCTACTAGCCATTTCAACAATGCTCTCATCATTCGCTCGAGATTTCGATTGCTGCTGCGCGATTAATTGATCCTTCTCTTCCATTAGATTATCGATGTAATCAGTAATTCGGTCATACATATATTTCATTTTATACTCAAGATTCTGACAATTAGAGCAAATGAAATATTTCTCTAAATACGGATGATACCAGTCCCTCGGTGCATCCATGCAGTTTGCGGTTGCAAAAGCCGTTGCAGATCACATATTTGAAGGCATTATCGAACGCGATGCAATTTAATACGTTACACTTAACACTCATATTGATAATTTATTTGTGTATCTCACCTTAATGGGGAAGATCAGTAATTTATTTATACGCACGAACATATATTCACATTCACATTAGCTATGTCAGTACAAGCAAAAGAAAATAATCGCACAGCAAATGAAAAAATGCAGAATTCACAATTTGGTTGCATACACTCATTGGAAAGTTAATTGCGTCCATAAGTTGAATGTCTAATAAGGTCACAAATGCACAAGAGAATTTCAAGAATAGTCACGAATGTAAAAGATATTCTTAACAAATAACACTTATATTATTATACTATTTTAACTAATTCAACAAACAGATATGTCAGGGGTCACAGGTAAAAACAAATTTCACTTTAAATTTAACAGTTTAGTTATTTAATGGACAGAACAGTGAAATTTACACGGAGCAATTAATAAAACCGTCCACTCGCTTGCTTGGACAGCAGCTTTGTCACAATTGGTCTGATTTTGAACAGGCGGTTGTGATCTGCATGATCAAGAGGAACCATTTTGGAGTTATCATTAAAATGAATGAATCATCTAATTTTTTCAAATTGATTCACTGGCATTGTTTCTTTAACTAGAGGTGCTCCTAAACTGCCACTTCAATGTTTTGTAACTCTTGGCAGATGTACCAACGACATAATAAAAACCAGCCCAATAAATTGCTTGATATCGGTTTCTGTAACCCGGAATGTCATATTAATTTCTTTTTGCACGATAAAGAGATTAGTTTGGCTTGCAATTTTTCCAAAAAGTTCCTTTAGAAATATTTTGAAGAAGAACTATACTAGGCGATCAAGTTGTTCCGGAGAATTGGAGACGGTAGCCAACCGAACCACCACTTAAACACCACCACCGGGAAACGTGTTCCGAAGGATGCATCCTCGAGCCAAACTGGGATAGGGAACTTATGTATTGTACATAGTTTTAGTAAGGTTAGGAAAATACTCAATTCTAATGTTAATGTTTACAATAGAGTAGATTTTAAATTTCCTTAAGTTAGTTAAAACAGCTCAAATTAGTTTGGTTTGGCTGGACGAAGTTCCCGATACCACTCCCGTAGGTGCACGGTTGCTACACAACGACATTATCTGCGATCAACAACTGCAGAAAGAAGGAATCAAAAGGATGCGTGAGAAGCAATCACCGTAGGAACCGACCGGATGAGGAAATTTATCGCAGCAATTACAACAAAAACATATACCACCAGATGCACATAAATGCGTCAACGGGCGCCTTCACATCTCATTAACACGTATCTACGATGGGGGAAAAAAAAAGTCATAGTCTCACAATTCACAAGCGGTGAAGACGTCCTCCAAGCTCTCTTATGCGCCTGCTTTATTTCCGGATTCACTGGTATTTTAACCACCACGATTCCGTCGAGTTCGGTACATGGATGATGCCTTCTAAGCCAATCTTCCAGTTCTCGATGACAATACAGTAACCGTATCGCCATTCTGCGTTGTAAGTGATATCTGCCCGCGTGATCAAAGCTCACAACCGTGTCACGTTAATTGGGCAAATACTAGTATTGAAATCTCAAACAGAATATCAATGGATTTGTAATTGCAACCGATGTATTGCTGTACAATCGACTTTTGTTGTTTTTGAGACGCTACCACAAGATAATTCAGATGACTATGATCCAGAGTGCTTGGGACGTATGAAACATCGAAAGGACGCTATGAGTGGCAACTTGTCCGAGACTGTGATGACTGTAATACAAGAATATAATGATTCAGCCAACAAAGGACTTGCAAATTGGCTGTTCAAACATAAAATAACATCAAATTACCATCACTACCAGCAACAGCCCCAGTTGAGATCTTTTGTGCCACAATAACTAAACCTTCAATTCTCGCTCCTGCCATCGGTAAGCATTAACATCAGCTAATAAAACTTTTGATGGATGAAATAAGGGATGCCTAAGATATCCAGCCCCAAAAGATGCAGCATCCGCTAAACTACAACGGATCTAACAACACCGCTGAATGTCGAAGATTATATTCACCAGGGCATCTGGAGACCTGAAAAGAAGGAAAAAAGGAACACAAAGTGTTTTGTTCAAGAGATAAAGTATAAAACTGCTACTTATCTGATAATCCTCAGTGATCCATCCCAAAATCCGAGTAACCGCCAGCATACATAACCGCACCAAACATACATTATGTTTATGCTTGGAAAACGTCAAATGTCCGTCACAGTGACAATTCCGAAAACAATATCTACGACTCCGAATTTCGGAAACACCAGTTAAAGTGTGGTGAAAATTGCGATGGAATTGCCCAATCGCACGAACCAGGTTACAATTTCGGCAAGAAGAGGAAAAATATAAGGTTCACTCCGAAATTAGCGGTGCTCCGTTGGGAGCGAGCTAATAAAAGGGCGAGGGACAAAGGAAAAGTCCTCTTTCTTTTTTGGTGATCAGCACGTGGAGTGAGAAGGCGAAAAGTGAACGTTTAAAAGTAATCGAAAAGTGAACGTTTAAAAGCAATCGAAAAGTGAACTTTTAAAAGTAGTCGTAAAGCTGAAATTTGAAAGGAAATCGGAAGGAAAAAAAAAGGAGGAAACAAAGGAAAGGAATACGAAGGGAGGAGGATATCTCCCATCAATTGGCCTTTACAGCGCAGGATCTTTTTCGCCGTGCAGTCGACGACGGGAACCCTACCAGGAGGCCTCCTCGTCGATAGGTTGGTTAAAAGGAATAGTAAGAGTTGTTTTTGTAAAAAAAAAATAATAAAATTTTTTTGCTTATTTATTTGCTTTATTAAATATCAAAGTAAGTGGAATTTTCTTCGTTTTCTTTTCCTTATACTGTACTCACATGAAAAATTTCAGATACTGTTTTTTACAGGAAGTGTAACGGTTGGTTCGGGGTAATATCGCGCGCGGGAGTCCGTCAAAGTGGTGTTTTTTTTTATCTTTCGTGGTGTTTGAGTGGTGTCGAGTTGGCTGGAAGAGATAGGGACCCCCCGAGTAGTGCTATTTGTTTTGGTGCAAGGTGCGTTCATCTAACGAGCTTCGGCAAACCGCCTTACTCACTGGGCGGTCAAGTGTGGGGCCTAGGCCAAAACAGTGAGTTGGCGCCCACGCCCATTTGCGGCGAGCAAAGCCGGGACCGCAGGGCCCTCGTTGCCGGAGCACCCCAGCGGCGAGGGGTGACAAAGTTCCAGAATCTCTGCTGGCAAGTTTTCGTCATCAGTAAAGCATAATTGCTGCTTATTTAGCTCGAAGTTCTTCTTTTTCCAGCTTAGATTCAATTTTTGCTTAGCTTTACTGCGTCCTTATGGGCCAGGTCGAGATGATGATGCTGCTTCAGGTAGAGTATTAGTAGGAGCTAGCAGTTGGGAAATGCAATGTCAAGATAATCTAATTACTTCACAAGAGCATTGATATATTGTAAATGGCAAAATCATTAAGTAATCACAGTTTGTACCTCGTAACTTTCTAATACCGGTTAGTAAAGAAACGTTATTTCTCCAATGCCCGTTAATTAGCTGTTAAATAAACACCCTTACCCTTAATATAGTTATTATATAAGTAGAATATACAAATGAAATTATTTAGTCGACGATCACGGTCGAAAATCGATTCTGATAAAATAAAAAACACGCAAAGTTAAAAGGAAGACCTTTTACCACTTTTGAGCTACTCACAAAATTTTATGTTTCTAGCTTTTTTGGTTTGAGAGAAAACTTGCTGCGACGCATGGGCAGACGGACAGACAGATTGCGATTTTCGGAGGGTATTGTAAAATTATTTTACAATAATCAAAAATCAACAATTACCTCTTTAGGGTTTTGAAGGTAGTACGGTTTTTTCTGTCCATCGGTGCGTGCGTCTGGGTTTTACAGCAGTTTTTCTCCGAAACTATAGCAACTACAGTGCCCAAACCTTGCATGTGGATCAGAAGTTATGACGCTATGAAAATTTGGGTGTCAATAAATTTTCCAACGGTTTTAAAGAGGAGTCCCTCTATCTCGGAGGGGAGGCCGCAAAATTTTTCAACCGAAGGTATTCGTGTGGGGTGTCAAATGAAAGGTCTTGATGAGAACTTTGTAAAACATGTCTCAAAACAGTACTACCAACTATTTCTCTTTTTTTAGCAAAATAATGACTTTTACCAGCTTCTTGGACGCCAAGGCCGAGGGAAAATATATGAAAAATTTATGTCCCCCTCCCCCCTGTGATCCGGAAAATCTGAAAAAAATCGTGGAGCTAGATCTTTATGAGTACAACAGTGAAAAATACCGTATAATTCGAAATTCGCTCAACTTTATTATAATAGGAGGATCTTTGAATTTCACACTTTTCTCAATAAAATCATATGAATTCCATTAAGCTCAACGAAACTCGATATTTAAGTAGTCTTACAAATACTCATACTCTGGAATTTTAAAGGAAATTGAAGCATATTCACGGAAGTTGTAGCCATTTGAATTTGAATCTCAGTTTTTAAGGTGAATAACATAAACGTATTACTTGGCTATCCGTTGATAGTGACTGCATATCGTAAGTTGAGAACAAACCCCTTATGACGCAGCTTGTTAGAACTTACTTTAAAAGTTATGTTTCTCCTTGTTGTGTTGTAATTTAGCTTTTAACGATTGGTGTAACCTCTCTTTGTTGAGAACGCATCGTAATATCTGAATAACTTATATCCAACGTATTATCATACGTGATTCTAAAATTCAAACGTCGAACTGGAATTAAAATCACTGAAGTAGGAGCCAACATCGGCCCCATGAATTAACATTCTGTGAATTACTAGAAGTTTTTAAAGTTAAATAAATTCTCACTTCGCTCCCAAACCGATAAACAAAAAATTTTAAAGTATTCTTCAAGCTTATATAATTTACATAATATCACTATACATAAAAAAATTTCTGCTTTCCTTCCATAAAACGTATTATTCAACAGAAAAAAAAATATATTTTGCTGTTGCCTATTCAGCGTGCTTCATTCTATTCTTTATTGTATTGTTAGTGGAAGTTCTATGTTTTTTCTTTCAACTGTAAGTTCAGGAAGAAATAATATTACCATTGTTGATTTAAGATATTTAGAAAATAAAAAGAATGTTGAGAAACTTGGAAATGTCAATATTGTCATTTCGACTGTCGTCAGCATAATTTTTCGTTACAGGCATATTCACTTCTTACATTTTAGAATTTTATTTTCTCTACTGTTTTGGCAGTGTATGCTATTTTACTCTTTATAATTTGTGTTGTTATAATTCAACCAAGCGTGAATGGTAAAACATATTTTAAAATTCCTCCTAGTCCATCCCCCTATGAAAGTGGCATTCCTATTATTTTTCTGTTAGTATTTATTCAAATATTTTCGCTCGTGTTGATTCCATTAAAATTGAAGACAATATCTAATTGGCTTTTAAGATATGTCAATAATAATTATTCCACACTCAACGATCAAACACAAAAATCCCAAAATTAAATATCATGTTCTTAATAATCATTAAAAAAAAAGTTAGTCACGGTTGAGAGACGTATTGCAAAGTTGATTCTTGACCAATATGGGAAGTTGGCAAAAAAATTCATATGAGTGTGAGAAATTGGAAAAAATACCCAAACAGTGTTTTTACCTAATTGCTAATTGTTGAATTTTAATGAAGTAATATGATTCAGCATTTTAATATATTTTGTTATGACAAGTAAATAATGAACAATCATTGAATCTGTTTATTGGTAGTTTATGGCTTTCGTGGCAAATCATGTTTAGATTTAGGTTTTCAGGTTGGTTCAGACCAAAATAGTGTTTTTTTACCTACATTTAATTGAATGATTTAGAGATTTGATTGCTTTAACGTTTGATTTTCGCTGATTTAATGCAATTATTAAAATTCATACCAAATTCAAATAGTTTTAGATAAAATGAAAAAGAAACTAAATTACCAGATGAAAAAAAAGTTTCTCAACCTCAATAATGACCAAATAAATAGTTTCATAACCACGCAAAAACTAAAAGGAATTTTTTATGATTCTATACAATATAATAAATTATCTGTTGAATGTAATTATGTTTTGCGTATATTGTGTATTGGCCAAGTCCATTTTATTAAGTTAAATATTGCTCAAAAAGATTCCATTTATTTTCTACTCAATTTCACAGTAATCAAATCCGTGGCCCCACTTTAAACAAAATGAACCAATTATGTGAAATTCGCTGAAAAAAGTATTATTTTGTGTTGAGGTGTTTTTTCTTGAAGGGAATGGATTTTTTATCTACCCATAGGCAAAAATTTATTTCAATAGCGTGTCCATCTAATGTGGAAAGAGATTCATTAATGCAAATAATGTGTCGTGAAAACAATGCACCAATTGAGTGATATAAAAGATTCAATTCTTAACTTTATGCTCTATTTTTATCTTACTCTATTAATTCATGTAAACGTTGTAGTTAGACTTGTATTAGCCCGCAGGATTTCAAAATCCACTTATCTTATGTTGTCCCATATGATCTTTACAGCATTTGCCAGGCCATTCGTACGTATGTGATTAATTCGGCATTTCGTTGCTTTTACCGCTGAGTTACCGTTAATTTTTTTCTAAAATTAAGTAGGTAGTGTATATTTGATAAGAACAATATTACCACTTAATTCTGAAACTACACACGCCCCCCATGCGAGGTCGTTGGTCGCTGTGGGAACCTTTTTTTGTGGCTGGGAAGTGAATGCTATTTACGCCTTGAGTCTAGGGCTCCCTGGCGCATAGGAAGTCAGGACTATCTACTAAACACCTCCCCTGTCAACCCTGAGAACTTTATTTGGAACCGTTGAACACATAACTTCGAACTAAGCCTCATTTTGCTATGCCGTTGGGCGCTTTGAAGTTAAGGCATCCTTCCTCTAGCGGCAGGGGAATGAAAAAGAGGGATCGCCAGAAAAATTATTCTTCATCCCCGATGCTCTCGGCTGCTGTGAGTCCTTTTTACCCGAAAATAATGTGCCACATGATTCCATTTGTCAATCTATCTAAGCATCTGCCCGATTAGACTGTCCGAAGAGAGCTCTTCTGTTTCCTTGTTGGGGTCCCGGTGCAACCTGTTCCATCGTTTGCTGCAAACAATATGTGGCAGGCATCGTCTTCCTCTTCAGCGTAAAACCTTCAGCCGGTGGCTCGGGACTTATAAATCTTGTGCACGTATGACTGTAAACACCCATGCTCCCTCTAAAGCTGGGTCAAGTAGAAGTCTGTCTCACGGTGCGTTCGATTGAACCACGGTCTCAGATCAAGGATGGTGCATGCATTCCATCTTCTCTTCGTGCTGTTCATCCAAAACTGCTAACAATCATTGAGTGAGCGTTGTCTCCTGCAGGCAACTGTCTCCCTTGTGTCTTTGTAGGAACCTTTAAAGCAATATGCTTTGTAACTTAAAACGCAATGCGATTGAGGCGTCTCAAAAAACTCATCTTCGACAAGCATAAAGCCGCCGTGAGAAGAGAATTTTAGGAGTCTTTCAGAGCCGTAACCAGTTATTTAATGTCTGGATATTTGGAACGGATTTGCTTGTGATTTGTTTTTATGTTTTACTTTAAGATGATCGAACAAAAATGATTCCACTGTAGCCCAAGTATACTATATTCCCAAATGCTCGCAGTAATCTGCAGACAGCAAAAAAGTCTACCTCCTTTCTTCTTCTTCGTAGCACTACAGCCCCTCTCGGGCCTCCGCTTAGAGATAGTTAGAGTATCTCATTTTCATGACCGTATTGATTTTTTCGGAAGTTGGTTTGGTCAGTTCCATGCTCCCGTGTGCTTGCTCAGCTATAATATGATCTGATTAAATCAGTACATATCACCACTGAGTGAACACTCGTAGTCTGTCCGAAAAATCCCCTGAGCTAAATTACGTTGCTCCCAACGAGATTTGAACTTGGGACCTTCGGCTTATGCGTTCATGCTCTAACCACTAGACCACACAGGCATGTCTACCTCCCTACCTTCTGCATTTTCATAATTAATGCCTTCAAAAATGTTTTTGCATTTATATCACACTGGCACAGAAATTTCACTAATGAAAAAGTTATAAATTTAGCCAGAGCCCTATCGGCCACTTCCGGGGTCTTAAATACAATAACAAACACTCGGTTAAACTTTTGAATTGCTGTTTTTATTCAAATGTTGTCGGGTACAATGATCATTGTTCCTCCCACGTTCCTTGGTCCGGGTCCGCTTCTTAATTTCTTCCTTCACTTCGTGGCGCAGTTCCTTAACCTGCCTTCGGAAAAGGGCCCACTCTGCTGCTGTTGTGGAAAAGTGGGCGAGCCGTCACAGCTCGTAGAGCTCCTTCCGCTTGCGCCCTCTGCGTCCTCCACGCTACCGTTGCTGCTTGCTGGTGCGGCGTGCACTGTCCGGGGATGCCTTCTGCCTAGCGAGGTACTCTTGCACGGTGATAGGCCGGGGTCCTGCTCGGGGTTCCTCCTGGTGTTTCGGCTCAAGACTTCTGGGCGGTGCCGGATGGTGAGTAGGTGTTGTGCCGTGAAACCACGCTGCACTGATTGTCAGCGGGTGGATTTGAATGCTGGCAAATTAGCGTTGGCACGAAGGTCCTCCGGAGTACGAGGGTGCTGTTGCGTCCGTAGGGACCGCTTCTTTTGGTTCAGTGAAGGGGGCTTTACTACTGCTGGCCTGTAAATAAAGATTGCTTTAATGCTGGTCCGCAGGGACCGCTTCCTCTGGTTCAGTGAAGGGGGCTTTTCCGCTGCTGGCCTGTAAAAGATTGCTTTAATACTACTCAGCGCTGAGCGCTAGAAACTTTAAAGAGGATCACGACTTTAGCCAACACCTCACCATTTATTTATTTATTCACCAAACAAGGCACAATTTAAAATCAAATACATAACAAATTGAATTAAAAACAAAAAATACGAAAAAAAAACTACAAAGTAATTTGAATTAAAAACAAAAATAGAAAGCACACAAAAATATTGTCTACGTTGACGAGGAATTGAGGATTTGTAATATTTTGGAGTTAAAACAGAACTTGGAAGTGTTATGGGAGTAATGCTCGCTAAACTTATTGAAGATTTTACAGCATCTGTTACCCGCTCATTGTCTGCATAATTGGTGTGGTCCGTACTTGTGGTTAACATGGGAATCTGTCTAGTGACTCTTAACAGGCTCGTGAAAGTGATTCATGTCTGACAAAAACGGAACTTGAGCATCGTCGAAAGGAAGGCATGTAGACAAAGCGACTCTTCTTGAAGCGAGTAATGTCAGGTTTAATGTTCGAAGTCGATCCTCATAAGATGGTAGATTATAAAAAGATGTCGGGTCATACAGAGATCTTAAGGTAACAGGTAAAAGTTGTTTATGTACAGACTCAAGTCTGCGGCTATAGATTTCGTATATAGGGTCCCAGATTATGCAGCCGTATTTGAGAATAGGACGGACTAGCGAGGTGAACAATGATTTTGTCGCCCAAAGATTCATAAATTCTTTCGCTCTCCGTTTAATAAAACCTAGTAGCTTGTTAGCTTCACACAGCACTTCATCATAGTGAAGGTTGAATCTGAGTTTGTGGCCTAAGAATGCGCCAAGGTCTGCAACTCTTTCAATTCTTCTCAGTTGTGTGTTATTAATTTCATAACTTTGTATGATGACATTCTTTTTTCTTGAACAGCTTATTACGACACATTTTTCCAAATTAAGTTCAAGGTGATTCACATCGTACCAATGTTGGAGGGTGGTTAATTTGGACTGGAGAAAGGAAACATCATTTAAAGATTGTATTCTGTGATCCAGTTTTAGGTTGTCGGCATAAAAAAGGTGCGGAATATCAAATAGCGCTTTTGAAAGATCTGAGATGAAAATATTGAATAGAAGTGTACCGAAATGACTGCCCTGAGGATCCCCAGAGGCGACATTGATCTCACGTGACAACTGACCTTGAAACTTGACAAATTGTATGCGATTTTTCAAGTAGGACTGAATCCAGCTGAGTAGCGAACCGAATATGCCGAAGCTACGGAGTTTGTTCAGCAGAATTTCATGGTTCACTCTATCAATTACTTTGCTGAAATCTGTGTATATGGCATCAATATGATTTCCTTGTTCAATTCCACAAAGAATATCGGACGTCAAAGTGATTAGTGATTAGTGGTAGTTGATCTGTTTTTACGGAAGCCATGTTGTTCTTCATTAAGAAATGGTTTAAAAAGGGGAGAAATTTTACTACATACCGGTTTAGAGATCTCTAATTTTCTTAATTGCGCCCGTTGATTCGTGCATAAGGTTCTCCGTGAATTGGAAGCATCAGGAGGCGATACAGAACCGGTTGCAAAACGCAAAAAGCACGAACAACGACCTGAAACTGTCCGATCTGCAGAATGTTTAGACCAAATGCAAGCGATCATAGACGAGGACCCTTCAAACTCAATGAGGGTCCTTGCGAGTGAGCTTCATGTTTCTGAGCGCCTTATTCGTAGAGTTGTCCACGAAGACCGTAGGTATAAGTCTTACGTGATGCGCAGAGGACAGTTCATGTCGGAACGAACACGGGAATGGAGAGTTCTCCGATCAAAACGTATTTTAAACAAAATCAAACACCCTGAGGCGCCCAAAATTTTGTGGTTTTTTTCCGACGAAAAAAGTTTTGACCAAGATCTAAAGACCAATCGCAGAAATGACAGATGGCTATGTTCAAATCCTACAGAGGTTCCTGTTGCTATGCACACAAAATTTCCAGCCACTGTTATGGTTTTAGGTGTTGTCAACAACGAAGGACATGTTATGCCAACACATTTTTTTACTCAAGGACTTCGAGTGAACTCTGCTGCATACTTCAAGGTTTTGGAGACGGTAGTGAAACCCTGGATACACAATGTAAGTGGAGGTAGACCATACATTTTTCAACAAGACTCTCCTCCTTCACATAAAGCGATGGCGACACAAGATTGGATGGCCGAAAATGTTCATGACCACATAACACCGAACCTATGAACACCTAGCTCCCCAGACCTTAATCCTTTGGATTATTCCGTATGGGGCTAGTTTAGCGTGAGACCAATATGCATCCTCATAATACCACTTCTTCGCTGAAGTCTGCTATTAATGCCGTTATGGTCAATATGAACAAGGAGCATTTGATTCGAGCATGTAATCGTTTCCGGACCCGAATCGAAGAGGTTATTGCTGCAAATGGCGATTTTGTTGAATAACTTTATAGCCATATATTAATTTAACGTTGTATAAAAAATTCCTGAAATTTCATTAAATTTTGTTAAAAATACAAGCTGATTAATTTTACTCTCAAGTTGTCCTCAAATACCGTACGCACCCCGTATAATTTTCTTAAACAGTTTTGGCATCGCAGACAAGATGGCAATACCCCTGTAGTTCACCATAAGCCGCTTTTCACCTTTTTTATGTATTGGTATTATAAAGAATGGCTTCCAAAGCTTAGGAAAGATACCACAAGATAGTGACTAATTAAAAATGATGAAGAGGGGTCGAATCAGTTCACTTTTTCAGAGGGCCAAAAAGCAGGGTAGAATCAGATCTAGGCCAGGTCCTTTATTCAAATCAAAATCCTCAATAGCTTGGAGAGTTTCAGCTTCAGAAATCGAAACGCTTTCTATAAGGATCCTTGACGCTATTTCCGACGGCTCTACGTCTGGTGGAGAAGCAAGATCAGAGTAAACATGCTGAAAATGGTCTGCAAAAAACTCACAGATCTGTTCTGTACTAGATGACACCGAATCTTACAGAAAAAGATAAAAATGTAATCTTCAAACAAATAGATTTTTCAATAATATTCTTTTCCATCTAGCCGTGTGCACTTTCGTTTATAATTGCGAAGACCAGAATATGTTCTTCCTCGGTCACCAATGAACTAACCCATCTTTTTAAAATCCTTAAATCCATAATTTTGTCGTGTCCCTAATTTATCTGTTTTTATAATAATCTTTCCTTTGTCATCATGAAATAATCAAACAGGAGAATCAATTCTCATAATTGTGCATGATCTTTTACAAGTATTTTATTGTAACAATAGACACAGCTGATATGGTATATAAAATGTCATGACCTTAGTAGAGAATGTTGCTCTCTATAGATAAGCAGTCCCTTTTTTCTCAACCAAATTTAGAGTGACTGAATCTACTCCTAAGTAAATGTGGAATGAATTTTTGGTAGACAGTGCTTATGACAGTATTCCTGTCACTATGTGACTCATACAGATAATACAATATTAGAAAGATATTATTTGCTGAAACCCCTCACCATATTTGGAAATCAACCCTCTTTTCGAGTAATATTGTAGATAAATGGGAAATTGATGTCTTGTTTTCTGTTTCTTCTCTCTTTTCCCTCCCAATTGAATCGTGTTTCATATCACGTAGCAAAATAGTCAAGCATTGTCAACTAAAGCCCGAGGAGTACTGCTTGCCTAGGGTTCCTATGCACCTTGTCATACAGATACGACTAAATATTGCGTATTTGAATTCGAAGTGCATGTTAAATTTAACAAAAAAAAAATTATAAAAGGGTGTGTTTCTCCTTCCTGAAAGTTATAGTCGAAAAGCGTTTAGTAGCAAATACACCATGAAGACGACCTTGTTGATATATGTAGTATGACAGAAGCACCACCATCTTCAGTCATACTATAGTCAGATTAAAACAGGAATATTTTGTACTGGTATAAGGGCTTCATTAGATTGATCGCAAAACAAGCCTCTTCCGAGTGCGTGAAGCGCACTCCTATTTCTATGGGTTCTGGTACACTATTACTAGTATGGGTTGATGGCGTCGGTTCGTGTATTGCCTGTACGTGTGACAGCTCAGCCGTCCTGTGAGAACGCGCGTCGAGTTCTTCGTCGCTGCCATCGTCGTCGGTATCGCTGCAGAATAAATCGATCTCTGGTCCGAATTCGCACCATGGCTTCATTTTTCCAGCGAAGTGTCTTCCGGCACGTTGAAATTCCAAATCCTCGGCCAAGTATCTATCGTTGCGAAGCACTCGTGCGATCACATAGGGACCCTTGTATTTTAGCTCCAGCTTCCGGGTTTCGCCTGTGGCGGATGTAACGTTTAGTATGACAACTAAATCACCTTCCTCATACTTCGTGGGGCGCTTGTGTCGCTTGTTGAATCGTTCTTTCCACTTTGCCCGTTCCGTCTCGATGTTCTTGGTGGCACTTTTCCGCTTTTCGGACAGGTTACTCTCAGTCGTCTCAATGTCGTCTGCTACTGCTTGGATGAGTCGGTTATTGACTACGTCTCTCATCTTGAAATTGTATACAAGTGCGTTAGGCGTGAACTTCGTCATTGCGTTTCGTTAGTTGTTCATTGTGGACTGCATTTTGTGGATGTTTGCATCCCAGTCTCGTGGTGCACTTTCCTCGGTTCGTATGAACTGCAAAATAGTTTAGTTAGCCCGTTCAACCTGACCGTTTGTACGTGGTGTCCTCACAGCTACTTGAATGTGTTGTATCTCGTTATTCTCGCAGTGTCGTTGGAATAAATTCGATGTATATTAAGTTCAACTGCTGTCCCTAATAAAAGAGTGAGATCGACTATCTTTTGCGCTTTGTTCAGTCGAGTTGCCCCATATTAAAAGTTTTAAGTATTGCACAGAGCTCATCTGCCCAAAATCGCTGTACGGCCAATTGCATAACAGAGAAGCCTATGCTTCCAGACTTAAAATACGAGCACTCTGTCAAATTTAAAAAATAACTTCTGAAACTTCTTAATTGAGAGATATTCTATTGACCTAGGAAATGTTTATACCAAATCATTGTTGGCTAGAGCTAAATCACCAAATTAGTAAGACAGCGGCCTAGTCTATCCAATTTCAGATACGATCTGACATTATAATCACTGAAAACGACACTTGTATCATCAAGTACAACGACGTCGTCTCAACCTTTTTTTTTTTTGTGGTAGGGAGGTGAAGGCATTTACGCCCGCCGAGTCTGGCAGTGTGGGACTCCCATGGAGAATATCCTTGGACTACCCACTAAACACCTCCCCTGTCAATCTGTGAACCTAGCCTGGAACCGTTTGACACATTACTTCGGGCTAAGCCTCATTTCTCTACGCGTTTAGGCGCCACCGGGCTACAGGGATCCCTTTTCTAACGGAAAGAGGGGAAGGGAGAGGGTCGTCTCAACCTTGCCACAATACTTAGTGCAGCGAATCTTGCTGTGACACTGAATGAACATCAATATGGATTTAACCGATATAGCTGAGACAACAACATGAATGACTGGGATAACTGAAGTTATATTCTCAATCAATCAATCAAAAGTGCCTATTACAAAATAATGTAAAGGAGCCTCATTTAATTGAGTGACTACTTGAAAAGCAATTTGTTTTTTATTTCTATGACAGTCGTCGTTTAAATGATTGATCGATTTTTGCTGATGAAAACAAATATTCAATATACGAAAATACTTCGGTCAAATGACGACACTTAGTATTAATAATGGAAGAGAGAGCAGTACTTTGTGGACCGCATGGTCCCCCATCTAAGCTCTAATCAATGCATAAGTTGCGTGACTCCAGTTATGAAACGTAACCTAATCTAAAAGTTCAAATCTGCTTGTGTGTGCAGTTTCAAATTTCTCCATGCCATTCAAAAAAAATTTGTTACTTTGATGAAATCTTAGTTTATTCAAAAATCTCCGAGGACGGAATTGAACAATGTTCATGAATTTGCCTCATCTTCATATCGGCTAAGCATAATTTGTGATTTTATAACAGCACACGATTCATGTACTTCAAGCTAAAAATAAAGCAATTTTCTTTCAATTATTGATTTTTATTACTTGCGTAGTTATAAATCCCATGTAAATAAAATTTTATTTTATATCAAGGAAATGCAAGATATCAAGTCAAATGTAATTTCTTCCATAGAAATGGTTGTATACTTTATTGAAGTGCTTGATGTTTTAAATTCAATTCCATCGCAACTAGTTTCGGCCGAGTTGCTCTGAGGCTGATCGACAGTGGCAGCTCCTGAAGAGAAGGACGACCTTTTGCCGAAACCACAGTTAGTTTTCAAATATTCAACTGAAAACATTTGAATGAGGGTGATATTGTTTGAACTAATTTTTTTTTCCTTTTTTTTACCATGAAACTGCTAATGCCGGATGAGGTTGACATTAATTCAATTTTTTTAGAGTAACTTTTCTGTCTTTGCCAAAAGTTCAACTGAATCTCTTACTCCAATTTCATAACAACTTAAAATCGATAAGTATTGAGTTTTGTCTATAATAAAAGATTGATATAAATATAAATTTTATATTTGCCTATATCAACATCAATTTCTGCCCACCAATACAGTCCATAAGAATCAAAAACTTGAAAAACATTCTTTCCACTAATGTCTCTTCCAGGAGATTTTCTACGTGCAACAAAATCTCCATAGCAGTCTATCACTGACTACAATATCAAATCAAATTATCACCTCACACATTCAAACTTTCCAAACAAGCACGCCATCGTCCTTCACTAAATTATGTCACGAGCTTTTTTCCCAAGACCCGGAACAAATCTTTCTAGAATAGAATTCCTGGAACAGGTTGTCTAGTGGATGAAAAATAAAAGGTAGACTGATCTAAACATCCTTGGACTGGAGCTACTCGTCAACTTTTTCGACAGCGGTAGGGTTCGTTTTGATTATCGGGAATCTTTCAGTTATGTATCAAAAAAGCTTACATACGTCAAAATTTATCCGGTTTGATTAGTGGCAGCTGCACGTGTGACAAGCCTCCTGTCAGTTGGAGTATTTCGCCAAGTATAACTTGGCAAAGAAATTTGCAAAGGTAGTAATAGAAAAAGATGATCCGTTCTGAAAAGGTAGTTGCTTAAATATTTATGCATCTTTGAATACGAAATCTTTTGCGAACAAGAGATCCTAACACGGATGCGTATACGCGTATTCTAAAGACACGGCTCGCAAATGAAATCTTCATCACTGTCTGTGTTAATCTACTTTAACAGCTTCGGTGAATTAATAAAGTCGTGCCCGTAATGTTGTCCAATAAATATTTGAAAATATTCACAACAGCGTTTCAATTTTGCCGAACTAACTACTACCCCCCAATAAGAAGGTCCTCCTCATCGAACTGTCTTGGTTTGATCCAGCGCTTCCTCTCTTCTTGGAACTAATTTCTGAAAGTTTCATTGACATCGCCTTAAAGCATGATTATCAAACTTACACTACGGTCCAAATAATTGATTCGTTTCGTCCCTTTTTCTAGGAACTGAGCCGAGACGAAATGAATAATATATTAAATTTTTTCTGGTGCTGAAAAAGGATCACAGCTTAGTTGATTCGCAAAAGCAAAGTACAACTTTAAGTCTAGTAGAACGAGTCTTTCAATTAAACGAAACCTTAAACATCCTGAATGGCGGCATCGTGTCCTTGACAGTCTTAACATGCTTTTTTGGAGAGAAATCAGAAAAGAAGTCAACGATGAAAATGGTTAAGGATACAAAAGATGAAGAGGAAAGATATGTAAGATTGTGTGAAGATGTAATTTTCTTCGTTTATTGAATTGAAAGGCTACCTAACTTCCTTCGATGGTGGATCCTTAACAGCAGATATCCAAGGTTTTCTATCTTTAAAAGAGATATGAAATTCTTTAGCGGATACTTTCGTAATGCTTCAGTTTGTACAGTAAATGGAAATTAAAATACAATCCACGAAGACTAACATTTTTGATTTCCCGTTGAAAAGTATCCTTTCAGAGTGGGCGTGCTTTTCGTGGAAATTTAGGTTTTATTAAGCTTACATAAAGACTAAGTAGAGTAGAGGAAAATTATTTCTTGGCAAGCTGCGCTTCATTAAAGTATAAAGAGGTTACGTCGAAAATGATTTAGGTAACGATAAATTAGCTGTTCGTTCAAGGATATTTAAAAATAACTTAAAGGATTCAGTTTAGGTAGTAGTGATGGTTAAAATTTGCTTTATGTAATTCTTTATTTGCTGTATTTACGTCATTTTATGTCCTTTGTTTATATGTTTTTTGTTAGGGTGACATGGCTATTAAGGCAGATTTTGATTACGTGAACATTATTCCATTGCACTCAAATACCCTATCCTTCAGACCCGAAATATTATTTAGGTGTAATGAGGTCGGTCCTCCAGATTTTTATCTGAAAGAGTTTTCCAGGTCATTGCTGTAATACTAAATGTCCGTAACCTGGCAAATGTAGAGGCTGGGTGGTTGCATATATAGTGCATAGTTGTCGCCGTCTCTGCCAAGCATCGTTGGCAAAAACGATCTTCAGCAATGCCGATGCTTTCCAAGTGAGTAGGTAGAGAATCGTGCCCCATGGTTAGTCCAACTAAAGGAGTGCACTGTCTTTTATTTAAGGAGAAAATAAGCTAACTTCTGGTTTGGCTTATTCACTAGAAATTTGCGATATCTGTAGCCAAAATTCATCCAACATTTATCTTACAATTGATTTGAGAGCAGAAGATTCCTATAAAAGGTTTCAGGCTAAAGTAGAGAACTCTGAGCCTTCTTACTCATTGTCTTTTTACCTTCTGTGCCCCGGAACCAAACAAATCTCTAGAAAATTGTGTTCAATTTTTTCAGATATTCATGGACAAATTACCTGTTACTTTCCGGCCAGAGAGGGCAAGCAGTGCTGCGTGGCGATCGCTGGAGTTTTGATTTACCTTCCTCTTCATTTATTGTCAATGATCCATGACAACACTTATAGTAAATAATTCTGCCGGAACCGTAAATAATCAACAACCAACAACTTGGAACATGCTGTTATGATGTCCTAAAATTTTTCCTGTGTTTCAGAGCCTCCGCATTTATGACAACTTCAAGAGATGATAAGTTTAATACAGTGTTCAGAAGCTACCTGATAATGTGCAAAACGCCCTTGTGATTTCCAGGCACAACATTCTTTGCAGTCGGACCAAGCAAGGTGACGCCCAAGAGCGGTCTGCTTAATGCCATCAAACTGCAGATGCGTAGCAGAACAGTTACCTGATAATCTCTGTGTATAGTTTTATGGTCTGCCTGGGCATCAAGCCTCTCAACTTGTCGAATGCTTTCTTACATAGTCAAAATAAGCTGCTTTCGTTTTTAGTCGGTGTAAGAATATGCTCCTTCTTTGAAAAGACTTGTATCTAAGGTAACCTTAAGATATTTAACTTCTGATTGCAGCTGGAAAGTCATGCCGTCCAGTTTGGGCTGGAATTAGACCATTAAATTTCCTTTTCCTCGCTGATTAACTGACAGCCCGTTGTCCTGATACAACTGCTGCAGTATTTCTAGAACTCTTGCAATTTTCTGCAAAGATCTCTTGGGCGATTGCCCCTCCAAAATATAGCATAGCAGTGATGAAAGGACACCTTCTTGATGGTTAATTAATAATGAACGATTCCATCCCATGAGCCCCTGATACTTAACACAGAGTTGTACGCTACCCAATTAAAGGCTCCCTCAATGTTGACAACCACTCTTAGTGCATATCCCTTCACTTCCAGCGCTTCCTCAAATTTCTCTATAAGGGTATCTAAGGTAGTGTCGCAGGATTTTCCACGCTAATGTATGTAGTGCAAAGAGATTCCTCTTTATTCTTCCTCTTTCTTATGCGTCGATTGACAAACTAATAGAATAGAAGCTTTTTGTTTTAGAGTTGGTGTTTTCCCAGGTTTCGGAATAAAGATAACTCTTTTTGCCAAAGTGTTCGGATGTACAATATATTAGTGCTACATTTGGTAACACCTGATCGTCCTCCGACACGGCATAATTATTAAAGATTTAATTTTGACCTTAGCAAGAACAATACCGTCAATACCTGGTAACAGAAATTTATCGGAAAAATCCAGCGCATTTTTGAATTTCATTCCATGCAACCACCCGCATTTTTGTGACAGGGAGGTGAATGTTACGTACGCTCTAAGTAAAGGATTCCAAGTCGTGGAAGGCTGCCGAACTTCCCACCCAACGGCTCCCTCGTCGTCCTGAGAACATAGCCTGGAACCGCTTGACACACAAATTCAGGCTATGTATCATTTTTCTAAGTGTTAAAGTATTGTCGATCCACAGGAACTACTTTCTGGGTGTGAAGGAAGAGAGAGAATGCTAGAAAGGAAACCCCGTATCCTTGACGCTTTTCGGCGCTAAGTATGTCTTTTTTTTACTTTCAAAACTGTCCGAACATACTCTGCCACATCGTTACATATGTTAATTGAGCTAAGTATCTCATTGATTACATAATCCGGATAGAGCCCTCTCATTTCATTAAGAAGGCCATGTACAGTCGAGAGACCATCTCAGGTAAGACTGTCAACATCTATGCCCACTTCAGGGTTGGCTCAAATAGAAGTCAGTCTTTCCACTATTTATTTGGGCCTTCACCTCAAATCATTCGGTTCTGCAACCTCATTCACCAATAGAAAATCCCAAGCAGGAATATGCTATCAGCATCGATTCAATCTTCCCATCGTTTCCCTAGTTTCCAAACTGGACGTTTTCTTTGCGCTCTACTCTTCAAAGTTCGTCTTGGGAGCCTGTGCTCTTCCATCCTCTCTATTTGTCATGTAAAGTCAGTCTCATCATGCCCCTTACTGAGCCGCGATCTCAAAGCATAGATAAAGCGCATGGTTCATCTTCGTTTAGCATGATTTATCTAGGACTACTATCAACTGTAGAGCCAGCGTGATCTCACCTCATAATCATGTGTCTCCTAATCGCCTTCGTTCTGATGCCAGTCGATTTTGCTGCTTTCTCTAGTGAGAATGCGATAGCTATCACTCTTGCAACAATCAACCCAGCCGACTCAGAGACTGTCCGGTATGCAGATGTAATCTTCAGTGCTTCTTATCTCTGTACCTGTGCCAGCCGTTTAGGATAAAGCTCCTTGTACATTTCCGGTCAGTTCAATAGCGCAGACTGTACAGCGCTTATTAGAGGACATTTACGTTCATCATAAGTTAACTGAGAGCCCATAAACCCCTTGCTGCCTTGTCAGCCATTTCCTGAATTTGCTCAAAAAACTCATCTTTGAGTCGATCAGGACGTCCAGATACTTCAGTGCTAGGTTCCACTCAACTACTGCCTCCCATATACTGGTTGCCCCTGGTCTTGGAAGTTTTTTCTTTGTTACAATAAACTCTTTCGTTTTTACCAGTGCGTGCAATCATCATCATCATCATTAGGCGCATTAGCGTACCTAAGCGAAGTCGCGCTTATTTCACTGCAAGCTTTGCAACTAGCGCCGCAACATCATCTGTACAGCCGATCAAGAACTAATCATCTGGCACCTCAAGTCTCAGTAGCCCATCATGTGAGATATTCCACAGGTCTGGAGCCTTGAGCATCATCCGATGTACCTTTTTTGATGCTTAGGCTTAGGTCTCTCGGGTAATTCAAATCAGATATTCTAAAGCTTGAAAAGGGCTTTCGGACGTTTCCAGAGCATCCGCCTATCAGAATTGAAGACGTTTCTGACCTCATGCCTCATCAGTAGCACAATCCGTCTGATAGTCTGGTTGTGAGCCTTCGATCTATGGAACGCGCTCATAAGTAAAGCGTACTGCTCTGAAGACATGTCACCTGGTGCATTCCTTCTGCTAATAAGTACGATTTTTACCTCCTTCCAATGCTCTGGGAAGAACCATTCTCATATTGAAGTGTTGATCGTACAGAGTTGTAAGTTAAGACAAAGGTGATAGAACTGCTGTGACACCTCAGCTGGGATGCCGTCTGATCCTGGAGTCTTCCTGATTTTCATAAACAGGACCGCTTCCTCGTGTTTCATGCACGTAAAGGGAAAGCATTACACTGTTGTTTCGTCGTGGAGGATATCACCGCGGACGAGATGTGTCACGAAGAGTTCCCGCGTTACTTCGTCCTCTCTTCTGCTTTGTGTATGTAGGACATGTGAAGGTCGCCAGACTTTTAATTGATATAGTGCCTCAGTAGGTTCTCTTTTCTGCTATTCTTGCTTGCGGTGTGAGGGCTGTTATTTGATAACCTGGTTTCAACCTAAGTGGGTCTTCATCACGAATAAAATGCATTTTTATTTGACTCAGAAAGGATCTGTCAGATTTCTTGATTTAGTTTAAATTAACCGTATTGTCTTTGCTAGGGATTTTGTAATGTTTCGCAGTCTCTTTCATCCTCACACTCAAAAAAGAAAAAAGGCTAATTTGAAGTGTCCTACTATCACCTTGCGATGTTCTGTAGCCATATCAGTCAGCGTTTAAGTTCCTCTTGTGTCTTCTTCAGCAGCTAAGTTTGGTAGTTTATTCATTCATCATTGCTCTATTTAAGCCCCGATTCAGCCTCCAAATGATTTCAAAACAGCGATTGAGAATTGCGTTGGATTGGCTAGCATTCCCGTTTAGTTTTAAGCTTAGGCGGTATCGGTAATTCCTCTTCCACTTTCACCTCATACGCATTAAAGATTGAATGGTTATTTGACCTCGCCCTCTATGCTGACAAATACTCCAGATATTTTTGATCAGAAAGTGTAGTTTCTCTCGAGACCTTTCAGCCTTGACTCGTTTCTGCTGTAAGGCCAGAGTGATGTTTTGTTTTAGCACTACAGCTCCTTTCGAGCCTTTGCTCACAGACAGTTAGAGTACGTCATAATCTTGATGGTAAGTATCGGCAATCGAGAAGGTGGTATGATCCTTACCATGACGTGACAAAGGTCGGTTGAGACCCTATGTTTAAAATTGTTAGCTCTCCTAAACGTTATAAAGCTCAACAGCTGTTCATCCCGACGATTGCAATTGCTGGAGTCCCGAGTCTGGTGGTGTGCATTGCTATCGTACTATACTTGTAATATGAGGTCAGTAGGCACAACAAAGTGTGTCACTCACATATCAATCTACTTGGTTGTGGTAGAACTGTGTCATAAGATGCAACAATATGCCGTGCCGCCAGAGATGTCACGCCATCCCGCTTCTTCTTTTTACGATGCTTGCTTTATGACAGTGTCTTGGTTAGAGTACTGTCGACGCTGACGTTTCCTCATTCAAGGGTTTGTCAGAGAGCCCTGCTGACGCTCAGATCTTGCGTCGTAGAAGATTCTTATGCCACGCATCTTCAAACGATGGCCGTTATTGATCCACCACGGATCTTAGTTTCCTCCAGAAATTGCATCCAGTTGTCTCAGTCCATTGACCACATCCTTTAATTTCTGAATCCTAATAGCGATGCGTTATCTTTGTTTATAGAAGTTACATCTGCGCTTACGCGGCTTTCCAGCTGGTAACCATTCCTCAGTTTTTCCCATAGATTCATTGTTCTCATCCAAGGATCTTTTAAGAATTGTGATGTATAATTATAAATTTGTCTGTGGCACAGTGTGTTGCCTACATACTAAGGATACTAGGCAGTGGCATGCTGTAAGTTGATCTGGGTAACCAATCAATTCAGAGTCCTACTTAGCGTTCAATCTTCATCTGTTCTCGTTTAGGGAAAGAGACCTTGAGCCTTCAAGGGCTCAGATAAAAAAGTGACGCGAAGTCGTATTAGGGATGGTCGCCCTTGCAACGGGGGAGCTTTGATTCGAAAAGTTTGAAAAAGAAACATGCAAGTAGATCTTAAGGCTGAAAAATAAGAGACTAAAGTATTGAAATCGAATCGTAAGTCGACAGCTTACTGCTTAGCTATGTTATTCGTCCACAGTATAAAGATGAAGCGTCCCTCAGCTCAGTATTTTGTATTTACCATGTAACGATTGTAAGATTGCGGAAGCTGCAGTGAGCTGGACACATGAATCGTATGGACGAACAACGGATACTCAAAAAGGTATTCATTGGGAGAACTGAAGGGCGGAGGCCAGTGGGGAAACCGACGAAACGCTGGTCTGACTCGATCGACGAAGACAGTTAATCGCTGCTCGGATTTCGGAATTGGAGGACGCGGTCAATGGACCGAGACAGTTGGAGGCGCTGTTTGCAGGAAGCGAAAGCCCGAGAGGGGCTGTAGTGCTAAGAAAAAGAAGAAGAAGAAGATGTAACATATGCTAGATTTTCTTCGCCTTCGGCGTGGTCATCCTCATCGAAATGAAATATAAACAAATATTATCAAGAACTAACCAACCATTCAAGTGTGCTTGACGATTCTACAAACATCACCGACACCTTTAGAGAGCTGCGTAGAATCTGTTCAAGCATCGGAAAGCCATCTAGAATCCCACCTGAATACCTCACTCAACACCAATCACTACACGAAAGAGCGAATTTGTTGGCGAATCGCTTTGCGAAAGCATATATCCTAACCCAACATCTACACAACCCAGAAACTGACCTGTGTGTCCAAGTATCCGTCTCAATGCTTCTCACTGAACCCACATTCCTAAATTACATAGACAAAGCTGATTCTCAGTTTACCCGACCTCTTCAAACACCAACCACATGCCCATTCAATGGACCCGATATCCAATTCGATCCTTCAATCTACTATCTCAAAATTAAAAAATAAAAAGTCCTGTGGACATGACGGCATCCCTACCAAATCACTTAAAAAATGCTGCTAATCCTTGTGACTCTTCCTCGTGAACCTTATAAATCAATGCATCATCTACCCTACTTTCCCAAGCTATGGCGCCTCTCCATTATCGTCCCAATCCTTAAGAAAGGCGAAAGTCCACCGCTCCCAAACAGCTACCGCCAAATTTCCTTACTTCGCATGACAGGCAAGATCTTCAAACTTTCGATCAAGAAACCCATCGAATCTCATCTAGAACTGACTTCCGATTCGCTCATCTTCTAAAACGCTCCGTAGGACACCCCTTCTTCATCCTGTGAAAACACACATACCCATGAACGAGGCGAAAGATATTCCTATCATTGCCTGTCTTATTGGCATCAAAAAATATGGCAACATGGCCTCATCCACAAACTTTCCACATTTAACCTCCCTTCTCATCTTCCAAATTCCTACTTTCTTTCTTAACAAGCGGCTCTGCATTGGTTAAAGTTACCGACTCCCTAGCCTTCGCCTTTCCTCTTACGGCGGGGATCCCACAAGGATCTGCCCTGTCAGTGCTTCTGTTTTCCCTCTACATAGCCGACATTCCGCTACCCCCGACCCCAATAAGAATCCTACAGTATGCAGCTGATATTATTGTTGCATGATCCCGCCGCTTAAAACTCCTCAAAGCCCACTTCAATAATTATATCGCCCAATTAGATGACTATCTTTCAAAGTGAAGATTAATACTCAATCCAGCTAAATTCGATGAAATTTCAATCAAAGGTCAGACTCGCCTCTGAAAATAACTCCATGATGAAGTGCGCAATTTATACCTGCAAATCAAGGGCATTAATGTTCCTCTGAAACCTGAGATCAACTATCTGGGGGTTATAATTAACTTCCATCTTTTTTCTTCCCCCCAAATAAAAAAGAACCCTCATGCAGTGACCACCGCATTGTACTCATTACTTCCGCTTAACTACTATAAAACCATATATCCTATTAAGACGAAAACTCTCTGCCCATCCTATTTGTATTCTGGTGCGACCTGTCATCAGCTCAAATGGGAAAGCAGCGCGTGAAAGAGCGTCAGATCTTTTGTCATTGCACAAAATTGTGGAAAAACCTTACGACAGGTCGAATGTATCGCCACTAAAGAGTCGGTGACCAAGCCCAAATCCTTCGAATAGACTACTACGTCACCAAACAAGTCCTCAAGTTCCTTCATAAAGCAATCCCATCTTCGACCCCGAGGGAAAAACAACGCTCTATAAAATCCTGACATGGTGAATCCAAATTCGCCGAGTCACAAATTTGATGACGCACAATCTCATCACTCACCCCAATGCTTTTAACCTCACTTCCTAGTCTTTATGTTGGTTTAACGCGAGAGAAGTGAGTCATCAATGTGGTACCTGTAAAAGATGGAACAAATTTTATTAGTGTACGACATCTAAAAATACATTTTGACGCATTAAGGGGAAGGCAGTTGTCGTGACACCACTTATAGGTTATGTTAATATCCACTTGAAGATTCAGACAGTCCTGTAGCAAGTGTATGTCTCGAAAGATTTTAACGTCGTCTACGTACAAGAAATGATGGCAAGACAAAAGTTGTTGAAGACCGTGTATGTAGAGTTTGAACTATAAAGGGCTTAGAATAGAGCCCTGAGAAACTCCAGAAAGCTGATCGAATGTGGACGATGTAAAACTGCTCCAGTTAACAGCACCTGAGGGATTGGCTAAAAATTATTTAATCCATGAAAGGAGAGGTTCACCAATACTCAGCTGTTTTAGTTTGTTTAATAGAAGAGTATGTTTAACTCTATCAAAAGCCTTAGAAAGACCTGCATAGGAAATGTCAACTTGCTCGCCCTTGTAAAGTGAAGCAGAAACAACTCTGGTGCATTCCAAAAGATTACTGACTGTTGAGGCATCCTTGATAAAGTCATGCTGCTTGTTAGCGAGAAACCTATGCAGTGATTTCGAGATCCTGTTGTGCATAACTCACTCTAGGAGCTTGCTGAAGCAAGAGAGCAGGAAGATCTGACGGTAATTACATATAAGGCTCCAGTTTCTTGATTTTTGAATTGGAAGAATATTGGCCATCTTCCAAGCATCAAGAAATAAGCCTGCATTTAGGCTGATGTTGAAGGTACGTGCTAGAGAAGTGCTTAGGGATGCAGAAAGCAATTTGAAGAACAAATAACAAATTCTATCAAGTCTAGCGAAGTAAGTCAATGAGGGTCTCAACGATTGAGTCCATAGTCAAAATGACGTCAATGAGATACACAGATGAGGTTAAATGAGCAGTGTTAGAAGGTCGAAGGGTTGATTGGATTGTAAAAAAAGTCAGCTTATGGCATCTCCATCAAAGGCTGATGAAACACTCAGAGTAGTGAAGCTAGGAATATTGCAGGAAACTTTTAGGAATAACTCGTAAACCCATGACCAAAAGGGTTTTGAATTTTTGACGAGAAGAGTTGCTTGGATATTGTTGACGTATGAAGCCTTGAGCCTGTTGTGATTTATTTTCCTTCCTTGCCTCCCTGATGAAAGAAAGCAAGGTCTGAATCCAATTTAGATACCTGATATGTTCAGCGGGCCTGGTCCTTGCGATGTAGTGCGCCCGAGATTTCAAGAGTGAACCTGCCGGGGCTCGTTTCCGAGGTGAACGGCAGAGAGGAGCACATTTGAAAATGATACGGGTAAAAATATTGTAAAAGGCGTCTACTGTCAGGGTTGTTTTTGAGAATGAAGTCAAGTAGTCCCTCATTACAGTTGAAAAATGAATTCAGTTGGGAAAGTGAACAGGAGAACATGAAGAAGGAAAAAAGAAGCGAAAGATCGTCATAGGAGATGATTGTGTGAGAAATATTATCCCAGATGAAAAAAGGTATCTTAAAATCAACACATATTACGAAATCACAGAAAGAAGCATGGTCATTAAGGAATTCAGAGAGTTCTTCAAGAAAAAAATTATATATCAACGGATGCGGTTCAACGTCAGGCGGATTAAGTAGCAAAGCTAAATGGCTGTTCGCCGCATCGAGTTTTTCCTTGAGCTCCACAAATGATAAATTTAGGGACTCGGGTTTAGTTTCAGCGTCTCGGAGTCTGATTATATATGCTGATATGGAATCATGGTGGCAGCATGCATAGTACCAGTAAACCGCTGCTCCTCTGATGATGGTGTCCACGGTAGGTCCAGCAAGGTATCTTCAGATGGCGCTTGGTTGCATCCTGAAAACAGGGGAACGAAATGGAATGTCAACCAATGGCTAGAAATGAATGATCAACCAATGGTTAGAAGATATATGAGTTTGCGTGAAGATGAATTCTACAGGGGATGAAGGTTGAAATCGCTCACAGATTCAAAGTCTAAGGAGTTGTGGATGGTAGAACGATTTCTGTCGGTGTAAAAAAACAGTATGCGTCGGTGTTGTTTCTGCGCTTAAAATCTCTGGTTGTGACCAGGTTTCCGTTAATCAGCTAAAGTGGTCGCTGGAAACGAGGGCAGTGTTTCTTAATTCATCCTACTTGTTGTATATTCTGTAGTAAAAACTGCCCTGCTGAAAACGTATATTATGATAGTAAAAATTGCCTGTTGCGTTTCCGAAAACTTCTTGATTCCAGAAGTTAGCTTTTTCTAAAGTATATACTATATGTAGGCCGGGATGGTAAGTTTGAAAGAGGCTACTATCCAATTGGGAAGATCATCCTCGGTTCGCTTGGTGACTGCTCAAAAATCGGGGCAGCCGTCCAGCTTTTCTCTTATGTATACCTTGACGTCTTGAGTGTTCATGTCATTGTATCTAGTTTTTCCTTGAGCTCCACAAATGATAAGGTCTCAAGTGTGGTTCCAACATTTTGCAGTATGGTAACATATTCTGATATGGAATGACGGCAGATGGAAAGTACCAGTAAACCCCTGTTCCGTCTTTTATCATGGTGTCCGTGTTAGGTCCAGCAAGCTATCACCAGATAGTGCTTGATTACATCCTGAAAAAAAGTTCTGGACATTTTTCATCCTCGTCTGCCATTGAATTTTTTGTCTGAAATGAGGGCAGATGACTGTCATGCCGCTCTTGGTAAGGATTCCCGTCAGATCGCAAATTAGTCTGCTCTTGGATAAGATTTTCCATCAGGTTACTTCTCAGCAAGATGGACATTAGGCTGTTCTTCAGCGAGATGACCATTAGCCCGCTCTTAAGTTCTCACACTATGATGATCTATTGCACTCGAGTACGCCACTTACACACACGCTGTGAAACCACAATTTAATATATTTCAAAATTTATGTTGGACAAATACACTCAATCAAACATACCCAGGAGCTTAGCTGGAATCGAACCCGCGCCTCATAGAGCACAAGATAATTGAACTAACCCCAGATTTACTGCCACTTAGAATAGTTAAATGTGTACTGTGGATCATATCATTCTTTTGCTCAATCCAAACCTTTTACTCATTTCTGATTGGAGCTTAGCCAGAGTTACCTTTGTCGAAGAGGGCTAATGCTGAAGATAATGGACGCTTATCCTCACCCTGACATTGGATTACTAGATATTATCTCTAACGAAATCGTTGAATTCATCTAAAGACATTCTTCAAGATATAGCATTTTTTACAAAATCTAATTTATCTTCCACCCATGATCCTTAATGTGATTACGTCTGGGACACGTAGTCGCCAGGATATCGACGTTTTGTTGACGGTTTCCACGCCTTTTGAAGTTTGAATATAACACTTGACGGTCGACAGCTATAATAGTAGTGATAACTCGTCGCTCCCTCCTTCCACATATGCCTACTTAAACGTGCATTTTTTCTCTCTATTTTTTGCGCTTGACATTCAACGCTTTATTCCGTGTTGTACAACAAAAGACCACTTTACGCCAGACAATTTGAATAATAGACGATTTTTTATGCATATTCATACACACATGCCTTTCGAATGAATGGCATAGTCTAGCGAAGCGAATAGTGTTAATATGTGAAGTCTATTTTTCATGCGACATTGAATGAAAAGAATAAATGTCCATCATCTCCGAGTATATGAAGATGAATACTCAAGTTTAAATGGTCAACGTCAATCGTTATGCTATTCTGTTCAGGAATGTTTTCTCCAAATATTTGGACCGAAAATTCCAGTGAATTACCCTCAAAGTACTTGAAACTAATGAGTTAATACCGAAAAAGCTCCACGCGACTAATTTACTTTCATAAGTCCTCGATTTTTTTCTGATTTTCCTAATTCAACTACATTTCTTCCATTCACTTTTTTTATCGTCCAAAGCAACTAATTCTACTCTTAAGATGAAGCAAAAATGATAAAAAGAAGAAATTAGAAAAAAATTGTGCAAATGTTACGTGTGTCCGAAAAATTTGTCATAATGTTTATTCAATCTTAAGATACACACGTAAACACTACTTGAAGAAAGTTTACTTAAAGTATTAAGAAGTGGAAGACTTATCATGTGACCACTATCTAGAACTTTTTATCAACGTTGGAGTACGAAGAAGTTGAACTTCTTAAAGATGTGGAGTGCACAGATAGAGATGTACTATATTTCCTTATATAAAAGTTCACATTTGGTTTGAATCAAAAACTTTTTGCGCCGTTTTTGGATTGAAAACTAATCTTTTAAGAAAGATCTGAAGAAAAATGGAAGAAAAGATTCAATAACTAGTAAGAAAATGAAATGTAGGCCACAAAATAACAATTTTTGAGTAAAAATAAAAGCATTTCTACATATTGTATATTTTTACAATTAACCTGAGTAAATCATCTCCAACTTGCACATATGGTGCATGTTAAAGTTACAAAACATTTGTTTAAATATTGTTACAGGTGCTGTTGATATAATTGTTGCCTAGTTTTAATGTTGTCGGAAAAGTTTAAACTTATGTAACTTGAATTATGAATATTAATAAGTAGAATAAAATGTATGACATAATAATTAATTCAAAGCTAAATAAAGAGTTTATGTCATAGTTTTGCAAAGGCATTACTTGGTCACATTAACTCAATTAAAAAAAATTAAAACCTATTAAAAATGTAATCGGAAACGTAATAATAACGAAAGGTCCTACACTGAAATTGAAGTTATATCAGTAGAGGTAGAAAACTTCGCCATATAAATAATAGTAATCTAAATTGATTTCTTCTTATTTTTGCGCAGATGCCGAAACTATTTTTTTTTCCACAATAACTCCGTAAAAAAATTGAAAACCACTCCTCAAAACTAACCAATTTCGACTTCTTTATTTCATCTAAACAGTCTCTTTGTGATTAACGGGGTTTTCACTGCATTCAATGCTTACACGCTTCAAACCACTGATTTTAAAACTTAAATCCTTAATTTTGTGTTTGAGCAACATTGCTTTACGTTAAGAATTTAATAAAAAATACATTTTATTCAATTTTTTACAAATTTGGCTGTTTGCTGTTCATGGTCTCACCAAATGTTAACTTCTTTACTTCTTCTTCTTCCTAGCACTACAGCCCCTCTCTGGCCTTCGCTTCCTGCAAATAGCGCCTCCAACTGTCTCGGTCCATTGACCGCGTACTCCAATTTCGAAATCCGAGCAGCAATGAACTGTCTTCATCGACCAAGTCACACCAGCGTTTCCTCGGTTGCCAGACTTCCGTTCTCCCAACGAATACCTGTTTGGGTACCCGTTGTTCGTCCATACGATTCATGTGTCCAGCCCATTGCAGCTTCCACAGTGTAACAATCGTCGAGACGGCCGGTTCGTCAAAAATTTCATAAAGCTCATCGTTGTATCGAATTCACCATTGGTCCCCGTCTAACTTCGCTCCGATTATTCGCCTCAGGACCCGTCGCTCAAAGGCGTTCAATATATTTGCGGATGCTTAGGTTAGGGTCCATGTTTCACACCCATAGCATAACACAGGTCTTATCACAGATTTGTATACTTGGAGCTTTGTTTACCTGTGTATGCAGCTGGTCTTCAAGATCGCCAAACTAAATAAAGTATTTTATTTGCGAGCTGTATTCTTCTGCGTATTCAGAAATTCGCCAACATTTTTGATGCTGTATTCGCCAAGTGTGATATTTTACGTATTTGAGGTATTTATCCTCGACTGTGTCATGGGCTTTGTTTTATTTTCATTGACTTGTAGCCCTAGAAATTTCGCTTTGCTGTCAATTTCCAGGAAGAGTTCTTTGCCAGTTGTTAATAACCGTGACAAAATGTTGATGTCGTCCGCACAGGCTACTACTTGGCTCGACTTATATAGTAATGTACCTCGCGTATCGGCAGGTAGCTTCCTTATGACGTACTTCTTTACTGCGCACAAATTTTTCCCTGGTCTTGAATTGACTATTGTGTACTCTCAACAACTTGACTGCCTTTTTCACGATAAAAAAATAGGACTGACCTCATCCAAATTTTTCTTCTATCCTCTACCAACCTCCAATCCCAGCCTGCTTATTTTCATCTTTTTTAGGGTCTTGCATATCGTGATTCATTGAGAGGTTCTTTTCGTGGTGGGGATGTAAGAAGGAATCACACATGCGTCGGGTCACACAAATGTGGCATTTTTATTAGCATTGTTTGACATTTCATCATGGAAAGAATAAGCCCAGCACAGTGCCTACAAATCATTCAGCTGTGTTACGAAAATCGACGTTCTCTGAGAAATGCGTTTCGTGTGCTTAGAGCCACTTTAGTCCACATTGTCGCCCTAACGAGCACACGATTCGCTAGACCATCGAAGAATTTGAAACCCAGTTATCATTATTGGGTAAAACGCGACCAAATAGACCACATCTAGCTCGTAGTGAAGAAAACATAGCGGAGAGCGTACGCAACAACTACGAGCATCAATTCATTCGCTTTTTCAATAGCTTGGATTGGCGTATGCAACAACTTGTCGTATTTTACGTGAAGATCTAAATTTAAAAGCATACAAAATTCAATTAGTGCAAGAAATCAAGCCGACCAACCTGCCGAATTACCACCGTTTCAGTCGTTAAGTTCTTTGTAAGCTCGCAGAAAATTCACGTTTCTTAACTAAAATTTTGTTCACTGATGGGTGCCCATTTCTGTGTTAATTTGTACATAAATAAACAAAATGCCCATTTTTGAGGTGATGCGCACCCTGATAAACTTAAAAATGTGACATAACTCTTCTAGACTTTTTCCTTTAGGGCGGTAAAAATCAAAAGTCTTCATGGGTAAGTTGGCTTGGATTGAGTCCTTGGAGTTATTAGCTAAATACCACTTGAAATGTTCCAACGTGTCATTGAAAATTGGAACTCCAGGGTGGATCATGGTAATCGCAGTTAGAGCTAATGTTTGAAAGAAATAATCTGAAATAATTTGTTTTTTTGATATCCTAACGTTAATTCGCTTTTTCTTGAAAAGCCATCGTGAGCAGGCCTATGCTTAAACAACAAAGTAAGGCCCAATGGCTTTTCAAGAAAAAAAAAACCAAATAAAGTTTAATTGTTTAATTACTTTTTATTTTTTGAAAAATATACCTCGCAATGAATCACCTTGTATTAATTTAATAACCCCATTGAAATCGCCACCCATCTGTCCATCTGTCACGGCAGTTTTGCTCCGAAACTATAAAAATGACAAGGACCAAACTTGGTAGGTAGATATGAAGTGATGGCCTCTTGAAAGGGTGCATATAAAAAATTTCAAATATTCTTAAGATGAGTCTCCCCATATAGGAAAGAAAGTTCTTCAAAAAGTGTGTATCAAAAGTAGTCATGTAGGATGTCAAATGAAATGTCTTGATGAGAACTCTCCAAAAAATGTATTGAACTTGTACTTTTTGCCTCAAGAGGCGCAGGGGGAGGAGAAAGGTACGAAAAAGGCTGAATACCCTTTCTCGGCTAGATACTTATGATCCGAGAAATCTTAAAAAAAATCGACGAAGTAGTTGCTTATGAGTGTAATAAGGAAAATTGAAATTCACTCAACTTCGCTAAAAATGGTAGGATTTGTACATTTCACTTTTTCCTTAATAAAATCGTCTAGGTATCCTGAAGTTCAATGAAATTTGTTATTTGAGTAGTCATATGCAATATCATTATACATGGTAAGCTTCGTTAAAAGCGAATTATATTTATGGAGGTTATAGCCGCTTGAATTTTGTTCGACTACAACAATAAAAGCAACATAGTGTTCTCCTGCTCTTTGGGCTCTGTATCGATTAAGACGCTTCCTTTTTGATTGGATCTTCTCAAAATTTCCAAAAAAGGTGTACAACATAAATATCTTGAAGGTTCCACTTAGTCAATGATGTCGCAAAAAAAGAGGGCAATTTAAACTGGAGTAAGAATGGTTTTCCTTGAGCCCAAGATTTGAATATGCATGTCATTGAAATTTTTCTTGAGCTTATTCACACATCATAGATTGAGTACAAAAACCTTCTGATAGGGATTTGCTTTGTTTTGTTCAATTGTCGCTACCCTACTTACTCGTATATTCCACACCCATGTGATTCTTCCTGTCCAACTGTTTGCTCAGTAGCTGAATCATATTGGTCATCCTGATTTCCACCAAATATGGGACATCGTACTGTCCTATCCAATCTCCCTAAATCATCATTCAACTTATTTGATTCAACCATGCCTACTGCTGATCATCCGCTATTGACCCTTTAAACTATTATGCGCCGAACATATCATCCTGAAAACGTGCCGGCATTTGGTAACATTTTTTCAGGTGTCCTAAAGATCAGGTTACATTCCATGGCTCAAAAATAATTCAGTAACTGCTTTGAAGCTAATGAAGGTGTAAATTGCTTCTCCAGAGGGACTCAGATTTGCTCAAGAATTTTCAAAAAAGGGATGAAATAGCAGTAGTCGCTGCTCACAATAATTACATAAGCATATTGAAAACGCCTTAAATGCTCTCATAATGTCTCTGTTCATCTTATATCCTGTTCACTGCTAGGTCAGTTTAATTTTTTCTCATTGTATTTTCCGTCCATCCTCTCTAGTTCGAATTTGAATCTAATTTCAAAGACTGCTTTATTCTTCTGCGCAGCACTACAGCGCCTCTCAGGCTTTCGCTTCCTGCAAAAAGCACTTCCAACTGTCTCGGTCCATTTACCGCGTTTTCCAATTTCGAAATCCTAGTAGCGATGAACTGTCTGTGTCGATTGAGTCAGGCCAGCGTTTCTTCGGTTTGCCCACTAGTCTCCGCTAGGTAGTTCTCCCAATGAATACGATTTTAGTCAATTATTTCATTTATTTGATATCTGCAGGCCAATTCTCTCTGAATCTAATTTCAAAAACGGCTCCAATGTCCTAACACCAGTGCTGCAGCGTGTCCATAGCACTTTACATATTTCTGCAAAGAGCCTTAAGATGTATTCGATTATTTTGTTTATTTGACATCCGCAGGCCAATTCTCCATTTTCTTGAAAAGTCGTCAAGCCCTGCTTCTTTGAGTGAGCACACGCGCTCCTGTGGGTCGATTTGCTTTTCCATGTAAAACTTTCTGAAAATCACTTTTTAAAGCCACAGTTAAAATTCACGTGGTTCTTCCAGCTTAAGTTTTCTAAAGTTCAAAAAGTCAAAAGTCTACTTTATGAATTAACTTTTAATAAGAAATTTATACTACTTACATATAGCTTCAGCATCATCTGCATCACCCGGACCCAGTTGTGATGTACGCCTACCGCAGATTAGTTTACCTAAGTTTTCTGGAGGTTACGAAGAATGGCAGTCTTTTCATGGCATGTTCCTGTCTCTAATACAAACTAATGTTAGCCTAAGTGCTGTCCAAAATCTACATTACCTAAATAGTTGTCTTCATGGAGAAGCTGAAATTGTGTTGAAGAATCTTTCTACCATAGAAACCAACTATAACGAGGCTTGTTTATTATTGGCGAGGCGTTATGACAATAAAAGTTTCAATACCAATGAAGTTTTAAAGTGGCTTTTTGGACAAAGAGCAATCAACGTCGAGACAGCTAACGCCATAAAGCACCTATTGGACACTACTTCAGCATGTTTGAAGTCTCTCGCAAATTTAAGTATCGATACGAGCTCATGAGATGTTATTATCACTGGGAGCTTCAGCTAAGTCAAAAGAAGACGGACGAGTTGCCAACCTTGGAATAGCTTAAGAAATTTATGGAGACTAGATTTAGAACGATAGAGATGTTAGAAGGAACTAAGTCGACAACGCGAGTACCAATAAAATCATTTCACACTACAACCGAAGAGAAGTCTAATTATACATGCATAATGTGCAAAGGCCAACATGTGTTTACCAGTGCAAACAATTTTCGAAACATACTCCCAAAGAACGTGTAGATTATGTACAAAGCAATAAATTATGCTTTAATTGTCTTGCACCGACACATACGGTAAGGAGATGCCATCAATCGACGAGTTGCCGACGTCGCCACCATTCATTACTGCATCTAGAGAGAGAAAACGAAGAAACACAAGGGACATCTAAAGGACATAAAGAAAATTCACAACCACACACACAAGATACGACGAAGATATTATCAAACTTTTCTAAAGCATTATCATCCTGCGACGTTATATTAGCAACTGCAGTGATTAGGGCACAATCAGCTTGCGGATCTTTTTATGTAATCAGAGTATTAGTTGATCAGGGGTCACAGGCTTCGTTTATTACGGAGGCTAGTATACAATTACTGGGACTTCAGCGTACACCAATCAATGGCTTGGTGCCTGCAGTGGGAGAGTTAAGTATTGCGTGTCTTTACGTATTAAATCACGCCATGAACCAGGTAAATCAATCTCAGTAAATGCATTTGTGTTAAAAACCCTTACATCTATGGTTTCATCTAGGATAATTCATTCACCTGATTGGCTCGAGTTAGAGAACTTACCATTAGCAGATCCAGAATTCACAACACCGAGTAAAATTGATATCTAACTCGGAGCTGAAGTATACAGAGAAATACTGAAGAGGGGTGTAATAAAAAATCCATCTAGAAATTCAATTGCTCAGGACACAAGTCTAGGCTGGATTGTATCAGGTCAGTTGTCGCCAGATTCAACTTCAGCGAATAGAATTATTAGCATGCACACACAAGTCAAAAAAGATAAGTTGTTGAGAAAATCCTGGGAGTTAGAACAAAAAACAGGCGTACAGCAGAAGATACTAAGCGAAGAAGATATAAGATGTGAAGAACTTTTTGAATCAACTACTGTAAGAGATGATTATAGCCGGTTTATTGTACGGTTGCCGTTCGAATCGAAAGGTCCAGAGTGTCAATACGGGCAATCGCTGCAAATAGCATCAAGACGGTTCATGTCTATGGAGAAGAGATTAAATCAGAATTTAAAGCTACGCAAGGAATATGTTAAAGTGATAGAGGAGTATAAAAAGCTTAATCATATGCAACTTGTACCAAAAGAAGACATGATAAATCCTAGAGCAGTGTACCTACCTCATCATGCTGTAGTACGTGATCACAAGGATACGACTAAGGTTCGTGTCGTATTTGACGCTTCCTGTAAAGGTTTAAATAACGTATCCTTAATGACGACTTACTAGTCGGACAAAAATTGCAGCAAGATATATCTCATCTCTTGTTAAGATGGTGGGATCACAAAATCTGTATTGTTGCAGACTTGATTAAACTGCACCGACAAGTACGTGTTCGTAAGGAAGACGTTAATTATCAAGGCATCGTGTGGAGAGCTAACGCAAATGAGCCACTGGAACATTATCAGCTATTGACTTTAACTACACTACACAAGCTAGCAGAGACTGAGAAGATAAAATTCCCTGTGGCGGCAAAACTAATGAAACAGGATTCGTATATGGAGGATTTAATGACAGGAGTGGAAACAGAGAGAGAAGCAATCGAAATATTTGAGCAATTAAACAAACGAATGAATTTAGGTGGATTTACCTTTCAAAAATGGAGTAGCAATTCAAGTTTGGTAGTGAATTATATCGGAAATGAAAAGAGGGAAGATGAAGCAGTAAGAATCAAAACAGATAAAACACTTAAAAATACTAGGACTGATATGGAATAGAGCGAAGGATACACTGGAATATGAAATTAAGCTGTCACCATTAGAGACGCCTGTAACAAAACGTAAGGTGGTTTCCGATATAGCACTGTTGTTCGATCCACTGGGTTTGGTAGCTCCAACAATCATAACACCGAAAATACTCATACACAGACTTTGGCTGTCCGGAATTGAGTGGGATCAAGAGCTGCCAGAGCCATTACTAAATGACTAGATTATCTACAGAGAAGAATTGCAATTTCTTTCTAGTTTTTCTATAGCCCGATGGACTGGACATTTGAAATCTGATATGCATACTGAATTACAAGGGTTTTGAGATGCATCAAATAAGGCGTATGCAGCGGTAATCTATTTGCGAACGATAGACGAGCAAGATGAAGTACACATCAGTCTTTTTGCATCAAAGACCATTTTCATGCCTGTTAAACAAGTGTCTGTCCCATGCTTAGAGTTGTGTGGAATGGTATTACAAGCTAAACTTCTTTTAGATGTGTCACGAGTGCTAAATATAGCCAAAGAAAATATACATGCGTGGACAGACTCATCGGTTGTTCTCGGACGGTTAAGTAATCACCCCAGCAAGTGGAAGGCATTGCAAATATAGTTTCGGAAATACTTACCATCATCGACAATAGTCAATGTTCGCATATCCGATCTAAAGAAAATCCAGTGGATTGCGCCTCCAGAGGTATGAAAACATCGGAACTGATAGTACTAAATCTATGGAAGAAAGGGCCTCAATGGATAAATGAAAAAGAGATCAAATATAGCAAAGGAGATTATACAACGGTGTTAGAAGAAAAGAAAACCGAGAAAATGTGTTTTGCAGCAAGCATTAATGAAGACAATAGCACAAAACCCATAGAGCGATTCTCGTCACTTACTAGAATGCTTAGAGTTGGATCCTATCGCAGAAGATTTCTTGATTTTAAACAATCAAAAGATGAACGTCCTAAAAGGTCAAAGCATATTATGGTTGAAGAGATAAACTGTACGTTAGTAAAACTAATAGTTTTGGTTCAAGGCAGACATTCTACTGAGGACATAGAACACATCAAGTCTCCCGGTGGTGTTTTAAAAAGAAATGCATTATACACTTTATGTCCAAAATTAAACGCTGATGATTTACTGAGAGTAGGCGGACGCATTCAAAGATGAGAACTGAATTACGAGCAGAAGCATCCAATAATATTGCCAGATAAGGATAATCTCACTCGCTTAATAATGTTCGATTTTCTCCTGGTAGAGGTTCTAAATCATACAAAGGGTATATTTGCCATTTCGTATGTATGATGACACACGTGATGCGTTTCGAGGCTGTATCTGATCTCGAAGGTTTACTTCACGTCGCGGACACTGCCAGGACCTATATAGCGACAATGGGACAAATTTTGTTGGGTCCAATAAACAGTTGTTGGATATGTTAAAACTCACTAATTCTAGATGGCCCGATGAAGTGGTGCAACTTTTGACACTCGAATCAACCAACTGGCACTTCAACCCTGCCCATGCGCCAAACTTTGGTGGTTTTTGGGAGGCAGGAGCGCGCAGTGTGGAGAATCATCTAAAAAAGTTCATAGGAGACAGTACGCTTACGTTTGAGGAGTTGACAACGGTTTTGACACAGATAGAAGCGTGTTTAAATTCGCGTCCTATTTCGGTTTTGAGTGACTATCCTGATCATCCTCTTCTATTGACACCAGGCCATTTTTCGGTGGTGCCATTGATAAATGTATCAACCTCGTAACATTTTAGATCGATGGAAACTATGTCAAAAAATGATTTGCTATTTTTGGAAAAGATGGTCAAAAGAATATTTGGTTAACTTAAATCAACGCTACAAATTATGAATCTAATGTAAATGATGTTTTAGTTTTTAGAGAAGATATGGTTCCACCGGCTAAATGGGTATCGGTAAAATTATACAGAAACATCGAGGTCCTGATAATATCAGAGAGTCGTAACAATCAAATGTAACAATGGAGTTCTGAAAAGACCAGTTAGAATAATTTGTGTGCTCACTAAATAACTATTGCATCAGAACTTGGATGTGTCTTGTCACGGTGGGCGGTTAGTTTTTAAGTTACTTTGTGTTATGTTCAAATCTTTTAATTTTGGTTCTTGCAACAGTACATTTATTTGAGTTTGTAAAATGGAAAAGCTATGATCATTTTATGTATATAAGGGACAAGTCCTTGGTGCGCAGTTATGTACGATTGAAAACTATATACTGAGCTGTTTACGCATAACGCTTTAGCCATCACATGCTAGATGACGATGTGCGTCTTTAAGAACTCGCCAGCGACATGTCACTAAAAAAAATAATGAGGCTGAACTATGATCAAATTATGAGAGTTTTACTGGTAAAATAAATCAATTGTGTGCTTGAAAGAGGTTTAATTAAAGATCGAACTTCTTTGTTTTAGTTAGTGATTGAGTAAAATGAACATTCACAATGATTTATCTTGGGTAAAAATGTTTGTGCACTGAAAATTCTTACGTACAAACAACGCTTCAAGCGTAAGTAAATGCTCTTCTAAATCGAATTCTTCTACATTTGAATTTGGCGATGGTCGCCATCTAAGAAATAAAGTCACAGCGAACATGTTGTTCACGAAAAGACTACGATGTAATTATTAAAAAAATAAACCCTATGTAGCGATGAGGTCACTTACGGCAAATGCATTATCATACAAACATTACCCGCAAGATACCTCAATCAACGAAACTTTCTACTTATCACACATGCCAAAACTCTAGCCCAAAGCATGGTCCATTGACCTTGAATACTCTACATGCATATGTAATATAATGCCAAAATTATAAAAATTATAATGTTTGCTGCGCGAAAACTCTTATTCATAAGAACCTAAAGAAGTTCAGCTAGAATCATACTCCTGTTCTACGTCACATGAGGTAGATACACTAACATTAAACCAAAAAAAAAAAAACCATGCAATACTTTGGTAGATAATAAGAAATTTCAGGTCAGCAATTGGTAGAATTGACCGTAAGGGCTTTTAAAATTGAAAACCATTTCCTATATTGCTTTTCAAATGAAATGTTGGATATAATTACGGTTAGCGCTAGCGATTCGATCCAACCAATGCGCACGATGTTAATTGTAAATAAAAAAAAGAGTTTTCAGAGAAATATGTTAATATTTTCTATTATAATAGAATGATCTATGAAAAATATCGCCCAAATGCTCGCCACGGCTACGATGGCATACTTCTATCCGATGGTCCATATTTTCAATGACTCTGAGATATAATTGAGGTTCAATATCGTTAATGTGCTGAATTATCTCATCCTTTAGCTCTTGAATTGTTCTTGACTTATTGACGTACACTTCTTCTTTTAAATATCCCCAGAGAAAGAAGTCCAACGGTGTCAAATCACATGATCGTGGCGGCCAATTAGCATCGCCACAACGACCATTGAATTTCTCGCGCAAAAGAGCCATTGTTTCGTTGGCTGTATGTCAAGTGGCACCATCCTGTTGGAACCACATATCGTTCAGGTCCATAATCTCAATTTCTGGCCACAAGAAGTTCGTTATCATCTCCTAATAGTGAACGCCATTCACGGTAACTGCTTGGCCATCCTCATTTTCGAAGAAGTACGGCTCGATGACGCCGCCAGCCCATAAACCGCACCAACCAGTCACTCTTTGCGGATGCATCGGCTTTTCAACAATCACCCGTGGATTCTTATTCGCCCAAATGCGGGAATCCTGCTTGTTAACGAATCCGCTGAGGTGAAAGTGTGCCTCGTCGCTTGAAATGGTCAATGGGCTTCATCTCTTGAGTCAATTGAACCTTGCAAGCGTGTAAATTCAAATCTTTATTCAAATTCGCATCAGTGACGTTCGTGAGATGTTCAATTGTTGGGCACGACGACAAGTCGAGGTTGACAGAACTTCTGCCACACTATCGCGAACAACAGCAATGTTTTCCGCAGAACGAACTGCGCTAGCATGCACAGGTGGCTTCGCTGAAATGTGCGCACGATTCTCCGGATTATGGACACATTTGTTCGATTATGCTGACCAAAAAAATCACGAAGTGTACGAAATGCATTTTGATTTGAGCTCCCATATTCATGAAAGGCTTCAACAACTTTCACGCGCTGCTCAATTGTGTACCTCCCCATGGTTGAATTTGTCAAACACTGAAACAAAGAAATGTCAAATTAAGTTGTGCAAAAAACATGACATTAAGGTGTGACTCACAATTATGGTTGGACCACCCTTTAGTTAACAGCGCGCAATGTGATATATTTATCCGATGCAGTTTATAGAGCCAAATAACTTTCGAAATTGGACTACGAGTTGCAAAATATGAATTTAATGGGTTTGGGTGTTGACTTTACGGGCCATTTTATTCTGAGAGTGCATTCATTTATAGACATGCTGAGCGTGTTTTTCAGCTGATACTGTTGTTATTCATGTCTAAAATTTGCAGTTTATCCCTTTGCCTGTGCTCTCAATTTATAGCGTAGCCAATCAAGGCTTCTTGCAGTCTAAAATTATTCAAAAAAAAACCTGTCCACCCTCGATCACGATTTTAATTTAATATCAGATAAGCCCAGCGAAATTAGCAGATGTTCACATTTCTTAGAGGATTTCTATTTGTTACTACAAATATCTCCATCACACTGAAAATTACAGAAAATTCGATGGGTGTTTAGTAAAATTTTCAATTTAAGCATGTAGTGATCCTCAAATAAATTACACTTTTTCGCAGAAATTTTGCTGAGCTTGGTAAGCGTTTATCAATTCATTCGTAAATTTTTGCCAAACTTCAAATCCTTCCCTTAAAATTCGCATTAGTCAAAACATTTTATACTCATATATGCCCACAAGCCCTAGGTCTCTTTAAGCTTTCAATTTTCCATGATCCAAATCAGCGTGTTCTATAATAACTCCAATCCATTTTGTTACAACCTGGCATTCGTTTTGTTAAATTGAAAGTGTGGCAATTATTTTGATTATTAAATAACTGCAATATGCACCCGTTTCACTAAATAATGTTCAAAGCATTCATACGTAATTGCTCTTTAGTCGTTGATACTGTTCCACAACGACACCGAACACAAAGCAAATGGGGGACAATCGTTTTTATATTCATCGACAATGGTCGATACAACTAACTATAAAAAAAAAACAAAAAAAAAACATTTTTCGATTCCGAATGGCTTTCGAAATTAAGCACGACACTCTCTGGAACAATATTGAAATTCCCTTGCACCAGAGACTGCAACTACGTCTCCATCCAACTCAACTTGCAGTTTTGCCAATGCACTCCATTCAGAAATAAAAAAAAACAACAACAGCGATTTCATCGAAATAAAAAACAAAGTACAACGTCCACCAGGTTTGTATGTTTTTAACGGCTAAACGACGTCGTCTACCTTTTTTTCCACCTAATTTATATGGCTTCTGAGTAAAATATGCTTAAGCATGTTGCTGTGTGCTGAACTGGTGTGTAAAGCGGGAATTGAGCTGCACCCGAAGTTAACTGAGCTCAACTGCATCACGACCAATTTTCGCAATGCAAATGCATTCCTGCCTTATGCACCCAGTCCTACTCGAAATGCACTCTCTTTCGCGTTGCACTATGAAATTCTATGAAATCTTGATTGCATGCACTTTTCTATTCACAAGGAAATTAAGTTACGCGATTTTGTCGTCGTTTTTTATATTTTATTTTATTTATTTCTCACAATTCCATGTCACTTTTATACTCGAGAATTGCACAGCCAATACAATATTCGCTCACTTGAATTGACGCTTGGCGGGAGCAGAAATCCATTCACCTCGCGTTCGTGTGCCATTAAGTCCACAATGGAAGCAGGGCCAACGTTAGCCGCTCCAATTAATCTAGAGAAAGGAAACGGCGCTCTAAGTTAGCTAAATCTGATTACGAATCGAATGGATTAAGTCCATTCGGCTTGATCGCCTCACAATCAAACCGACCCAAGCCAATGGTAACTGCCGAGCAAACAAAACGCCGCTTAATCCTTTTAATGTATCTTTCGTTGCTCAGATACTTTCGAGTGAGTTTAACTCTTCTTAGACCATGTCGAACCAATTATCGTATTCATATAGAAGTCGTTTTATGTGAACGGATACCATAAATATATAATCTTCCAAAATTTCACGATTGGATTCCCTAAATCAGCTTAAAAGTGTCTTTTAAACCACTTTTTTACTGCCGAAATTCGGTTAAAATTAATCTCGCTTAAGGGAGTGCGAACGTGAACAGTCTAAAGTTATAGCACGAATTAAATTATTAACGTCTACATATGCACGCACATGCAAATTGTTTACCAACGCCAAGATGAAGATGTAGGTACATCGCTTTATCGACAAATTTAAGATGAAAAATAAATCAAGGTGAAATCCCTTGGTCGTAGTCGTGACATCTTTGCTCGACTCTTCTAACGTCGTGGAGTATTGCGCGAGATTGATTTCAATGGGCCGTAAAATAAGATTGCAACATTTTATTTTATGCATTATTTATTGATCAAAGCCACGCGGTTTTTAATTCTTTATTGCGGCTGTTATTTGCATGTCGCGCAGTATCAACAATGTACAATGATATGCGGTTGGAAGAATGGGAATTGTTACCTCGAGTGCTGACAGTGATGGAAAGTATTACGCAAAAGAAAAGATACAAATAAAGTTACGGATTGCCTTGACGTTTTGGTGCTACTTAAAATATGCTAGATTAGTGGCAAAAGCTTCTTAAAATAATATTCAATTTATTTAAGCATGAACCATATCCAATAATCTTTTTAATTTTCTTTCTCAATAACTTTCTTTTGTTAACGTCTGCAGATTAGCAAACTCTTCAATTAAAGTCATGATTTTGACTCTGATATTGCAGATTGGATAACGTAACTTTTGCGAACTCGCCGTAAACAGTACAAGGCTTTTAAAATCACGAAGAGTTTGGTTGCGAAGTTTGATGATCCCACGAAGCTTATACGAGTATCTTTGAATTCGAGAAATAATAACCCAATACTTTTCAAAAATTTCTCAAGAGATTTGTGTTGTTCCGATGGTGAAAAAGATTTGAAGTGGACGTAGTTCCCGTAGATACGCGCCGAATCCACGATCAATAGAAGACATAACTTAGTATAGTGCGTGAATCAGTGCTCCTCATCCAAGTGGATGGGGTCCCAGCATGTCTCCATTAAGTATACCCGCAAAACAACGGGTGTATGCTCAAAAATTTAGTTTCCAGCCAAGTCCAACCACCACTTTTCAGCCAAGAAAGGTTACTCATCGTGTAGACAGTAACTTGTCGTGACTTCTTCCTCGCCCTGCTCAGCTTTTTGTGACACTCTAGCTGTGTGTCACTTCCTACGTGGCTCCTGTACCGCAGTAAATAGCCTCACCACAAATGCGTCGTGATTTTCTTCCTTAAAGACTGCTAGTTGCTGATAGCTTTTCTCAGAGTTTAGCAAATTTCGCTGCACTTTTAGAAACCGTTTTTTTTTCCTTTTATCCTATAAAAATATTTAGGTCTGCCTTTAGGTATGCAGTCTCAGACTACATTTCTCGACCCCTTTTACATGTATCAGATTTTATACTTAAAAAAGAAGGCAATGAGTTCTTGGCATCTTACGCCTCCTACAATTCCTCCAACTCGTACATCACCTAAAGAATCCTAAACATTTTTCCTACTCCTCCATAAACATCCTAAAGACTCTCCACCTGATAAGCCTCCGCTCAGACTACCTATAATCCTTCTAATCTTCCTTGTCCACCTAATTTTTCTGAACCTCTTAAATATCCCAAGACTCTTAAACCTCTTCAAACTCCATAATCATCACTTCTTCATTCTTCCAGTTACATCCTTTCCCTTATCTTCTAGAACTCTGCCGTTCATCCAGTTCCCCTTTTCCCTTGGGCCACAAAACTACCACCCTGTTACGTGTAAGCAACCACCCTGCCTGTGCTGGCATGATGATTGCACCTCACCACACACAACCACAATCCTTGATACCTAGAGAAGGAGGGGCTGTCCCTTAGAAATAAGAAGAACCTTTTTTCTTTTCAATCGAAATACAAAAGGTCTTTATTCTCTAACACTTTTGTTTGTCAATTTGCTTTTGCACAATAATTTCAATGTCTAGAACTCGTTTGGCCGGTAGCGTCTGGATCCTAGCTGCCACCGCTAGCCTACTCCTTCGCTCCTCCTCGATTTGTTTCTTAAGTGCCATGGCCCGGGCTGCGAAGAACTCCCGCCCCTCGCCGGACTTCGCGCCTCGTGCGGGACGTCGGAGGTTGCCCAGCTCTTGCCGCAGCTCACGCGCCTACCACCGCGCTTCGGTTCTTCCGGGGACTCCCTGACTGCGACATCCAACGGGACGGCCAGGCGGGCTAGGTACGTTTCTTGAGTGAGAGGTTGTGTCACGGACAAATTCCTACCAGACCGCAGCACTTGCCTCTGCAAAAGTTTACCCGAGTCACCCGAGCCAAGTATTATCGGAAGCGTTCTAACTAGAGATATGTTGTAATCATTATTAATACTAAGAGTAAACATAGTATGTAAGTTAGCAAGATAGATAATGTTTCCGCGAAAGTTTGCCTCCGAAGACCAAACGTTGAAAAATGCACGTATCATTGGCGGTACACATATCAATGCACATACGGCAGTTTTAATCGAGACCTTGGTTGAATTAGATGCAACGATTCGATGGGCGGTTTGTAATATATACTTGACACAGGATGAAGTTGCTGCGGCGTTGGCTGAAGCAGATTATCTGATATTCGCATGGCGTGGTGAGACCGAAGGAGATTTTTGGTGGTGTAACGATAATAGTGCAAATGCTGAAAATGAGCTACCAAATATGATTTTGGATGATGGAGGCGATGCAACATAGTTAAGGCTGAAGAAATATCCAGCACCGTGTATATTTCTGAAATTGCCCTACCTGCGCTCTTCAGGCCAGCATGGACGGTTTTCGTGCGGCGAAACCTAATGAAGTTACTCGAAATGTAGACGTGGTTGTGACCGCCACCGGTAATCAAAATGTGTAATTTATGATCATATGGACGTTTACGTAGCAAGTTTACATCTTCCCACACTCAAAAACATAAAACAACCGGAAGACACTTGAAGTCTCAATCAGGCGCGGCCACCAACATCGAAAATAAGCAAAACTAATTCAAAAAACACAGGGAAAAAACTTGCAGCCAAGAAAGTTCGAGCCATGGATATCTGGAGCTGCAAGACGCAATTATAGTACCAGAATCGATGAGCCGAAGAAGTCGGGGCCAACTTCACCGAAGGGAATTTCAACGGGGCGAAGAAATCCCATTCAAGGCGAAGACGGACCGAATCTTGAGCAAAGGGGTCTCTTTTCCGTTTTGGACTCCGTGTGGGAAGGTCCCGTCAGCGAGCGAAGGAAGTCATCCCAGCTAGGGATTCTCGAGTCGTTGACTGGAGTATTTTGTGGAACTGGAGGGTAAAACGTGACTCCCATCAGAAGGACAACGCCAGGAATTCTTCCGCGAAGACGACAAACAGAAATATCGGGCCGGCACCAACACGCCACGAGAAATAATAATATACTTTCATCAGGATACACGTGGCTAGCGTGCAACGGGACACGAACGCGGCAGAAAATTTACCGGGGGCCCCCGTCGTCGAGATAGTCAAGTTAGGTAAATAAAGTTTAGAATTAAGGCATAATCTCTTGAAAGTTATTAACCATGGTAGTGTTATAAAAAAAAGAAAAATATTCTTGCGTTTGTTCCAAAACTTATTGGTTAAATAATGATGGATTGTGAATTCACAGTGAATCGCCTGAACTTTTATTTCTTTTCTCGGTGATACTTGCATCGGGAGTGATTAAAGAAATTTCAAGGCTCCCATTTTCCGCCTCAATAATCTGCAAGTTCTGGTGTATATATGGGTCTTTGTTTAGTGCGAATTCCAGCTCACGGGGAACTTAATTCCACGTATACGAGGATTTAGGACAGGTAGAGTGCAGAATTGTCGCGGGAGTAGTTACGTGTGTTGTCCTCCTTCTCTAGGCTAGTGATTTCATTTCTTCCCTAAAAGTGAAGACTCCGGCGCGAGCCAAGCTCGTCTCAAGGCTTGGGGGGACAACTTTACGGGTAGACGAGTGGTGCCCACGCCCGTCTCCGACGGAGCGACCCGGGACCCAAAACGCCCCTGGCCGGAGTCAGAAGGTATGGTTGAGTCATCTTCGCGAGAAAGTTTTATCGTGTAAAAGTTGTCGCGTCCCTCGAGTGAGATCCTGGAGAGTGGGCTCCGGAGTTGTCCACTGCTTTCGAAATGGCTCCCTTTTCCTTGGGAAACTTGTCACCGGTCGAGGAGACGCTAACGGATCAGCATGGAGTGCCTCTTCCGGCTGCGCTTGGTGTACCTGGATTTTTGGGGCCTGCTGTTGCTGCCAAGCTCCTCAACTGAGCCGTCGATACCGTCAAGTGCGATCTGTAACTAGACAAAACGTGAAGAGGGTTCAGCTGGTCTTAGTGCGCACTACAATTAACCCGGACTTACGACCCTCGTACCATGATTTAATTCTCCGGTGATTTTTTTTACGTGGATGAACGCTAAAACTAGAGTTTCACCGGCTTAGGCCTAAAGAAACTCCATTTCAACTCCTGTAGATGTTTCCTAATACTCACGTACTGTTGATGGAAACGAAATTATCTTTCTTTGAAAGCAAACTTGAATTCCTCGATAACTTGAAATTACTCGATATAAACGTTGATCGAAATTGTCTCCGACAGACTCTCCTCAAGACTTGTCTTGTCGAATTCGCCAGTAGCTTAAATACAAGCAAATTGCTTGCATTGCTAGCGGCAGTCGTAGACCTTCGCTACAGTTAACCGCAAAACGTTGAGCTTGTCAACGTGCTAGTTCCCCTTAATCTGCTTTACTGAGTCATTCCTCTCCCCTTCCTCGGAAACAATCTTGTTGCATGAAAAAAACGAAAGATCCAATCTTATGTTTTCCCTCTTTTCGTCTTCAGTATACATACATATATCTAAATATTTGACGACTTCTCTTCATACGATTTCTGAGTTGGTTGTTACAATAGCGCGTGCGCGGCGAATCGATACTCAGTTGAGCGAATTGCGCATGGTACACATTTTCAATTGTGTTCGTATTCCCCATGTGTATGCGTGTGGAATTCGCCGGGGAGCCAATTCAGTGACTTGACCAATGAAACCTAAGATATAAGGATCTTATATACAATAAATTGCGATTATGTATTCTATGTAGAGTATCGCCGTTCCCTAAATATCGGCGGTGAAGCATACATCGCATGCTGGTTCGCAGAAAAACGCTACGTGCGGTGAGCGAGACATGGGGAGCGTGATCAACTGTTATAGGATTCCGAGCAATTAGTATTCACGTATGTTAATTAATGTTGTCGTAACAGGACCTGTTCGCAAAACTCTGGTGGCTTGTTTATATATTTTTTTGGGTAATCCACACGTTTCTTCCTGTTCACTTCCGTGAGCGATATCCATCTCTCTTTTGTATTTTTCGTATGGTATCTTCGTGGAGAACCTTGCTAAAAGAGTCTTTTATATTTGTAACAATTTGGGAAGCAGTTACTCGAGAATTCTATGAACTGCCTGCAAAACGTTCCTTATTTCGCGTTCAGTCAGTATAGAGGGTTGACCACAATGAGGTTTTGACATAATCGAACTAGTTGTATTAAATGTTTTCACCACGTACTGGACAGAGGAGTAAGTTCTGCCTACTATTTGACCCATTTCGCGGTAAGTTTTCCTTTCACTCTTAAGTTTCAGCATGATTGTCCTCTCCTCAGCACTGATTCCGCTAATTTTGGGCGTCATCATGTATTCTAGTGCACCAAATATTAAAAAAAAAAACTGCACTCGCTTTCAAAACTATCACTACAACTACAATCGGACATAAAAACATTAATATGCTTCTGCATACCTGTATGCCATCGCGTAACACGGGGAGTCTCCCGGTTTGTTTTATACGGATACTTTTTCTGGTCTATTGTGGTCCTATAAATTGATTTTGGTTGAGTTTCAAGTCTTTTTGAATAGTAAATATTATGAAACATATTGGGAATCATGCAAAAGGGTAGATTTTATGATATTATATAAGAAAGCATTCAAATTAAGTGGACATATTCTTTTTAATACAACGATAACTTTGTTATCTTGCATGTACGGAAACTTTTTCTGGCAAGTGTAGGTATAACCTTCATCTCTTATTTCGTATGGTAAGCCAATTAGAGTCCGGTACAGAAATCAGCCGACCCCATGAAAGCAAACCCTAAATCCAGGGCTTCTTCTGACTATCGTTTAGAACCTTTAACATAAACGCAACATACCAACGCTCGTCGTAGTAATAGCGGGCTTGAAAACTGATACGCAAAAAATGAAGGTGCCTGTTGATGATTTCTCTAATCCTAGACTCTTTTAGAGGATTACTTCTTTTGATTAAAGCGTTGGAAAAGCAAACGAAATAATGCCTTATAAATCAAATTCTAAGATAGTAGATACCAAGCCTAGTATCTTCAGTGGTCCGCCTACCTAGAAAAGCTATCTATTATCGACAAACAACACGCAACTGAAGGTGATGATGCGACGGGACTACCATACGGAAACTAAGGTGGATAGGGGAAGGTTAGAATGGGGCGGGATATATCAAACTACACCCACTGAATTGCCAGGTAGCGGTATGTTTCGAAAAGGGAACAAGTCTTAGATATGGCACCTTTTCGAAACTCACTCAGTGTTCACGATGATTTCTATCACCTTTGCAATAAAGAACCTGACCCGATCTCCTATCTGATAAGATCGCGAAAGCGCACAGAGTAATAGGTGCAAAAAACTGTATTTAAAAAGAAGTGAGCCCTTTTCGAAATTTGCCATTCAATTATAAAAGCTAGATAGCAGACATTTCCTGTTCTAGTTGCATGCTGAGTCCAGGTAACATTGAAGGAATTACAGGGTTCGTTTAAAAACTTTTCTTTGCTAGCCTACACACATAAAATTTTTGGTATAGAAAAGTAAGGTCAGATTGTGCGATTGAGGTACGCTAGAGTATGTTACTGCATGACCATACTTTAGAAGATAAAACGGCCAGTGTTACACTTAACCCGGTGATTATTAGCTGATTCTAAATCAGCACCATTCCAATCTAATGTGTTCATTTCATCATTTATGGCATAGATCCAATTCGGGCCTTCGCCTCCAATCGTCGCGGCTCAGCGACCTCGTTCGCCAGTTGGAAATCCCAAGCAGGGACCTGCTGTCAGCATCGATTAAATCTTCCTATCGTTTCCTCGGTTTCCAAACCGAACGTGAGCTTACTAAACTGATCCTTTTCTCTTTTTATTGAAAGGCCATCGGTCCTTGTTTCTTCGAGTGAAGCAAGACCCGACGGCTTGGCTTGGCCTGCGGATATCAATTAAACAAAATAATTGACTATTCTTTTTCTCTTTGAACTAACACTATAATTCGAGATAGTTATAAGTAATATTTGCGCAGTAGCATTTCAATTGATTATGATCACAAAATGTTGCATCAAAATTTTTTTTTCACATAACGGACAGTTATCAAAACTGTCTAACTTGTTCGCCTGAAATTGTAAATCTTACTGCATCTAATCTTCGTTGTCTGCAACGGTGATCTCGATTCGGACTCTTTTTTGTGACTGATTTTGTCACTATAATGTTGATTTCCGTCCATATAAATTAGCAGGTCTATCAGTTTTTTAATTTCGCCAAATTTTAACCATACCGTAATACGCATAACTTTTAGAAAACATGCATTTAATTGAACTTTGTACGAATTTCGTAATATTAAAAAGGTGGCGAACTGAAAAATTTGTTTGATGCTATAACCAAACAATCGCTGATTATAGTTTATACACTCCTAACCATATAAAATTAACTCAACGAGAGGCCAAAAAATGCGGTTTTAAGTGTTTAGATTATAGTCTCCTCAGTATGAATTTGCAGAAGCAAAAAAAAAACATTCCTGCAAAAGAACCCCACCGAAAACAAAGCGTCCTTCAGGCACTCTTATCACTAATACATTAGACAATGCATTTTTGCACAATTTAGAAAAAAAATAGATATAAAATTTGAGATTGAAACTATGAAAAGACAAATCGGGGACTAAATGTGCCATGTTATAAACCCATTTTTAGGGTTTCAAACCGGTACCTATCGGTCCGTCCGTCCGTCCATTTGTCTGTTTATCATCCCGATTAGAAATTCAATTTAGGCAGTTATCAGGCACTAATTAGGCAAGCCTAAACAGGCATTAGGTTCCAACGCGTATTCTACATTAGGCCCTAACACCGAACGTAACGCATTACCCCATCAAACCAAAATTAGAAACAGATGGAGCTTGCCTAAACAGTTTAAGAAACTGGCTGCGACGGGGTTTACCTAAACATATCCTAACTTAGACGTTGATGGGGCCTGCCTGAACACTACCGAATTTAGGCAGTGACGGGGCTTGCCTAAAATGTCCTTAAACAGAAAGGTTTTTTTGGTGAAAGAAAAATAAAACTAAAACTTCCGCTTAACGAAAAAAATGAAAATTAGGCAGTGATTGGGCTTGCTTAGCCAGTTCCTAATTTAGGCACTGATGAACTTGCCTAAATAGTTCCTAAACGCAAAAGCTATAAATTTGTCTACTATAATTACCATTTTCTTTACTTTTTACAAAATACCACTTTTCATTTTTTTTCAAGAAAATCCACATACTCGATAAACCTATACATAAACACTCAACAACACGGCCCTAGTGCAAATTGTATCCTGTGAAATGTTTTAACTTGCAATTTTTCAAGTTAGGCATGTGGCATTAGGCATGCCGCATAAGGGTTCCACTAGGACCGCATTAGGCATGCCTAACTTGCCAAAAGTGGCAAATTACTCATCACATACGAACCTGAAAATATTTGAAGCTACGCATTCCAGTGTTGGATATAAACTCGTAATTGTAATTTATTACCAAGAAATTTTGTTTCATTTCATTTCAGTATTGTAATTCTTACCACGAATTTCAGTTTTATTTGTTTTTTCGCTTGAAAAATTTCTGTTTAGGAGCAGTTTAGGCAAGCCCCATCACTGCCTAAATTAGGAACTGTTTAGGCAAGCCCTATCACTGCCTAAATTAGAAACTGCTTAGGCAAGCCCCACCACTGCCTAAATCGAAGAAAACGGTAGCCTACGAAACCGTATTTATCGTTAACGAATCGAAAATGACTCATTTTTCAAGAGCATTTCTAATCTCTAAGTAGACTAAAGTGGTTTTTCGTAACGATCCTTTTTTGCGATGTAATCACTGCAAATCCAAACGTTTTAAATTAAAACACTTTTGGTGTTTTAATTCCCGTCCCAGTTTTAAAACACTTCTCAGGTGTTTTAATAATTAAAACACCTAAAACGTTTTAAATTAAAACGCCTAGACGTTTTAATTTAAAACGTTTTAATTAAAACGCCTAGTGTTTTAAATGAAAACGTCTAGACGTTTTAATTTAAAACGCCTAAGCGTTTTAATTAAAACGCCTAGTGTTTTAATTAAAACAGTAGGCGTTTTAATTAAAACATTAGGCTTAGGCATTTTAAATATTAAAACACTTAATAAGTGTTTTAAAATTGGGACGAGAATTAAAACACCAAAAGCGTTTTAATTTAATACATTTGGATTTGTAGTGAAATTTTGATTAAAACACTAGGCGTTTTAATTAAAACGACTAGTGTTTTAATTAAAATGTCCAAGAATTTTTACTTAATACGCCTAGTGTTTTAATTAAAACTTCGATGCGTTTTAATAAAAACATTTTCGGTGTTTTAACTATTAAAATGCTTAAAATTGTTTTAAAGTTGGGACGGGAATAAAAACACCATCTTTGAGGCTTTTCATTTAAAGTTATTTACAGCTTTAAACGACACGTACATAGGAACATCGTGGATGTACATACATAGGAACGAGGTGCATATATAAATATATATATATATATATATATATATATATATATATATATATATATATATATATATATATATAAAAATTTACAGTTTTTTTAGGTACTCCCCCTTACAAGTTACGCATTTTCTCTACCTTTCCGGAAGCTTTTTCATGCCGGTGTTGAAGATTTCCTTGGGGAACTCGGACAACCATGTGCGCAATGACCTCCTCTACCTTGTGGTCGGTGTTGAATCTTTTACCTCCGAGGGTTTCTATAAGTGGTACAAACATATGGTAGTCGCCGGGTGAAAGTTCCGGACTACAGGGGGTGTTCCATTGCCTCCCACGCCAATTCCGATACCGTATCGAGCGTGAGACGCGCGGTATGGGGGTGCACGTTATCATGGAGAAGAATAGCACTTTGTGCTGGAATGCTCCTCCATTAAGAGCGATAAGCTCTGAGGTTAAAGTAGTATGCAGCATTGATGGAACGTTGGATGTGCAGAAAATCGACGAACAGCACGCCCCGCCGGTCCCAGAATACACTGCACATAACCTTACCCGTGGACCTGGTTGTCTTCGCTTTCACTGGTGCTCCTTCTTCCTCTACTCTTTAGAGGATACCTTGCTTTTGAGAGTGTAACTCATGTCCCGTATGTAGTGGAGGTTTGCGTTAAAAACCGTCCCCTCCACCTCTTGTTGCGTCAGCAAGCGGTGACAATTTTTGCTTGAAGTTCAACGGTTTAGGAACCAATCGCACCTTTATTTTGCGATATTGAAGGTGTTCCTGGATGAGAGACTCTGCACTACCAATGCTAATGTTACTACAATGCTAAAAATTGTAGGTACTCATCTTCAGTCATTCATTAAATTGAATCAAGTGTTCAAAGCATGCACCTTAAACGTTGAAGTTGGGAAAAAATAACTCAAAATTATCCAATCTTCGCATTAAAAACAGCCACTATTTTGTTTTACGATTACTGATACCACTAGCTGAACCGATTCTCAAAGATCTACATGACACCTATCATTCCTGAAATTTTCATGCAAATCCTAGCAAAACTGTAGTGTCTGAGTCGGTAAAAAGCGCATGTTGTTCCATAGCCATATGTTGCCATAGTAATAAATGCAGCGCATATTGTTCCATAGTAATACAGGAAAATTCAAACCGCTACAACTTCGCTAAATATGATTCAATCTTTATGAAACTCTCAGGATAGATCAATATTATAAATAGTCATCTGTGTACCGAATTTCATAGAATTTAAGGGCACCATTAAGATTTTATTCAAGAAAATATAAAATCAATAAATCATACTATTACTAACAAAGTTGAGTGAATTGTGACTTCTCACGTATTTGTTGTTGTTGTACTAACCAAGGCCTACATTCCTGATTTTTTTCAGATTTTTCGGATCACAGGTGTCCAATCGCGAGGGGGGGGACACACATTTTTCGTGTATTTCCCCTCCCTGTGCGCCCCTCGAAGCGAACTTTGCCAAACTAAGACCTTTCATTTGATACCTATATCGGCTACTTTCAATGAAATTTTTTTTCGGGGGGTCACACCCCTATACGGAGAGACCCTCCTTAAATACCTTATAAAATTTTTTTGTAGTTGAACTTTGAAGAGAACACCACTTTACACCTACATACAAAATTTGATGCTTCTAGCTTAAGTAGTTTCCGAGAAAAACTGCTGTGACACACGGACGGACGGACGGACAGACGGACAGACAGGACGCGATTTTAGTAGGGTTTTGTAAAATTATTTTACAAAACCCTAAAAAAGCTAATGACAAATTTCAATTACCTTTGATCGTACTTCACTGCTAGAAACACAAATTTGTTTAAATTGAAATAACACTGTTCTGCTTTAATCAAAAATTAATTATTTTTTGAACTTTTTTCACAAACAATTACTGTAGAACACAAATTGACAGACAAATATAAGTTTTTCGCCATGAACTTAACCAAACTTTCTATCACTCCACAATATATAGCCACAATACCTTTTGCTCGTACTTTAATGCTATAGCCACGAACTGTTGAAGTTTAAATATCACTTCTTCTTGTTTAAACAGAACTTCATTACTTTTTGTACAATATCACAAGAAATTACTGTAGAACACATTTGACAGGGGGATTTTGACGTGAACATGAAAGTATTTTCAATAAAACGCCTGTACGTTTTAATTAAAACAGCTGGTGTTTTAATTAAAACGCCTGACGTTTTAATTAAAACGTTTTTCTTGATATTTCGTCAAGTAAAACACTTAAAGTGTTTTTCCCTCGATAAAACGTTTTCGGCGTTTTAATTTAAAAGCTTGCCGTTTTAATATAAAACGGTAAGCGTTTTAAAATAAAACGTTCAAAGTGTTTTATTGAATTAAAACACCAAAAGTGTTTTAAGTAAAACACTTAGGTGTTTTAATTAAAACGCTTTAAGTGTTTGTTTCAGTAAAACGTCTGAGACGTTTTAATTAAAACATCTAGTGTTTTAAAATAAAACGGTAGGCGTTTTAAAATAAAACGCCTAACGTGTTTTATTGATTTAAAACACTAAAAGTGTTTTAATTAAAACGCTTAGGCGTTTTAATTTAAAACGTTTGGGTTTGCAGTGATAACGGTTCATAAACGATTCGTTCTTCGATAGATTAGATTGTCTAAAGGTCCTTTATCACACTGTATCGTAAGCTTTTGCAAAAGAATCGCAAAACTATTGTAGTATTATTGTAAAACTATCGTAAAATTATCGTAAAATCATCTTAAAACTATCGTTTAAATATCGCATAACTGTCATTCATCTATCGTAAATCTATCTTAAAGCAATCGCAAAACTTGCACGAAACTATCGCAAAAGTATTCCAAAACTATCGTCAAACTATCATTTTTAACGAATGCTCGTAAAATAGTGTCCTTGATAAGAAATTTTAAAGTTGTTTCGATGTTCCATGATAAAAACTCCTCTGTTTAGGAAAACCCCATTGGGCCCTAATGCGGGAAACCCCATCAGTGCCTAAAGGTCTTCCGTTTAGGAATTGATGGGTTAATCCGTTATGTTCGGCATCAATTCTGAACAGAACAAGTTTAAGCATGGCTAATTGGGCCCACATCAGGGATTCCCAATTAGGCCCACATTCGGCATACCTAACTTAGACAATACCCACCATTTCCGCATTAGGTTCTTATGTCCGTTTAGCCATGCCTAAACTGATATCTGCTCAGGACTGCGTCATAGCAAGTTTTATTAAGAACTGAAGAACCTAGAGTCATTAAAGCTTTTGAACAGCTCAGAAGTTTTTGGTTAATGAAAGATTCATAGTCAAAAAAATTTTCAAATGATTTTAAGAGGGTCTCCCCATATAAGGATGTAACCCCGTAAAATATCTTCGCAAGATCTGTAACTGTGACTGAAAACCCCTAGATTTCACAGCCGTTCCACCCTACAGACGGGTATATTGCGACTTGCCTCGCTACTGATTTCGTACCTCCAGAAGCATTCGTGTATTTGGGCATGAATCGATATGTTTTTGATTCTGACGGCGTCCCAATAATATATCTCATATATACTCGTAGACGGGCCACCGATAAGAAGATACAATAAAATATCCTCCGAATTTGACTCCACGAAACGAACAATCGCAATGGAGATACTCATTTGCTATATTCGTTGAAGCTGGTCGAGCTAAGACTTAGCAATCTAGGTATTGGTGGTGTTAAAAATTAGGGATAGGTTAGGTATACTATATGTAATGTTTGTAATGTGACGCCTACGCCCGGGAATCGAAGTGATTCCGATCCCGAACCCTTGCACCCGGCCAGATGGGTATGACCTCGAAATGCAAGCGGACTTCATCTTTCGTGCGGATATCGTTGCGCAGAAAATATTTTTTTTTTCTCTCCAAATATTTAGATCTGTGGATTTAAATATTTGAAACATAATATTAATCAAAACCCCGACACATTTCGAGACATATCCATCTGGGAATGCCCCCCTCCACCGTTGCCATCAAAACACTATGCCACTGGCGACAAATAAAAATGCACATTGCCGCCATGTGGCGTTCCATTCCGCACATCTGTTTTGTCGGTGGTTGTCGGATTGACAGTCCGACGCCACGAGGAAAAAAAACGGCGGGAAAATCTACGCCAATCATAGCGTACAATCGATGTCGACGACTTTTTTATAACTAAAACAGTTTTCAACTCTCCTCTATAATTTATTTATAATAGAGCGAATGTGTCATACAATCGCATTATACGTCTTAGTTTCTGCACTTGATTATTGTGTGTATTTTCTACGTGTGATTTTTCCCTGTTTTGCAATCGCGGATTTGTGAGAGAGCACTTTCTTATTCTGGCGACTGGACGAACGATTGATGATATTCCCGCTTCCAAAGATTTGGAAGTTTATGCTACTTGTTGCATGTACAAACCCAGAAGTCAGATACCGGCGATATGATGGACGATCTTTTGTTTTATCGAACGTCCAATTGACGAGCGGTTCTTTCGGTCAAGGAGTTGTGGTTATGCGCACTTTTGAAGATCATAATGATACATAGGTTGCCATGGAACGAAACAATGCCTATCAGTATTCAAGACGCGGCCAAGCGCCTGGGCTGACACGGAGGCCGCCCCAACAGCCGCGCGAAACCATCACACAACAGGACGAGTTAATTCGATACATCAAGGAGGCTTGGAATCAGGTGATCGTTCAATTGTTTTGATTTTCCCCTCATTCCCCAAATCAACCAATATATGTCCGTGAGTACGCTCCGTAGCGAAACCATAACGAATCTATACCATTTCCAGTATTATACTCGTATGCTTAAAGTTCGATTTGATAGAATAACATTTTAACGTGTGCTCGAGAATCGAAAATCAAAATCGACATACGGAAAGTTTAATATCTTTCTACATACCGACTGTTGGCATAATTTTATAGTTTTTCGTTCCACGCAACTGTGTTGTATAATAACTGGACCGAGCTGTCTGCTGACTCATTTTGTTTATACTTTACCTATCGCTCAAGCATTCACACAGTATTCGGTTCTTGTCAGTTCAGTTTATTCGAAAATTCAACAAGCAACTACACAGATCATGTAGGCAAGAGTAATCAAGTTTACTTTCGCATGGATGTTTGGTTCTCTTCCATCCATTCTGGATTGCAAGCTTACTGCGATATGCATAGGTTTGCGCACACAGAATAGGTGATTTTCGTCAAGCAAAATTAGACAAATGTAACTGAAAAGCAAAATCGTAATATACAAAAATGATGATCATAGTCTTTGAAATAAGGAAGAACCGCGGGAAATAAAATAAAACGAAGGTTTTAACATGTTAACTAGTAATTTTAGGACGCAAAGTGAACTAGTAAGAGCGTTAACGTTGATTAATTGCATAAATAAACGCAGTTTCGTGTCAGTGTATTAGGGCTGTATGAATTTTTAGCGTGATATATATAAAAAGACTTTAGAAGGATGCATGTAGTTCATTTAATTGTCTTTCTCTGACAACTGATGTTCATATAAACACTGTAATTGGTCGCGGCTTTTCGAATTAAGTCACAGTTTTTTTTTCTAATACTATTTCTAGTGTTATTTTGTATAGAAGTTTGTCATTTATATCAATATTTTTAATAAGTATATCATAGTCGATTGGATATTAGGTTCCATGATGTTAGTATAGACGATAAGATAATGAGTTTGTAATTGTTTTTTTCTTGTATTTACGCATCATTTATTATTATGCATTGCAAGCTATGATTTAACGTTCATTTTCCATTTTAAGCATAGCTAACAATCATCAAATTACCTTTTTTTTGCGGAAAAGTTATTCGTTTCAAATAAAATTTATAAATTTAATTCTGATGATAAAAGATGGCTACGAAACAAAGAAAAAAATGTATCTACAAACATCTCGTTATTCCAAGTTTGTGAAAAAGTATGCGCATCCTTTTTTGAACGACCCCAAATTTTTGCTTTTGTGTCATTATATATTATACTTCACATGTTGAAGGAAAAATTGTAATATATATACATACATACCTATTAAAATAATAATTTAGTAGTCAAAGGGTAGACTAATAAGTTGTTGAATGCGGAAATATTACTTATTATGAGAATATGTAAACATTTTAAAATACAATGTAAGAGCAAAGCAGAATGTAATTAGCAATCAGTTCTTAGTCGAACTAGAAGAGTGTGAATGAAGAAAAAAAAAACAATAATCTTCATTAATGTATTACTGAAAAAGAATCGTTCCTGGCGTATCCGAAAATGAGAATACATTTTATTCTAAATGCTAGGTAGATCCCGTGTGCAGAAGTACGTATTATGTAGGCATAGTTTACCAGGAAAATATAAAATATTAAGAAAATAGAAAGGGAACAAATGCAAAACTTGATCATTTTTGAGAATCTTGGCGTCTTGAATATTTTATCGAGTCGTAATATACTGACAATACAATGAAGTTAAATACAAGAAAACCTTTAATATATTGTGAATAAAAGAAAATCTTACAATGATCAGTAGCATCTAAATATTTAACATAGATAAATGTTGAATTTTGAAAGTGTGCTCAAGTTCTGAAATTTTCCAAAAATGTTTCATATATCATTTATTCATTGCAATTTTCCGTAATTGTTATTTATGATAAAGAAAGTGAAATAAATATGAACAAAAGGGCCATTAAAAAAAAAATTTTAATTACATTATTTTTATGCTAAAATGTACCTGACGTTGTTATTTGCTTAATTCCATTTAACATTAACGTTAAACCTAAAAATACTAAAAATCGAATTCAATATAAACCATTAAATGTAAAGTAAAATACATGAAATGAACAATCGAGAAATCCTAAATCTCATTGATGCTACTGATTTATTATAAAACAAAATAGAGTCTCTGTACAAGATATATTTACTTAAAAGAGAAAAATAGAATCTAATCTAATCGTATCAATTAACAGGGTATTCTAATTAGAAAATTTTCGTAAAAAAAAAGGGGTAATAAAATGAATTGCTAATTAATAAAAGACTTTCCTTTTCAGTGGTTCTTTCTGTTTCAGCGGGAAGGTGAGTGCAGGGTAGGTATGCCGTCGCGAGGGTAGGGTTTCGCCAAATCCGCTGAGGTCGGTTTCGCGTCGCGCGCGGTACGCGGTACCTTTGTAGTTTTGACATTTTATTAGAGTAGTCTTCGTCGGGTTAATTTCGAGTAGCATACTTTTCGGTACCGCGTCGGAAATTCGGGAACGCGAAATAAAAATTAGATTTTGTATTCTTGACTGGTGAATGAAGAAAAAAGGAGTAACGTAGAATAGGTTTCTTCTCCGTATGGTTTTGTTTGATAACGCGTTTTGAAAACGGGCGTGTTCAGGTGGCTGAAAAGATTGTAAATGAACGTAACCCATTCGGAGACCCGCGACCGAAATCCTCTCCGAACTAGCTGGCCGACAAGCAGCCACCGCGTGAATGGGTTACGGTGCACGGATTGGTTGACCTGTTGGTACCATCCGTTGGCACTACTCAGACTTAACGTCTAGAACCGATGAGAGGTCGGTTCCGCGTTCGAACTTAAAATGTTGAAAATCATTACATGTTTATATATTAGGATTAGAGATAAGGTTAATCGGTTAGATTTGGTATATTGTGATCGTTTTTTAGTGCATGATAACATTTTTGATTGAATTTTATTAGAATTAGGTTGTGACATATTATGGATAAAAGTTCACTGTTTTGTTTTAATCATAAATAATTTTGGAATAGTGTTGGCTAGTTTTTTCACCTTTTTCCAATCGAATCATAAAATATGTAATAATCTAAATTAATTTGAATTTTCTATGGTTTTTTTAATTAAATTTGTTTAACTGATAACGTATAAATTTAGAGAGTCATTTGGGCCATTAAGTCTTCGTATTATTATTGTTTGGAATTTGCTTTATATTCTTTTAAAATTTATAACGATTAGTATTGAATAAAGCGCTTTTGACTTTGACTGTCTCAGCTATCTCGCGCGCCTTCCGTCCGCAGTCTGCCGATACGTGAATTTTTGCCACGTTATCCTCTATGGTAGCCGTTTCCGAGGAACCAGGGCATGGCCCATCAAAAGCCGACGTGCGATCAAGTTGAAATTCGTTTAACCAATTTTTAACGGTCGCAATCACAGGAGCAAAGACACCGTACACAGCATCCGAGCGCTCTTTAATTTCGCTGCGCGATTTCCCTTCCAAAAACAAGAATCGAATCATCTACCGATATTGCTCTTTCTAAATTTTCCTAAAATCCGCGGGTACGCCCGTTTCTACACGCTGTAAAACAAAACTACTAGTCCTATTCAGCTAAAATTTTGACAGAACCCGTCTACGGGAATGAATTCATGAAAGTTAATCTCTCTTGCAATAGTGGCGCCATTGAGCAGTGAGGCCAAGTACTTATCGGACTACCTTCGTACACTCCAAGTCGCCGTGCATAATTTCAAAGCAGATAAGTGTTTCAAATTTCATTTCAGTGGTTTGTTTCAAAGCATTTTACATGTTTAATTTCTCTCACATGCTTTAGCGTATTTATCAATCACATTGACAAATTAGATTAAAGCAATTCGAGTTGGCCGATGCTCGACAAATTGCATTTGAGATCCTTAAACTTAAGGATGTGATTAGAGAATTTCAATATACATGGAAAGATCAGAAGAGTAAAAAGCAATTATCATAGGTATGCTAATTTTTCCTTGGCCAATAAGGCAGCTGCTGAGATGAATTGTGGAGGAAAAGTGAAGACGAAATTATTTGAAAATGAGATAAAATCTAAACAAATATTGCCAACAAGCTACAAAAGATAATAAAGACTAAAAGTGGAAAGAATCGAGTCAGAATGAACCATCAAGAGGATAATTGTTGAAAAACTGAATGACGAAAGTCAGTAGTACCACCTAGAAAATGATAGTCTGCCATCGTTGGCAAAAGCTCTTAATTGCCCCTCGGAATTCGAATTAAGAAGGCGATTGGGAATCAGCTAATAGGGACACAATTCCCAAAAGGGTGCTACCACCACAATGTAATCGGGCGATAATGATTATTTGCCATACATTCCCCTAATTTTTTTAATCCTTTTTCAATATAGTGTTTACACTGCGAAGTCTGACTGGTTTCTCCACAAATTTTGTTTAGTTATTACTTTGACATTAACTTTGGTAAACCCATTAACTAACATTCATTGCAAGCTTTAATGAAAAGCACAAAAAATCAATACAAGATACTTAAACACACAGCAACTAACTACTCTTGTGCAATATTATAATTATTGTGAATTGTTATATTTAACGACATTTTTAAGATGCTATAAAATGGCGCACTTCAGTTCATTTAAAGAATTACCTCTAGTGGAGTCATAAAAGTAAATTAATCATTAATGTTCATTTAGCAATTATGCATGTCGTTTGGAAATCCATTAACTATTTGGTAAGATTGTTAATGAATTTTATAGTTTTTGTTTCACCTAAGCAAGTCTTTGTGGTAGAATCTATTATTTGAAAAAAAAAGTAAAAAAAAACATTTCAACCTATCTTTTAAATTTGTGCAATAAACAGAAACTTCGGATTTTAAAGTCAGATAGATTTTAATCTGGGAAAACATTTGCAGTTTTTAGAATAAATTCGCCTGAAACCATTATTTTGAAAAACATGCGTTTCGAAAATTGAATTATTCAAACAATGCCCATGGATATTTGTGCCAAGTTCATTAAACCTGATTAAAGAAAATGTCCCAAAGGCTCATTTTGTTGCAAAGTACATTTTGAGTTGCTGTTTTATCTGGAACTCTATTCCCCATCGTTTGAATTTCTCCGAATAATTAAAAATGTATTTTGATTCAAGGCCTTAATTTCAATTGGATTTTTTCAAATTTATATGAATTTTTAGTGCTTGTTCCTATGACCCAAATAACACTTATGATGCTATGTTGCACTATTCTAAAAACTTGCATGCACAACTTTAGCAACATGTGCATCGCTACCACAGAAACAGTTGGCAGTTCTTGTAAAGCTACTTGGATCACATGCACCTCCACATATGAGCTAATCAACGAGTAGTTGCTTAAATCCAATACTTTCTATCCTGGCAAATCATTACATTATTCTTCTATTCTTCTTAACCATTCTCGCCACATCCTCAGTCGTATCTGCGTATCTTTTCTCATCATCCACATTGTTACTAGCTAACTCACTTAACTGCATACTAGGTCAGTAAGTCTGCGATAGAAATAAATGAAATACCTTACGACACGTCTACGGATCGCGATGTGATCATTCAAAGCCTTCCATGAGCTTTACGCGTCCAAGGAAAAATCAAATCTTAAAATGTACACAACAATTTACATACTGGTATGAAATGAATTCATTTGCGCTCAACTGTTTGATCTAAATTCTGTACCAATTGCATAATTTGATCCATCACACATCGCGAGTTTAGTAGTGTATGCATTTGATTAGCGCGCGCGGTCTTTTGTTGATATACAACCAAGTTTACGCGACGAACAAAAGAAATGAAATAGATACTACATTTTGTGTTGGATTTCCCTTGATTTAATAGTAAATAAAATGCAAAAAACAAGCTGAATGCGGTTTTGGATTATCTTTTAAATTATCATTAAAAACTGTTAAGGTGATAATCTTGAATTGTTGAAACCAAACTTGATAATAAAATAAACACAAACAAAATCTATTTTAAAATATTGACCGTGAAATTTATTTCATTGAGTGCAATTGAATTATTTCATGCAATTTATTTGATTAGATTCGTTTTTGTTTGCATGTGGGGAAAATTAATTCGATAAATTTGAATCACATGCTGTGGTGATGGAAATACATTTTATTTCATTACCCCAAAGACGTTGTAAAGTTTGGGGAATAGCTTTTTCGGTTGATGTGTTTTCTGGTACAAATATTTGCTTGCAATATTGTAAAACAAATAATTTAACTTTTTCGGTAAAATATTGCATATTATATTTTGTCATAACGGGTTTCTGTTGAGATATGAAACTTAATGAGTTTTGCAAAATTTGAAACCAAAAACAGTGATCAGTATTCAGTGGAAAATTTGAGTATTTTGAATTGCTTCATAGTAGAAAGGCATTATTCTTTCTAAATTAAATTAATTACATCTGAAAATGGTAAATGATTAATTTTGTCTGAGTTGTTGGTAAATTATGATTTGGTAAACCTTCCGACTGCTCACGCAGTTGCATCCTTTAGAATTCGAGTTTGAACTAATCGATACAAATTGAGAAATTTCACTTGAAAAACCTGGCATTACGCGAAATTTTGTACTTTTATACTGACAATCCTGAGTTTGGCGATTTTTGTTTGGATCTCAAAGACTATAAATTTTTCTTAAAGGGTATCCCTATGATTGTTCATAATACATATTGGCTAGTAACGACAAGATGTGAAGAGGAAGTTGTCCTGAATAAGCTTAAAAATGAGTTCATTTAACGATATCTATCGTATCGAAGCTTTTCTAACAATCAATAAGGCACAATCCGACACATTCTCTATGTATTAGTTTCCACTTTTGCTAGCATATATATGGTTGAGTGCCTAGTTCGGAGTCCAAACTAGTAGTTCAACATCATCTTATACGAGACATTCAAATATAAATGAGGATATGTCGAAGATGTTTCGCCTATCTTCGGCACGTCCTCAAAAGTACGAGACTAGTCCCAAAAGTACCCGACCTGACTTATTAATACAGGTAGTTTTAAAAAAACAATTACTGCGATTGACAATACCACCTTTCAATAACTTAATGTGAAATCATAACGGTACATTTACCATTATTTTTTTAATAGGCACCCAAATTGAACGCTCTCAGTGAATTTGTAAATATAGAAAAAATCGGGGTTTCGTTATGTGATATAATACTTTCATTTGAAAGGTCTAAGTCCAACCGATATCAAAGCCGAGTTGGATTCTACTTTCGGGAAGTCTGCTCCATCGTTTACAACGGTCAAATATTGGGTGGCTGAGTTTAAGCAAGGTTGTAGAAGCTGCCAAGATGAAGACCGCAGTGATCGACCAAGTGAGGTCACCACGTCAGAAAATCCACAAAATGGTATTGGATGACCGTCGACTAAAAGTGCGCGGTATAGCAGACATAACAGGCATTTCAAAAGGTGCTGTGCATCGCATTTTGACCGAAAATCTGGACCTGAGAAAGCTGTGCCCAAGATGCGTGCCGCATTTGCTCACAATGGAGCACAAACAGTAACGTGAGGATGTTTCCATCGAGTGTTCGACAATGTTTCCCAGCAACAAAGCTGAGTTTTTGCGCCGATTCATAACCATCGACGAAACATGAAACCAGCATTTTACACCTGAGACCAAGGAGCAGTCAAAGCAGTGGACTGAAAAAGGAGAACCGGCTCCAAAGAAAGCATAAACAGTTCAGTCAGCTGGCAAGGTCATGGCATCCGTTTTCTGAGATGCATGTGGAATAATATTTATTGATTATCTCGAAAAAGAAAAAAACAACGGCGCATATTATCCAGCCTTGTTGCAGCGTTTGAGTGATGTAATCAAGAAAAAACGGCCCCATTTGACGAAAAAGAAAGTGTTGTTTCATCAAGACAATGTACCAGTCCACACGTGCGTCATTGCGATGGCTAAAATCAATGGGTTGAAGTTCGAATTGCTTCCTCACGCACCCTTTTCGCCAGATCTGGCTCCTTCGGATTATTTTCTTTTGCCGAATTTGGAAAAATGGGTCGGCGGCAAAAGATTTGCCAACAATGAAGAGGTAGAGTCTGCGGTTACTAGCTACTTAGAGAAGCTTGACGGTTCCTACTATAAAGCGAGTATCGAAGCTATTGAACTTCATTGGGAAACGTGTATCGAGCTGAAAGGAGAATATGTTAAAAAATAAAAAAAAACATTTCCGCAACTTTTTTACTGTTTTCTTTGTCGGGTCGGGTACTTTTGAGACCGCCTTCGCAAAAGGCTCGTTTATATTAGGGTAGAGGCGAACCTATCTAAATGACTCAAGCCCAAGCCGATTGCCTGGCCGGTTTGTTTAGTTCTCCTTGCAATGAGCGAAAGAGAGATTGTTGCGAATTCCGGCGTACCTACTTCCTCCCATTCGCAACTTCAAATTGCCGCCGTAACCTTGTCACTTTCCTTTGGGCATTTATTTTTATTAACATTTTTCCTATTTCCCTTTAATTTTTATGTCCACATCATCACAATCCTATCCTTTCCCTGATTTCCAGTTAGAACACCCTTGTAATATAATAAGAAGTTTAATCTTCCCACTAACAACATTCCCTACATTAATTCCCACTAACAAAATTTCATTCTATTCATTCCTAATTCCTTCCTTCATACTAACAAATTCTATTCTCTAGTTCCCATTAACAAATTTTATTTTTCTTTCTAACGAAAATTAATTCACGTTTCCCTACTAACCAAATTCAATCTCATGCCCAGATACATCGTTGAAGTTGCTAATCTGATGAATGGGAGATCGATAAGGCATAGCTCCATTGGTTACGTCGCGAGTTCTCGACCGTGGGACTGCTGGAACCCTGAGTTCAAGTTCCCCCGGGCGCACGGAAGTATTCTTATTGGGGTATCGGCAAAATCAATAGTTTTCGTAATGTATATGTGACACTTTACATTCAATCAAGCGATTCTTGGGGATGTAAATTGCCATATATGCAAGTCAATGGATACTATTGTGATTGTCGATACGGGAACAAAAAAAAAATGTGTGGGTAGCGGAATCGAAGTGTAATGAACTTCGATTACGTTACCCAGATGCGGCAGCGGTAATTGAGAAAAGGGATTGCGGAATCTGATTTGGAAAGGTGAAATGCGAGATTAAGTTGTGAGGAATGGGGCAGTCGAGATTGGACTTGGATAGAAAAGGGATTTGGCTTGTGAAGGAGAGTGGAATTCTTTGGCAGCTTCGGAGAAAGTTTTTTGCGAAAATTCGGCGAATAAAAGTTGTTGGGAGTTTAGTGAAGTAATTAAACAAATTAAACTAAAATTGAATTTTGAGAGTGGAAAAAAAATAATTGCGTTGGATACAAGATGAAGAGTGAATGAAAGATTTGTGTAGCAGAACGGTTTTGGCCTAGTGTATGTTGTACAGAAGAAAAATTAATTAGTGGGTACGAAAAGTGGAGGAAAAAAAAAAGTGTGAATTGTACCAAGTGATTGAGTTGATCACTTTCTGATCTTACAGTGAAGATAGGAATTGTGAATTTTCACGTGTGGAATCAAAAGTTTGTATCAAGAAAAGATTGTTCTTGCAATAAGTGAGAATCCCTTAGTGGATTTAAATTTAACAACCAACGGAAATATTGAATAACTTACGGGGAAGAAAAAGTAAATGAAATTATCGATATAAACTAAGGCGGTAATTAACGGAAATACATGGGCGGATTAAATATTAGGATGAAGCTTATCTGTAACTAATGAGTTTTAAGTTAAAATCAATTAAATTTGCAGTGACCCCACCTCTCGTTTTCGGTGTCCTTCGTCGAGCGCTCGAGGATCCACAGAAAAAGAAGAGAGTAAGTAAATACAATGATTAATATTTTTCCTTGATTTTTTTTTTGACATTCTTTTATCTATTACCTATTTTTCCAGTTTATTGTAATTTGCTATTCTTTTATTAATATCTTATTTAATTTATTTGCATAATAAAAATATTTAGGGGTCTGTTTGTTTTTGATTGGTATCTCTTAATTGTTGAATTTGCTGTGTAAATTACTTTTTTTTATTAAATAAAACGGCCATGTCTCGTTAAGACAACCAATTTTCATTTCTCAATATGACCTCCCCCTTTCCCATCCTTTTCCCTTTGCGCTAGTTTTTATGTAAGGTGGCTCAGCACGAGCAGAAGGTGTCCCGGAAGACCCACGACACGACTGAGCGCTAGCCGGCCTCAGTATGCCACCCCGGGCTACACACCTCTCTGCTAATTACTTAATGTCTGCAACTGCGGTGACTTCCGTGGTTGCTACAAGATTCATCATTCGATTGCATAACGGCATCATAATAAAGTTTTGAACGAACGAACGCGTTGAACCAGCTGGAATTCGGACCCGAATGCGTGCACCGTTTGGGTGAAATGACATTCATAGCCAAAAGTGAAAGCACTACTCTCCGGAGTTTGAAAAAGCCTCTATGGAGTGAAGAAAAAAGGGGAGCCAAGACCATCAAAAGCCAAAACTTACTTATGCGTCGGTAAGGTGGTTTAGATGGTTTTTTGGGAATCTCAAAGAGATTTAATCGTTGATCTTCTTCACGATGGTCGCACTACTTACAATAGCTTACAATAGTGCAATAGAGCTAGGTTCGAGCTGCATATCAGTCAAAAGGCACTGTCAACCCATCTTGACGTACTGCTTTTGCAGGACAATGGAAGATCCCATACTGCAACCGCCCTAACAATACAAAAATTAGATGAAATGCATTGGTCTACACTTGATAACCCTCCCTACAGTCGTGCTCTTTCACCTTGCGATTTCTATGATATATGTTTGGGCCTCCGAAATAAGCATTTAGAGGAAAGCGCTTTGCGAGCGATCAACATGCTGAACAGTTGGTTTGCGCGCAATGGGTTGGATACTCGCTCAAGTCATTCTTCAAAAATGGCAGGAACCAACAACCTGCTCGATGGGAAAAATGTATTGCTAAGGAGGGTAAGTATGTAGAAAAACAACTTAAAGTGTGCTTTCTGGGTGTTTTGTTGTTAAGGGAACATTCGACTTTGAAATTTTCAAAAAGTCGATTTTGAGATTTTTACATATTTCGATTCTATATACGTTCAAAAGTTGCCTCCTAAAATTTCATCAAGAAATTCGTAATAGAAAAAAGTCACAGCTATATTTGTAACAGCGTGTGCCCATTAGTAACAAGTTGGGTAGACAGACTTATGCTCATGTCAGAAGGGTTTTGTACTCAACTTACAAAATGCAGTAACCAGCAACGAATAAAATCAAGAAACATGTCAAAGACGATTTTATTGCAGAAAATGTGAAATTCGAGGATCATACTATTATTAACAAAGTTGAAAGAATTGTGACTTCTGAGGTATTTGTTTTACTTATACCCATAGATATCTCCCTTGATAATTTTTCCAGATTTTTTAGAAACACACTTTTCATGTATTTCCATCCCCCCGCTGGGCCCCCACTGAAGCGAAAACTGTCAGTTTAAGAACTGTTTTGAAAAGCTCTTATAGGGAACTTTCAGTTGATGTTCATATCGGCTACCTTTCATGAAATTTTTTTCAGGGCCCACTCCTCTGTACTGTAATCATCGATTCATGGCCTATTTTTTCGAATCCTAGAATGGTTACAAAGCCCTTTTGCTAGGAGCTCTCTCCTGCCTCTTTGACTTGTTTCAATTGTATGTACTCATTTTCATGATACCTATCATTCCTGAAATTTTCATGCAAATCCTAGCAAAGCTGTAGTGTCTAAATCGATAAAAAGCGCATATGGCTCCATAGCCATATGTTTCCATAGTAATACAGGGCATATTGTTCCATAGTAATACAGGAAAATTCAAATCGCTATAACTTCATTAAATACTACTCAATTTTTATGAAACTTTCAGAAAACATCAATCTTATAGAAAGTCATCTGTTTGCTAAATTTCATTGAATTTAAGGGTACCGTTTGGATTTTAGTCAAGAAAACATAAAATCGATAAATCATACTATTACTAACAAAGTTGAGTGAATTTCGACTTCTCATGTATTTGTTGTTGTTGTACTCATAAAGGCCTACATTCATGATTTTTTTCAGATTTTTTCGGATGGAAGGTTTCCAATCGCGAGGGGGGGGGGGGTTCATTTCCCCTTTCCCTGCCCCCCTCGGTATTCAGAAGGCAATTTTAAGACTTGTTTTGAAAAGATCTCATTGAGACCTTTCCAATGACACCCTACTCGACTACCAATGGTGAAAATTTTTTTTGAGGGGTCACCTCCCTATACGGGGAGACCCCCCTTAAACCCCTTTGAAAAATTTTTCCACCCTTGAACTTTCAAGAGGTCACCACTTCTGATCTTTTCACAAAGTTTCATGGCTGTAGCTTCTATAGTTTCGGAGAAAAAGTGCTGTGACATACAGACGGACGGACGGATAGACGGACACAGGTCGTGAATGCAATAGGGTTTTGTATTTTAGTACAAAACCCTAAAAATCGGTTTCTATTCAGCTGCTACTTCTCCTGGTGTAAACATCTTGGTATACATATATGTGATATAATACTGCTTGGTAGTTGCTCTGTGTTATTCTTTGAGCAAGCACGTGTTTTATTTTTTTGAAACTCGTTAAAAATTGACTAATAAGTTGTAAAAAATGTCTAAGCCTGGTGGTCATTTCAAACGTAATTGGAGTGCTTCTCGTTTAAAACGTAAAAACAAAAAAAAAAAAACATTTACTGGCAATCAGTTTACTGCAGAAAGAAATCCTGATTTACCAAGTTATTCTGCTAAAAAATTAAAAACAAGTAGTGAATTGCAACCTCCTATGGACAGCTCTATCCAGTATGTGATTTTGTGCTTTAATTTAGTCTTTTCGGCTCTTTCTCAATATATAAAGTGAAAGAATGTAATGGTGAAATTTCATTTACCCAACGAAAAGGTAGAAGCCTTGGACTTAAAATCTATGTGGAATGTTCGTGTGGTAAAAAATTTATTGAATACTCCCCATCTATGTCTCGAAATTTGTACGAAATAAATCAGAGACTCATATTTGTCTTGAGAGTTCTCGGCGTAGGGTATATTGGCGTGAATATGTTTTTGAGTTTGATGGATATTCATGCAAAATTTTCGGACTCGCTTTATTATACTGCAATTTTAAGAATATATAAAGCTTGTATACAATGTTTTGATTTTGTTACTAAAAAATCAGTCAAAGAAGAAATACAATTAAATGAAGAGGCTGGCAATAAAGCTAACGTTCTGACTGTACCAGGTGACGGTACTTGGGCTAAGAGAGGTTTTACATCATTGATGGGTGCTTTTTCAGTCATAGAAAATTTTACAGGCAAAATTTTGGATGTGGAGATTAAATCGTCATTTTGTCAAGCGTGTAATATAAATAAATCTCAGCTAAGTGGGGCCGACTTTGCCATGTGGTACGAAAAACATTAACCCGAATGCTTAGCTAATCACGAAGGATCTGCTGGAAAAATGGAAACTGACTCAGCCGTTTTCATAGATCAAAAGAACTTTATGATGTCTTTTACGGTAATTATATTGGTGACGGTGACAGCAAAACCTACACGAATGTGGTAGATAGCAAACCTTATGGAGATGATATCCCCTAAATAAATTAGAGTGTGTTCTTCACGTAGGCAAACTTATGTACCGTCGCTTAGTAGAAGTAAAAAAAAATTTGACAATTTTAGAGAGAGACAGAAAAAAGAGAGAAAAAGAAGGAAGAAAAAAAAAGAAGCAGAGGAAGAAAAAAACCCAAAAAAACCAGTAAAACGAGGTAGAAAATCAAAAACTGAGATAAAAAATTCCGCACCTGTACAAGCCGTCCCCAAACCTAAAACGGCCAAATTGACTCTTAAAATTGATTCGAGAATTGTCTGTGTTTTATAGTCTTGCAATTCAGAGATATCCCGATTCTATCGAAAACATGGAAAAAGAATTTCTCGCCGGCTATTATCACAAAATTTAACAGATGCAGAATCTCGTCACAAGTATTGCAATAAGGATTGATGTAAATTTTTGCAAAGCGAGAAAAAAATGAGCCTTTTACTCATAAGCCACCACTAGATCCAATCATTTGTGGCTACATTTTGCCAGTTTACGAGTCACTTAGTACTGATGAGTTGCTGTTAAGATGTCTTGGCAAAAATACTCAAAATAGTAACAAAAGTTACAACAATTTGATTTGGAACATTTCTCCGAAAAGCAAGTTTTCTGGCAAAGATGTGACTGAAATTGCAGCGTGGATCGCAGCATCCATTTTCAACGAACGCTCGAGAACTTACCTAGCTGTTATGGATCTCACGGGTATCGAAATTGGCGAAACTGCAACGGCTTTTGCGCAAAAAGTTGATGAGGACCGTATTTCTCAAGCCAATAGGAGGAGCAGTCAAAAGAAGGTCAAATTAAGAAGAAAAAAGCTTTGGCCAGCCACTTACAGCAATTACTAGATAACGAGGGTCTGCAGTATTCACCAGGAATGGCCGATTAAAGGAAAAAAAAAAAACATTTTTGACCTTTTATTCAATAAAATAATGTAAAAAACTTAAAACACGAAACTGCGAGACTTAAAACACGTTTATCTCGAAATTACATTTTTTAAACTGGTAAGACATTTTTCTCCGAATCTACTCAACCTATTTTAAAAATTCAAAAAACATTCGATTGCTAATTGAAAATAGTAAACAATAAGCCTCTAAAAGTTCAGAAAAAATACCCTCCCTCTTTTTACGGGGGCGACTTACCCCCAAAAAATGCCGTTTTTGCATTTTTCAGAAATATATGTACATACAAAAACTTAAAACTATGGAAAAGTATGAGCTTTAGAGGCTTATTGTATAGTTTTGAGTCCCAAGAATAGAATCCATTTTGAATTTTTCAAAAATCTGTTACAGGAGGTCCACAATATGTCCTACCGTTTGAAAAGTAACTTTTGGATGACGCCCTCTACAGCAGCCAAGGGAAACTAAAAATGAAAAAAAAAATTTATATTCTTTAGAGACTGTTTAACAACCTCTAAAATAAATTTAGTCAATAAATATAGTAGTTTTTTCATAATAAAATTTTTAAAAAGTATCTTTTTTTCAATGTCAAACGCGAATGTCCCCTTAATTACTTATTTATTTAAATTTAATCTAATATTGTAGATGATCACCATTATTATCTATGACTTGTCTCCAACCTTCCTAAAGTTGCTGAATCCCTCTCCTGTAGAAATCTTCCCCCTTATCCTCGAAAAACGCTGTTTCCTGTACGAAGATCTTATTCAGTGTTGTATTACCTTCTCTGCAAGTATGTGTTCAGGAACCAAAATACGTGATGATGCGTTGGAGCAAGATCGGAAAAATATGGTGCGTGAGGTAGAAGTTACTAGCCAATCCCGGTTAATTCACGCTGGGTAACTGCAGTTGGGTGCGGTCTCGCATTGTGGTGGTGGTAAGTGACTCCGCGACGATTTACTAATGCAGAACGCTTATTACACATTGCTTGTTAAAGCCGCTCTTATTGCTGACAGTGAATGTCCACATTTATTGTTTGACTTCATTCCAGAAGCTCCTAATGAATGGTTCCTCGAGAATCCCACAAAACAGACACCAAGACCTTCCGTAGATGAAAGCCTGGTTTTGTAGAGGATGCTGGTGACTCACCTCTTTTACAAACTGTCCGGTGTCATTTCACATTACTCTACAAGGCCTACTTTTCATCTCCAGTAACCTTCCATCGGAAAAATCCTTCATCAGTTTGACGAGTAAGATGGAAAACACAGCAGGCCATTCTGTCTTCCTTGGCTCTTTGCGAAAATTTGTGGGGTATCCATGCACTCAACTTTAGCACATGTCCTAGTGCATGTATTTTTCTTTCTATAATGGTTCTGTGGACATGGAACCTCTCCGATAATTCTGCGATGGTCATCTATTCACCTCCAATTCCAATAGATCACCATCTGTCACCTCCTTGGGCCGTCCTTATCGTGACTGATCTTCGAACTGTCGTTAGTCATTACGAAAGTGCTGCAATCACTGTTGACATGCTCATTCTTTCGGCACGCTTTCTTCATAAATGAGCCTCCACAGTGCTATATTCAAGATGCATTTTATCAGCTTCCATTTTTATCTTACGATTTTTGTTTGAAAACTTTAATGCAACTGTAATTTCTTTTTATAGTCACGATAATGAGATTTACAAAATGCCACCTGCTGCCGAAACGAAAGCAAGGAATTATGATTCACAATTCAAACAAAATCCATATGGAAAAACCAAAAAAACTATTGTACACACACAATAAAAAAAATTTCTTTTTGCTCGTTTATATTTGAATGCCCCTCGTATTTCTCTTCTTTACCTCTTCATTCAGTATCACTTCAAGGAGGAAGCTGATTGGGCGATAGCTTTTGGGCAGGAAGAACCGCTATTTACATTTCAAGTGGTAATTGAAATTTTTTGGACAATTTTGTTGCTAATTTTAGTTTATTATTAAATTTTATCAATTAGTGAATTCTTCTTACTTGACTGTTATAATTTAGATCATATATCATGAATGTTTACTTTCCTGGGACCAAATTAAGCAAGGAAAAGGTCGAACTTTTCAGAAGCGATCTGAAATGGTTTAGCAAGGCTAACCAAAGGTTAGTACTGAGACCTGAACGCTAGACATTGACACTGGAATTACACACGAAGCAACAAAATGGAGCACATTTTATTTAATCTCACCAGAGAGGCAAATATTTACGTGCATTACCCTAAAGAACCCACGTTCTACTATCCCCATGGAGCTGGTTCCACTCGGGACTTGGGTCTTAGTGACCAAAATGTTACTCCCTCTGAGTTGAGTGTCTTGCGAACCCTCACATCTCCTCATCTCCCTGTAATATTTTCCTGAGAAACGACGAGAGGTAAAAGTAATGTACCAAAAACATACTACTGCTATAAAAAAGCAGAATGGTTTTAATTCCGGAGTTTTATTAATGAAAGAGTGAGCTTAGCATCAAGATCCATAGAATCGCTCAACACTCCCTCAGTATGTTAAGGGCAAATTGAAGAATTCGTAAACACTATCTGGCAAGCTATTGAGTGCAGTTGACGAAGAAACCTACGATCTAATCAGAAAACGAAATTCTTTGCGGCGTAAATGGCAAAAAACCCGCACTATGTTTATCTAATTTCGTGTTAATACCCTCACTCTAGCAATTAGGAACAGAATTTAAAAGCTCCGGAATCTTCGATGAAACAACACGCTAACAAATCTGGACGACAACTCGCGAAAAGTCTGGTTTTTAAACAGAATTTTCAAAAGAAAATATCATGCGTTACCATATCCGATAATAAATAACAACGAAGAGCATATTTACTCTAACCAAGGAAAAGCAGATATACTTGCAGATAAATTTACTCAGTTCCATAATATTTCCAATAGGTTTTGCAACAATCTAGTAGAAGTGATGGTGACTTAAGCTTTGGTACAACAACCTAAGCAAACATCTTGACCTCCTGGTGCATTAATAAAAACATGAGAGTTAATAGGTTTCCTTAAAAAAATTAAAAATGGCAAATCTCCAGGTATCGATGGCCTGCCGAATATAGTGCTTAAAAATTTACCCAAAAAAGGATTAGCCTTCATATGCCTCCTATTCAACGCTTGCCTTAGGCTCTCCTTTCCATCCATCTGGAAACAAGCTCTAGTTATACCTATCCTGAAGCCTGGAAGAGATCCGCACTCTCCTGACAACTATAGGCCCATAAGCTTACTAGCAGGTTTAGGTAAGCTCTTTGAAAGAGTTATCCGAAAAAAATTAAATGATTTATTAGTTAACAATTATTTCCTACCTAGTTTCCAATTCGGCTTCAGAAGCAGATATTCGACAGAGCATCAGTATTTCCGTGTTACGAAGGACGTCAAAGCAACAATGTACATTAAATTGTCTGTAGGTTTGGTGACGCTGGACATAGAAAAAGCCTTCGATACAGTCTGGCATGATGCTCTTGTCTATAAACTACAGAAATATAACACACCCCCATACTTGTTGAACCTTTTACAAGCATTTTCAACTGACACGATGTTTCAGGTTAAAGTAGGGGAAAGCACTTCCCCATTGAAAAGTATTACTGCGGGTGTTCCGCAAGGCTTCTGCCTAAGCCCATCACTATATAACATTTATACGTCTGATTTCCCTTCCTTACCAGACTGCCAAGTTACACCTTTCGCTGACGGCATTCGTCTATACAGCATTGGTGCAGATCCAAATTCCATTGTTGCCAGCCTTGAAGCGGCGTTAGAACTTACATATCAATACTACCATTGATGGAAAATTAAAATTGATGTGGCATAAACGAAGTCAATATTCTTTACCAGGAACCGTACACACACCCAATTGACCAATAATTTTTTTAGGGCAAACTATTCCCTATAGTGAGGATCTCAATTATCTTGGGCTTATATTCGACAAAAAACTAACCTTCAGAAGTCATATTGAGCATATTAGCTCCAAAGCGTTTAAGGCCGTGCTATTGCTTTACCCCCTTCTTAATCGTAATTCGCGTCTCAACACCAGAAACAAAGTCCTCATCGTCAAAATGGCAATCCAACCGATCATCCTATATGGCTCACCTACCTGGATCTAATGTGCTAAATATCTAGCAAAAAAGCTTCAGATCACGCAAAATAGATACCTGAAAATAGTGCTTAATAAACCGTTTTACGTTTCTTCTGAAAAACTACACAGCCTTGCTGGCGTTATACTCGCTGCATTTTCGATGATATCCCTCTGTGGTTCATCGTTTTCAGACAAACCTACGAGTACATACAATGTGTGGATTAAGGAGCCATTGGGCTCTGTCCTTCGGCCACCGTAATTGTGACGATCGCTTTATTCAATCTTGCCAGAAATTTGCCTGTGTATCAACTACGGTACAATGTTGCACAACCTTAAAGCTCAAGCTTTCTGACGATTTGCTCAATGGCATATGCGCGTAATCAATTCTTTTCACTGTTCCTCAGGCGGTACGGTCGATAGCAAAGTTTTGTGTGAATATGTTTTAATTCGTAGTATGGGTATACGCCCACTTCTGCTAATGTATGTACCGACTGCCGTGCCCACAGATGGTTTGATTACAATTCGCAGCTTTTTTTGCACGTGTTGCCATTCACAGTACATGGAGAGGAATTATGGGACATGGATCGAGCTATATTTGCACTGCGGCTCCCGTAACAGGCGGCAGGATAGGTCTTCTGGGATCCAAACGTCTTATCTTCCAGAGAACCTCTTAGAGGATCTCGAGTTGCGATCCAGCTCATCAATATGTACTCAAATATTGATTTTGTCAATGGAAAATATTTTTCTGGCAGATGACGATAGAGGACGTCCTGAACCTTGTTTGCAAGGACAGGGAACGTCCTGTCTTCGAGATGCAAGAAAAATGCTTACTAGCAAAAAGCTGAGCAAGACAAGTGAGGAAAGTGCATAGGAAGAAGCGTGCGGAACAGCAATCCCTCGTAAGAAAGGAAAACAGTAAAGCCAATATATGTCCGTAACTACTACTCAGAAGAGCTTTGTGTCAGGGATGGGAAAATTCATTACCGCCAACACAAATGGAAAGCAGGCCGTGCATGTGTATTTGCTGCCCTCGCAGGGCGCATTTACAGGAGCATCTTCCGATGGAGTGGAAGGGTCAACTAACCTTCCAGCGGTGACAGCTGGGTCTAGTGGCTCTTTCGCATCAGGCTCTAAACCGCTAGTCAAAACTCAACGCAAAAACGCTCACTGCAAAGAAATGAATGAGCTAGAGCTTGCTGATAGGAGGGCGGACGAAATTGGCTCTGGCGCACCGTAAAAGAGGAACAGGTCTAGTGAGAACGCATTTGAGCTAGAACACTATGATGGCAACACCAAGTAGCCAGGAAGCGTTAATTAACAAGAAGAGGACATCGAGCCCAAAACAATCGTGGATGCCAGATAGTCATCATGAACCAGAGCCCTCAGAGACCGAGCTGAGTGAGATCAGGCTCACTTTAAAGCGTCAACTTTGATATTTGAGAATTACGCAATAGCTGCTGCAAAATCACTGGTTGTACGCATTAGATTGGGCAACGGAGGCCCGGTTTATATTGGTTATGAGAGACCAATCTCCAACTACTTATTTGAAGTCTTGGAGCATCACTGGTCCATACAGAAGAAATGGGTCGGTTTATCAGCGGAGGAATCTTGCATGCTAGATACTCAAACAAGCGGACCAAGGAATAGTTTACGAAAGTGGTAGTATCCAAGGCTCCAGCTTATAGCGGCGCAAATTTCAAACTTTTGACTGTGACTAAGTTGGTCAAACTTTTGACTGTGACTAAATTGTAGTATGGATCCTAACAATAGTCAAGAATCCTATAGGCACTATGGTCCGCCTCAGGATTCAGGGTCCGGAAGTATCAATGCGAGGCTGGAAGATCAGTTCCTGTAAGCAAAGCGGCAGTGCACAGGCTAATAACTAGAAAACTTCCCTAGTGGTCGTAGTGGATCAGGCCAATTCGTATATTTTGAGATGTGCCCTGGGGTCGCGTTTCATCTGCTCCAATGGAGACCTAGAGTCACCTTTCTTAAATGAGAACGAATGAAGCAAGAACGTTGGGTAAGATTCGGTATTTATTCTTTACCCAGATTAATTTGCAGCACGTATTTGCTGCCTCATTTTAAATATGTGGGCGGCACGCTAAGCTGCAGACAAAGCACCATAACATATCACAATTATTCAAGAGTCATGGGTAAGAAACAAACGTTTCTATAGACTGCACATGCATGACACGAGAATGTTCTGTGATAGAGAATCTGACCGCCTGCAGGCATCCTTTGTTGTCCCGAAAAATGTGGAAGCATCTCTTCTGAGACAATGCACTAACCAAGACACAGTCCCGGTGAAGATATCGTAGAAAGAAGACATGGGTTGGCACGAAATTATTGTTTTATCAGTCTACCTTCCAAACTACTCGGCTCTGCCTCCACATAGCAGAATGCTGAGAACGATGGTAGATTTGGCTGAATCAAAAGGCATTGACCTGGTATTGGATTACGATGGGGGGCAGTGGCAACTTCAATCGTCCACTTTATAATGTCTAGTGGACAGACAATTTTGAGCATAGGCTCCAAACCTACTGCTGTCATGTCCAATAGACAAGAAGTCATAGACAGCATTCTGGCCACGCCAAGGATAGCAGAAGCAATGCAAGGCTGGAAGGTCTCGAATGAAACTGCAGATTCTAATCATAGATATTTTGAAGTTTCTTGTCAACACACATACAACGGTGGAGCGAAAATTCAAGAACATTCGAAGAGCAGACTAGACGACGTATGCGTTGAGGTGTAAGCAGAATTATCTGTATCACTTGAGCTCAAAACTAGAAAGATGGTTAAAAGAAGATTTGAAAAATTCAACGCAACCCTAAACTCCTGCTTAGAAGCCACCTATCTGCTGAACTGAAGCTTGAATAAAGGAAGAGTTCCGTGGTAGAATCACAAACAGAAAAAGCTTCGAAAATCCACTTACAACATTACTGTGGAAACCACTGCAGACGAATTCAGAAGCTGACTGATGGAACTACAGGACCTCTTAAGAGGAATATAAAAAGAAAGTGACAGGCTCTAAGCGGGTTGTGGAGATGCGAAAGACTGCAAAACTTTACAAAGTACTCAATAAGGACGCTACTGTTAAGCCAGGCTCAATTAAAAACCTGATGACACCTTTATGGAGTCCAGGACTCACTTTGGCTGTTATCAGGTACTGCATCAGAAACCTCCAACCGACTTTCTCATGCCTCCGCAAGGAAGAAGAGTGAGTAAGAGAAGTTGAAACTCAGGCAAATGGTTACATTGAATTGAATCAAACATGCGCTAGACTCCTTCGATAAATTCATGTCACCGGGCTTTAATGGTATTGTTCCTACTGTGATCAAAATGAAATTTAACAAGTTGATGCTATGTTTCAGGAAGATCTTAACAGTAAGCCTAGCACTAGCATACATACCCACACATTGCCAGATAGACAGAGTTGCATTTATTCCGAACTTCGGAAAAAGTGACAACTCTGAGCCAGAAACGTTCGCCTTATTAGTCTTACTCTGTTTTCGCTGAAAGTACTGGAGAAGCTCGTAGACTAACACATATGATGTACTACACCGAGAAAGAATCCTCTCAGCATTACACAAGACGGCATATCAACCGGGTTTTCTACTAGAGAATGAAGAGCTATATCACAGGATTTTTCCTGTGATATAGCTCTTCATTCTCTAGTAGAGAAAATTGAGGAGGTGATAGACGGGAATAGATATGCGGATGAGGCGTTTATTGATATTGAGGAAGCTTTCAATCGTGCACCAGAAAACTCCTTGTGTAAAGTAGCAGGGGCTCATGGAGTTGAACTAGAGGTTGTGGTCTAGGTCAGCAACAAGCTCGAGCACAGGCTGCTCTCTGCAGCGACAAATGGTAGATAATGTATTGTAGCTAAGGCCCTCAAGGTGGTCCTTTCACCACTGCTATGAGGATATTGGTCAATACTTTTTGGCATGGACTGGAAGAGAATAAAATCTTTTCACAAGCATATGTGGATGACATAGTCCTGGCTGTCATAGGCAAGCATCTTAAGGTTTTTTTCTTGGAAAGCCGTCAGGCCTGCTTTTGCTGACTCAAAAAAGCAGGTCCTAATGGCTTTTCAAGAAAAAAGAGAATTAGCCTGCGGATATCAAATAAACAAAATAATCGATATCAAATAAACAAAATAATTGAATACATCTTAGGGCTCTTTGCAGGAATATGTAAGGTGCTGTGGACACGCTGCAGCACGGATGTCAAGACACTGGGTTTTCAGTTAATCCAGATAAAACTATTGTGGTTCTCTTCACGAGGAAAAGGAAAACTGATAGCTTCCTAAGCGGGTACTTAATGCTGGAAAAACCAAAAATAAAGTGCATCGTCGCTTTAAATTGTCTAGTACTGAAGAAGCTAGATCACACGTTATTTTACTACGTGCTGCTGCCAAAAAAAAGCTGACACGAAACCATTTTAAGTGTAACATTAGGTCACTTAGAACTTCCCCGTCTATTCCTTGTACTGTCCGTTGGAGAAGGCTCTTCCCCTAAAAAAATCTCGGATTTGTTTTCCCAATTCTTCTCTTTGACTTTTACAACTCTTGTTTCGACTAATCTTTCAGATATGTAGTTCTACCTCCAATAGTTCCGTTTCATTTTCTTCCGTGTGCTCTGACTCTTCTGAAGTAGAATCCGTAATTAACGCAATTGATCCTATTGCAATTCCCGGCCCAGATGTCATTCCTATTATATTTGTGAAATCTTTAGCCTCTTCCTGAAGTGTGTCATTGTTCATCTTTTTCAACTTTAGTCTAAGTACTAATTCCTAACCCACTGTTTAGAAAATTTCTAATATTCTTAAAAGTGATGATCTATCTTTCGCGTCCAATTATCGTCCTATTTCCTTGATTTCTTGTTTCCCTAAATAACTTGAGCGACTCGTTCACAACCGCTTTTCTGCCTCATTGCTTTCAGTTATTCCCCGTGAGCAGCGCATGGTTTCCTCAAAGATCTTTCTTCAACCACTAACCTAATAGAGAACTAATAGCATCGCCAAGTCTTCGGATAGTCAGTTTAAAGTAGATATCTTTACGAATCTACTTAAAGCATTTGAAACTGTCAACCATCAACTGTTTTGCCTGAAATTAAAAGCGTTTGGTGTCAGGTTCTTCTTTTATCTTAGATGCAATCTTACCTATCATATTTTTCCTGTCGTGTCGATTTCGGTGTGCTTGCTCCCAGCCATTTTATCCATCACCTGGTCCACCCCAAGGTTCAATTGTTGGACCTCTTCTTTTCCTGCTTGTATGGAGGTGACTTTCCATGCTTGTATTCAGATGACTTCAAAGTGTTTCGAAAATAAGATCTCTTAGAAATTGCAAACTTCTCTGAATGGACCTAGTCGTCTTGTATTCCTCTAATTTACTATGTCTTAATATTTCCAAATGCTATTAAATTACCCCCAAAAATTTGCTGATTGCTTTCACTTATACGCTGGCCACTTTTCCTCTCATAGTGATTACTTCATAACAGATCTTAAAGTTATTCTAGATTCAAAACTTAAATTCGTTGTTAATGTCTTGGACATGATTTTCACGCCTACTCAAGTCTCTGGATTCATTCTCATATATGTCCACAAACTTTAAAGCATTTCCTCCTCAGTGCGTCTATTCATTTTTCTTGTTTGTCATCTCTTCGAAGTCGGCTCTGTTGTGTAGTCTCCCCAATATTCCTGTTTAATGTTATCAGTTGTCACCAACAGGACAATCCGTCGCTTGGTGCGATATGTCATCCTGACACTCGACGTCAGGAATGCCTTCAACTCGGCTAGACGGGTGGACATTCTGGATACGCTGGAAAACCCTTTTCTAGTTCCAGAATATCTAATGCGGATTTTGAGGGACTACCTAAAGAACCGAAGCCTAACCTACGACACGACACAGGGCCAACGATGGATGCAAGTTACAACGGGTGTTAGTCCGGACCTGTGGAACGTGTCTTACGACGGTGTACTGAGACTGGAGATGCCAGATGAGTCGCGCTTGATTGGCTATGCGGGTGATGTTGCGGCTCCGGTCGCTAGACGCACCGTTGAACGGGCGTAACTTAGGCTGGGACTGGATGACTGCTCGCGGGTTCAGCTTAGCACAAGAGAAAACCGAAGTGGTCATCTTGACAAAAAAGAGAATCCCCAGAGTAAGGATGATCAGTATTGTAGACACACTAATCGAATCGAAGCCAGCGGTAATACCTGAGGCTACTGATAGTCTCGAAGATGAATTTCTCTGAGCAAATTATGGCTGAGAAGGCTGCTTCAGGAGTATCAGCTCTGAATCGAATGTAGGGGGACCCAGCCCATCAAGAAGACGTCTCTTGATGAGTGTTGTAGGGTCAGTGCTACTGTATGGAGCAGAGGTATCGGGCGGTGCTCTCAGTAAGGAGGTATACCGAAAACGCTTGGCACAGGTACAGACAAGAGGAGCGCTGAGGATTGCATCTTCGTATCCGACAGCCTCTGATTCGGCGGTGGAAGTCATTGCAGGCGTGATACCTGAATTTTTCTTGTAGCAGCTTTTTCACCATCAAGCTGCTTCAAATCTTCAGGCTGATTTATGCTTCTCCCAGGCTCCCCATTCGTCCAGATAAAATGATCTGTTCGTTGTTCCCTATGCTAGAGCAGATGTCTTTCTTTACTCTTCGCTTTTGCGTGTTTAAGGAGGCACAATGATCTTGAGTTTGTTCCTTTTCCCTCCTCATATCTTGCTTTTAAGACTCGATATTGTTATTCATGTGCAGTCTTTATCTTTCTTTGACTTCAACTTGCTATTGGATTAGTGACCTGTTAAATGAAATTTACTTAAACGAATAAACGATAATTATTGTGTTGGGGTTCAAGTCATCCCACGGTGAGCCATAGCTTTAACCTTGCTCCCAAAAGTAACGCAGTAGAAGCCCCTTAATATTTAAAACTATGCTAGGGTGCTCTCCATTTATTTTAAGGATTTACATACCTCCAACCACTATACGGAGTTCTGTTTCGACCAATTTCTCCTATGTTTAATGATTGCCAGTATCAAAAGAGTTCTTATTACAGTATGCAAGCTCAGAAACTTTTCTAGGATTTTTATTGGTAGAGAGATTAAGCCTAATATTGTGCAGAAAGTTTGGGTAGGCCTTGCACAGAATCAAATGCATCCATAGATGCTGACTATGCCCGTTTTGAGAATAGAGACCAGTCTTGTTCTCATCTGTTGCTCAAAGAAATTTTCTAGACATAAATAAGCGCTGGAAAATAGACAGCAAAGTAAGGGTAATAAACGAAATTGCTTTTAAAATACGATCGTTGACATGTAGTCCATTCAAGCGATATATAATGTGGGCAAGGCTTGCTCAATTATAACCTCGTCAGTTTCTCTCTAGCACACCTCGTCTGTCAATGGTCATTATGAATTTCAAATGCCTTTCGTGACATTTGCTTGGGTCTGCCAATCGATTTAAATAGTCTCTTCTAAGAAGGCTTAGTAGTCCTGGCCCTAATGTGGAGATCTTGCTGGGCCTGATGATATCAGCACTTCGCAACTTATATTACTTGCCATCAAATCGTCTATGCGCGGGGGAACTTTTTGATTGTCTTATGTTGTGGGTTGTTGAACTTTTTTTGAAGTAATGCCTACCAAAACGTAAGCGAAGTAAAGAGGAAATCCGAGTGGTATTAAATATTCTCTAGGTTATTCTTGGAAGGCCTTTATTTGCTTTTAAGAAAGCTTCATACGTATCTCTATTCTTTCATAAAAAGTTTAGATCAACTTCTAACTTCTATTCCTTATAATTCAGTTTGCCTTGAAAGCTATTTGCCAAGCTGCCGAACCAACGCGATGCTATTTTCCTCAATTTCATTTTGTGTCATTTATATGTAACTACGGATTTTTTTATTTAAAAGTAATGTAATTTTTAATTAATCACAAATTGTAGTTACGTGTCCAGTTTTATGCTTTCTTTTTTTGTGCCTCTTTGCCTTTTCTAGATTAAAGTTAAAGTCAATTATTTTGTTTATTTAGACACTGAAGATGACTCAAAAGAGTCGAAACGCCTCTGTTCACTTAAAAACGTAAGGCTCGACGACTTTTCCAAAAACAAACTCTTTTAGCAATACTTGTCTTGTTCTTCGTAATCCCAGCTATTCAGAAGTTTCTACTAATAATTTAAGATTTAAAAAACAAGTTTTTCCATTTCAATTTATCAATTGTAAAATATATCCTCACAGCTTCAAGCTTTTTAAATCATCGACCATGTGAGCTTTAGCAGTTCTTCCAATTAGCAGTTTAGCTGCTTTAGCAGTTCTAAATAAGTTCGATTTTTGGGAAATTTATATCGTATATGTGAGAGTAACTCCTAAGAATCACTATAATCGAATCAATTCTATGCTTGGTAATCAATTTCAATTTTTTTTGTAGCCCAATCGAAAAGCTCGAAACATTGATTGGATCATACAAGCAGCTGGCGTGGGGACGACCTACCCCCGAATATCCAACTTATTCAAAATTCACCACGTGATTTGGCTTGATCCTCTCAAAAAGCAGCCAACAGGACAACATATAACTTATATATCCTTCCAACAGTTTCGCACTATATTCAAAAAGTCATTTCGATATTGTCAGGAAGTTACTTAACAAATATTCTTAAACTGCACTAAGACAGAATCTAAATACCAACTTCCAGCCAAATTATAGTTTTAAGATAACCAATTCAAAAGTACTACAGAAAGTCGTGTCCTTATTCTCTTGCTCTCCATTCCATCCGATTTGCTTCTGTATTCAAGCACCTATGGAAAACTCATTGAACAAAAAACGTTAAAAAAATATGCAAGAACATTCTTACCAAGTTTAACAATAAACTTTTTTCTTCTTATTTTCTGCAACTTAAAAAAATCATATGAAGGAACAGAAAATGCATACGAGTACGATGAGAAAGAATTGAAAAGCTTTAGGTTAAATCTTGGAAAAATCTTTCTGCACGTATAAAAGCCAAGTGGAACGACTGAATGAAGACCAGAGCAACGCAAAACTGTAAAAGTACAACTTAGGGACTTGTAAATAAGAAAGTTCAAAAGTTGTAGCAGGAAATTTTTCAGAGTGGCGGCGAGCAAGAAGTCAACATTCATATATCTGCAGATAAATGCATCCTTACAACGACGAAATGGGTATGCAATAGATAGTCGTCCCTTCTAGTTGAGATATATGTAGATGCAGAAACTGCAGAAAGCCAAGAAAAGTACAGCCAAGAGTCACTACGACCATTCCTTAAACCACTATCGTAGTACCAATTTCGTGTGGCGATTTCTGCACTTGCTTGTCGTCGTAGAGCAGACACTAAGTATCTTTAGTATCCTTAGTCTGTCGCTATAGCGAGTAACAAGAAGTTATCTCGGCGTTCGGTTGTTTCAAGGCAACTGGAGTGGCTTTCAACGCACGGAACAACAGCGCGCAAAACTAACTTACTGGCATATATGTACATAGTTCGCACCAAAACCGCTTGCTTCAGGGGGGGAGAAAAAGAGAGGAAATAAGAGGGTAAAAAAGGAGCGTTAAGGAAAAGATATACGCCCTCAGTTAAGGCAAGTTTTGTAACATAATTACATAAAAGAGAATTTATGTCTTTTATGGAGACAGCAGGACGATGCTGTTGTATACATTCAACACTACAGAGTCGCATTAGTTTGCTAATATACTATATAAGCCCGTGTATATACTCGTATATGCTAAATTTGATCATATAACACAAGAAGAGGGCAGGAGGCAATCTGTCAAGATATTTCCGCACTTTTTCAGTTTATTGATTCTCATATCAGCTCTCTTGGCTATTTATGAAGGACTAACATGGACACAAGAGTGGTCTTTACTTTCGGGATGAGCGAACTAGTAGAGCTTGTTGCACTTTTAAGGCTTCAGAGATTGAACTGAACAGATAAAATATCCTTTTCTATTTGTTGCGTATAAAATGATGTGATTCTCGGAAAAACTAGTGGATATATTCTCCCAACAGCTGCAAATATTAATTGGCTGCTAGAACTTTTCTTGTGTGTGCTATGGCTTCTAGCCTTTCCAGTTTGTGATGATTTTTTTTTTTGAAGGAAGATGGAAAGTTTATAAATTTTCCGGTTCAAATTGATATATATTTCCAGAGATGTCATTTTGATGGAGTTGGAAATGTTTCAAGCTTTTTTGAAAAGTTTTAATATTACTGGCTTCAGCATGTAGTACTTTTTTTGCTTTAGCAATACAGCCTCTTTAGGGCCTCGCTTAGAGATAGTTAAAGTATCTCATTTATCTTGACCGCATATATCGGCACTCGAGAAGGTGATATCGTGAGTACAACGCTTTGACCATGTGTCCGTCCACCCAGCTCCGATACATTCCGATTTTAAATCAGTGTGTATCATAACTGAACGGACTTATAGGCCGTCGGAAGAATCCCACGAAATAAATCTCGTTGAAACTTTCCCTTGCTCCTTTTTTTGCTTTAAATTTAAGTAAATAAGAACCCGTATTTTTTCCTTTCAAACATCATTATTTACTTTATAAACCGGGTAGACACGTGTTTCGGAAACAAGCTATTTCCTTCTTCAGTGTCGTGTTAATGAAATCTTGTGTTTATATTTTTTTAAATAAATATTTGCTCTTGTATTTATATTTTTGAAAATAAATATTGGCGTTTGAAAGGTAAAAATCTCGTTGTCACCAACGGGACTCGAACCAGAGACCTTCGGTTTACGCAGCGAGTACTCTAACCACTACATCACGCGGACTATGCGTTAAGTAATTAGTGGAGGCAAAAATTTATAAAAATCTACGAAACCGCTTGCAACTTATGAATCCCTTCTCATAGAAATTACTAAACGGTTGTATAATGAATCACTGTAGGCAGTGCACCGTCCTAACAGAGTCTTTGTTACACGTGCATAAAACATAACAACGAACACGCCCACGAAAGGACAAAATTTCCTGAAAGTATCATAATCCAATTCATGCTCAAAATTACACATGATGACATATTTGATACTGACTATGTATAACTTGATATAAAAAGAGAGAGCGAGAGAGAAGGAAAGAGCGAATCAAGGCAACGTGGATGTTGAACAACGATACTGAGCAGCAACCTAACGACGGAGGAAACCAAAGACCTTAATTGAATCAAGTCTTAACAACCAATTTTCTGTCTGCCAGTTAATCCTTCCATAATCAACGGCTTACCAAGACTATTTGCCATAGTAGCCTTTATCTTTTCTATACATAAATTCAAGAAATTGGAGAAGCTTTCATTCATGTCAAGTGTATTCAAAATACCATGTGAGTACTCCAAAAGTCCTGATCGCCCAGCTCCTGTGTCGACGTCCTCAAGTTTCAGTGCTGGTGTCGAATCGCCCGACCTCGTCACTCAGTTGAAGTCTTAACTCAAATAAACAGTTTAAATATTGAAGTATGCTTGTTAGAGCATATGACACCGTGCATTGTTGCTGGTTGAAGTGTTGCGGGTACCAACAGCCAACATCCGACATCCAACATACATCAAACGACATGTGTATAAATATGTAACGTATTGCTCATAAGGACATTCTAATGTATAAGCTCGCTGAAAAGAGAAAAGCGTCAATTCGCCTCCCCAAACTCCATTCGGGCCCCGGCAAGAATTTCCACACATATGTTAACATCCTTCGCCTTCATCATTTATGCCGTGACAACTTTCAAATTGGACATGTGTATTATTCGTATTACTGGAACAACGTTATTTTTATTAAGTCGACTCGCGTAAGGAGAGTGTTATGCTTTATGTCGAGTGATTAATACATGATTATGGTAATAAAAAAGTTGCTCGAATAGAAATATTAGGTCATGACTTGTTGGAAAAACTGTGGTAAAACCTTGACGGAAGTTGTAACAGTTTGGAGAGGACTTCACTGTTCCTTCGCTGGCTGGGAAGAATGAGACGATGTTGGGCATTTATTATGACTTTTCTAAGGGTATACTCGCATGTATATACATGGCCATCAGGGAAAAACTTCTAATCAGATTACAGTTGATGAGAGACATGAAACTCTAGAAGAAGCGAGTAGAGACCCGGGCTCATACTGTATATTTAATGTTCACACTATAGAACGTAGCAAAAGTTTCGCCAACGGGAGAGTGAGTTTTTAATAGTATAATCTCTCAATGAAAATTTGGAAAGTGCAACTCATATCCAAATGACAGTAAGGGATGGCGGGAAACGTGGAAAAAGAGTGTCGAAATGAAGGAGCGTCTGAGAGATAATTTAAATAATTGAGATAACTTTTTGCTCAGGAACTGAATGGGATTAGTGTAAATCTGAGATGTTTTTGATGTGAACTCAGATACATTCTCAAGTTGGTTTCTTTAAGGAAAGTTACATACTTGACAGAAATAGGGAGTGAATGAAAAAAAAAATATTTTAAATTCTCCTACTTTCTATAATATAGTATTATTTACATTGAATGTCGCATCATATAGTTAGACAATGGCTTCAGGGTTCAAATCTTGAAACTGGCAACGGCTTTGTTTCTGTGCGTTTTTCAATTTATTTTTTTGTTTCGGGCTACGAGGGCGGTCCAATAAGTGCTTAGCCTACAAAAGCAAAACGAAAATTTTGGAGGTCTGGTGATTTATTTCTCAACATAATCTCCTCTTAGCTCGATACACTTGACCCAGTGATGCTCCAACTTCTTCAACCCGTCTGAAAAATACGTTTTCTCGAGGTCTGCAAAGTAGCCCTCCGTTCTGGCAATATCCTCCTCAATCGACTCAAATTTCAACCTGGCGCGTGACTTCAAACAAAACGAAGTCGCACGCGGTCAAATCTTAAGAAAACGGTGGATGTAGCGGTTTGTAGCCAACTTCGACCATTTTGGCCGTGATGACGGCGGAGGTGTGAGCCAGTGCATTGTCATGGTGGAAGAGCATTTTTTTCTTTGCCAAATGAGGACATTTTTCTGCAATACGGCGTCAAATCGGCCCAATAATTCGGCATAGTAGAGCCCTGTGATCGTTTTGCCCTTCTCCAGATAGTCAATACAGATACCATCTTGTGAATCCCAGAAAACGGTGGCCATCACCTTTTCGGCTGATAGGACAGTCTTCGCCTTCTTCGGAGCACGTTCGCCGGATAGACTCCCCTGTTTGGACTGTTCCCTAGTCTCTGGTGCATACCAGTGGAGCCATGTTTCGTCAACGATCATGAAACGTAGCAGAAACTCCTTTGGATTCGCGTTTCAACAGTGTCAAACACCGCTCCGAGGCGGCCTCACAGTTGCGCTTGATGTCCGAAATGCGCAAACGCGACACACATTGCGTCGACTGCTTTCTCATGCCCAAAATTTCATGCAGGATATGACCGACGCAGTCTTTTGAGATGCATACTGTCTCAGCTATCTTGCGAATCTTCAATCGGCGTTCTGCCAACACGAGCTCTTGATTTTTGTCACGTTATTCTCCGTGGTAGCCGTTTTCGGACCACTTGGGCGTGGCTCATCAAAAACCGACGTGCGGACACGTTAAAGCTCGTTAAACCAATTTTTTACGGTCGCCATTAATTCACCGCACACAACATCCAAGCGTTCTTTGAATTCGCTGCGCGTTTTCCCTACAGAAAACAAAAATCGAATCACTGAATTCGCTGCGCGTTTTCCCTACCGAAAACAAAAATCGAATCACTGATCGATATTGCTCTTTCTCCATTTTTCTAAAATCCGCGGACAGTCCCGCTTCCACGCTTTAAAACTAAATTACGAGTCAGACTCGGCAGAATTTGGACAGTAGCCCTCTCTGCGAATGTACTACACAATAGTGAATCTTTCTTGTTATAGTGACGCCATCGGGCGGTGAGACAAGTACATATCGGACCGCCCTCTTAAGTACCAGCGTAGATAAGGTTGTGAAGTTATTTTGGCGGACTTAGCCTCACATAAAAAAATCTACCACGTAATGAAACCATTATTTATTTTTGCGCGAACTTCGTTTCACCTTGCAAATCATGCTGCTGGTTCTAGGATCATTACGTCGTGTTCAAGTTCTTCCGTGGCTTCAGCAGCAATTCAGCACATCACTGGTAATGAATTACCTGTGACACGTGGCAGCTTTTCGGGACCCTTATCAATCAATCGGGGGGGGCGATCCCTAAAACTAAAAATAATCCTTCGTCTAGTCTTCCACCCTCATCTGGTGTTGACACATCGGCTGTGGCTACTCTGATTTCAGATGACGAAGTTTCACCACTCGACATCGTATCCTCTCTAAAGGAGAGGCCTAAGCTACCAAACAACTGCGGACTACCTAAAAAACTACATTTGCAAAAAAAATTGGGGCACCTGTTTAAAGTTATTAATTGCCACAAATTGACTAAGGATAATCTGGAGGACAGAGTGGTAGCTTCTTTCTAGCTTACAGCGTCCTCAAATTGTAAGACTATTTTGAATCCTGAAGCTTGGCCACCTGGAGTACTTATTAAACCATTCAGCTCAAGAAAAAGGAAGTACTTTCGTGCACTGGGAAGACCGCAACCTAGAGGGTTAAGGACCAAGCTTGATAAGCTCTTTTTATCGTTACAGCTCAGCGAAGATGTATTTATATGTCTTACGGAAGCCTGGTTGAATAGTAACATCTTTAACTCGGAAACTTCCCTTGATTTTGATATTAAACATTGTGATCGGGATTTGGCCTCTGCAAATAAAGAAGAAGGAGGTGGGGTCTTTGTAGCTGTTAGTAATACAGTACGTAGCTCTCTTTGTGCTGACTTTTGCTTTTCCCGTGTTGTGGATTGTGGAATTGTCAAGATCTTCCTTCCCAACAATACAACCTTATTAGCTTCTTCTGTCTACATATCTAGTAACTTTCCTTTGTATGTGTATGAGACATTCTTTGACAAGTTTTCCTCTTATGTCTTCTTGCATCATCCGCAATCTTTAATTCAAGTATGCGATGATTTTAATTTGTGAAGAACCTTCCTCTCGCTGTTTCATCCACCGATGCATCTTCTTTATCTCTTTCCTCGTTTCTATCACTCTGTTCACTGATGCACGCAATTTAATTCTATCTCTGATGCTAATGGTCAGGGACATGACCTTGTTCTTTCTAACTTTCCCCTTTACTGTCTATCCGTTTCCCTAGCATTGAATCCTCTTGTGCGCATTGATAGTCATCATCCGCCATTATCACTCGATCTCTCAATTTTACCTTTGACACATCGCGCTTTTGCTCCCCTAAAATCTCTGGCCTCCGAACTGAACTTTGGTCGGCTGGCTGGAGTTTTTTGATAACTTGAAGCGTGAGGAAGCTCTGAGTAAGTTTTATAATTACCTCTATGAGTTGATTAAACACTTCACACCTTTACAAGCTCTTCGCAAAGTAAAGCAGAAATCATGGCTAACTAAACAAGCTAAAAGTTGCGGTTTCAAGTCTTGTGGTACTGAAAAATCCAGACTGCATGTTGTAGCAAAAAAAAGAACTAAAGACTGCAATAAAAAACTACTTCAGTAGCTTGAAGAGTTCACTTATGGCGAATAACGCCAAACCCTTTTGGTCGTACATTAGATCCATCAAGTCCTCCTCTTCTGTCCCTCCTTCTGTCCACTGGAATAATATCGTTAGCTCTTCTCCGCAGGATATTTCGAACTTGTTCACTCAGTTTTTCTCGACAATTTTTATTCCCTCTTCTCATGTCTCCGAGCCAGTTAATACACCCGTACTTCACTCCATTGACATTTCTTCACTTTTCACTGACCATATTGAAGTTGAATCCCTCATTAATTCACTTAAACCTAATATTTTACCTGGTCCTGATGGTTTACCGAATATTTTTGTCAAGTCATTAGCGTCTCCACTTTGTATCCCTCTGGCTTTTCTCTTCAACCTCAGTCTAAAGACTGGTACTTTTACTACTTATTGGGAAATAGCAAACGTTGTTCCTATTCTTAAAAGTGGTGATCCTTTTTCTGTGTCCAATTATCATCCTATTTCCTTAATTTCCTGTTTTCCGAAATTACTCGAGCGTCTGGTACATAACCGACTTTCAGTTTCATTGACCCCTATCTTGTCGAAGGAACAGCATGGGTTTCTCAAAGGTCGCTCGACGACCTCAAATTTAATTGAATTCATTGCTTACATCGCTAAGGCCCTAGACAATCGATTGCAGGTTGATGTCATCTTCACTGACATCTCGAAGGCGTTTGACATGACCAACCATCGACTTCTCTGTTACAAACTGAAAACGTTTGGGGTTGCTGGCCCTCTCTTATCATGGATGGACTCCGACATGTCTTCTCGTATATGTTGTGTTAGTTACTGTGGAACTACCTCTATTCGATTTTATCCATCCTCTGGTGTTCCTCAAGGTTCCATTTTAGGTCACCTCCTATTTCTATTGGAAACGCGTACTATTTGTTCACGGCACAAAAAATTTACCCGGTATCAAATTAAACAATAATCTAATAACTGCCAGCCAACGTCATGTAAGAGTCGAAACTTCGAAAGATAATGCAGACTCCAAAACGTCAGGCTAGCTACGTTCGATGCAGAATGAATTATCCCAATTGGAATTCAAACAGTGAAAAGCTTGGCCCTGGACATTGACTCGGTGAACAAAGGGAATGGGGCCTTTTGGCTTTCTTGTGTGATAACGTGTGGTAAAAGTTTGGCAGACGAAGTACACTTGGAGATTACTTAGTGAAGACGACGAACGAAGATGTGTTCGAATGCGTAGTTAGAAAAAAAATTGAAGGTGAACTACGGGAAATAAACGAGACGCTGACTTGAGTGTAAGATCAAGGACAAGAAGGGCGACAAACTCGTGGAACCGTCGTTGACTTCGAAGAGGATATCAAAGGATTTTTTCGCTGGTGGGCATCCTCTACAAGGAGTAAGCAAAAGTCGGGGAAAACGGAAGCTGAATGAATAAACACTCAAAGGGCCCCTTACGAGCAAATCAGCTAGATTAGTAGATTTTTTCCGATTGAATATTATTGTTGGTTTGTATTACTTGAATTATGACGTTTATAAATATGAAATAAGTTAACTCACACGGTAAAAACCAAGAGTTCCTTTTCTTAAAACATGTTCTTTACAGGTCAGTTCGGATAGTAAGTCCCCGTGTAAATGTTAAGAAGATGTTCGGAACGTTAAACCAGCTACAGTAAAGTTAACTAAAAATTGAGAAAATAGGCAGTGTTTTCGTGATAAAATCCGAAAAAAGAAGTGTAAAAAATTCAACAGTGAGAAAGAAGGTGGTATTTGGTCGGTATAACCAGATGTAGGTAGGATTTAGATGAGTTCTAAGGGTGGTCTGAACCGTCATTCAAACGGTTTTCATCTTCCCCGATAGTGTGGTACAATCGCACGCAAAGACTGGTGACGAGTACTTCTACTGACGGGCCTTTTTTTTTCTCAAAGCTGTGGAGATTGTAGTTTTCGGAGGGCAAGTAAACTTGTATCGCAAGCCAAATTCCCGCTTTGCGATTTATTGGGCTCTATTGGACATTTGAGTGGTACCCCCACGCAAGTCTTCAGACGAGCTTACCCGGGTCCGCAAGCCCTGCAGGAGCAGCCCATCTTTTGGGGCTTGACAATACTTACATTCAGTGTTCACTAGTAGATTCGTTGTCTTTTACACTAGAACCTCAATTATCCAGACTAACTGAGACCTGAGGCAATTCGGATAAGCCAATATCCAAATAATCCGAGTAATATGGGTAATAAGCGAAAAAATTTATAAGCAAGCAGACAATCGTTTGTTGTGCTAGAAAAAAAAGTATGTTTATGAAAAAATGTGTGCATGGCACTATTTACAAGCCTTGTAGCCTTTAGTTTTTATTCAAATATTGGTCCATTTTTATCTGATTCAAACTGTTACGCTGTTTGAATGAAGCTCGGTCATGCAAACGCGTATATTTGTTTGATGTTCTACATTATCCGCATGTGTCGTCTGCTTTTGCAATGAAATGGCTTCCTGCTCGTCCATATTATCATCAGCGTCGCTGTTTGCGGTTGACATGCATGCCTTTATGATTTCTTCTTCTGTCATACTGCCGCAGCTCATTGGCATCTTCTATGGTAACATTTTAACGCCCATTTATTGCCCTCAACATTTGTAGAAGACCATCTCCAGCCACTCTGTTAGTTGCACAAATAGCTGGCCCCAGTTTTTCGACGACTTTTTCCAAGTATTTTCTGTTGTGCTCTACTTTAATTTCTCCATTCAACAGTTCTTGAGTTCCCGGATAAAAAGAAGCATTATCGATAAGCAAAATGCCTTTTCTGGTAAACTGTTGTCCTGGAAGAATTTCTGAACATCAGGAACAAAGTTCTTAAAAACCAGTCAACCAAAAAACGGTCCATCCGTGCACTTCTTTGAATTTCGGTTCACATTTTTTAGCGTCATGGATTTGACCCCACAAGGCGCAACTTACGCATTGCTACAAGCTATAACTGTTAGCCTGTCTTTGCTTTTTTTTGTAGCCTTTAGCCGAGTCTTCATGCTTTTATGCTAATGTTTTACTCGGGAGCATCCGATAAAAAAGCCCAGTTTTGTCTGCATTATAACGTTGTTCGGGTGTCAACTCTTCAGATGAAACAAATTTATCGACTCTTTCTTGAATAAATCGGCACTAAAAACATCACTTTACAGGCTCTCTCCTGTAAGGGTAAATTGACGAATACAGTGCAGATTCGTCCTGCGATCAAGCCACTTCTGGTTCTCAGAGAATTTTGAGTCAACGTTGGGTAAATTTTTGCTTAAGCTCAATGCTTTTTGTATCAAGACTGGTCTAGATATGGGCAAACCACGTTCTCGCTGTTTACTATATCACATAAACAATGCGTTTTCAATTGTTTCGTTTTTACTTTTCGCCTCATACTCCGGTCTAAATTAAATCTTCGTTGCTACCTTGCTTAGGAGCTGACAAAGAAAGGCTAATGACATCTTGAAATTGTACCGTGTGGTTGAGCCGGCCGCTAGTTCGTCGAAAGATGCTTCCGCACAACATTTGCAGAGAGAGGAGTGGTCCTCATGTCTCCGCGCGTACATTATAATCAAAAGACACTTTCGCAGGAAATGTGCTCCATAGTAGTACGGGAGACCAAAAGGAAAGGACGCGAAGTAGTTGATGAGCACAAGGAAATAAAAATCAAACCATATAAAAGAGAAGCCATGGACGCCTCTATAATGCTTGCAGAATTAGATATATTCCCGGACCTCCTGATAACGGCTGGTATCTACCACAACAAAAGGATGACATTAGTGAGATGTGGAAAGATAGATTGGGGTCTATGTTTTGTGCAGCGATGAATGTCGAAAGATTCCTAAGGTTAAATAGGGGTATACGCTTCGTTAATAGTCTGACGCGAGAAATCCGGAAAACCACGAACAAAGCAGTAGCCATTTGGGACGTACAGGAACAAATATGGTATAAAAGCTTAGTGAATATGTGATTAGAAGGTTTCTATCCTCTTCAAAAAATCGACGGGAAGTAAAACAGGGAGAAAACGTCATCAAGATGTTAGTGCAGAGATACATTTGAACTGGATGAAACAAGACCAGAGATAAATTTTTTTCGACCTTACCACTGACAAAACTTTTGATGACACGAGGTCTTTCAATAGTTGAAACACTACGAAAAAACGAAAATTGTATTGTTGTTTCAATGCTTCCGAGCTGTACGCGGTCAGTAGAATCAACTTTATTTGGGTTCCACGAGACTGTAGCAACATGCATGTGTGATACTGCTGTCGACAGTCTATCATACGACGAATGTATCCGGAACACCTCTATTTTGACGCTTGCGGTGCACACTATAGCTGCTATGAGCAATTGGTCCTGAGAAAAATTTGTGTGCTATATCAAGACAGCAAAATTACTCTATATTAGGAGCTCAAAAAATATTCTTACAAAACATTAAGCATAGCCTTTCGTCTTTTTCGTGTAACTGTCAATTCAAGATGCTTACCCCAAACTTCAGAAACAGTTCTTGAATTTACTTTTCAAGGCCAAAGTAATTCTCTTTTCTGCTAAAATCTAAATTACCCAGCGAATACCCGTGTCTCTTAGTTAATTTTCATGCTTAAAATTTAGCAATATATGATTATATATAATAATTGGTACTCATATACTTTCATCAAAATTTCTTTCAAGCTAAATTTAGATTATTTAGATTTAGATTCTAAATTTTTCAATCCGAATTTAATTTCAGTCTTTTATCTTTGTTTTCAGTGACAAAAGGAAAATATTCTGATTACCTCCAACAAACATAATGTAAGTATTTGCATTTTCGTAAGTAGCCTATAAAGTCAGATATGAAATAGTTGACTAGTTTCATTGATAACACATAATAATTAATTTCAAAATTAAGAATACTAGAAATTAATTATGGAGTGGTTCGAAACATATATTGATTGAATCTCCCCCGAATTTTGGAATCCATGCTGATTGTTATTCCCTTTAGAAAAAAATTTAAACTGACTAAAATGGTATACGCAACAGTCATGGGGCCGATCCTGCCTTGGAATGTAGAAAACCAGTAACGCAAGAGTGTTTTTCCTTGATTATTGACTTACTCATAATTCATATCAAAATAATTAACCCTGATTTTCAGACTTGGCTTGATATATCTTATTTTAACTTAAATTCTTTGAGATAAAAGTGGATTTAATCATCATTCCTTTGCTCCTTTTTATGCATTTGATGTATCAAGTATGAATTCATTCTGTTATTTTTTGACATAAAATACAGGGCTTTCCAATAAGAGGTATTATTTTGACATTAAAAGAAAAATGCCATTTTTTAAAAATAGATGATCGGATGTGCATTTCATTATAAAGAGGAAGGTATACCGTTAATAGCGGAAAATAACATCAGGCAAATGACCACCACGGCCACGCTTACAGGACCATATCTTTTTCATGAGATTTTCCATAGCCAAATCGCAAAGTGGCTGCCCTATGTCCTCGATAGCATCACGAATTCCATCTTTGAGGTCTTGACTCAACGCTGGGCTGTTAGCGTAGACCTTCTTTTTCACGTGGCCCCAAAGGAAGAAGTCGCAATGTGTTAAATCATAAGATCTCGGTGGCCAATTGTGATCACCTCTTCGAGAGATAACACGGTGCGGAAAATTTTCCCGTAAAAGATCAATGGTTTCGTTGCTTGTGTGGCACGTAGCGCCGTCTTGTTGAAAGTAAACGTTGTCCAGATCAATACCATCCAATTCCGGCCATAAAAAATCATTAATCATCTCTCGATAGCGCAATCCATTCACCGTAACTGTTGCTCCAGCCTCATTTTCGAAAAAGTAAGGTCCAGTGACTCCGCCGGATCATAAACCGCAGCAAACAGTCACACGTTGTGGATAGAGAGGCTTTTCAACAATAAATCTTGGTTTTTCCGAGCCCCGGATGCGACAATTTTGCTTGCTGACGAAGCCACCGAGGTGGAAATGGGCCTCATCACTCAAGATGATTTTTCGATGGAATTCCGGATCATTTTCATGCTTGAGGTCTTGTGTTAACTGAACTTTATAAGCCTCAAGACCCAAATTTTATGCAAAATAAGGTGTTGACGTTTGTTTAATGCCTAATTCCAAAGAACGACGAGGAATGGACAAACCTGGGTTTTCTTCAACACTTTCGGCTACAGCAGCAATATTCTCGGCTGTTCTTGAGTGACGTGCACGGGTTTTATTCTTCACATCACTAAGCAGTCCCAACAGTTCGAATTTTTCCACCAATTTCTGTATTGTGGTCCGACAAGGTGCTTCACGACGACCCAAAGATGTTCGAGTTTCACGAACCGTCTCTGCCAAATTTTCACCATTTTTATAGTGAATTTTAATAATTTCAATGCGTTTTTGAAGCGTGTATCGTTCCATTTATATTAATGGCGTAGATTCTACTTGTCAAATATCAAAAAATGACAGCTTCAAAAGGGATATCTACGGAAACTGCGGGCTATTCAAAATAACACCTCTTATTGGAAAACCCTATATTCAAATCAGATGACCAGTTCAAAACATCGATGCCATTTCCTTGGCACCACTCCATTATGCCGGTAGACTACGGTGCATTATCCTGTTAGAATTTTACTTCATCCATATTAGTGTCTCCGAAAACTTTATTAAAAAACGATATTAATGGCTTTTCTGGTAGATTTATATACATAATTGTCTCCATGCGATCTTCACAAATGTACTTTCGCCCACTGCAGAGGTAGCCGTGAGCCCCAAATCATTATGCTATCCCCTCCATGTTGCGCAGTGGGAATTTAACATTCTGGGTCATATATTCTGCAGAAAGCCTTCTGACGTACGACCAAATATCTTATAAGAAATTTTGATGTATTTAATAGATTAAATATCTGGCAAAATGCAAAAGTTATTTTTTAACAAGCGAATTATCACCAAAATCTTACCTCAAAGCTGGATTCGTCGGATCAAAGAATATTTGACCAATCTTCATCTGTAAGGCATTGAACACTTTTTCCCCACTTATATCGAGCTTTCATGTTTTCTTTTGTGACTAGAGGCTTTTCTTCTTCCTACAGCCAGGAGAACGTTAGTCACCTTGACTAACAGGGCTGTATATTAAAGGGGGTTATAAGGCTATATATTGTAACTAACTGGGCTACACACTAGGTGCTTTCCAAATTAAAAAAGACATTTATCATAAATTATTTTTGGTGGCGCCATCTGTGAATGAGATAGCGCGTTGGAAAGTTACATCCCTCCAAGATTTTCAATGAAAGTTTGGTGACATTCGGTCCAGTGGAAGCGAAGTTATTGCGTCTAAAGGGACAGTATGTTTGTGTCGTCGGTACGAAAATGAGTTTCGAACAAAAAGCTAGTTTATGGCGATGATTGTCTATCTCATGCGAGAGTTCATGAGTGGTTTACACGTTTCAAAGAGCTATCACATACTCAAGCCAAGGCCTTCAAAAGATACATGCGCGCAATCTACAGCGTTTGTCTCCATCATATTTGAACCAGCCTCATATGTTACTGAAATTTTTTGCATATACGCTATTGTATAAATCCTTGGATTTTATTATCGCTTGCTTCAACACTAACATTTTTGAAAGTGTATATTCTTCGTTGTTACCACGACCTATGAGAGTGTCTGACGTTCGAGTTCTATTCAGTACTCAAAGTGATTTTGAATTCTACGGTAGTTGCAAAGCCTTTCTGTCAGGAGCATTCTCCTGCCTGCCCATCTTATTCAGTTAAACATTTGTGCCGGTTTGTAATTTTTTTAAGAAATTTTTTGTAATTTAAAATCCAATACATCTTTACAAGTTATCGATTATTTTTCTTGAAAGACCTTCAACTGGAAGGAATTTGCTACTTTAGCTCTGAGCAACCTTCAATTACAGACACCGAAATCTAAAATTCCTAGAATATGAATTTTTGAATTACATTATCAACCACCGAATACTAATTTCTAACAGAACAGTTGGTCCTGCTTCAATCAATATCTTCAAGGTTGTCTACTACTTCCCTTGCTCTATTCATTAAATATATATATTTAACAAAATAATATCATCTACCGCATCACTAGTGGTTTTCCCTCTTCAACACACTCAGTGCTGGTAATTTCCATAACGTTGGCATGTTTATGCATAGGATGTCATTAAGCGAATATGTGTGAGTGTGTATATACGAGTATGTCAATTCCATCACATCTAACCAAAGTATAGCTTCCTTCGCAAACTCAATTTCCAATAGATTTTTGAATCGTTCTACCTGCAAACTTTCCACCGTATAAACACCTTTACCAGTATAAGAACGGTAGAATGTAGCAAGAACGTACTATAGGCTTGTCAAGGATATCATCTAAAGCATTCGAAACACGTTTTCATGATAATGTACGAAAACTTTATAATGATTGTTAGATTGTCTGTCATCGTATCGATTTTAAGCAGATATGTACCTCAACAAGATATGGAAGACGTACATACGTCCGTGTATGCTGCTGTCAAATTTAACAATTTTTAAATTAAAGCGAACGAAGGATGAAATGAGACATGTTTTCATGCTGTTGGAATGAAAAAATGTCTTAAAAGAGTTGAACGTTTTTTTCAGGTATATTATGAAAGTTTTCAGGTTAATAGGTTGTGAAATATGTTTTCTAAGTTACACTTATAGGGTTCAACAAGCAATTTATCTTACAGTCTTTTTGAACAGGGATATAATTACGAGGTTTGACAATTAAGGAATGAGACTTATTCCATGAAAACTGTATATTTAAAAAATTATTCCTTCAAAGTAGTCCCTTTTTTTTGTGGTAGGGAGGTGAAGGCATTTATGCCCGCCGAGTCTGACAGTGTGGGACTCCCATGGAGGATACCTTGGGACTACCCACTAAACACCTCCCCTGTCAATCTGAGAACCTAGCCTGGAATCGTTTGACACATTACTTCGGGCCAGGTCTCGTTTTGTTACGCCGTGGGGCGCCTTCAAGCTGGGGAGTCCCTTTCCTAGCGGGAGGGGAGGGGGGAAGAGGAATTGCCAGAAGAGCGATCCCCCAGCCCCAGTGCCTCCGGCTGCTGTGAGTCCCTTTTATATTTTAGGACTGCCCGAGCATAATGTGCCACCTGGTTCCATTTGTCAGCCGATTCGAGCATCACCGCAACTATATTATCCGGGGTGAGCTCTCCCGTCTCCCTGTAGAGTTCCCTTCGCAGCCTGGCCCATTTGGTACACGCAAAAAATGTGTGACAGGCATTGTCCTCCTCTCCTGGGCAAAACCGACAATCGGGAGACCGTGACTTGCCGATCTTGTGCAGGTAAGACTGAAAACACCCGTGCCCGCTCAAAAGCTGGGTCAGATAGAAGTCAGTCTTACCATGCCTTCGATTTAGCCACGGTCTCACATCCGGGATGAGGCGCGCAGTCCACCTTCCCTTCGTGCAATTCCTCCAAGACTGCTGCCAATCGTTGAGCGAGCGTTGTCTCTCCTCGCGGACAACGATCTCCCTCGCATCCTCGTTTCGGCGCAGGTAAATAGCGCGGCGCTCTCTAGCAAGGAGGGCGACAGGTATCACGCCTGCAATCACTCTCACCGCCGAGTCGGAGACTGTTGGATACGAAGATGCAATTCTCAGTGCTCCTCTTCTCTGTACCTGTGCCAATCGTTTTCGGTATACCTCCTTGCTGAGAGCGTCGCCCCATACCTCTGCTCCGTACAGTAGCACTGACCCTACAGCACTCATCAAGAGGCGTCTTCTTGATAGGCTGGGTCCCCCTACGTTGGCCATAAGTCGACTCAGGGCCGATATTCCCGAAGCAGCCTTCTCAGCCGTTGCCCTGATTTGCTCAGAGAAACTCATCTTCGAGTCGATCAGTAGCCCCAGGTGCTTCACCACTGGCTTCGATTCGATCTGTATATCTCCAATACTGATCATCCCTACTCTAGGGATTCTCTTTTTTGTCAAGATGACCACTTCGGTTTTCTCCAGTGCTAAACTGAGCCCGCGAGCAGTCATCCAGTCCCTCACTCGGCGCATTAGCATACCTAGCCTAAGTTGCGCTTGTTCAACGGTGCGTCCGGCGACCAGATCTGCAACATCATCCGCATAGCCGACCAAGCGCGACTCATCTGGCATCTCAAGTCTCAGTAGCCCGTCGTAAGAACAACACCCGATGTAATTTCCATCCTTCGTTGGCCCTGTGTCGTGTCGTAGAGCAGGCTTCGGTCCTTTAGGTAGTTCCTCAAAAGCCGCATTAGATATTCTGGAACTTGAAAAGAGTTTTCCAGCGTATCCAGAATATCCACCCATCTAGCGGAGTTGAAGGCATTCCTGACGTCGAGTGTCACCAACAGGACGATCCGTCGCTTGGTGCGACTATATGCCTCTGCCTTTTGGACCGCGTTCACCACCTCTGCAATCGCATCGATGGTAGAACGTCCTGCTCTAAAGCCGTACTGCCGAGGAGATAGGTCCCCAGCAGCACGAATCGCGTCAGTGAGTCTTCCCTTGATGAGTTTCTCTAGCACTTTCCCAGCCGTGTCTAGCATGCATAACGGGCGGTATGCAGACGGCGATTCGGGATTTCCCTTCCCCTTGCTGACCAGCACGAGCCTCGCCACCTTCCATCGTACCGGGAAAACCCCGTCCCGTAGGCAAGCGTTGAATGTGCTGAGCAGCAAGTCAGGACAATGGTGATAGACGAGCTGCAAAACCTCAGCTGGAACACCGTCTGGACCTGGAGCCTTCCTCGCTTTCAGGGAGAGGACTGCCTCCTCCAGTTCCAGCTGTGTGAAGAGTGGGCACTCGACTGCTGTTTCACCATGGACAGCGTCAACACGGACGGGATGGGCGGGGAAGAGTCCCCGCACTATCGCGTAGTCCCCTTGGGCAGCTATACAACGATTCCAGCGCGTTTTCCCTGCTTCGTAACATTTCTGGAACGCTTCGACTGGGATGTCCGCGAGTACCCTCACCACGGCCGCCTGGATGTCCATAATTGGCTCAAAATGGGTTCATTTGACCACCGATTTTGTTCTAGGGAACAAAAAAAAATCACAGGGTGACATATCGGGCGAATAGGGCGGCTGTTGCAACACGGCGATCCTTTTAGAGCCTTTAGAGGCCAAATACTGGGACATGTGGGGGCGGTGTGGCACGGCGCTTTGTCGTGATGAAGGACCCAGTTACGGGTGATGCCTGGGCGCACCCTGTTGACTCGTTTTCACAATCTTTCGAGTACCTGGCAATAGTAGACTTGATTTACGGTTTGCCCCGATGAAACAGATTCTTTGTGGACGATTCCACGGCTATCAAAAAAGGCAATAACCATCGTTTTCGCCTTCGACTTGCTCATGCGAGCTTTTTACGGGTGGGGCCTTGCGGAAACAATCATTGTGAGCTTTGGCGTTTGGTTTCCGGGTCGTATTGGAAAAACCAGCTCTCATCGCCTGTAATAACTCGATCAAGCAGCGTGGGATCGCTTTCCACTTGTTCCAAACAGTCTTCTGCGACGGTCATTCGATGCTGCTTTTGCCCGTCCGAAAGGTTCTTTGGAACCATCTTCGCGCACAACTTTTTCATCCCAAAATTGTTGGTTAAAATTTGTCTGACTGTTTCGCTGTTAAAACCCACTTCCGAGGCCAGCATTCGACCTGTTAAACGCCGATCTTCATGGATTAGGGCGCGCACACGCTGCGCATTCGAGTCAGTCCACACCTCGACTGGTCTCCCGCTCTGCGCATCGTCTTCCACGCTTTCGCGCCCCTCCTTAAGCTCTTTATGCCATCGAAACACCTGGGCACGACTAAGAGTACTATCTCCATGCACTTTTACTATTTTAATGTACATTTTCGAAGCTGTTTCGCCCAACCTGGTGCAAAATTTTAATCGCGACGTTGTTCTTAATTTCATTTCTCCATTTTCGTGACGAGCACCACCAACACACAACTACTCAACACGACACAGCAGGCGAACTAAACAAGCTAAAGCGAATGGAGAGTGTATGGATGCCGGGGAAGGGGAAGTGAATTTCAAGGACGCAGGATTACCGCAAGCGCAGCCATCAAATTAGTCTCATAACTTAATTGTCACACGTAATTGAAAGATACAGGCGCATGATTTATTAAAAATGATGATTTTGTTCATGTAACTTTTTGTTTAAACCTTTTGATATTCTTTTTAAATTGTCACATTTTCTGCGGGTATTATTCGAAAAATCTAAAATAATACCCGAAAATCCGACTCCATCGTTTTTAATCATCGTGCTTAACCAAATATTAATTGCAGATTTAAAAAATTAAGCATTCAAATTTATAGTTTTATAAATTATAAAATCATTAAAAAAATATTTTTAAATACAAATTTTATATTGTTTTGTTTTCATGTATGAAAGTTAAATTTTTCTTTACATTTATATGCTTTATGACATTTATCTTTTTATCATAATTTAATTTTTTCTATGTATTATCTTCTATAACTTTAATGATTCAAATCTGCAATTAAAATTCGGACATGACAACACCGATATAATGCAGCTCATCCACGGATTGCATTGCGGAATGCATTCTACAGTGAATGAGCAAGAGGCTCATCACCAACCACCGTTGCGACGACTGACAACGAAAGAAGAAGCTCTGTTTAGGCGGATCGACTAGTCTGCTTGAGATCGCCACACAGCACGGACACCGTGAGAAAAGAGGAGAGAAGCACGCGTCAGTTTGTCATTCGTTGTCATTTTTTCAGTGATTTATTCGTGAAATACTCGTATTTGGGAAATCCCGGGAAATAGATTGCATTGTTGGAAGTGTTCTGCAACGTATTTCCCTTGAGCGTGTGGCCCTGGCGTGGATTCGACAGCGTGAAATGTGTTTGAACATTATGACGGTCGAATGTCGGTTCCGACTGCAATAGTGAAGTTCTCAAGCAGAAGCTTATTGCAGACGAATGAAGGAAAATATAATTTGTCGGGCAAAATCGTACGAAAAGTGCCGTGAATACGAACATCGTAAGATAGTTATGATGGAAATTGTGTAGAATAGTGAATAAGCAAAAAGAATTGGAAATGTGGACGAAATCTGTGAAAAGATTTCCGGTGTGTCGCCGAGCATGAGTGTACAGCCGAGTGGCACAGTGGAGTGTAAAGAAAATCCGACCGAGCTGCTGTCGCCAGCGCTAGTGCCAGTGGAAGGTTGTGTACGGGCGATTTGAATCACTTTGGCGCGCGAGAACTAATCGGCAGGAGAGCTTGCTATTTATGCTACGCTTCGAAGGGCAACCCAACCGAGTCCGGTGAACGGAGATCGGAGATCGAAAAAACAGAAACACCACGTAAATTTGGACTTAGAGCTATTTCGTGTTTTGGTGTGTACCGTTCACTGTCCGACGAGAAAAGCGTCGATAAATGTGTGTCGCATTTTCAATGGCAACAAAATAAAAGTGGTCGATTCGGTTTGTGTTGATGCGCTCGGAAGTTAGTATAATTATTTTCGATTTGGCTTCTAACTGCAATGATTTAAGCAAGGAATTCGTAGATTTTACGCAATATGTTGGAGCTTATAGTTTTCGGGCGTCTTATACTCGTATATAATAGTACAATCTTAATTGAAATAAACATTTTATTTACCAGTGCGATTCGCTGAAAATTCTTAAACGTTAATTATCTCAAACTTATTTAGATAGTCAAGTGATCGTGAGGAAATTCTTGCTCTGATGAGGTTATATAGTAAAACAGCTGTCTTGAATTTTTTCTGTCGTAGCGCTAAGACTGAAAATCAGGAAACCGGACTAAGCTGCCGGTGAGATACTTAGCTGGAAAAATTTGATCAAAAACTGTTAGTCCTCGTTTCGCCTTACAACTAATTATGTGCAGAACCTATCCAAGGAAACGACTATGCGACTAGAACTTGTGAACAACATCAAACGAGATCATTGGAAAATGAAAGGATAAAATTATAGTAGCAGTTTTCTTTTGTTCCCAAACGCCTAGTCTAGTCATTTTAGCTACGAATCCTAGTCTGACATCAAAAGCATAAAGTGTATTGCTGAAAGTTTTCTATCTCGGTTTTGTCTTATCGGATAAAGCCTGCTTACTTTTCAAACTCTCAAACCCGACTAGGAAAATCTGAACATTTGCGAGTCAAGCATCAAAAAGTCAAACTTTTTCCTATTATAAATATTTTAATGTAGGGTATTAATCACACCATTAACGAACTTAGTCACGTAGATGTTACTGTAATGTTATTGTCAATTGACTTTCGGGCAGGCTTAAAGATTAGAGTCGCTAAACATTTGAAAGGCATCATCCACATCATCAGCGGGCGCCCGGCGAGGATGTTGGGTAAGTACCCTGTTGTTTGATTTTTTTTTTTTCTAACTTAGATTACTACAAATTTAACAAATCAACGTTACCACAATTCAAACTATTGAGTATTAACGACTAAAGTGATGAGAAGAAATCGAAGGTGAATTCAGAGTGAAACAAAACTCTGGTTTTGACGTTATAAACAAAACAAATGAAAAGAAAAAAAATTATATTCGGATGTTTACATGCTTGCATGATTATTAAGCATACAGGGAGTTGATTCATTCACGATTAATTTGACTTCTGTGATTATGTTAGAGGCACTTTATCGAGAAAAAAATTCATATCCGCGCCGCTTCCCACTCTTATTTGGGGCTCATGACTATCGTCGGTAACGACGAAGTTCTCTCAAGTTCGTCTGTTTTCGCTAGGCCCAGTTTGTTACCGGCCTTAAGCAATTTCCACCCTTTGTAAGTAACCTCGGCCTTGACACCTGTCGATCCGCATTTGATCTCCCAATTCGAGAATGCAGTGGGTTTTGTGCTGGGAAAAAGAACCCGCCCTATAATACCGCAATGCTAGCCTACCAACGCATTCACGCGTCCTCAGACAAGGCCAATCTCGGCGAAACCCACCATCCTCTCTCGCCGAGGTAGCAGACCATCGCTGCAGTCCTTCAGCGACACTTATCCACTCCAATTTCACTACACGCTGTCAACTAAATATTGAAGAATGCGTCTCGATCATATCTATGGTACTGTCAAAATTGACAGTCGATGCATCTCTAGTCTGTATCATCTATCCTTACTTAGTAAAATTTACCTGCCTCTACCTGCTGGAATCAATTATGAATACGAAGTCAAATTGCATACTTTTCAAGTATCCCTATATCATACTTTTCAAGTATCCCTATATCTGAGTAAATTAGAGCTAGTGACCGTAACAGTACACGCTGCAGTAGTTAAGAAGAAGCATGACGTTTATAAACCGAACGTTATGATGATATGAGCGTATTTATTAGTCATCACCATAACTTTTTGTTCAGTATCCATACGTTGTCCAGACGTCTTGCTTGTCTGGTAGCCCCTTATTCAGGGCGTAAGTAGCCGTTTTTACTAAGTTTCAGAACGTATCATATTAAGTTTTGTTGAGTGTCATCATCTATACCGCGATAGTCTTGTCCTCCAGAATTAATCTCCTCCAATCACCACGATTCTGCTGCCTCGTTCGCCAGTTGATTACTCCCAGCAAGGATCTGCTGTCAGCTTCTATAGTGCCTTACTTCCTCGGTCTTCCTGCTGAATGCCTACCTTGTGGTCTACCCTCCAATGTTCTATTGGGTAACCGGCTTCTACATGGCTCCCCCATTGCAGTTTGCGTAACTTGACGCAAGCGGACACTGGTGGTGTGTCAAATAATTCAGACAACTCATTGTTGTAACGTAGTCTCCCCTCTGTTTCTTGTTTCACTGAGCGGTAGATTTTCCAGAGAACTTTGCGTTCAAATATATCCACTGCCTTTTCGGATCCACACGTCAGGGTACATGTTTCACGTCCATATAATAGCAAAGATTCGACTAGTGATTTCTAAATACAAAGCTTCTTTTGCCTGACCACAACTCTGGACTTCCAGTCTCGTCCATTTCGGTGCCTCTTCTTTTCAAGTTGGCGCCAAGATATACAAAATTATCCACACTTTCAAGGTTATACTCGCCTACGGTTAAGTTTCGTCGGACTGGAGTGTTCTTTTTTTTGTGGTACGGAGGTGAATGCCCGTTAACGCACAGAGTGTGGGACTCCCATGTTCGCAAGATGGACTACCCACAAAACCCCCCCTGTCAACCTGAGAACCTAGCCTGGAACCGTTTGGCACATTACTTCTGGCCAGGTCTCATTTTGTTACGCCACGAGGCGCCTTCAAGCTAGGGGATCCCTCTTCTAGTGGAAGGGAAGAGGGGAAGAGGAAGTGCCAGACAAGCGATCCCCCAGCCTCAACATCCTCGGCTTCAGTGAGTCCCTTTTATCTTTTAGGAGTCCCCGAGCATAATATGCCACCTGGTCCCATTTGTCAACCTATTCGAGAATCACATCGACTATATTATCCGGAGTGAGCTTTCCCGTCTCCCTGTGGAGGGCTCTTCGCAGCCTGTCCCATTTTATGCACACAAAAAGTGTGTGGCAGGCATTGTCTTCCTCTCCTGGGCAATACTAACAATCGGAGGACTGCGACTTACCAATCTTGTGCAAGTAAGACTGAAAACACTCATGCCCGCTCAAAAGCTGGGTCAGATAGAAGTCTGTCTCCCCATGCTTTCGATTTAGTCACGGTCTCACATCCGGGATGAGGCGCGCAGTCCACCTTCCCTTCGTGAAATTCACCCAAGACTGCTGCCAATCGTTGAGTGAGCCCTGTCTCTCTCGCGGACAACCATCTCCCTCGCATCCTCGTTTCGACGCAGATATATAGAGCGGCGCTCCTTGCAAGGAGTGTTCTTTATGTAGTATACTAGGTTTATACGAGGTGTGTTCAAAAAGTATCGCGAATTTTGAATTTTCGCGGGTTACGTATATTCGAATTTCGATGTATCAAATTTTGTGTGAAAAACGAAATTAAGTGCGCGGATGCATTCCGAATGTTGACTGTGGCATACGGAGAAGCTACCTTGGACCGAAGCAACGTTTATCGGTGGTACAAAATGTTTTTAGAAGGCCGAGAAGATGTGAACGACGAAGAGCGTGCCGGACGCCCGAGAACTTCAACAACAGACGAAAAAATTAATGAAGTGGAGAAAATGGTATTGGCCAATCGTCGAATCACCGTTAGAGAAGTTGCTGAGGACCTAAACATATCGATTGGCTCGTGCCATTCGATTTTTATCAACGATTTGGGCATGAGACGGGTCGCCGCGAAATTCGTACCAAAATTGCTCAATCGCGACCAAAAATAGCAACGCATGAGCATTGCTAATGAGATGTTAAACTCTGTCCGCGACGAACCAAATTTGCTCCAGAGGGTCATAACTGGTGACGAATCGTGGGTTTATGGTTATGACGTGGAAACCAAAGCTCAATCATCTCAATGGAAGCTGCCGCATGAACCAAGACCGAAAAAAGCGCGCCAAGTTCGGTCGAATGTGAAAGTTTTGCTGACAGTTTACTTCGATTGCAGGGGCGCGGTGCATCATGAGTTCTTGCCACAGGGAAGAACGGTCAATAAGGAATATTGCCTGCAAGTTATGCGCAATTTGCGCGAAGCAATCCGCCAGAAACGCCCGGATTTGTGGGAGAAAAAAAATTGGCTTTTGCACCACGATAACGCCCCTGCTCACACATCGTTGCTTGTGCGCGACTTTTTGGCCAAAAACAACACACTAATGATACCGCAGCCACCGTCTTCCCCAGATCTGGCCCCCTGTGACTTTTTCTTGTTTCCTAAACTGAAGAGGCCCATGAAAGGACGACGTTACGCTACGCTTGACGAGATAAAGACGGCATCGAAGGAGGAGCTGAACAAGATTAAAAAAAATGATTTTTTGAAGTGCTTCGAAGATTGGAAAAACCGTTGGCACAAGTGTATAATATCTCATGGAGATTACTTTGACGGGGACAAAATAGATATTCATGAATAAATAAATGATTTTGAAAAAAAAACAAAATTCGCGATATTTTTTGAACACACCTCGTATACCTCATTTCTGTCTAGAAGTATTTTAACAAAATACACTTGTATCTAACTGTTTGAATTAAATATGAATTTAAAAGTCAAACTCAATATTTTTTAAATATCCATAAGTCTAAGTAGACACAACCTTTTCGACACAAGAGTGATTGAATGTAATGACATTTGAAGCCATTATTTCCTGCTGTTTTCACGCCTGACACCGTTGCATGCAACCATGATTCAACTGTATTTCATCCAAGCAAAAGGAGTTTTATACATTTTTTGAAACTTCTCAGTTTCAGATTGAGTTCTGGGATTGAAAGGGAGGGGGGGGGGGAGAGTGTTTCGTGGGTAGACCAGAAGCCATGTGCGTCGGGGACCCCCTCCCCTCACGCTTTGGGGCTTTATTATTTTTTTTTTATTTTACGATTTATCTAATAGTTTCAACACAAATACGAGTAAGTGAAGATTAATATTTAATGAATTATTCCCGTAAAATTTCATGAAAATCGACTGTCAACTCATATTTTGAAAAGTTATATTCGAACAATATGTAATTTAATACAAAAAAAAAACAAAAGGATCATAAGAGTATAAGCCGATCATTTCACACCCAACCCAAAACAAAAAAAAAACGTTATCCTTTTATTTATTTTTTATTCAATTCTTGTCAATGATTTATTCACAATATAATTTACTTTATCTTCCGTTCTCAAATACTTACACAATAGCGTGCATGCTGTATTAAACAATGCTCGTTAATTTCACTCATTCACAATGTAAATTAAGGACACAATATGTATAAATTTTTTCCATCCACTTAATTTCCAAACACGTGAATAATTAAATTTGCTTTCTTTTCATTAACTATACGCAATCGTTCATCATGCATTTTGCAAATGTGAAAAAGGCAAAATCAACATAAAAAATTGAATCATCTCTAGAGCAATGCATACGAACATGTGTGTACTACAGGAAATGAATATTTTTTTCAGTTTTAATTTCTTAAATTCTTATCCGTTGTCTCTTTTCTATCTCTCTCGCTCTCTCATTCATTCTCTATTTCTCTTCAGTTGCTCATATGGTGATTTTTCATACGTTTCGGAATGAACCAATTTTCGGTTATATTTCCAATTCATTTATATTTTCACGCTCACTTTTATATGATTTTTGGTGCTTTTGGCCCCCTCTCTCTTTCTCTCTCTTCGCCTGGTTCGCTTTGTGTCTCTGCAGTTTTACAATCCACTTCCGAGACATTTTTCCGGTGATGGAGCGAAATTTATTCAGGATGTTTTAAAATTTATACTTGCTGATTATTATATAGTGTGTGTCCATTTAAAAATGCAAATATGCTAAAAATGAAACATAAAAAATCCATGGAAAAATGTCTGAAAATTGAAAATCGAGGTTAATTGTGGGAGAGGAATGGATTCAAGGGAAAAATCGGTAGCTCTTAACGCATAAAGAAAATCAAAAAAATTTTGGATGTATACCAGCAATATGGACGTATTTCAAGTATGGCAATAAATTGAAATAGTTTTCAATAATTCTCGGATATTGTACAATTAAGGATATAATTTCCCGGAAAAATTGAAAACAGCAGACTAAATACCGGAATTCACATTTGGAATTAACACAGCGTATAAAATAAAAGATTGCCTCTCATTATAAATGGAAATAAAACGCTGGATTATGAAATGAATAGACCATTGTTACTTTTTTAGGTCTTACTTGATTGCATTATCGCGGAGGTATTCGGTGTCTATGCATTATAGGCAAAAGAGCAGCGCCAAGACTGTTGGTGTGCGTTTGGAGTTGGGAATCAACTTCAATCTGACACCAGAGGCTTCAATAAATTTAAACTTTATTGTAAAGTGTCAGGCGAAGCCCGGTCCCACACACACACACTCAACTACACGATGACAAATGAGAGGCACGGCAGTGACCAACTAACCGCCGACCGCTGAAGACGCATCGTGCTGCTATATCCTTTGAATATATCAAAGATTATTCTTGTATAATCATTAACCTTAATAAACAGTTATATTCTCGGGAAGACCCAATTACTTTCTTTTCTTTACTTTTATTTCATATCTTCGTGCATATTTAATGATCAAGACCTACTCTCTTCCTGACATTTCAGAAGTGGGATCATTGTGCTCGAAAATTGTGAAATATCGTGTATCATAATACGTGACGCATATAATGTCCGATATGGAAAATTTTCGCGATTTAATCGTGCAGGAATTACGCGAAAAGTGCCGCGTATATGGATTGTGGTCGTCGGGAAACAAGTTTGATCTTGTTCAACGCCTTGTCGATAACGCGTAATCCAAAGCGAGTATAAGTGAGACGGACGATACTCTTATCGAGAGAGTTCGGGAGTTGGAGCAATCAGTACGACAGCTGTTGGTACAAAACTTGACAATGGAAAACGCACACGAAGCTGTGCATGTGCCACATAGCGCTTCTACTCCGATTATCCGTCCATCTCACAGCCAGCCATATGCGAGTGGTGGCTCTGCCATTGAATGTACACCGTATAAGTATATTTTATCGCCGCCGCTCACAACTCAGCCGTCTACGCATACAACGGCTCCGACTGTGACATCACCGAATTCAAATACCACGATTCCGGCGGTGAAATATGCCGCTGCTCTTGTCAGTTTTTATTATTCTCAAATAGCACCGCTATCATTTGAATATTCGAGTCCGCCGAATCCAGGAACATATATCGCTGTCGTTCGAGACGTGATTGAAGTGTTGCCGGACTTTAACCCTTTCGCGGAGTGTTCATTGAAATCGGAACAATTCGTTCATCGCGTATCGCAGCTTAAAAACGCGTACGGTTGGAGCGAATAGGTTGTATTGTTGGTGATATACTCTAAATTAAAAGGGCCCGCGAAAACGTGGATAGACAGTTCACCTATTTTTAATTCGTGGCCCGAATTCATGTCGAAATTTTTGTCGGATTTTCCGGTAGCAACTAATGTCGCTGATATACACATCGAAATCGCGGAAACTAAATGGAGTTGGTTCAAAACTATAAAGTACCATCGTTGGGCAGAAAGGGTCAGTTACCCGATCAGGCGATTATTAAATATTTTATTCGTGGTTGCGTTGATACGGATTTCTCACGCATTGCATCTACTCAACCGTTTGTGTATTGTCATGAGCTGTTGGCGACAGTACACTTATTATAGTGAATATAGAGAAAGGCACGAAATACTGATTCTCGTTTCGCAAATACGAAAATTGAAATGTCGTCTCCGCCGCTGAAGAAACAAGAAAAAAACGGAAAACCGCTTTTTTTTAATTGTTTCAATCCTTGACACATTTCCATCCGTTGTCCGCTTCCACAACGTCGGGAGCGATGCACCGTTTGCCTCTGCACTAATTATAAAACGAGCGAATGTCCGGAACGATCAAATTAGCCAAATGCGAAAACGTTTGAAATCCAAACTAAGGCCTCCGTGTGTGAGCCATCCGAAATAATTAAAGTCCTCAAAACTAATGGATACGAAGTTTCTTCGTTTAAAGGCCCTGGTAGCAACCGAACATTGATTAGAGAGTCGTTCGCACTGAAAATTGGAAGTGCCGACTCTTGTGACATATCGATAAATGGATTCGCCGGAGGTAACTATCGATGCAAAAATAAAATTAATATCGAAATCGAAATCGATGGCAATTTGCGCGAAATTGACGCTCTTGTGATTTGCGATCGCCACCTGGAACACGACATTTTATTGTGACGTGATGTTCTGTGCCCGCGAGAGAATTGTTTGTTGACTCGTGGTCAAAAATATTGGATTAAGAATGAGAACAATCTAAACGTGGGCACATCATTAACGAACAACAAACGCCATAAATTAGAGAATATCTTGGTCAAGATTTGCAACGAATATTTATGAATTGGGGAAATGTTCTAATTATAAAATGATCATCTCGCTTAAAACCGATCAACCCGTTGCATTAACCTTCGGCATACAACGTGAAAAAAACTCCTCACCCATACAACGTGGGGTTAGATTTACCCCATAAAATATTGTTTCTGTTCTGTGCATGTATTGAATAGAACGTGCTCAACCATGGTTTTTTTGTTCTCAGTGTTCATAAACTAATAAAAATACTCAAAAATATGCTTTTAATCAACATTAATTGAAAAAAAATACAAAACTTTCAAAACTCTTGCAAAAAATCAACTTGATGTTCTTGTGTCGGAAAAATCAAATATATTTTTTTTTATGTAAGAATATATTATTTTCATTTCTTTAAATAAAATTACACATATTTGGCTTTATTGAAAAAAGTACAACCAGATCTTTACGTCAATAAAACTAAGACAACTCGCTCCTTAAATCAATACAATTTTCGCACAACAGTTTCGTATGTTCTTTACATATAGGAACATTACAGCTGAAGCAGCCATTGACAGTCTTCCTGTCTTTGCTCCTTGGACAGAATGAACATCTTTGTGATGTTCTTGGTTGCTTTGGTGCTGGTCCTGGGACTTCTTGATTCAAAATTTCATGCACGCGTCTTCTTATATCACGTGGCATATGAGGATTGTCTTTCCTTTTCCTGATATGGTCTTCAAGCAATCAAAGTCCCAAGCGCTTGATAAATTCCCTTCTAAGGTTGGTCTTATTCTGCTCAATACCGTTGTTTATTTGATATACGATGAAGGAGTTTATACCAGCATGGTTTAACATTGAGAAAAACACCGTTAGAGGCCAGCGTTTACTGTTACGGGAAACATCATGCGTTCGAGCCAATTTATCGACGACATCAACGCCACTTTTTGTCGAGTTATAAAAGGTTATAATAGCTGGTTTTCTTTGGTCACCGCTTTCTGGATCCACCTCGTTATCATGATGTAAGGAAGACATCATATTTACGCACTTTCGTGGCTTTGGTACGTAAGAAACAATGGTAATATCTTTTTGAAATCCAAAAAGAGAAGATTTTTCTTCACGTTTAGCTTTGAATTGAGGTGGAAGGCACGCTTTGTTTGATCTTAGTGTACCAACAGCAGTCAATTTGTGGCTCTGGAGCAAGTTTTTAGCAACTTCGTAGCTCATGAAGAAGTTGTCCATGGTGATGTTCCTTCCAGATCCTGATACACATCTCACCAAACGATCTACTACATCAAACGGCTTATTACTAACCGCATATGGGCTATTGTCAGGCTGTTTCCCACAGTAAATTTCCAAATTCAACGTATAAAACGTTTTGGCATCTGCGAGAGCATAAATTTTTAATCCATATTTTGCCGGTTTGGAAGGAATATATTGACGAAAAGAGCACTTTCCTCGAAAACTTATTAGTTCTTCATCTAACGTCAAATATTCAGACGGTGTATAGGCATCCTGACAGGTTTTAACGAACTTGCCAAAAATATCTCGAATTGGTGTCAAGCGATCTATAGCAACTCTTGCCGTTCGAGTTAGTGCATCATCGAATCTCAAACTGTTGACCAAGAATGAAAATCTTTGTCTAGACATCGTTTGTCTAAATATTTCGATTCCAGTGCCATCGTTACTCCACAAATCGATTAAACTTTGTCTGCCGGACCTAAATAAGCCTGCCAAAAACAAAAGTCCAAAAACGGCTTTCAATTCTTCCTTGTCAGTTTCCTTGTATGACGAAGTGGAAGGATTGTTAGCAAATCTAAAAGAAATCTTCTGGTTTGTATATTTCAAAACCATATCCACAATTTCTTCTGTAAAAAAATCTCGAAACATTCCACTTGGGTTTTCTTATCTCGAGCAATGCGTCTACATCCAGGCAAATGCGTAATTATATTTTCCCTTCTTGTGCGTACATTGGTCCTTTGTTGCGACTCAAACCATTTTGTCTTCCCATCTTTGCCAAGAAAAAATGGTCGAGACGTTGATGGCACGTTATGCAAAGATGGTTCTGTAAATGTTTCATCATCTTCCACGTCCGTATCACTGCATGCGTCAGATGCCTCGCTAATGTGGTCTGATTCGCGATCACTTCCGGTTTGAAACAGTTCTTCATCTGACAAAGAATCAGTTTCCTCCAACAAAGCCGCTAAAATTTGATATCCGATAAATTCGTGGCCATTTTCAATACAATCTACCTGTAATGTCAAAAAAAATGACGATAATAGTGCAACTAACGGGTAAACACATAAATCATACATACCTTTCACTAAAATTATTTTGAATTTCAACAAAAACTAAGTTTTTCAAATAATACTTTGAAATGCTTTGCTCAAGCTCATAGACTTACTGAATGATTTCACAGGATCCATAACTTTTTATATTGTAGGCTTTTTCTTATCCCCTAAACATTTCTTCAGAAACATTAAAAACTACAAAATACTTTATCTGTTATAATCCTGGGTACTATAAAGTAATTAGTGTAGCCTTTAGCACAGATCCCTGCAGGGCCTTTGAGATACAAACAACCTCATAAAGCAATAAAAAAAGGATATCACATTGCTTTATACATAAAAACCTTCTTGAAAAATACAAAGCAATATAAAAAGGATAATAGATGTACCGAGGGTCAAGAATCTAAGCAATTTAATTGCCTCAGTATCCGACTCTAATGACACTTTTTTGCCACGTACCGTACAACGTGGGGTCAAAAATACCCACAACCTCATTGTTGCGACTGCCTGCACCGCAACATTGCTAGCAGCACTTATTTAGCACTGTCAATTGATGCACCAACATTCAACCGCCAGCTAATGTAAAATTCAATACATTTGGTTGTGTTTTACATAAGATTTGACGCATTTCAAAAGTCTTGGGGTTAAAATAACCCCACGTTGTATGCCGAAGGTTAAAACCCTACCGGCTTCCGTATGCAAAAAGACAGATTGTCGACAAATTGATCGCCGAGCTTTTGGATGCGAATATTATACGGCCGTCCGATTCTGCATACTCCTCCCCAATCGTTTTGATCGACAAGAACAATGGAGCGAGCCGTTTATGCGTTGATTACTGATATTTGAATAGTGTTACGATAAAACAACGGTTCCCGATGCCAAATCTGGAGGACCAATTATGCAGCTGTCCGGACATAAATATTTTACGGTTCTGGATTTGAGGATGGGATACCGTCAAATAGAAATGGCTGAGAAATCAAAACAATACACCGCATTCGTGACGTATAAAGGGCATTATGAATATAACAGCATGCCTTTCGGGCTCGTTAATGCGCCTGGGGTCTTCCAAAATCTTGTAAATTAAATTGTTTCTCGAATGAACTCTGGAATGAACTCGAGTAAGGATGTGGATGGTGGGTTAAATTCACTTGGAAAATTTTTCGAACACTTGGACACCTACAGAGTAACGCTGCGGCTAGATAAATGTAAATATCTGACCGATTATCGGGGACACGTTGTGAACGAAGACGGAACTCGACCTAAGAAGGAAAAAGTTGCTTCTATTTCGAATTTCAAACCCCCAACCAACATCACCGTAGTGAGGAGATTCTTAAGTCTCACCGGGCTTTTTTCGAAAGTTTGTGGAGGATTATTCGTTAATAGTGAAACCACTGACGCAGTTGTTGCGACAATCGGAAGATGCCAGCAAACCGTTTGTATAGGGCGACGAGCAGCGAAATTCGTTCGAACAACTTAAGAATATCTTGTGTAACGAGCTGGTGCTAACATTGTTTGATATTAATGCCCATCACAAAATTCATACGCATGCCAGCACAATTGGACTCGCTGGTGTACTCTTGCAATCAAGCGATAGTAAAGGCTGGAAGCCTGTCTTTTACTATAGCCGCCACTGTTCAGCAGCGGAAAGCGTTTATCATAGTTATGAGCTTAAAGTGCTCGCCGCCGTTGAGACATTGGATCAATTCCGAGTTTATATTTTGGGAAAGTGCGTCCGAGTTGTAACGGATTGTTCCGCCGTTGCTCGGGTGAAAACGAAAACCGAATTAAAACATAGAATTGCCAGGTGGATGCTGCGATTAATGTAATACGATCCTTAAATTGTACACCGACCGGGAAAACGACTCGCTAATGTCGACGCTCTGAGTCGTCCTCCTGATTTAGCACCCCTTAAACCTACAGTTGCTGGGCTAGTTTGCCGGATGACCAGCTTTGACACATTATAGCCGTTCTTATGAATGAAGAAAAAGACGTGCGAATGAAACAAATAAAAAACGATTTCAAACATAACCAACACCGACTGTTCCGGAGAACTGATCGTGGACTCAAATTAGTAGTGCCTAAATCGATTAGATTTCACGTAGTGCAGAACTATCACGACAATTGTGGTCACTGCAGTGTCGACAAGACTAAAGAATGCCTCGAACAATATTATGGGTCTCCGAAAATGCGAAAGTTTGTGAAAGACTATATCGCTGCGTGCGTGAACTATTCTTATTATAAGTCGCGTTCAGGAAAACTAGAAAGACGTTTATACTGTGATGAAATAATGTCTTAACCTTCCGACAATTTCATATTGACCATTTAGGCCCTTTCAAACTTTGTAAAAAGGGGAAATTTTACATTCTGGCAATTTCCGACGCCTTTACTTAATATAAAGTGGTGAAAGCCGTGCGTAATACCTCGACACAGCCAGTCTTAAATGCGTTAGCGGGATTGACAAGTTATTTTGGTTTACCGCAGATTATAGTATCCGATCAAGGTACCGCTTTCACGTCCCGAAATTCGCTTCGTTTTGCAATTTGCATAATATTAAACATAGTACGGTTCCGGTCTGAACTCCGCGAGCTAACGGCCAGGCGGAGCGTGCAAATCAGGCTACTCTATCATATTTGGCTACCACCGTTGAAAATGAAAATAATTAGGACGAACTCTTACCATCACTTCAGTGGGCTGTAAACTCACAAAAAAACTCTACAACGGGTTTTAGCCCGAACAAAATCATCTTTGATTTTAAATTAAGAGATGTAACAAGCAACCAACTTATCTCATTTCTGCAAGACGCCGTTATATCAACAACCAAAAACAATTAAATTGATATTCGAACCAAACGCAATCAAGCCTTGTGGTGGTGAGAGCTGGTGAGAGGCACGGCAGTGACCAACTAACCGCCGATCGCCGAAGACGTACTGTGTTGCTATATCGTTTGAGTATTTCAAAGATTATTCTTGTATAATCATTAACCTCAATAAACATTTATATTCTCGGAAAGACCGAATTACTTTCTTTTCTTTTCTATTATTTCCTATCTTCGTGTATATTTAATGATCAAGACCTACTCTCATTCTGACAAAATCCATCACACCCCTCGCCTTTAACATACTAGTATTCACAAGTCATCAACAGTAGCTGATAAATGTTTTTATGTTTGAGCATAACTTTTCGAGTACAATTCAGTTCCCGACTGACTTTTCTTTATTACACCCACTGCAATCTTTATGCCTTTTTACAACAACAATCATTCTATCCACCAACTAAAAAAATATCAATTTCACCTGCGGGGTCGGAATAGCATTCTCTTCCGACCGAAATGCCGGAACTATCGAGCAAGTAAAGCTTTGAACCGATCTCCGGCATCACTGTCTGGCCAAGACTCTTCTACCCTCAGACTTCGCTACCAACTGATTGATCCAATCCGCCAACCCTTTGCTCCAATAATCCGCTTCCATTCAGAGTTAACGCGATTGAAGTTTATTGCACTTCAATCCCGTTCCCTCTGTTAATCTTTCAGCTTTCGCCAAATGCAATAATTCGAATTGCATGTATGATAATTTGCATATGACCATGATAATGCTTAGCTAAATGCAAATCATCATACAGTCAGAACTATTTACATCGGACGAAACTAAAAAGATGTTTTTGAATCGGGGGGACTCGAACCCTCGGACCTAGCAGAACCCCAGATTGGGGGTCCAGCGTAATACCACCCGAACGCATTTGTTGGTGTTGCGTAGGTGAATATTCGCACCATTTGCTGACATTTCCTTCGTCCGTCAGATGCACATTAATGCCCAGCGATAGAATGCTTGCATTCATTTCACTGTAATGGGCGGTTTGTTATGCGATTACTAGTATAAGCATTATAAAGGGATTAGGAGATATAATTAGTTCACGATTGCTGTCCCATTGCAATGAATGAATGGGAAAATAAGTGGAATTACTAGGAGAAAGAGTTAAGTTTAGTTTGTTAATCAACTAAAATACAATAGTGAAAAATTGAAATTTATTTGAGGAAAAGGGAAAGTCATGATTTATGTTAGTGGTAATAATAGGCGAAATTATAAGTGGTGATAACAATAGGCTAAGGAAGGGAGATACATAAAAAAAAATTTTTTGTGCTCAAGTAGTCTAGAACCTGATATTTATAAAGTTCGGTTCTAATGCACAAGAAAATGCTGGCAACGGCCGGGATTCGCGACAAGGTACCTGGTTCGAATCACATTGGTGGCAACGAGATTTTTTCGATAGATTCTTTGAACGGACTATAACTCCGTTTAGTTATGTTACGTACTGGTTTCAAATCAGAACGTATCGCAGCTGGGTGGACGGACATACGGCAAACGCGTGGTACTGACCATATTACCTTGTTGAGTGCAGATACCTTCGATCAAGATAATGAGATATTCTAACTATCTCTGAGCAAAGTCCCGGAAGGGGGCTGTAGTGCTAAATTAAAAAAAAATCTAACCCATGCCTCATGGAACACCCGGCAGATAGACTTCCATTGAGCTATGAGACCCCCTTTTGACCATTCCGCCGCGCTACATGCCCTTCGTTTCTCGTCGCCACCTCCACCCAGAAATAATCCTTGTAGCAACAGGTAGTCCCGCTGTTTTTAATAGGAAAGGTTTCCTATGTGGGTATAATAATTTTCCCCGTGTACTAATGCTTTGACCTAATGCCATGAAAGATACCTCCTACTGTTATGGATCATATGAACGTTGGCTTATCGAACGCAGAAATCAATATTCACTAATAACCTTTCAAAAACTCACCTATCGTTCTTAGAATTTCCAGGAAGATCCCTGAACTGCAACAAGATGGTCTTAACGCTAATTAAAAGTAGATTTGAAACCGCATTCCCAATTCGGCGATAGCAAATTGTTACAATTTCTATGAATGCATTTGTCAGCAACGATTGAAACTAATTTTCAAGAATTTACAACAACGAAATTTTCATACGATAAACTCACCACAAAGTAGCAAATTATTTACATCGCCAGCAAAAATAACTCAAACCAGAACCCGCGGCGCGTGCGGTAGAAATTGATGAGGTCAACTCGAGTCCTATATGTCACGTGGGGTTTTTCCGCTGATTTTAACGTGTACATACATATGTATGTCAATAGGAAAATGAATTGTGCAACACATAGGAGTACTCATTTACATTATGAACACACAGTACGGTGGTTAAACCAGCGGCAAAGCCAACAAAGCACATAACAGTAAAATATTATGTAAAAAAAAAACAAAAACAAAAGCAAAAAAAATTTGCAATTCTGAGCTGACTAACGAGTTTTTCCAATCAGCAAATTTATTTTTAGTAATTTCAATGTTTCAACTGACCAAGCTTACCAAACCATTAAAATAGCTTTGATGTGTTCATGAACGTCAGTGGATCCCATTCATAAATTGCAAATGAATTCTGCATTTATTTATTCCAATTCAGAATAAATTCATTATTTACAGAATGAATGTATAATTTATTAAATACGGCAAATAAGCAAAAAGGTAAAGCGATTATTTTTTCTCTTCTCTCCTGTCTGCACTCTCAACAACGCAGGAATTAATCCGTTTCCTAGGATTTGCTATTCTAGTCTCATCAGTTGGATTTTAATTGATCATTATCATGGAAATGCGCCAAACTAGGCCAAACAAGCTTTTGATTGGCATTGACGGCGAAATTGAGTGTTTTGTTTGAATATTCGGAAACAATCGTTAATAAGACATCAAAAGAAATGTAAAAGATTTCATCAACGATTCATGAGAAATTAATTGCGCTACTTCCTACACTCGCAATGAAGAACCAAATGAGACATTCAAATGAAATTATCGACTATCTGTAGCTCCCGATACTAATGAAAATATATTTCCACTAATTAATTCATTAATTAATGTTACAAAGCTGTCTTTTGTTTTGTCTTGTTCGTTTCATCTCGCTCCCAAGCGTGAAATTCCAAAACTTCTCAACACCAAGTATCCTGCGAGAGCGAGTACATCCATTCAAACATTTGAAGATCTAAATTCTATCTTTGCGTTGTTGTTGTTGGTGGTGTTGTTCTTTTCGAGTCCCACGTTAAAATGAATCTAAAATCTAAATGATAAAATATGTAATGTAAATTTTCATTTGCAAGTATGTAGTTGGAAAGTTTATTTTAGGCAGGACGAGAAGATGGAGAGTAATGACTTTATGAAATGAAGAAGTTTATGAGGTTTATAGGGAAGGGAGATGGCGGCGATGCTCATATATTTCCAAGGATCTACTCATAACGACTGTCATGCAATTATCTATCATTGAAAAGTCATTTGTTTGTTTCCCTTTGTGTGTTTCGAGATATTTTATTAAATACAAATGTTCGTTTGAAAATTTTGGCAAATGATGAATTTTAATTATGTGTGGAGTGGGACAGAAGGAAATGAATTTGTAGAATCTACATGGAGCATATATTTTAAGGATTGCTCCTTTTGCGATTAAAATTGAATGGAAATGCTGAAAGAGAGCATCCATGTGTATCGTTGGATTGTTTATGCATGTCTGAAATTGGATTCGCGATTTATGAAATTTTCTCTCTTTAAAGACCAACTTTTAAGTTAGGTGCGTATAGAGTTTAAGGAAAGCAGGATTGAATTTCCGCATGGCATATTCCGGTGAAAATTGTTTCAAATATTAGAGTTAATAGGAATCCCAGAAAGCTAGCCTAAACTCAACCAAATCGATTATGTCAAAATCCGAATTTGAGAACAATAATACAAAAACCGTGAGTCTAATCCATTCCGAGGCTCATCTGCAGGAACAACGGATACCGAAGAAGGTATTCGCTGGGAGAACTGAAAGCCGGAGACCAGTGGGGAAACCTAGGAAACGCTGATTTGACTCGGTCGATGAACACAGTTCATCGCTGCTCCGATTTCGAAATTGGAGGACGCGGTCAATGGACCGAGACAGTTGGAGGCACTATTTGCAGGAAGCTAACACCCGAGAAGGGCTGTAGTGCTAAGAAGAAGAAGAAGAATACTAAAACCGTTTGTTTCATCAGCAAATTCTGGTTCGATCCTCTCTTGAAATCTTTTGAAAATAACTAAAAAATCCGTTGAATTTTCAACGAATTACTCAACACTGCCATCTACCGCCGTTTGGATTGCTATGAATTTTCTCTGCGGGCTTAGTTTTAATGCCTTCGTGTCCCCCAATAGCATTTATAAAAATTCAATTCAAAAAATATTTGCTGTCGCTTGGGTTTGAACCACGAAACCTGCTATTATGGACAATACAAGGTCATCGCATAGCAATGTGATCATCCAGTACTTATTCTGCAATTGGTTCGATATGTTATTTCCATTGAAACTTAGTTATCTCCTTCAAAGCTCTCACTTAAGTAGTCACTAATAATTTTCACACCACAGAAAGGAGATTGAAAGAGCTGAAAGTTTGCCCGCATCGATTAAGCCCCTGTCTAGAGCAGCATTGTTTCTAACTCAATGAATTCAAAATCATTCAGCATCTGTTGTTGATTTTTACATATAATTTTGATCGTTGTGAAAAAGTTTTCTTCAGCCAAGTGTAGCGACTGAAGAGCATACACTGTGTGCATTGGCTCCCTTGTTCGAATCCGGATTATGTCCCATTTTCGCTTCGAATGAGCGGGGCATCCTTTGGGCACCGAGCTTCCGTTCGACTAGTTTGTAGCCCAGACCCCAGCTTACGGAAGCGCTTGCTCGTCGACTTGCATGCAGCTTTTCTGATTCATGCAACATTCCGAGTCTGTGTGCGCTTTGCCTCTCGGCGAGGTTTTGTGTCCTTCCCTTCGTTTTTAAGCTATTTCAGATGTCCACCAATAGACTGGAAGCTTGCCGTGTTGGGGTCTTCAATATAGCATAAAAGTCCTGCAGGCAGACGTGATGATACTCATAGTTGAGCTCACCGCATCCGTAGCTGCTAATCTTCCACTCTCCTGCAAAGCTCCAGATCACGATGTTCATTTCATGACCGCATCGATAAACTTCTGAACGTCCACCTTTCCAGTGTTTCACCCGTCTGGGAATCCGCTTTTGTCTGGCATCTGACAGGGGCATGGCCCACGCAATTGTTTTCGCATGGAAGTCTTCTCCAACGAGTACGTGCCGTTTAGTGCTCGAGACAAAGTCTTCGAGAACGCTAAGTCTAACTTAAAAGAAGAGCAACCTTTCGTTCGGTGTTACGTATACACTAAAGAAAGCTGTTATCACTCACAAAAACTACACAAAGCTATCCTCCGCCCATAGTCCTCCACCTGTAGATGGGCGGTGTTCTGAACCCAAATGGCGGAAGTAACAGAGTCGTCAGAGTTCCATACTGATGAATTTTTTGTATGGTGTGGCTCAGTAAGCAGCTGCAAATCGGCTATCCTTTCCTTTGCAAAGTTGAGGGTATTGTGTTGCGGTGCAAATTTATCTGCAGGACCCGGATGATTGGAATCCTGCTTGACCAGAGCCTTCTTGAATACTCGACACTTCCCTACCCCTAGAATAAGTTTGAAGTCGTCAAAGCTTCCCCCATGCATTGTGTCATTTTGTGGCCCGCTTTACCTCACTTGTAGCCCAGTGAATCTTATCGGGCCCGTTGCATCCTTTTGCATTGTGGTCATAGCCAAGCCACTAAAAGAAGCGGCTAGATACTGCTCGTCGTCCTATCCTGCTGATAATCCTACCGTTTTTTACCTTGCCCTTACTAAGTATTAGTTCTGCTTCATTCCCAGGAAGGCCAGCAATAACCATGCGTTGACCCCTGCTTTTTTTGTTTGGTGAGCCTAAGTTTAGCCCAAAATATGCTAGCTAATTCACGCATAATGGCATCTTCCACCCTGCTCAAATGCGTGGCACAGTTAATGTCCCTGATATCGAACACCGCCATCGGTTCGAGCGAGGCTATTGTAGCGCTTTCTCTGAGAGCCTTTTTAACTACATTACAAAAAGAGTCCTTGTTCGTTATGTCGGACCTAAATCCCACCAGTGGATCATATGAGTTGGGTAGGCCGTACTGCTCTAATTGCGGTTTGCACGTTGCTCGGCTTAACTGCTGACTTTATCTCTCGGAACATGTGCATAGGATCTACCGTCGGTAGGTTTCATCACCGGAGCTTGCTTTAGAGGTTTGCGCCGATGATTGATGCTAGATTGACATACCCTCGATTTTTCGACGTGGCTAGCTTCTTAGAAAGAATCGTTTCGTTCGTTCGCCGTTCGCAGGAGTTTTTTGGCTGCCTTAGACAATACCAGCTGGAACTCCTCATTTGGAATGGTATGCATCTTAGCGACCTCATCCTTTCTCCTCTTTTCCTTCATTTTCAATTGAACTGTATGCACCCTTCTTGCTTGTGGTAGCGGTTCGGATGACTGGCATTTCTTCCAGTAAGTCGGCCTTTTGTTCCGCCTCTACTTCCTACCACTTGTAGTTAAAGTGTCCAATGCAATCTAAGAGTTCTTCGAGGGCTAAAACAATGTTTGTGATGTCCTTGCTTCCGCTTTTTTAACGTTGCAGCTCTCCGTTTTTAATCATTTCAGTATCGTTCCTGCTTTTCGCATGCCGCACTTCTACAGAGCGGTCTAGAGTGATCGAGTGGCCCAACGTCTCTCCTAGAAGAAGGCTCTCGGTGCTTAAATCTCTTCTCTCGGTCACTTGAGTGGTAAGAACAAAATCATGCACCAGCACGACCTTGTTCTCCACTGCCCTTGGCTCTACCATTTGCCTTGTTGTTGCAGCTTGATTCGTTCTTTGCTCCTGCCGTTTGGAGCGCTTCGGTGTGCCCATGTTTTTCCTTGCCGGGCCCAAAAGCAGCAATAACGTCCCGTTTTCGTTTCGTTTCGTTTGTCGATGTGTCGTCCGCCTTCGATGATTTTGCCGTGTTGTACGCATAGTATTGATTCTTCCGACGCCAGGATTGTTGGTTTCTCCATGGGAGCATGCGTCATCTTACCTGATATGGTGAAGGCGACCTGGTACGGTGACGGCTGAGTTGGGATCCAAAAAAATTAGCCAGAAGACGTCTTTTAGGTCTAAGCTAGTAATATAGTGAGCCTTAGACTGTCGACTCAAGATACAATCGATCGAGGGAAGTGGATATGCATCCTTTACCATGAAAGCATTAACTCGCCGCGCGTCCAGGCATAAACGGACCTTGTTCGGGCTCACGAAAAATGCTGCCGTAGAATTCAATTATCATACCGGTTCCGTCCCGATAAAACCTTGGAAGGCCCCGGAGTACGTTCGAAGTTTGCACTATTGGATTGAGGATGTAGCTTTCGTTGAGACGGATTCTCGATTAGCGCTGGTCTGGAACTTGTCCCCACAAGGGCGTGTGCCAACCCTCGCATGGCCATCCTGCTCTGCGAAGATAACCATGGAACCAAATAGGCGACTACACACCCGAACGGAGATAGCGGCTCCGAGAGAAGACCCAATAAAACTGGAGCAACCAAAAACCCTTAAAAAGATAAAGAAAATCCAAAAAAAGAATGCAAAAATAACAATAGCGACGACGCAACCATCGGCTGCAGCCACGATGTTAACAGCACATCGGGAGCAGTACTAACGACGACAAAACGTCGATTAATACAAAGACAGTGAAACGGACAAAAACGGAGATTAACAGACAGATTGGTCCAGACTGAGACTCCTGCGGCGTTCGGGCGCAAAAAAAAAATTATGCGAACGCCAGAGCGTCCAATAAAGGAAAAGTGGGAAATTCTGCAGGACGCACCAGACGCGGTGAAAGAAAATAAAAAGAAACTCGAGACTTCGATGATCACTGCTGGGATCGCTATCGAAGCGATTGAAGCAAGGGCTTTACATCCCGAATCACTAAAAAACCATCCAAAAGTCAACGAAACGATTACGGCAGCAAAAGAAACGAGTGACCAGGCAAATAAAGCGATCATGTGTGATTTCATCGCCAAGTCAAAAAGGTGGCGGAAGTACTGCATTCAGAAACAGAAGCCGATAACTTCTCCCAAAGACGATGGCGGCAAAGTACAATTGCCGCCCATCGACCTGAAGAAGAACGGCTATTCCGAAAAGCGGGAGTCGTTCTAAAAAGAATACAATCTGCATGTGACTCGCCAAAAATCACTAAAGCAGTAAGGATTTGGCTCCTTGAACTACAGAAACTTCTAGACCGCATAGGGTACTATCAGAGGAGCTGGTTAAAGGCCGAAGAAGAGCAAAAGGCTAAAGAAGCGCTGGAGGTGAAATCAAGGCACTGCTCGTAAAACCCCAAGATTCTCGATCCTACGCGGAGGTGCTGCGGGATATCAGGGGAAACGTTAGGCCCGGACACTAACACTGCTATTAAAGCAGTACGACCAACGCAGTTGGGCCACATACTGGTCGGATTCGGAGCAGAGGCCGAGAATAAAGAAGCATTCTGCGACGCAGTAAAGAAAGTCCTCGGTAAAAGCGCAACTATAGCCTCGCTCGAGCCGATGGCAACGATCGAAATAAGAGACATTGGCTGCGTCAAGGGTCTGGCCGAGGTGGGAGATGCCATCAAAAGGGAGTTCCCTAGCGTAGCGGCATCAAGGTGAGGCTGACACCAGAGCACCATAGGGAACAACGCATGGCCATATTTGACTTAACCGAAAAGGACGCCGAACAATTCCTGAATAAGGGCAAAGTACGAATAGGGTGGGTTGTCTGTAGGATACGCTGAAGAGCAACGCCTCTTCAATCTTTCAAATGCCTTGGCCAAGGTCACACCGCACAATTATACAAAGGACCCGATTCGAGTTCTCTGTGTTACAAATGCGGTGAAATGGGAATAAAAGAAAACAGTGTTCAAAGGAGGCACACTGTATTCTTTACAAGGATGCTCATCCAAGACATGATTTTGGACACGGCTTGGGATCAGGAAAATGCCGGGGTTTCCAGGAAGCCCTAGCCAAGGCAAAATTAGAATTTCGATGACCCGCATTCTGCAGCTATACCTACACCGCAGTTCAACCACCCAAAATCTGATTGAGCAGTTTACGAGGGACATGAAAGCCGACGTTATGCTGCTGAGTGAGCAACACCATAATAAAATTTCAGCATCATGGTATCTTGACGAAACTGGTACTGCCGCCATCTGGGCTCGAAATAGTGATTTCTAGGCGGTGAGTTGTGGACGTGGGGATGGTTTTGTGCGGGTTCGGCGCTCAGGGACCACCTTCTTTAGTGTAAATCGAACGCTACCGAATCAATATCATCTTTTCGAGCCAAGCTTAATGCTTTGGAGGGCGCTGTCTCAAACGCAGACGGGAAAGTGCTCGTTCGGGGAAACTTCAACGTGAAAGCAATCACATGGGGCATGCCTTAAAAAGATCCGCGGGGAAAACGAGTCCTAGAAATGGCGGCCAGGAAGGTGCTCGTCGTACTCAATACCACCAATACGTCAACCTTCCACCGTATTGGCTGTGAAGGAACCATACCGGACGTGACATTCGCCTCGGAATCCTTAGTACGGAGGATACACAACTGGAGAGTATTAGAGGACTACTCAGCCAGTGATCATCAGTGCATTCTGCTTGAGACCAGTGATGTTGTCTCCCGACGTCCGTGCTCTCGGCTTTCTACAATTGGATGGAACATCGGGACGATGGACGTCGAGACGTTCGTCGAGGTTCTCACAGCAGGTGTACCATTGCAGGGGGCTCCGGAGGGGACGGAAGAACTGGCAGCTCAAGACATGGTGAACTCTACTATGAGCATCGTTATGACTACTTGCTGCGCCTCCATGCCCCGTCGAAGGCCCCGCCACGGCAAGCCCCCAGTGTACTGGCGGTCAACTGAAATCGCTGAAAAGCGAAGGGAGTGTCACAAGCTTCGACGTGAGGCTCAACGGGCGTGGAGCGGTGACGAAGCATGCAACTGGGTGGCAGCATATAAGTCGGCCAGGAAATGCCTTCACAAACTGATCAACAGTAGCAAGGCTCGCTGCTGGCAAGACCTAGTGGATAATGTGAACAAGGATCCGTGGGGCCTTGGCTACAAGCTGGTCATGCGGAAGCTTGGTTCCCTACGGAAGCCTTGTATACATGACACGGATAAGATGGACGCGATAGCGCGGGCACTCTTCCTCGCCCATCCCGTCCGTGTTGACGCTGTCCATTGTGAAACAGCAGTCGAGTGCCCACTCTTCACACAGCTGGAACTGGAGGAGGCGGTCCTCTCATTGAAAGCGAGGAAGGCTCCAGGTCCAGATTGTGTTCCATCTGAGGTGTTGCGGCTCGTCTATCACTATTGTTCTGACTTGCTGCTCAGCACATTCAACGCTTGCCTACGGGACGGGGTTTTCCCGGTACGATGGAAGGTGGCGAGGCTCGTGCTGATCAGCAAGGGGAAGGGAAATCCCGAATCGCCGTCTGCATACCACCCGTTATGCATGCTAGACACGGCTGGGAAAGTGCTAGAGAAACTCATCAAGGGAAGACTCACTGACGCGATTCGTGCTGCTGGGGACCTATCTCCTCGGCAGTACGGCTTTAGAGCAGGACGTTCTACCATTGATGCGATTGCAGGGGTGGTGAACGCGGTCCAAAGGGCAGAGGCATATAGTCGCATCAAGCGACGGATCGTCCTGTTGGTGACACTCGACGTCAGGAATGCCTTCAACTCCGCTAGATGGGTAGATATTCTGGATACGCTGGAAAACTCTTTTCTTGTTCCAGAATATCGAATGCGGCTTTTGAGGAACAACCTTAAAGGACCGAAGCCTGCTCTACGACACGACACAGGGCCAACGAAGGACGGAAATTACATCGAGTGTTGCCCAGGGATCAATCCTTGGTCCGGACCTGTGGAACATGTCTTACGACGGGCTACTGAGACTTGAGATGCCAGATGAGTCGCACTTGGTCGGCTATGCGGATGATGTTGCGGCTCTGGTCGCTGGACGCACCGTTGCACAAGCGCAACTTAGGCTAGGTATGCTAATGCGCCGAGTGAGGGACTGGATGACTGCTCGCGGCCTCAGTTTAGCACTGGAGAAAACCGAAGTGGTCATCTTGATAAAAAAGAAAATCCATAGAGTAAGGATGATCAGTATTGGAGACATATATACAAATCGAATCGAAGCCAGCGGTGAAGCAGCTGGGGCTACTGATCGACTCGAAGATGAGTTTCTCTGAGCAAATCAGGGCAACGGTTGAGAAGGCTTCCTCGGGAATATCGGCTCTGAGTCGACTTATAGCCAACGTAGGGGGACCCAGCCCATCAAGAAGACGCCTCTTGATGAGTGCTGTACGGTGAGTGCTACTGTGCGGAGCAGAGGTATGGGGCGATGCTCTCAGCAAGGATACCGAAAACATTTGGCACAGGTACAGAGAAGAGGAGCACTGAGGATTGCATCTTCGTATCCGACAGTCTCTGATTTGGCGGTGAGAGTGATTGTAGGCGTGATACTTGTCGCCCCCCTTGCTAGAGAGCACCGCACTATTTACCTGCGCCGAAACGAGGATGCGAAGGAGATGGTTGTCCGCAAGGAGAGGTAGCGCTCGCTAAACGATTGGCAGCAGTCTTGGGTCAATTGCACGAAGGGAAGGTGGACTGCGCGCCTCATCCCGGATGTGAGACCGTGGCTAAATCGAAAGCATGGTGAGACTGACTGCTATCTGGCCCAGCTTTTGAGCGGGCACGGGTGTTTTCAGTCTTACCTGCACAAGATTGGTAAGTCACGGTCTCCCGATAGTCGGTTTTGCCCAGGAGAGGAGGACAATGCCTGCCACACATTTTTTGCGTGTATAAAATGGGTCAGGCTGCGAAGGGAACTCTACAGGGAGACGTGAGAGCTCACCCCGGATAATATAGTTGCGGTGATGCTCGAATCGGTTGACAAATGGAACCAGGTGGCACATTATGGTCGGGCAGTCCTAAAATATAAAAGGAACACACAGCTGCGGAGGCGCTGGGACTAGGGGATCGCTCTTCTGGCATTTCCTCTTCCCCTCTCCCCTCCCGCTAGGAAAGGGACTCGCCAGCTTGAAGGCGCCCCACGGCGTAACAAAACGAGACCTGGCCCGAAGTAATGTGTCAAACGGTTCCAAACTGGATTCTCAGGTTTACAGGGGAGGTGTTTAGTGGGTAGTCCAGTCGCGCATGGGAGTCCCACACTCTGTGCATAAGTAGCATTCACCTCCCTACCACAAAAAAAACCGTGAGCAGTTGAAACGACAACGAAAAAAATTCGAGTAATTAATGACAGCTCTGAGTGAATATTCAAATAAGTGAAATATCGCATTTGAACGGCGTGACCGAAGTGAATGTGTAGTAAAGTGACCAAAATTGACTGGTTTTTCTTATTGTTTATCTGTTGCGAAGCAATTTACAGGAACATTCGGTGCATTTATTGGATTTTGGGAGTATTTGCACGCTGTGATTTACAGGTTGCTACGATCAAGGTTCAAGTGTCCAAACAGTGACTAAAAGTGTTAATTTACGAGTATATGTTTATTAATTTTAGAGAAAATAGATAACTTAAAAATGTCTCGCTATCGTGAATGTAATCTTCAATACAAAGTCTTTGTTGGAAATATGAGGTCATCTGCATCGAAATACGAAATTCACAATGCATTCGCGTATTATACACCATTAAAACCTCCATCTGCATCTAAGTGCAATTACGAGAGTGGTTCAAATATGATCGAGACAAATGCTCTGACACGTTTATTTACTATCGAAAAAATTTAAAGTTTTTCTAGGTACTCCCCTTACAAGTTACGCATTTGTCCACCATTCCGGATGCTTTTTGATGCCGGTATCGAAGAATTCTTTGGGCAACTCGGACAGCTTTGTGCGCACGAACTCCTATATCTGGTCGTCGGTGTTGAATCTTTGACCTCCAAGGGCTTCTTTCAGTGGTCCAAACATGTGGTAGCCGCAGGGTGATAAATCCGGACCGAATTTCTGGCCATATAGGTACTTGTGGAACTGCTTGGTGGCCTCTATTAAAGCCAATAGCTCCTTCCTGGTCACGCAGTAGTTCCTCTCACTTTTTGAGAGAACTCAACTGTAGCACGAGAAGACTTTTTCTTCGCCATCGATCTGCTGGGAGAGTTCTGCTCCAATACCGCCGTTGCTCGCATCGATGTCAACTACAAACATTTTTCCGGGCTCTGGATATGCCAGCGCGAGTCATTCACTCAGCTTCTCCTTCAAGGCCTCAAAGGCTGTCTGGCATTGTTCATTCCAGACATACGGACGATTTTTCTCGGTCAGCTGATGGAGACGCTTGACTATTTTGGCAAAATCTTTGATGATTCTTCGATAGTAGCTTGCCAGACCCAGAAAACTTCGTAGTTGGCGCTTGGCCACGAACAAACTCGTTGAACCAATTAATGACGGTCGCCACCGAAAAAGAAGAGTCACCGTACACAGCATCCAAGCGACCTTTGAATTCCCTGCGCGTTTTCCCTTCCAAAAACAAGAACCTGATAACTGAACGATATTGTTCTTTTTCCATTTTTGTACAACCGACCGACACGCTCGCTTCCAAAGGCTATCAAAACAAAACTAATGACGGGAATTGACTGAAACTTTGACAGTATGTATTGCACGATGGTGGGACTCTTTTGTAATAGCAGCGCCATCGGGCGGTGAGGCTAAGTACTTGTTGAATGACCCTAGTATTCTGTAAGGTGCGAGTTCGATTCTCATCCCAGCCTCGTATTGTGTCGGAACAATATTGAATGTTATGGGTTGGAAATTATCATTTTACAATGTATTTCTGTGGGGTCAAGTACAACAATTTCACTTAATTATCTATTTTCAAGACGGATAATTTCACAGAACATTTTTTTGAGGAATTTAAGGTTCTTTTCTTTAAATTGGGTAATTGGAAATATTTTTTGGATAATTTACAGAGGCTTTTAGAGTGAAATATATTCCCACAAATTTTTTAGAACTTCATAAAGAACATTTTAGATGTAAAAAAGCCTAAAAAATTTCTTAGTTTTAAACAAGGTTCTCTGTCGGTGCAGGAGGGTGTAAAAATTAGGCAACTGAGTGAGCACATCACAGTTACTGCTGAGTTGAATATCTCGTGCATTGACTTGTAGTGAAAACATCATTCTATATTTGAATTTAAAAGCTTGGAATAAGGTGTTAATAGTCGTGGATCGACATAAATCAAAGTTTGGAGAACTTTTCCATTTTGTGTCTATAGTTTTCCCTCATTATCGGTAAAAACTAAAACTTCCTACTAGTAATCTGACCATCATCAAGAAGAGTTATGTGATAGCTCTAAAATACCACAATTTTAATAAGAGATACCATCAAATTGCTTATCATCAAATGTCAACAAACTAATTTGAATAAAGCTTCAGCGCGCACATATAACATACATTAACGCTTCAAATGACACCTCTTTAATTGCGAACTCTAGACAAGCTCCTCCATCCATCTGCTGAAATGTGAGCCATGAGAAATTGGTAGCTATCCAACCGTGGTAATATAATGTCCACATAAGAGCCGAGAGCACAAGCCAGCCAGCAAGTATGCGTAATTAGAAGAGGCATCAAGCATAACTGGCGGAATACGGAAGCGACAATAATTATCTTGTAAATTGTTCAAGTGAATCTCCTGAAGTTTAAATAAAGCTTGCAACGAAATGAACACGGTACCGTGCCAGAGGCAAAGATTCAAATCACCCAAGATCATGTACATACTGTATATATTAGTAGCGTCGGTGATTATACTCCATCTGACCTTGGGCTACTTCTTAATAACATAATAATAGACACTAGACAAGAAAAAGCGCTTATCGACTTTAAAACGTAAAAGAAAACAAAAATTATAAATAATACTTTTAAAACACGACTTATGCAATTATTGTTTAGGTTTATTGTCATTTGTGTGCTTTTCCACATGTTTGAACTTGTTTCGAGGATTTAGATATGCAAATCCACATCTCATTAAAGTTGATTTTTTCTTCACCATTTTCGAAGCGGGAGTAGACTTTTTTTTGGTTATTATTTTGCCTTATACAACGTTACTCTCCACAAGTTTACTGTTGACCCTCCATCATCTAATGCATGCATAATAAGCGTTGGAAGAAGATGAAGCTTAAAAACTTGAGATATAATTGATTTCACCTTGTAACGACATACGAACCTTAAAGCGACATAAACGCTATACAAGTATGATGGCGATTATACCAACCTTGGAATTTACAATACTCGTATTTTTGGAGTGTTGTATAAATATTTCAAGTGTTTGGCATGAACATTTTATAAGATGATCAAACCTAAATTATAAGATCAAAAATCGACATCTTTGCGAACAGTAAATTATGATATTTGCCAATTTTGTGAAGTGCTTACATAATTTTCAGAAATTTTTCTTTTGATAGTTCAAGAAAAGTACGGATTAACGAGTGATTTTGACACCATATTGAAGACTTCTTCAATGGTCGACAATGAAGAATAGATTACATATTTTGTGAGTGGAGCTTCACAAGTAAACCGCTTAGAATAAAAGTATATTCGATTCTTAAGAGTGAAGGATTTAAAAATCAATTCAGCTTTTTCCCCACCACTTAGATCAACTTGAAACCTACATTTGGAGGATTCTTTTTTGCAACAAACAAATATATAAACATCCAGAGGGTTTATTTTAGACTACTAGAATAACTGGAATAATTATACCATAAATAAAATTCAAAATATCAATCAAACAAACTGCCATTTCTGTGAAGTATCGGATTTTTCATTAAGTTTTAATTTTTGTTCGTTGGTTCCTGAGTTTATATCTCATTTCTACGCAAATGACGATCACAAGATCATATTTAGACCCAATCTCTACCAAATCAGACCTCTTCGCTAGAAGTGGTTAAAGCTCATATATCCCGGCAAGTGGAATTGAACTTGAAACCAACAGATCCAAGGCACTTCTCCGTGTTGTCAGTTGATCCAACTGCCTTTCCTCGGTCTGCGTCAATAACAATTTACTGCGTAGATGGAATACTTCTTCACAGACGAAATCCCATCAATTCTTCCTCAAGTTTTATGTTGGCCCGAATGGACGCAAAAAGCTTCTCCAAGGATCCACTGGTGTGCCGGTTCTGGTTTCACCATTATTTCTAACCATTCTGTCTTTCCTTGTACGCTAAAATTGGCAAAAGTCTGATCTCTGAATTGAAGCAGTGGCTCGATCGAAGGCATGGCGAGATTGACTTCTTCTTGACCCAGCTTTTGAGTGGGCATGGATGTTAACAATCTTTCCTGCATAAGATTGGTAAGTCACAATCTCCTGACTACGTGTCCTGCGCAAGAGATGTGGGAGATACCAGCCATACATATTTTAACTGCTAAGGATGAGACAGGTAGCGTGATGACTTTCTCAATGAAGTCTGAGCGCTCTCCCCGGAGACTAAAGTTGGAAATATGCTTACATCCTTTGACAAATGAAACTGTACTGCACATTACGTACGGGCCGCCCTGGAGGATAAAAAGGCATACTTTGGTGTCAGGAGTCGTCTAGCCTGGGTGATATTTTTTCGGGCAATCCTTTCCTCCCCCCATCGTTCCCGCCATGAAGGTGGTTTCAGGGTCACTCAACAAGAACTTAGCCTACAGAAGAAAAACGAAAATTTTGGAAAGGTGGCAATTTATTTTTCCGCATAATCTCCTTCACGCTCGATACACTTGGCCCAGCGATGCTCTAACTTTTTCAACCCGTCCAAAAGAAACATTTTCTCGAGGGCTGCAAAATAGGCCTCCGTGGCGGCAATGACCTCCTCATTCGACCCAAATCTATTCCCGGCGAGTGATTGTGTCAGGTTTGGAAACAAAAAGTCGTCACAGGGGGCCAAATCTGGAGAGTACGGTGGATGGGGCAGCAATTCGTAGCGCAATTCGATCAATTTGGCCATGGCGACGAAGGAGGTGTGAGCCGGCGCGTTGTCGTGGTGGAACAGCACTTTTTTCTTCGCCAAGCGGGGCCGCTTTTTCTTCAATTCGACGTCAAATTGGCCCAATGACTCTGCATAGTAGCGCCCCGTGATTGATTTACTCTTCTCGAGCTAATCCATGTGGATCACACCTTATGAATCCCAGAAAATGGTGGCCATCAACTTTCTGGCCGATCGAACAGTCTTCGCCTTCTTCAGAGCACGTTCGCCAGGTAAAGTCCACTGTTTCGACTGTTCCTTGGTCTCTGGTGTGCACCAGTGAATCCATGTTTCGTCGACGGTCACGAAACGACGCAAGAACTCCGCCGGATTGCGCTGAAACAGCGCCAAAAACGTCGCCGATGCGGTCTCACGGTTGCGTTTGTTTTCCGGTGTGAGCAAACGTGGTACCCATCGCGCCGACAGCTTTCTCATGCCCAGTTCTTCGTGTAGAATATGATGCACCGTTCCTTCTGCGATGCCCACAGTCTCAGCTATCTCGCAAACCTTCAATCGACGGTCTGCCAACACGAGATCGTGGGGTTTTTTAACGTTTCTCCATAGCAGCCGTTTTCAGGGCACCTGGGCGTGGCTCATCAAAAACCGACGTGCGGCCACGAAAAAACTCGTTGAACCAATTCTTGATGGTCGCCATCGAAGGAGAAGAGTCACCGTATACAGCACCCAAGCGATCTTTGATTTCGCCGCGGTTTTCCCTTCCAAAAACAAGAACCTAATAACTGAACGATATTGTTCTTTTTCCATTTTTGTACAACCGACCGACACGCTCGCTTCCAAAGCCTATCAAAACAAAACTAATGAAGGGAATTGACTGACACTTTGACAGTTGGATACTAAAAGAATGTACTGCACGATAGTAAAACTCTTTTGCAATAGTAGCGCCATCGGGCAGTGAGGCTAAGTACTTGTTGAATGACTCTCTTATATTGTATTCAGGTATATCCATATTTCCAACAAACTATGGGATTCCCAAGATCTGTCCTATGGCTTTGCTTTGTAAAGATTGTAGTCCCTTTTTTGGTCCATGTCGTCTGGTAGAATGCGGCAGCGTCGGTCGTATTATTTGTTTGTAGATCAGCAGGCAGTTCTTAAAATTGAGGTTTTTGACCTTGAAGAGTGGATAAAGTTGAGATGACTCCACAGCAACGCCCTCGTTTGTTATGTATGTGGTTGGTCTAGAAAAGTTTATTGTCGAAAATTAGTCTTAAGTATTTGGCTTTTCTTGATCAAGAATATTTTCGTGGTCAACAATCAAAGTTATCGGTTAGTATCGTCTTTTCTTAGTTATAAATAATGTGGATGTTATCTGTGTTTAACTGAATCTTGCACTTTTGAAAATACTACAAAAGCATGTTTGTGGAGAGTTGCAGTTTGGTAATAATGACTCAAAGCCAAGTCAAAGTCAAAAGCGCTTTATTCAATACTAATCGGTATAAATTTTCAAAGAATATAAAGCAAATTCCAAACAATAACAATACAAAAACTTAATCGCCCAAATGGCTCTCTAAATTTATACGTTATCATTAAACACATTTTAGAAAAAAAAACTATAGCAACTTCAATTAATTAAGATTATGACATATTTAGAAATTCAATTGGAAAAAGGAGAAAAACCATCCTACCGGTAATGATGACTCTTGCTTGTCTAGATGAGTTAAAAATACAGGTTTTGACGGCAAATCGGAACTCATGACCGATGAATGGCAGTCAGGGGAGGTCTGCAGTAAAGGTATTGTATAACATGTATGGATGTCATTGACTTCCTGTTGTCTAGCCCTATTCTAATATGTAAGCTGGAGAATATGTTGGTTTGAAGTCGAATTGTTCTACTGGAACTATTTCTTTTTCGGTAACAGCCTCGATTAGTTGATAAAGTAGCGCTCGCTCTATTATTATCGACGGAGAACATAATAGGCTAGTAGGTCACCAAGGTTTTTGCCGGGTTTTAAAAGAACGATGAGAATGGCCGATTTTCATATTTTAGGGTATTTTCGCAGGCAGAAAATTGCGTTGATACATAGTCTTTGTTAACGCTTTGCGGATGTTGCCCGAGAGCCATTTTACCACAATTTTTGATATTAAATAAAAACCTGGTGCTTTCTGTCTGTTTAGTACTCATGTAATGTCTTTTACCTCTTGAAGACAGATGCTGCGTAATTGGTCGGAATCTGCAATGTCTGTCCTTATGAGTCGGTTGGTCAGTCGATTAACGTGGTTTTCATGTTCGTCAAAGTCCTCCTCTTTGGATGAGTTTTCACAAAACTGCTTTTCCAAAATATCTGGATTAGTGGAATTTTTAGCTTGTTTTTTATACGAAAATATTTGAATATCCTTTAAAAACCGTCGCACCTAGGCTCCAGGCTTTGCAAGAAGCTCTCCCACTGTTTATTGTGGAATTTCGATATCCGATCACGAATTTTATTAGTCATTTGATTTGCTTCTTGCCGTAATCTAGGATCACCTATGTTCCTGACTCTTCTCCTAACTTGATCCCTCTATCTTATTAATTTTTTTATGTCGTTAGAGAGTTTATAGGGATTTGATACCCATATCAGAACTGGGACTGTGTTGTCCTCTTTTGCCTGCATTATTTTTTTGGTGTAGTTTTTTCTATAATTTTTTCAGTGTCGTTTGCCAATCAATTTTTTTCTTTACTAGTAGGGGTTCGTCTTATATTCCTCCTATTAAGAAGAACACCGGTTTGTGATTGGATGAAAGCTCGTTGCTGACTTCGATGCGCTCAGTCCCAACACGGTTACTTCTCACAGCTCCTTAACTTCGGTGATAGGCATTGAAATCTCTGGCAAGAAGTATAGGATTCTGAATATCCAGACGTTTTTTTATATCTTCAATGAGCGTAGGCGCATGTGTGGGCTATACACCGAGACTACCACGAGTTTAAAAAAATCCGTGCGCATTTGAATTGTAGTGACTTCTAGAGACTGTAAGATCGGTATCAATATGAGATGATTGGTCACATTTCTTCCCACAAGAATGCTCGTTCCGCCTCCTCTACTTGTTGTTTGTCATTTCTGTACAGAAAGTAGTTAGGGACATCCAGGCTTCAAAAAGGTTTCTTGAATGGGAAAGATGTTGAATTTATACTCAAATGTAAACTGAATCTGCTCACCAGTCTTATGAAGCAGGAATTTTGCATTCCATGGGAGAATGGTTATGTGATCCATAAAGCTTATTATTGTTTGTTTGCATATGCATTATTAATGATATATTGTGATGCAAAAATGCCCTGTATCATTTTTGTCATCATGTCTTGCATCATTGTCTGAAATTGTGTGTGCAAAGTAGTAAAAAGTCTGTCCATGTTGTTGTGTGTGTTCGTGTTTAGTTGGTTTTGAGTTCCTTGGTTTGCTGTTGCGTAGGTGTTGTGTTGGTTTTGTTTTTGTTGCTATTTACTGCTGCAACTTGTGCCAACGATTTGCTGATATTCGCTCGGCTTTGAGGACATTCATCGTAACTGACCAGATGGTCTCCACCACTGTTGACACATTTCGGTTATCCCTCTACTTTTTTGGTGCGTTTTGAAATATAAGGGGGCTCATCGCATTTGACACAACAGGCCCATGTGTGACGGTTTTTGGAGGAGTGTCCAAACTGCTGACAGTTGTGGCACATAATTTACCCGGTACGAGAACGTTGTGCTCCAACAGTGCGTACATAGTGACATGCTGCCCTTATATTGTATACGTCAGTCTTTGCCTTGGGAAGAAGGTTTAGTTTGACGCTGTAGACTTCGAAGGGGTAAAATTCTTGGCTCTTCAAATCTTCTTTGATATCCTCAATTGATAGTCCATACAGGCCCCCGATAACTAGAAAGGAAGTACGTGTGGCGCTGAATTTTTGCGTTATGAAGTATTTTGTAAGTTTCTTGTGGTCTTGTAGTGGCTAGGGAATTATTTGCACTTAGCAGATTCATGTTTAATCTCTTTTTTTTCCATTTTTTTTTTAGAATTTGGGCTCACTTTTTGAGCTCACGAAGAATGACGGGTACAGTCGCCCGTTTTCCGTCGTCGTTTGGGGATTTGAATATAATGGGTACTGTAAAAGTGGCATTCTTCGGGATGGCCAGCAGTGGCAAAGCAGGAAATTCTTCATCCTTCTCAGTAGAGTCCTTTTGTATGGACTCTTCTACTTCTTCTATTGTTTTCTCTTCCATTCCAAGAAGGAGGGGAGGGCCAACAGCGGACCAATCCACTGATTTTTGTCCCTTTTTGATATGTCAGTTATATCCATAATCTAGTCTAACAAAACTCAATTGCACTAAAAAACCTATCCAACTATTATATGTTTGTTGTTGTTTTTGGTATCTCCTTCTCTTTATGCTGATGCCCTATCTTCTTCTCGTTTCCTCTTTCCACCTTGGGTTTTTCGCCGTCACTTGCATTAACACAACCACAACTTCAGAAAGCCGCTTTGCTGCAAATACGACTGTTTATTTTCAATGTCCAAAGCAGAGTCGTGTTGCGGCCATGGTGCATCTAATGCAAATAAATTTTTCTTGATCCCAGTCCTCACTACTGATGCGCTGCGCCCAATCATTTTATGAGGCTGTAAAACAAGTTGCATTAGATCTAGCAACACAGAATATTGAAGTATGTAACTCAGACGGAGCTTATCTTCGAGGAAATTTTAAATCATGTTTATCCACTTCTATTCAAAAATAGCTGATTCAGAAAATAATGTTTTCAGAAGAAATAGCTTAGCTAAGAATAACAAAGAGTTGAAGAAAAGACTCAGGACTCTAAATCCCTTCCTAGATGCCCATGGTATTCTGCGAGTTGGCGGTAGGCTCCGAACTGCAAGCATTCCTGAAGAAACAAAGCATCTGATTTTGATACCCCATGACATATCTAATTGTGAGTTAAGCCCACTTGAAAACAATGCACGAAGGCATCAGTACAACGGCAAACGACATAAAAGAAAGCATTCGTGTCATTGCAACAAAAACCTTACAAATCGGACAAGGGAGCTGCAAGTAAAACCTATACATACCAGTGCAAGTTTTGCAATCAAAGCAATCATGCCATTCACCGCTGCGATGGATTTAAAAAATTAAGCGTCGATGATCGAAATCGATTTGTTGCTGATAACAATCTGTGCAAGAAATGCCTAGCACACGAATCGAGTTTTACCATGTTACATTGCTCAACCACTGATCGTAAGACTGTCACTTCGAACCTTGCCACCAGTTACACCAAGGCCACAATGAACACAAGTGCCTCGAGCGTAACAAACACCGTTCCTCTTGCCACTGCAATAGTAAAAGCAGAATCATACTCCGGTCAATAAATTCCACTGCGAGCTTTAGTTGACCCTGGGTCTCAAACATCATTTATATCATCGAAAGCTGCAAAGCAGCTCGGCCTGCCCTCAGATAGCATTTTGGCAGGTGTTACAAGTATTGGAGGAGTTCAAGCCAAAATTGTCCGGAAGAGGATTTTCGTTACAATAACACCCAGATTTCCCTCGGACTTTAGAGTTTCAGTCGAGGCTTTAATCATGCCCAGGCTAACAACGATACTTCCTGATCCAACGGTAACTTTGAGTTTACCATGCAGTCTGAAGGCATTTAATCTGACAGATCACCAATTTTATTTGCCCGGAGCCATCGACATGATAATTGGTGCAGACGTTTTTGAGGTAATAGTAGACGATTCCTTGATAAAAGGCAAACCGTATCATTTTCAGAACACTTACAATAGAGACGATAATGGCAGAAACATAGTTCGCCCTCCTTTTAAAGAAGATCAATCACAAAAGTCCCTGGGTGAATCAAGGACCAGAGCTCTCCTAAGATACAAGCAAATCGAGAAAAAACTCTCTACAGATGAGAAGCCAGCTGTGGAGTACAACACCTTCCTCGAGGAGTATCTAAAACTCGGACACATGACATGCGTGACTCCATACATCGGCGACAGTAAGAATGCTTCCTATTTACCACATCATGCGGTAATCAAGGAGAGTAGTACCACAACGAAAATCAGAGTAGCATTCGACACGTCTGCGAAGACACTCCATGGCCCTAGTCTGAACGATAAGTTGCACATTGGAGCAAGGCATCAGCAAAACTTGGCCCAGATATTGCTAAGATGGCGGAAATACCCGTACGTTTATACCGCAGACATCGAAAAAATGTTTCGGCATATTCAAATGCATCGAGATGACCGAAACTACCAAAGGATTCTCTGGAGGAGGCATCCCCAAGGTATGATAGCGGAATATTAACTCAATACAGATACGTATGGCACGGCATGTGCCACGTTTCTAGCAGTCAGAACATTAATGCAGCTAGCTCAGGATTAAGAAAGGAATTATTTGATTGCTCCGTTGATATTAAAGAACGATTTTTATGTTGACGATATATTAACTGGTGCCCACACCAAACAAGAAGCGATTTCCCTTCAGCAAGAGATGACAGTCCTCCTAAATAGAGGTAACTTCAACCTCAGAAAATGGGCTAACAACAACCCGGAGCTATTAAGCCACATACCGAAAGATAGAAGAGAAGTTGGTCTATTAGGGTTCAAAGAAGACCCATCCTTAAAAACACTTGGTATACACTGGAATCCAGCCCAAGATGCGTTCCACTTTAGAATCATCGCGTTTAATGAATCTAAAAGGCCTACAAAAAGACAGCTGCTGTCATACATTGCAAGCATATACGACTCATTACAATGGCTTACACCCGTCATAGTCAGGGCTAAGCTAATAATGCAGGCAATCTAGAAGAGCGGAACGGACTGGGATGAACAGCCAACAAAAGAAATTCTTAAAAGCTGGAAGGAGCTTGAATCTGAGCTGAAACTGCTAGAACACATTAGCATTCTTCGATGGAATCTCTACAGCATATACTGTCAAATGGAGCTGCACGGATTCTGTGACGCAACAGAGTCCGCCTACGCAGCGGTAGTTTTTAGTAAAAGTATTGACATGTACGGATCCATTAGCACAACTCTTCTCTGCGCGAAAACAAAGGTCGCCCCAACCAACACCAAAGTTACCCTCCCGAAGCTTGAGCTAAATGGAGCCGTACTATTGGCTACTTTATTGCACGATACGATAGAGTCACTCTGCATACCTAATTTGGACGTGTATGCTTGCTGCGACTCGACTATGACCTTGGGATGGCTAAAAAAAGAAACCAAATTCACTGGAGACCTACATAGCCAGTACGGTATCGAACATTCAGAAGTTGGATCGCGGCGCCTAGAAATGGCAGCATATCAGCTCTAAGGATAATCCAGCCGATTGCGCTTCTAGAGGCATCAATCCAAAGCAACTTCTCAAGCATCATTTTTGGTGGAATGGTCCAAGTTTATTTATTTATTTATTTATTTATTTATTTACAAAACTATCTTACAGAATGAAATTCCAATAACAAAGTAGTTTCTTAATAAGAAAAAAGAACTGAAAAAAAAAAATCCATAAAAATTAAGCACATTTCAAGGAAAAAGAGATACTTACATTATAAAAAGACAAAAAAGAATTAAATTTCTAGATGGCAGAGTATTCTCCGCAGCTTTAATTTGAAGCTCGCAATCGAGCCTAAAGGAGGACCAAGCTGGAGATGATGATGATCTCTAACCATTCGAACTAACGGAGATCGACGATACGTTTCTGTTCCAGCGTACGGTACTATATAGTACTGAAAGGATCTGGTTCGGGAAAGTGGGCGTGTGCTTATCGCGTTGATTAGGTTAGATGAAAGTAAACCACTGGCAAGTTTAAAGAGAAAGCATTGGTCGAGGAAGAGCCTCCTCGCTTGAAGCGAAGGCATGAACAGGAAACTTAGGCGGTCATTGTAAGGACGATACGGAACCTTATGCTTGAAGAGGAGCGTGCGTGTGGATTTTCGCTGAACAGATTCCACTGCGTCTGAGAGATAGATTAGGTGCGGTGACCACACCTGTTATGCATCTTCTAGAATCGGGCGCACAGGCATAGAGAACAGACGTATTCCGGTTTGAATACTGAAATATTTATGAGAAGAGCGTAAAACAAAGCCTGCAACTCTAGAGGCGTTAGATGTCATTTGAAGTATGTGGATGTCGAACTTCAGATGGGGGTCAAACGTTACGCCTAAACCCTTAAACCTATCGACGCAAACGAGCACTGAGTGGTCGATTGACTAAGCGAAAGGAATGCGATTTGCTTCCCTGGAAAAGCACATCCAATAACATTTAGAGATGTTAAGAGTGAGTCGATTATTACGACACCATGAGTTTAAGAGGTCTAAGTCATTTTGAAGATCCAGGCAATCTTGATTTGAGCTGATGACTCTAAAAATTTTCAGGTCGTCCGCATATAATAGGGACTTAGAAGTAAAAATAGACGGGAGATCCTTAATGAATAGATTGAAGAAGAGAGAACTTAGAATAGAACCTTGTGGAACGCCAGAAGTGGGACTGAAAGAATATGAAGTTTGTCCAACCCAAATCACCGTACAGGATCTATTTTTGAAAAACGAGTCCAGCCATGCCAGGAGAGGGCCACTAATGCCAAATTGTTGGAGTTTTGCAATCAGAATGTTGTGATCTACGCTATCAAATGCTTTAGCGAAATCTGTGTAAATCACATCCACTTGACCACCTGAGTCAAGTGCAGAGGCAATAGTATCTGTAATTTCAAGTAAATTGGTTACAGTGGAATGCCCCTTTATGAAACCATGTTACCTATCGGAGAAATTTAGCCGTAAAGCATCATAAATCCTCAAATGCACAATACGTTCTAGGATTTTGCCAAAGCAGGATAATAGAGAAATGGTTCGATAATTATGAGCAGAGGAGCGGCCTCCTGCCTTATGTATAGGGAGAATGTTGGCTCGCTTCCAGTTGTCTGGGAAAATCCCTGTTGCTAGACTCGTATTAAAGATAAGGGCAAGTGGGACACTCAAGGAAGAAGCGAGCGATTTAATGAAAACGTTCGGGATCCCGTCCGGACCAACTGCGCTGCTAGCGTTTAGCGACGCGATTACAGCAGCAACTTCAGAAGGGCACGTAGAAAAAACACTTAACTTGTTCAGGGAAGCCCTAGAGTTGGTGACGATTGAGGGAGAGGATGAGGTATAGACTGAAGAAAAAAGTCACACATGGCCTGCTCATTGTTGGCAGTATTGTTCTGGAATGATAAAGAGCTAACAGAGCTGTGGGATAATTTCAAGGAGTGGACCCAGGACCAAAAGGATTTGGGATTGTTAGTTAGGAAGGTAGTTTCTATGGACTTGTAGTGAGCGAGCATTACTCGCGAAATTACTTTTTTGGCAATCGCCCGAAGTTGACGGAACACAGAAAGGTCAATGTCGGATCGTGAACGTTGGTAGCGTTTGCGGGCTGCGTCTTTCAATCGCACTGCCTGGGCAACATCTTTGGTAAACCAGGGTGACCATTTACTACCTGAAGAACGAGAGGCTGGCGTGTGTAAAGGAATTATATTATGGTGGACTGAGTAAAACATCTGGACAGCACCATTTGGATCAGTATGGTCCAGAACTGCATGCCAGTTCACGGCCATAAGTTCAGATGCTAGCTTTAAAGAAATTAAAGCGAGATGGGTTTGCTCGTTTCTTTGTAGGTGGCAATTCTATTAATAGACGTAATTCTAAAGGTGGATGGTGGGGATCAGGGGTAACATAAGGGGAAGAGATGGGGAGGACAGGGTCTGCAGTATGGGGATTACTCGAAAGAATCAGATCCAAAATACGGTTTGAAGTGTTCTTTATGGTATTTAATTGGGAGAGGGAGCAAAGAGACAGAAATGCAGAAATGGCAATAGAGAAGTCATTGCAAGATGATGGAGTCCCGGTCTCATTATCCCAGTGGACAGAGGGCATATTGAAGTCTCCGCAGATGAACAACTGGGCGGAAGATTTGGCGTTGTTTATAAAGTTACTTAATTCGCTGAAAAGGCTTTGAAAAGTTGTTAAGGGAGAGTTGCAGGGAACGAAAATGCTTACAATAAAAAGTGGAAAGTTTTGAAGGTAAATGCGGACTGCCATGCCTTCGACCGGCGGTGACAAGGATAATTCCGTGCAGAAGATACCATTCAATAGAGGATTTACGGCAATGAGCACACCACACCATCAGATTTACCGGTAGTGATCCGATCTCCGTCCTTCCTAAATACAGTATGGTGAGACAAGATTTCATTGTCCGCAATCTCGTCGGTAAGCCAGGTTTCAGTCAAGCATAATACATCGTCGTTGGCAAGAACAGAAGCAAGTTTTATGGATTCCAGCTTGGGCCTCAGACCACTGACGTTTTGATAGTATAAGTTCATAGCGCTGCTTTTACATTTTTGTTTTAAATTCTTGGTTTTGATCTGCTGGCTGTACGAAAATTTTTTCACGCGATGAACGTTCGAAACGTTTTAACACATCCTTGCACCGATATCAAAGTTGTTTCGACAGTAACAACAGCAGAAGACAAAAGTAACATTTTTGAAGGTTACTCCGATTTTAATAGACTAGTAAGGATTACTGCAACATGTCTCAGGTTTCATCGCAACTGTACGACACAAAAATCAAACCCCAAAATCGGACGGCTAGAACCAGAGGAGCTCGAAATAGCACATAAAAAAATCACTAGCCCTTTTTTTTTTTAAATATATCTGATTAATTTTGGAAAAGGCATAATTTTCCGCTCGGCTTTGGCAGCTTAGATGTTTAATTAAAAATTTGACTTCAAAAAGCTTTTTCCTAGTATTTCATTCATTTTTTCAGAACTATCCTAAAGTCGACTCTCCCGAGACTGAAATTTTTACATTTAAAAAAATATGCAAAATATTCCAAATCGAAACATATCCTTCCATTACAACCGACTGTTAGCTTTCAAAAAAACCGAATCCGAGCAAATCAACTCCACAATAATCCGGCAATGTAATCAAATTCAACGATGCATACAAAATAAATTCATTGGAGCAAAAATCCATGAAAAATATTATTTATTTCGGCACAGTCGACTCAAAAATGAAAATGTGTAAAAAGGAGACAAAGTGCCAAGTGCTAAGATATCGTTTCGGGCGCTTAGTTAGGAACTCGGAACGGAACGAACACAATTTTCTCATTTTCCCAAAGGTATACCCAATATGAAATCAACCGGCACATGAATTCGAACGCATCCGACATGGAAAGCGAAAGAAAAACGAACCGACTCACCCGATATTTCTTGGAGTTCACCCTCCTTCATCGCATCCCCCGGGGCGGTGAACGGTTGGTTGGTAAATTTTTCGTTTCGTCAGGCAAAAGGAAACGGAGCCCGGAGCGGGTAATGGAAAGGTGCCGTGTGGGAAAGTCAGATAGCAGAGGTCGTTACGCTTAATTTTGAGCTTTCTCGGAATTCGAGGCATACTCATACATGATTATAGAAAATAATACGTTTTGTTCAGACCAACAACCCTTCGGGAGCTCAATTATCGCTCGTTGCGTGAACTGAACGTTGGGACCGACTCGACGTGCTCAGCTGGGAATGCAATCGCTCTTTGTACGAGTCCTGCCCGGACGGCTCGGGCAGGCAGCAGCAAGGATATCACACAGAACTTCGTCTACGAGACTAGGCAGCATTTTCAATTGGCAGACTTTAATCAAATACACAATACCCAGGCAACACTACACCGAAATGAAATGTAATTTCATTTAATCTCCTTTGCCTCAAGCTAAACGTTTTCCATCAGTCACTTTGATTGAAGCTCCCGCTCCTGTTGTGTCGCTACTCTGATTCTATTGTTCTAGATACGGAGCCGACTAGGACGTTTGCTAGCTTTGAAAAAGCTGTGAAAGCTGTAATGATGGTAGGTAGTGTTTTTTCCGCCAGCCAAGACGCAGAGCGTGCACAGCCTAATACAATAAATCCCTTGGAGACATATTTCCTTAACAAGGAAAAAAGGTCACATCTAATTTTCCTTGTGTGTCCCACGGAGAACCGAAACCGACTCGGAGACTGACTCTATTTGCGCTGCCGCTTCCTTTGTCCTTGCTCCTTGCGTTATTCGGCGAAGAAACTTTTGCTTTTGCTTGTTTCGGCGCTGATAGAGAGAGCTAGTCAAGTTATGGCTGTGCCGTTGAATATTGCGAATTATGTATCATGAAAATTTTTATGCTATTATAGGGCGGAATTGCCGGTTTGGTGGAATGTGACGGTAACTAACTAACTGCTCGCTCACTCAGAGCCAGGACACGACGGAATCATGTTACTTCAGATTGTTAGCATATTATAATGCTTAGGAAGTTGCTAGTTTGCCAGAGCCTTATTATCAGGTCGCATTACATGGGTTTTATGCTGATTGGCGGGTGGCAGTGTGGAATGGGGTGAAATATGACAATGGGGGAGACTATGAAGCGTTGTTCTCGTTGATTGTCGTTGTTTCTTGTTGAAAGAACGAGTATAATAAGGACATCTTTAGAATAAAGAAAATGTACCACCTACGTCATTCGAAAAACGACCTCCAGGCCTTTGAACGAAAAATACCAATTCCTCGTCCTTAGATGTGCTTATTTCTTTACTAAGAATAAACCTGCCATTGTAGGTAATGACATTTCACCTTGAAAGAAAAACGATAAGTCTCTTTGCTTTCCTCCTGTTCTCATTAATTCGTACAACACTTCTCTTCCTCTCACGACGCGTCTCTTCGTCCATTGACCCATAAATTTTCCAAACAGATTGTTTTCAATTTAGGAGGCATTTCCTTAAAACTCAATATCTCAGCGCGCTACGGAGGGGCATGGAAATAAGATCGACGACATTCACTAAGAGACACTCGGAGTGTTCTGAAATGATAAATTTACCAAATGGAAAAGTCACAAGATACACTTTTAAAAAATGACAAAATGGAAAAAATTCCAAGTGATACATTTAAAGTATACTCTCTGCCAGACACCAAGTGGTGTTGTAGCACTTCTCTTGAGTGAACTTGAGAAAAAAGAGGCGAAATTAGATGGAATAGCGACACTCAGCAGCAACTCCCTCTCTCATTCGGCTTTGAGCAAGGCTGTCTCATTCAGATAAAGGTGGAAGCGAAGGAGAGGGAAGGGAGGTCCTAAACCGCCAAATAAGGATATGTATTTCTTCGATTGAATGTTTTTTTACAAGATGTTCAATTTCTTTTTCTCATCCTCTCAGCACTCTCGCCTCCACATTACTTATTTCTATCTCTCCTGATGGCTGGAGTCGTTCCCGAATTTTTTTTCTTCCAGCGCTGCCTTAGTGTCATTTCATAAAGTGAGTAATGCGTTAATCTACAGATTTTCGGCTTACCCCAACGAGGAAAACGCAAAAGAAAGAGGAGCACACGATGCTTGTTCTCTTTGTAAATGTAGCGGGAAAAACAAATGATGACTTTACTAATTGAGTTTACGTAAGTCGTAAGGATCCTCCTGCTCTGTTCCAACGTTTGCTGATTCTGCTGGTGATGCTAGTCCAAAGGACGTGCAAGATTATCTATTTGTATCCTCCATTAAGGTTGCTTTGAGCTGTGACTATAGAGAGAACGAAAGAGAGAGAAAGGAGGAACGGGAGAGAGAGGCGACAGGGTGGCTGAAACAAAAACGTATATGCGAGAGAAATCGTAGAAAAGAGCTATTACAAATAAGGGTCTGTCTAGTCTCATTCCCCATTTCCCTTCGGTTCGAGGCTCGATTGTGATGAAAAATAGATTCAATATTAAACAAAGATCCATTTCATAAATTAAGTCTCTTTTGGGAGATGTGAAGAAAATAGTGTTAGCATAGATGATGATTGTTTTCCATCAACTACAACCATCTCGCTTTCAAGTTTTTGGGAGCTGTGTAACGACCGGCGACTAAATGTGTCCTTCATTCATATTTAGTTTGATACGACTACGACTTGGATGATGATGACGATGATGATGATCTGATGCCTTAGTCTGGTCCTGTTTTATTTGAAAGAGAGATGATAATATTGATGCTAAACAAATATTAGGTCAGTGTTATGTATATTAAGATGAAGCTTTGATGTGGGTGTTTTGGGGTGAAGAGAAAAAAAAGCAGATTTTTACATGAGTAAATTTAATGTTGATTTCGAAAAGACGTGCTTTGTTTTAATATGAGCCGTTGCTGATGCAGAAGACCATGCTCGTTTATTAGCTCGATAAATTTTGAAATTTGACTTGAGGAACTTATTATAAGGAGAAAGGATATCAGCACTTTGAGGAATACATTTATGTAGACCTCACATGTAATATGATAGCTTCTGGACCCGTCGGGGATGGATCGTAGTAGTCTTTGCGTATAGACATCTTTTAAATCGCTCCTGTCAAAAGTTTTCAAAAATTAAATTAATTTAAAAAAAAAAAAAACGTTTGTCCGAAGTTAATTTTCATCTGAAAAAACTTATATTGTCGAAGTAATCGACTCAGGAAATTTCAATCGAATATTATTTTACTTCAATTGGTAAAGAAAAACAAATTACCAAAGAAAACTTCGCCGCTGGTATGGAGGAGCCCGACGGCTTCCCACCGTTAAGGCAACCTAGGGAAACGACGAATACGAAACTGTCGATAATCATCAAGAGGAAACATAATGAAGAAAACTCCGCAGATGGAGGATACAAGCTGCAAATAATAGCGGACAATCAACAAATGGCCAAATTGCACAAAGAAAATGATGAACTAAGGCTAGAGATACACTCCCTCAAGGATCTTTTCAAGAAAGGGATGAAACCTCAAAAGACGCAGCCACAAAATCAATGGCAACAGGTAACAAAGGCGAAGAAAAGTGCAAGGCAAGCAATTCCAGAAGAAGTTCTAAGTGCTGGTGGCACCAACGAGAGCCAAAACTATTTTGCAGCGCTGCAGGGATTAACCGAAGAAATGGAAATTGAAGAAAACATCAAAGGTAATTTTAATCAAGATAATGACTTAAATTTTATTCAGTATTTAAAGAACAAAAATAAGGAGTAAAAACGAGCCCGCAGTTCTGCTGGTTCCTTTGAAAAAGCTTCCAACAGGACAGAAAAAGTTCCGCCAATCAACGTGTTCTGACAAAGCAAGAAAGATATGGTTCGGCTATTGGCAGCCGAGATCAAAAGAGTTAATGCCGAAAAATTAACTATAAGGACGAAATCACTGGTTGATTTCAAATCAGCCAAAAAAGCGCTAAATTCTGGGGAGGTTCTACACTTCACCTATACCCCAAAAAGTGAGAAGAATCAGACCTTCTTGTTGAAGGGTTTGGACTGCGGAGAGAATACGGTCGATCTTCTTCAGGTGCTCAAAGAATCTTCACCAGATGTTGATTTTGTATCAGTCAAAGCTTTTGCGATAAGAAGGTCGACCGTAGAAAGGAAGAATTTACCACTTTATCTGGTACAAATTGCAAATAAGAGCAGTCCAAGTGCCCTGCAATAAATAAGGTACTTGAATGTCAGGGTGGTGAGCTGGGAATGCCTCCAGAAAAGAGAAGTCAACCAGTGTTATCGGTGTCAAAGATTTGGACATTCGGCTGCCAATTGTGCCATGCAATATCGGTGCGTTAAATGCAAAGACGTTCATGCTCCCGGTGAGTGCAAATTGGCTCAGACGGAGCCTAAAGAAAAATTATACTGCGTTAACTGCGGTGTTTTTGGTCACCCAGCATCATATCGAGGATGCTCCCGATATCAAGATGCAAAAGTTAAATTTGCTCCAAGGCAAACACAAGTACACCGTAGAATCATACCTTCCAACTTCGTCAAGCCCGGAGTATCATTTGCACTCGCCGCTAGAGGACCAGCAGAAAATGCTGGAAATAATGTGAATAATGTAAGTGGCAACAATGAACTGCTTTTCAAAATTTGCCAGCAACTTCGGAGAGAATTGACAAACAAGATTCAAAAATTAAATTTGCTTTTCAGCGTTTAAGTCTTTGAAATGCCTAATAATAACTTGTCATCCAGTCATATTCCCATGGATAGGCTTCGCCTCATTTCCATCAACGTCAACTCTTTCGTTGCGATACATCGACGTAATAATCTCCTTGAATTTATTGTTAAGCAAAATCCTGACATCGTACTTCTCACTGAAACCCATATCAATTCATGGCATCCATGGAATTCAAAGATTTTTCATTCGTAAGAAACGATAGGGTAATAGATGATGGGGGAGGTGACACCGGGATATTGGTTCGAAGACCCTATTGTTTCCAAAATATTGAAAAAGTTGAATTCAAAAACTTTGAATTTCTTGAAGTGTCCGTCATCAAAATTCCACTGTCAGGTGCGGATGACCTCTTAGTTATCCCTGCCTATGCAACTCGTCAAAATGTTCTCAAGTACAAGGAAGAACTGGCTGCATAGTTACTATATTTTTGCTGGTGACCTGAATGCCAAGCATACATCATGGCTAAACGCCACCAATAATCCAAGAGGTGTATTCCTGAAATTGTGGATAACAGAGAACCAAATTGAATACATGTGCAACCTATATGGGTCGTAGTTCCCAACATACCCTAGGACAAACTCATATTTGGACCTCTGCATTGCTGATGCAAGACTTGAATTCAGCGTTAATAGTCCTCAATGGAAACTGCAGGTGCTTCCTTACGATAGCGACCATAACGCAATCGTAATGGAAATCAATCATCAAAGGGATCATGTCTTCCTCATTCCAATTCAACATTAAAACCATCGGTTGAATTTCAAAAAAAATAGACTGGGGAAAGTTTCAAAAGAACTTGAATCGAGAATACCAGAAACAATGTCCTCCTTCTGATAATGGCGACGCTTGCTCAATGGTTCCTTATAACAGAAATCGAACTGACGATGAAATACATCTCTATTTGTCGAAGTTAGAGAAGCTGACGTTGGAAACGATTGAGAAAGTAGTTCCCAAGATTAAACATCGAAACAATATGGAAGGATATGAAATATTGAAAAGCCTTCTTCTCACACGCTTCAAAAATATTTATCGGCGATTTTTGGACTACAACCATCCCTCGTTGGCTTTGTTGAAATTACACCTGAAGAATGTCCGGAACTTAATCCGTTCATACTTCAGGAGTGAGGTCAGCAATCAATGGGCGGAAAAACTGAGGGATATAAGCCCACAAGACCCAGATGGCGTTATCACGAAAGTGAATAACTTGATCCGTAAGAAGTTTGGACTGAAGGAATCGAATCTTGGAGTTACTAGTGATGAGGTAAATCTTCTCAATAGGGCTGGTATCGAAATTGATAGTACGACTTCGGGTAGAAATGGAAACAGAATTATATGTGATGGGTTGCACAAACTTGCCCTGATTGGAGCAGATTTTTAATTGGTACATCTACCAAACCCAGAGAGTGGGAGTGAAATATTTTCAGAGGTCGTTGAAGCAAAAGTTTCCGACTTCAAATCAAGCCTGAATGGCCAATCAATTCTTCATTTTAATGAAACATTAACATCTGACCTCATACCGAGCTTGAATCTTATTGATTATTTTGTCAGCTATGAAAATTTATGTCTCATATTTTGCAGAATAAACAGCAAGAAATCATGTGGTACTGACGGTATTCCAAAGATAGTTCTCTGACATTTGCCTGAGGTTGCTATTAGGAATTATTGCATATTGTTCAACAACATGTTGAGCAATTCATATTTCCCAAATGAGTGGAAAAAGGCTAATGTATTTCCGATCTTGAAGAAAGGAGAAGAATCTTCATGCCCTAAAAGCTATCGCCCAATCAGCTTGCTGCCTAATATCAGCAAGGTGTTTGAAGTGATACTCAACAGAGCATTAAACGCCCACATTGAGAAATATGAGTTGATGCCGAATTGCCAATTTGGTTTTCGTGCCAGGCATTCGACCATACATGCAATAACGAAAGTAACCTCAGACATCTGTTGGAAACTTAACAACAAAGAATGTATTGGAGCATTTCTCATTGATATGGAGAATGCCTTCGATACGGTGTGGTTAGATGGACAAGTTTTCAAACTTCTTCAGGACAGGTTCCCCAGACAACTTGTCGCCATGATGTGCAATATGTTATACGGGAAATCATTTGTTGTAACTGATGGAAATCTGAAAACAATGCGTGAATTAAATGTCTTGAATGGTCTGCAGTAGGGAACAGTTACTGCGCCTCTGCTTTTCTCAATATTCATTCGCAAGCTGTTGAACAACTTTGATTTTAACGTCGCGCCAACGCGATCATTGGTAGTGTTTGCTGATGATCTGATCATCTATACGGCAGACCGAAAAGTGTTTAATGATGTGCTGTTGTACACTGACAATTGGCGAATTGAAATCAATGCGCAGAAGTGCGAAACAATTTTGTTTCGGACAACGCTGCAGGGGGTCAGTCAAGACTTGAAACGTAATTCGAAGGATTTCTACATTGTGGCTGGTGAGGGTAGTTCAGAACGGGTTCCACATAAATCCTGTGTTCGATACCTCGGTGTTTATCTCGATCAGTATCTGTGCTATACTGCACATGTCAAAATCATGCTCAGTAAAGCACTAAAAGTAGTCATGGCACTTCGAAGGCTCTTTCATTCCAGGTACATTGATCAAAAAGTCAAAGTTATTTGTTACAAGACCCTGGTTAGACCAGTTTTGACATTTGGATGTCAGATCTGGTACAACCAGAGTGCTAGTACAGTGGAAAGCTTAAGAATTTTCGAAAGGAAATGTCTTCGTGCATGTACTGGTTTGTACAGAAACGGATTGGAAGCACTATATATCAAATAGAAAAATTTATCAAACCGCTAAAGTGACAAGAGTCGATATCTGCATACTGATACTTCTTTGGAATCATATCGCAAGATCTGTAACTGTGAGTGAAAACCCCTGGATTTCACAGCCGTTCCACCCTACAGACGGGTATATTGCGACTTGCCTCGCTACTGGCTTCGTTCCTCCTGAAGAATTCGTGTATTTGGATATGAATCGATATGTTTTTGATTCTGGCGGCGTCCTAGTCATATATCACATATATCGACGGGCCGCAGATAAGAAGATAAAATATCCTACGAGTTGGAGTTCACGAGACCAACAATTCCAATGGAGATTCTCATTTGCTAGATTTGTTGAGGCTTGTCAAGCTGAGACGGGGCAATCTAGGTATTGGTGGCTGAATGACAATGTCTAAGTTATTCGTGTTTATTTTCTGTTTTTGTGTTTTTTCTCTTGACTTAGTTTTTCAGATTCATCTCATTATTGCTACATCTAGTGTTGTTGTTCATTTGTATTATAAATTAGGGATAGATTTCCGTATAAGATAACGTTTTTTTTTATTGAAGTTGTTTAGAATTAGGGTGTAACATATTAGGTATAGGATAAAAGTTCACTATTGTGTTAGTAATAAACGTAATTTTTGAATAATGCTGGTCCTTTTTCTAAAGGTATCAAAAATATGTAATAATCTTAATTAATTTAAATTTGCTAGTGTTTTTTTTATTAAATGTGTTTCATTGATAACGTATAAATTTAGAGAGGCGTTTGGCCATTAAGTATTTCATAGTTTTATTGTTTGGAATTTGCTTTATGTTTTTTGAAAAATTTATAACGATTGGTATTGAATAAAGCAACAACGTATGGCCTTTTTCAACTTGACCAAGAATCAAGCCGAACAACTTCTGAGTAAGGGCAGAGTAAGAATAGGGTGGGTTATCTGCAGGGTATGGCAAAGAGCAGTACCTCTTCACTACTTTAAGCGCCCTCGTGATGGTCATATCGCACAGGGATGTAAGGAACTAAAAGAAAAGAATGAACGAGATAGGCACACTGCATCCCTTGCAACGATGGTAATCCAAGGCTGGATCTCAGGCACGTGCTAGGATCAAAAAAATGTGGGATTTTTTTTCAGGAAGGTAAAAGCGGTACTACAATGGCTCGTATCTTACAGGTAGATTTACACCGCATAAAAGCCGATTTTTTGCTTTTGAGTGAGCGACATCACGACAAAAGTTCTTCTTCATGGTACCCTGATGAAGCTGATACTGTTGGCATCCGAATTCGGAGCTGATTTCCTAGCGGAGAGCTATGGATGGAAGGATGGTTTCGTGTGTTCGGTGTTCAAGGACTACATTCTTTATTCTGTACCTAACGGCGTATGAAGGATATCATCTTTCTAAGCCAAGCTTATTGCTTTACATGACGCTGTTTCGAACGCAGAAGGCCACATACACATTAGCAGAGATTTCAATGCTAGAGCAGTTGAATGGGGCATGCCTCAGTCCAAAAGATGACCGCCAGGACAGAACTTGTCGTGCTGAACACTGGCGATACACGTACTTTCCGCCATATGGGCTGTGAAGGAAGTATACTTGATGTGATGTTTGGATTGGAGAGTATTAGAGAACTACTCAGCCAGTGATCATCAGTACATCCTACTTGAGATCTGTGATGCTGTCTCCCGACGCTCATGCTCTCGATCTTCTGACCTACCGGATCCTTGGAAGGCAGCGAGGCTTGTGTTGATCTTCAAAGGGGAATCCTGTGTTGCCGTTAGCATACCGCCCGTTGTGCATGCTAGATATGGCTAGGAAAGTGTTGAAAATCCCATAGAGGGAAGACTCACTAACACCATTCGTGCTGCTGGGGACCTATCTCCTCCGCAAAACCGCTTCGGATCAGAACTCTTCACCATTGATGCGGTTGCAAAGGTGGTAAGCGTAGTCCAATAAGCAAAGGTATACAGCTGTACCAAGCTATGTGTAGTTCTATTGGTGACATTTGATGTTGCATTCAACTCCGGTAGGTGGGTGGATTTTCTGGATACGTTGTAAACCCCTTTATAAAGCTACAGAATATCATATGCGGCTTTTGAGGGACTACTTGAATAACAAAACTCTGTCTTATGACACAATGCAGGGCCGACAAAGGATGGACATCAAATCAATTGTTGCTCAAGTGGAAGATGTCGAATCACGGGCTACTGAGACGAGCTGTCAGATGAATCGCGTCTAGCGGTGCTAGTCGCTGAGTGCGGGGCTGGTTGGCTGCTCGCGAGTTTAGCCTAGTACTGGGAAAAACCGAGGTGGTCATCCTGACAAAGCAGAAGATCCCCAGAGTAGGGACTATCAGTACAGAGAAAAAGCTGGTCAAATCGGAACCAGCAGTAAAGCACCTAGGGTTGTTGATCGACGCGAATGTAAGTTTCTCTGAGCAAATCAAGGCGACGACGGCTGATAAAGCTGCTACAGGTGCATCTGCGCTGAGTCGACTCATGGCCAACGTAGGGGAACCAATCCATCAGGAAGGTAATTTTTGATGAGTACCGTGAAGTCTGTGCTACAATATGGAGCAGAAATATGGGGTAAAGGGTGTAGTGAAATGGGTAGATAAAAATATCACTAAAGAACTGCAGCGATGGTCTGCTGCCTCGGCGAAAGAGGATGTTGAAAACCGCCGAGATTAGCCTTGTCTGGGGACCTGTGAATGTGCTGACAGGCTAGCGTTGCGGTGTCGTGCGGCGGGTTCTTTCCCTCTAGCACAAGGACCCACTACAAAAAAATTTCGCATTCATGAATTAAACATGTCAAAATGCCGATCGACTGGTGTTGAGGTCAAGGTAACCTACTAAGGATTGAAATGCTTGTTCAAAGAACAAATTGGGCCGGGCGTAAACGGAAGGACTTGCGGAGACTTCGTCGTTACCGACGACACTTATGGCCCACAAATAAGAGTGGGGCATCCAGGTTGAAGCGGTGCCCCCTCGCATCCTCCCAATCGGATCAAGATCCAAACGTAGACGTGGCCATATATTTCCCATTTGAGTGAAAAACTCATACAAATGTACTTTGCATGACTCTTTCCATCAAATGAGGAATACAAACGTAGCCAATTTATGCTATAGCGTTATGCGATGAAATCACATAACTCTATACCATAAAAAGGCCTGCGAGTGGAAGGCCACTCTACCCGGCAAGAGCCCCTGTTAACGAAAAGAAGAGAAGAGCACGCCCGATGACAAACCCATTTCAGAGGAGGAGCCTGCCATCGTTGCGGGTCCTGTACCCGGTCAGTTTTTCAAAAAAGGAAAGACCGAGTTTCTTTTAACTATATCTCAACATTATTTTATTGATGAAGAACTCAATATAAGATAAATTATACATTGTATAAAGAAAATATCTATATTCGTCGTTTTTTTCTCAGCGCAGAAACCCTAATCAAAATTAACGTTAATTCTCAGCAAAAAGATAAAAACTATTGATTCAAGGAATAAACAAAATAATTATGAAAGAAATGAAGAATATTGAATTAATCAGTAGGAACGGGTTGAAAGTGGAAAGGATGGATGAAAATAGAATATACTATTGAACCTTCTAGCTACCGAAATTAGATTGGTGCCGCCAGCCAGCTTGAATGGAATCCAGAATTGGCTAAGAAAATAAGGTCAGGCATTTTTTTGGACTTTATATGCGAGGATAATTCTCAACAAGGATAATCTCAATGTAAAATTGTTTACGTTTGTGCCTTACAACTGGGATGAATAACTTATAAGAAACGCTCATATGAGAATAAAAGTATTTTAGACGCTAGGGTTTTATTACTAACTAACTTTTGAGAATGATTTTCTTTTTTGTATTACGGGTAATATTATTTTGAAATTCATTTTTAAACTGGAAACGCCCGAATTAGTTGTGTTAAATTTTTTAATAGCGATACACTAGCGCCCAAAGTTATTTTACCTTACATCATTGAGATACCTTTATGAGAGTTGCGGAAAACCAAATAAACACCGTGACACTCGAAGTGTGCTGCTTTAGGGCGAATCTTGGAAAGAATTATATATTACAACATTGACACGATTTTCCCGAAATAATAATTCCACCTAAAAACTAATGTAAACAAGCATCACTGACGTTCCAAACTGTCAGTGAATCACGTTCAGCCAATTCAGCCGAACTTGGAGTGATCACTACCAGAGCGGAGCGGAAATCACGTTGTGGCAGAGAGAAACTACTTCGCAAGAATAGAAAGAACCACTCCAAAGAGGTGGATGACCGGGGACAATGGTATTCGGTCGCAGAACGGGACATTGGCCGTTAGGAGGAGATAATAAAAGCGCGCGAAGAATGACGCGCCTCCTCTTTCTTTCTTCTTGGGTGTGGCGGAGTGGAAGTACTGGCGAAGCGGCGAGCGTAAAGAAGTGAACAAGCGGAAGATTTCGATACGAATCATAAAGTGCGTTGAGGCGATAAGCGATAAGCAGGGGAACAAGCGGAAGATTTCAGATGTTTAATCAAGTGCGTTGAGGGAGACAAAATTACACCATCGTATGCGGACAGAGAAGGGGCCTCTTTTAGGTACGCGAAGAATTAAGTTTCTTTTAGAACTAACGTAGATCGAGAATTTGTTTGAATTTGGATTTGGATTGAATTTGAATAATTAAACTGAAATTGATTTATTTAATTTATGCCTTTAGGAAAGAGGAAAAGAAAAAAGGTAAATTTTTGTTTTAGATTGTGACGGGTACGGCTTGAGTGGCTAGTCGTGGTTTATTAAAAAAAGAAAAGTGAAATCGGAAGTGAATAAAAGTGTTCAGGGGTGGTGTGGTGATTTCGATAGCTGGTCGGACAGTTGGGATTAGTGTTCCAGGGGAGTGTAGGAAGGTCTGATAGGGAAGGAAATAGTGTCGAAGTGTGAAGTCAGTGTGGTAGCCAGTGTGTGCTCGGTAGCTAGGGATCGGGTGAAGAAAGTGAAGAGTCACGTCGGTTGTTCCGGCAAGCCGCATTCTCGCTTGGCGGCTTATTGGGGCCTTGTGGGACAAGCGAGTGGTGCCCCACGCCCGTCTCCGGACGAGCTAAACTGGGTCCGTAAGCCCCGCTGGAGCACCCTAATTTCCCTGGGGGGCCATAGTGACTCCCGTGGAATCATTTTTGGGTGTAACATTGGCGTCCAACTGCACTGCAACTACACTAAATACTAGCATCAAAATGCCCCTTCGTTGGTATTTTTTCGTCTTCTTCTTCTGGTGTTTTTTATAGTTAAAAGGACTCATCCGTACTGTAGCTTACGTAAAAGGATCACCCAAAAAATCGCGCGGTGGTTCCCTCGAATATGACAGGTTGTTTAAATATAAAAGGTGTTGTAACACGTTGATCTTTAGTCATGCTAAAGCAGTTTTCTTTCATATACTGTAAATCTACACCATTTACCGGCCCATTCAATTCAATATGTAATTTAAAGTGTTCAGGATCGAACCTAATCAATCCTTCAATAGCTGCATCTTGATTTGAAAGCCAGACATTATTAAGAATATCGTTCAAATCTCGTCCATTTAAGAGACGAGATTTTGGAGGTTTTTCAAAAATTGCCGAATCAACAGTCAGTTTTGCATGGTCCTGTTAAGATGGCTTGTAGCTTTATCAAATCAATATTATTGAAGGTATTTAGGCCTGTGAATTTACCTGAGCCTCTAATGTCGCCGTTACAAGTTATTGGCGCTTCAATGTTTTAACCTTCTGTTGCTTCTTTAGGTAAGCCACTTTCAGTGAAATCCATTCCGTTTATCTTTCCATGCACGCTTAGATTTTTGTCAGCAATTATTATAGCAAATGTTACGTTTCGTAAGCGCGGCCTTTTATGTAGCCAAATAATCTGATAAAATATTTCCGTTAAATTTTTCTTGTTTATTAGGCTTTCAACAAAAACGCTTTGAGCGGTAATTTGGTCAAAAACTTGCGGTGCAGTGAACGTTTTATATCATTCATTAGTTAGCCAATATGATTCAAATTTGCTTGCTGGAATTCCATTTATTTCGCCTTCAAATGTTAAGCTATGGATTTCAATATCATTGTCAAAAAAAACATCATGATCAATCACAATATCCTGGGTTAAATTTCCAAGTGAATGTATAAATTGATTTATTGGGTAGTGATTCAGTTTTCCATTGAGAATGAGCTCATCGGTAGAATAACCACCAGTAAAATTTTTGAAGCCCGTTATATTAGCTGAGGAATGGGTTTGACCAAATACTTTATTTGTGTCAGACATTTGATTAACTTGAGCATATCTAACTTGCAGATCTTCAATAGTTATTGGTGATACACTTTGAAGAGTAGATGTTGTCAGGATATTTTCAATATTGACTTCTCTCAGCCTGACATAAATTGATGAAACGCTTTCTATGTTAACACCTTTAAACTGCAAATTTCCGGTAAATATTTGATCTCCATATTTTATTATTCATCTTCATTTAACTTTTACAAATTCACATCCTTGAACTTCTAATAAATTTATCTGTTATCGAGAATCTACACCCCGGGCGGACCGTGCACAAGCGGGCCAGCGAACGGATCGTAGGATAAACGACAGCAAACTTTTACTTTTCACGCGATTTTCACCACCGTCACTCCGCGCAACTTTTCTTACCTTTCGAACCGAAGTCGTCGCAGCGACTTGGCTGTTTTGCATGATTGCTTTTCACTTTTTCACTCACTTTTCAGCGCTGGCGCACTAAGTGGAGCTCTAATCAAATCACACAGCTTTCACACCGCGGCCGACATATGGCTTTCCACTTGCTTTTTCCAGCAGCGACGACATTTCCGCCGCGACTTTTTTCATGGTGTTTCTTCGTTTTGCCTGTTTGCCAATGTCGTCGCCGCGAGATCAAATTCCCAAGAAAATACACTGAAATCAAATTCCCAAGAAACTTTTGCCGGTTATTTCGGTAATTATTTTAAGGGGGATTTAGTAAGGACATGCACCGAATCACACACGCAGCGATCCGCTTGCTGCTCGTCGTCGCCTTACGGTACTGCTCCAAAAACCAGTCGGCGAGCCTTCCATCCACTTCCCTTCTCATCGCAGAAGTGCGATCGTGGAAGAGCTCCGTTGGAAAGAGGGTTGCCGTATCCAGATTTCAACTGCAAATTCAAAATGATGAGTATTATTTTAAATTTCCAATTGAAATTTTGATCCGCAATTTGTTGGTTTTCGAGCAGTTTGCTTAGGCGACTGCTCGATTATTACAAGGGGTTATACTGAAAACGCTTAGCACAGGTACGAACAAGCACAGGGGATGGCACCCGCATATCCGACAGTCTCTGATTTGGCGGTGCTCGTTATCGTAGGCATGATACCCATCACTCTTGCTAGAGAGCGCCGTATTATCTAACTACGTCAAAACAGTTGCCCGCGAGGAAAGACTACGTTCATTCAATGATTGGCAGCAGTCCTGGGTGAACAGCACGAAGGGAAGATGGACTTAGACCGTTGATCAATCGGGCGCATGGTGCGACTAACATCAAACTGGTCCTACTCTTGAGCCGGTATGCGTGTTTTGCACAAAACTAGGAAGTCGCAATCCCCCGACTGTAGGTTTTTACAGGAGAGGAAAACGATATCTGCTACAGATTTTTGGCGTGCAAAAGATGGGACATGCTGCTCGCTCCAGATAATGTAAGTGGGGAGATGCTTGCATTGGTTAATAAATGGAACCATGTGGCACATTAATTTTGGGCAGTGCTAAAAGATTAAAAAAGCTCAATTGAGCAGTCGGGGCTGGGATATTTTTTTCTACCAAACCCACTCCCTTCCTGATAGAAGAGGGATCCTCCCAGCTTGATGGCTTAGCCAAGTAATGCGTCAAAGAGTCCCAGGCCAGGTGCTCTGGTTGACATGCGAGGTATTTAGTGGGTATTCCAGAAACCGTGTGCACCTGAAAGTCCCACATTCAATGCACCTTCCAACCACACAGCAACTATTCTTGTCTAATCCTTTTCAGTATATTCTTGTCTAATCATATCCAGCATACATCTAATCCTATGCAGCACTCTGTAGAAACAGTGATTTGAATCACTAATTTTCGATATGGGTTAGTCCATCAAAAGAGCAATCAAGTTCAATATCATATCAAGGAACCTTGATTCAATACATCCCTGCCTATAAGACCACTGCGACGTGCATTTCAGACTATAGACGTTTCTTGCAAGTAACCCTAATTTATTGAAAAGAAATACAAGACAAGAAAACAAAAAACGTGTATGAACCCTCTCTATTGAAAAAGGATACATTCAATTTGTGCTTTTTTTCATTTCACATGATAAAAGCACTCCAGCATAATACATATATATTTATATATGAGTTATGCTGGAGAACAGAAAACAACAAAAATTCTTCTGAATGTCAAAAGGAAACAGAATAAAAAGAAAACGAGTACTTCAAAAAATTGAAAGGATAATGTAACAAAATATTACGCAGAGTTGTTTTGACTGGAAAGATAAAAGAGTTTGCTTCTTCTTGGCATTTCAATATGTTTGTACATAAGACTCATCTTTACTGGCAAAAAGAAAGAGAGAGAGGGAGAAAGTACAGAGGGTTAGAAAATGTGTATATGATTGCGGACTATGATCGAATATTGAATTGTCACATCAAATGATGTATGTCATTGGCATGAGGTACTCCTAGTGATGAATCTTTTTGCACTCCTTTATGGTATGAAATTGGGCTTTTCGGTATTGAAATCCCCATTTTAGGGGTAAGAAAAACAATATTTTATTAGTTTTTCATTTGACTTGAAGTGCTTGCTCGTATCCTTTTCACATTCCTTGCTCGTATCCTTTTCACATTCCTTTATTGTTAGTAAACTTATTGGGTGTTTTGCACGCTAAAGATAAGCTTGTGACAACCTTCTAAGGAAATTATTAGGGAATTTAATGCAAATTTGATAAACTGTGTGCATAGATACAGATTTTCGTGGCTGTTTCTAAGGCAAACACGTATAGGTGCGAAAAAAAACATGATTTTATAAAGGGTTTTCCAAAAAGAGGTGTTATTTTGAATAGCCCGCTATTTTGGTAGATGTCACTTTTGAAGCTGTCATTTTTTGACATTTGACAAGTAGAAACTACGCCATTAATAAAAATGTTACGATACACGCTTCAACAACGCATTGCAATTATTAAAGTTCACTATAAAATTGATAAAAATTTGGCAGAGACGGTTCGTAAAACTCGAACATTCTTGGGTCGTCGTGAAGCACCTTGTCGGACCGCAATACAGAAATTGGTGGAAAAATTCAACAACTTAGTGATGTGAAGAATAAAACCCGTGCACGTCACTCAATAACAGCGGAGAATATTGCTGCTGTAGCCGAAAGTGTTGAAGAAAACCCAGGTTTGTCCATTCCTCGTCGTTCTTTGGAATAAGGCATTCCACAAGCGTCATTACACCGTATTTTGCATAAAGATTTGGGTCGTAAGGCTTATAAAGTTCAGTTTAACACAAGAACTCAAGCTGGTCGATCATCAACAACGTCGTGTCTTTGCTGATTGGGTCCTTGAAATGCATGAAAATGATCCGGTATTCCATCGAAAAATCATCTTGAGTGATGAGGCCCATGTTTTATCACATTCTCTTCTTTCTACAGTTATGCGTACTGAAATATAGAGAATTTTTTAAGTGCAATGAAATGCAATGAATAGATACACCCAGCAAAAAGGCTTTGCATTTCACCTAAATCAAAAACATGGCTTCAAGTATTATAAATTCACTTACTTAGCTTGCTCAGTTTTCGCTTAAAACAAGTTTTTGCATGGGACTGGAAACTCGATGATACTAAGGCCGTTAGGCCAATTGGCAAAGTGAAATTCAGTGTTTAAAACTAAACATTCTCTTCGAGAGAATGCGGGAAGACTGCTAATGGCTCGTTTAAGAAATCATCTTCAAGCTAGCTTACAAATCATTTACATCGATGTACTTAATGTAAGTAACTTTGAACTGACTAGATGATAAAACTATGCCCGACTCTTGTCAAACTTAATTGGAGTAACTCTCTCCTGAATGGATTTGGATGAGCAAATGTATGACGATGGATGACTTATACGTTGGAGTTCACAATATCGGCGTAAAATGTTGTGTACCCATTACAGTCGCAGAGATTACTATCAATTTCTCATACATCTGTAGTTAAATAATGAATAATTCTACCAAATAGACTAGCTCCTATATCGAGAACTAGCTCCTATATCGAGTACGTTCCAAGTTTGATTCCATCTAAATAAGGCAGCATTTGAAATCTATCAGCTAGTTGCATCAAAGTCGAAGTGGCGCTATGAAGTTTGTGGCTTCTTAAGACCTTTCTCCGAAATGTAATATAGTGGATTGACAGGTTTTCGATTAGGTAACTCTTCTCCTTTGATATCCACTAATGGGTGTTTTTACATTTGAAAACATGGTTTAGGTTGTATCTACTTTTCAAAGGTTTATCTGTTGGTGTTCAAGTAGAGCTCAAATTTTTACTCATATTTGATGCGGTGTCTTCTCAATCTCTTCAGCGGAGGTGTTAAAAATGGTTCGTTAAAATTAAATATATGCAGACTTGTTAGAGATTTTAAGAAAATATTCAGATTTGGCCTCTAGAAAGCCGTTGGATAATTCAGGCACTCCTATGTATTTTTTGCATCCTCCTCCATTCAATTATGACATTTCTGTTCTCGGTCTGCCAAATCCAAAACTGATAACATTGTACCCTACAACAGCTTACACTGAAAATACCTGCGAAGGACAGGAAGCTACATTTAGTTGCTCAATATCCGGAAGCTGCTTTAAATCTGATAGTCCACAGTACTTCATAAATGTCAGGTTTGGTTCGGTCTCTAGGCACATTCACCGGCGTTTGACTTTGTAGATACAAAATCCTGAATTTCAAATCGAGGTATTCCATTTTTCACAAATAAAGCTGAAGTAGCTTAACCTCTTTTAGAACAGCTGAAGAGTCTCGCACGACATTCCATTTGCACGCGCATTTGGTCGATCGTCAACAAATGCGGCACCCATCGCGCGAATAATTTTTAGTTGATATCCCACAAGCCTTAGCGATTTCCTTAATGGTTAATCGGCGATCTTCCATCACGGTTGTGTGCACTAAACTGACGATATCTTCCGTCGAAACAGTTTTTGGACGTCCAGAACGTTAATCGTCAAAAATACTTTTGCGACCGCGTTTGAACTCGGCCACCCAAGGTTTCACGATTGTAAATGAGGGCGACGATTCATCGTACACGGAATTTAACTCTTCTTTCACTTCCCGAATTTTTTTCCCTTTCAAACAGAGGTACTTTATCACCGCGTGATACTCGATTTTATCCATTGTTCTTAAAAAACGTCACCTGTCAACTTTGTAAGGGTACCATGTGTTTTGTACTGATCGGAATGACTTGAAATTTTTATGGCATATGTAGAATTAAGCTTGAATGTAGAGTCGTTTTAGTTGAATAATAAAATTCGTAGATAAACGTAAAGTCAAACAACAGTTTATTCTACATGCAAATTAAAATGACAATAATAATAAATTGAATTGCTACACGCGTTGTCGTTGACAGCCGGCTATCGAGTGTCGAATGTCTCGCTTCGCTTTGTTCTTCTCCCATTACATTTTGTACTAGAGGTATGTTATACTGTCGTACAACAGTAGCGATTGCTGCGCTACAGTACTCCCTCCTGAGTGACTTTGGCCACCGTTGATGACAGCCGATGAAGGTGCCAAAGTTACAGCAGATATTCAATGCATCGCGGTAGATGTGCCACTTATTGCGACTAATGGGAGCAGATACCAGCTGGCAGGTATGTTCTTAACGCAGTTAGTGGAGTGTTGAATGGCGGCAACACACGTATCCGGCTCGGATTGCATATGAAGAGCGGGTGCTGCTTTAACTAACGATGATGCTGGGTGCGCTCCAGGTACTGGTGATGGCGTGTCGGCAGGCGGACTGGCACCTATACTGTCTGACGGCGAGGTGTTGTGTGAACGAGGATGTAAACTGGCAACCGGAGTTGACATGACCGCTGGTGCCGCTTGTGGTAGTGCGCCTGAGGTAGATGGAAGATTTGTTTCCGGGAGCATCGCAATTCGTGGCGAAGTATTGTGAGTAACTGGTGAGGTAACGCGGGCTTCAATTGTGTGTGATCGTGATTCCGGGACGTCTTCGATGAATGCAGGTTTGAGTCGTTCTGTAGATACATTGACCACTCTTCCGTTGATATCGATTGAGAATAGCACTCCGGAGATATGGTTTACCACCTCGTGGGGGCCAAAGTATGGCTACGTGAGAGATCTTTTTACTGCATCGTTTCTCAAAAAAACATGCAAACACGTATTTAGATTTTTGTTGACGAATGTCACCTTGCGATTTCAATGTGTTTTTGGCGTCAGGCGGAGGTCTTTCATTGTGGAACGAAGTTATGTGAGGAACACATTTGAGTCCGCTCCAACTGGGGCGGGGGCCACAAGCTCGCCGGGAACGTTAGCGTCGTTCCATACAACATCTCCGCACATCAAGCCACAATATCCTCCTTGAACGTCCCACGTAGGCCCAAGAGAACGGTAGGAAGCACAGTAGGCCAACTTTGATTATTCTCATGCCACATAATTGCTGATTTGAGAGAGCGATGCTAGCGTTCGACCGTACCGTTAGATGCGGGATGATAAGGCGATGTCCTATTTATTTCGCATCCAAAATATGCTGTCAAAGATTTAAATAGCGCCAACTTGAACTGTGTGCCTTGGTCCGTCGTGATAATACGTGGAACTCCGAAACGAGCTACCCAGTTATTAAAAAATGCTTGGGTTACCGAATTTGCCGTCTGGTCGGCCAACGAAACAGCTTCGGCCACCTTAAGAAGCGGTTGACCATCGTGAGGCAATATTTAAATCCCTGGGAGGGAATTAACGGGCCGAATCGTTCTTTGGGCGTCGGGAAAGGTTGGATTGGATTTCTTTGGTGTTGGCCCACATTCGAGCGTTAACACGGAATGCAGTTGTGAGCCCAAACGTGGACGTCCCTTTTCATATTGATCCACACAAATTCATTTGCGATGACTTTTACGGTTGTATGGCCGCTTGGATGCGAAGCCTGGTGAAAAATGTCAAAAATTTTCCTACGGAGGCGAGTGAGTACGAGGAACCGAGCTTGAGGCCTAAAAGTGGATATGAACACTTTAATATTATTGTACACTACGATCTGGCTTAATTTAAGTGACGTAGTATTCCGTCAGATGAGTTGCTGAGTTTCGTGGCTATCCTGTTGCTTCCTCACTAAGTCTTTGACATCGATAGTGGATGGAGTAGTTACCATTTCCCATCAAAAAAGAGCGTCCACTACTTCATTGTTGGGGGTTCCTGGAATGTATCGTATATCAGTGTAAAACTCAGATATAAAACTTAGATGACGTAACTGGCGAGAAAACGCTTTAGTGGCTGGTTGTGTGAACGCAAAGGTAATTGGCTTGTGGACTGTTAACGCACGAAATTGTGTGCCCTCCACGTAGTGTCGAAACTGACGGATGCTATCGTAGATGGCAAGCAGTTCGAGATCATATACACTGTATCTGGTTTCTGAAGCAGACAGTTTCCTTTGAAAAAACGCGAGAGACATCCATCGGTTGTTTTGCTTTTGTTCCAGTACTGCACCTACTGCCACATCCGAAGTGTCAGTTGACAATCTTAGCAGCATATTTGACTTGAAATGCACAAGCGATGTTGTTTTTGCATTGGAGGAATGCGTTTTTAGTTTCCGGTGTCCAAACGATGGGTGTTTTGTCGTTTTTTCTTGCCTTGATGCAGAATTTATTCAATGGTGCCTGAAGGTCAGCTGCCTTCAGGCACCATAGTAATTAATAGTTCCTAGGAAACGACGGAGTTCGTTAACGTTTGTAGGTTTCTTGAAATTTAACATTGTTTCTACCCGGGAAGGCGGGGATGAGACACCGTTTTGGCTTACCAAATGCCCCAGGTAATCGACTTCACGCATTCGAAATGTGCATTTTGCGACTTTGATCACCAATCTATGCTTCGCCAGTCGTTCGAATAATTTAGTGAGGTGCTCCATGTGCTGAGCCTCAGATTCCGATGCCACCAGGATGTCATCGATTTAACATACGCGGAAATCCAGACCACGGAGCACACTGTCCGTGAAGCATTGGAACGTTTGTGGCACGTTTCGTAATCCAAACGTCATGACCGTGAATTTGAACAGGCTGAACGGCGTTGTAACGGCCATCTTCGGAATATCAATTTCTTAGGTGGGAATCTGATGGAAAGCGTTTAGCAGGTCGATGTTCGAAAAGCTAGTTTTCCCATTAAGCTCCTCGGTAACGTCTTGTACATGCCGCATCGGATACTTTTCTAGTACTGTGGCGTTGTTAAGCTGCCGGCAGTCCCCACAAGGTCGCTATGCTCCATCCTTCTTGCGCACTAAATGCAGAGGACTTGCCCATTGACTATCCGACGGCCGACAGAACCCCTAATCTAGTAGGAATTTAAATTCCGCTTTAACCGCTTGCAGTTTATCCTTCAAAAGCCTCCGCGGGCGTTCCGCTACGAGGGGCCCGGAGGTGTTGATAAAGTGACGAACCCCATGCTTAATCGGTATTGGTACTTTGATAGGGTTAGAAAGCGTCGAAAATTTCCTGAGCAACGCATGGTAAAACGTGTTACTGCTGACGGTGAGTAGAGTTGTAGGGTTTTTTGTTAATGCGGCCTCACGGTAACAGATTCGTTGCCGGATAAAACAGTCGCCGATTTCGTAAGTCCACCAATATTCCATAATGAACTAAAAAATCGACTCCTTTGATTGGATGTGACACGTTGGCTACAATGAACCTACATTTGAAAGAACGCTGAAAACCGAGTGACAATTGTAGTGTGACTATCCCGAATTTGGCGATGGACGTGCCGTTGGCCGCAAAGAGCTTGTATGATGATTGCTTACGGCTGCCACTAGTGTCGATAAGGAAGTTGAATTTCGTTGCGCTATTGCGTATCAAAAGGCGACTTTGTGAAACACCACCAGCTGTCGCCGGCAGGGGTAGTGGCGCGATGCGTTTCCCGCCTTTGATTTGCGGAAAGAGCATGGGGGGTGACAACGTCTGGCTCCGATTCCAAAACGTCAATGATAGTAGGAAATCTTGTCCGACGACTCCTTTCTCGGTGGTGCCTTCTGTAGCAGTGAGTAGTGGCATGAGCTATAGTTTGCTGTGAATCTATCAGAACGGATGCGGTGAATTTCAGCCCGGAGTTCTGACACTTATTCCAACACGTCACCATCGGCATTATTGTCTCGTTGAGAATGTGTTTCTGCACTGCGTTCGAAGCCTGCGATAGCATCCGTTGCTTCATAGCTCAAAACGCCGCGGCAATCTTTTCTAGCCCCTTGTGTATTTTGGCGCCAAAATAATGAGAACCAGCAATGAAAGAGATGAAATACTCCGAACAATACAGCTCCCCAAATAAACCTTGAAGACCAGCTGCACACACAGAAAACAAAGCTCCAATATATATAGAAATCTGTGATGCGTAGGACCTGTGCTATGCTATGAGTGCGAAATATGCACCCTAACTCAAACATCCACAAAAATATTGAACGACTTCGAGAGACGTGTCCAGAGGTGAATAATCAGAGCGAAGCTAGATGGATACAAATGGCAAATTTGATACAACCCTAAGCTTTATGAAATTTTTGACGAATCGTAAAACTGCGGAAGCTACAATGGGCTGGCCAAGTAAATCATATGGACGAATAACGGACACCCAAAAAGGTATTCGTTAGGAGAACTGAAGGCTAAAGTCCAGTGAGGAAACCGAGGAAACGCTGGTCTGACTCGGTCGACGAGGACAGTTCATCGCTGCTCGGATTTCAAAATTGGAGGATGGACCGAGACAGTTGAAGGCGCTTTGCGACGGAAGCGAAGGCCCGAGAGGGGCTGAAGTCCGACGAAGAAGAAGAATTTATGGCATGACCCAGTAAACTATTGAAATTTGGTAAAATATTACCTACAGGGTTTTCCAATAAGAAGTGTTATTTTAATATCAAAAGAAACATGCCATTTTTTAATATGAATGATCTGATGTTTATTTCATTGTGAAGAGAAAAGTATGCCATTAATAGTAGAAAATAACATCCGGCAAATGACTACCATGACCACGCTTGCAGGACCATAGCCTTTTCATGAAATTTGCCATAACCAAATCGCAAAGTGGCTGCCCTATGTCCTCGATAGCCTCACGAATTCTATCTTTGAGGTCTTGAATCGACGCTGGGCTGTTGGCGTAGACCTTCTCTTCTCTTCTCGGTGGTCAATTGTGTTCACCTCTTCGATAGATAACACGGTCCGGAAACTTTTCCCGTAAAATATCAATGGTTTCGTTGCTTGTGTGGCACGTAGCGCCATCTTGTTGAAAGTAAACGTTGTCCAGATCAATACCATCCAATTCCGGCCATGAAAAATCATTAATCATCTCTCGATAGCGCCATCCATTCACCATAACTGTTGCTCCAGTCTCAGTTTCGAAAAACTAAGGTCCAATGACTGCCGGACCATAAACCGTAACAAACAGTCACACGTTGAGTATAGGGATGCTTTTCAACAATAACTCTTGGGTTTTCCGAGCCCAAGATGCGACAATTTTGCTTGTTGACGAAGCCACCGGAGTGGAAATGGGCCTCATCACTCAAGATGATTTTTCGATGGAATTCCGGATAATTTTCATGCATTTCAAGGACCCAATCAACAAAGACACGACGTTTTTGATGATCGACCGGCTTGAGTTTTTGTGTTAACTGAACTTTATAAGCCTTAAGACCCGAATCCTTATGCAAAATACGGTGTAATGACGCTTGTGGAATGCCTTATTCCAAAGAACGACGAGGAATGGACAAACCTGGGTTTTCTTCAACACTTTCGGCTACAGCAGCAATATTCTCGGCTGTTCTTGAGTGACGTGCACGGGTTTAATTCTTCACATCACTAAGTTGTCTCAACAGCTCGAATTTTTCCACCAATTTCTGTATTGCGGTTCGACAAGGTGCTTCACGACGACCCAAAAATGTTCGAGTTTTACGAGCCGTGTCTGCCAAATATTCACCACTTTTATAGTGAATTTAATAATTTCAATCCGTTGTTGAAGCGTATATGGTTCCAATTTTTATCAATGGCGTAGTTTTTGCTTGTCAAATGTCAAAAATGACAGCTTCAAAAGTGACATCTACCGAAATAGCGGGCAATTTAAAATAACACCTCTTATTGGAAACCCCTTTAGAATGAGTTTTTTCGACTCGGCAATAACGTACCTAAAAACCGATTTAAGCTTAATCAAAACTGCATGGCAACTGAATTATTTTTTATGAGTTAAGAAGCTTGCATCAATAGCAACGAAATTATCCTCCTCAGTGAAGTTTATAAAGTTTTAATGTTCAAAGGATCCGTTAAATATGTTTAATAAGTTTTACATAAAGGTCCATAAAATTCATTTTATAAATCATATTTCAAATTGATATCATATAACTTTCACTTGTCAATAATCCTATTTATACCACACATATACGCGTCAATAACTGCATCATTCACCCCTGACCTCCGTCCACGAAAAATTAAAAACAAAAATATTTAAATAATTTTCAACCAACCAAATATTATGTTTGGTCATCCTACTCCTATGTGTCAAGGGAATGAAATGTAAATAAATTTCCAAGTACTAACAAACAACACATATCCTACATACTCGGTTCGAAATTAAATGTAACTGTAATAAGCTCATAATCGAGAATTTATATTAAATAGACCAGAAAACTTCATAAAATTTAATACCATAAATATGATTTATGATTGATGTAATTAAACTAAAATGCTTTTATGGTTTATCATTCCTCTGAAATACAATATTGATTGCCTCGCTCGGGGGCGAAATGTCCCCAAGCGGAGTGCATACACACCACCGAATCCCCACAACCACAACCACTTTCGTTGCAGATGGATTGCAATTGCAAGGATTATAATGAATGACAGCAATTGTAGGCGCAAGTTTATTGATGGGAGTCAAATTATTCACAGAATGGGTCTAAAAAGCTGATTAATTGGTCCATTTGATAATCAATATTGCTTTGATGAAACCTAACGCCAGTGGACATCTATTCAAGTAATCTCTTCCTGAATAATGGGTTCTCGGTGTTTTGCAATAAAAAGGATTCTAATTTCAACCAACAAAATTATATTGGGTATTAAATATGTTGGGTTTGCAAATATACGTTAAATAGCAAGCAGTTTAAGTAAAAAATGAAATGATATCCTGTTGAATCTCTTGACTAAGGATAAAATTTGATTTGTGAGCCATTTGAGACGTATCTAAACTAAACGCGCGCTCATCGTGCACGGATTATTTAATACTCTCCCAAATATCCTGATTACCTCTAAACGCATTCGAATCTACATAATTCAACCGGATGTTCACATTATTCTTCCCGATGCAGGCACAAATATGAACACGAACGGTAAATACGTAAATATTTAATAAAACATGTTAGAAATCCTTTCTGGAGCTGCAGCAATTGTTTAAGCCCCAACATAATTTGCTCCGAGCAAAGTTGCACCATCGTTGCCTCCCGTAGAGCCGAGTGTAAATTAGGCAGCATATTATCTCCGGCAAACAATACAAAGGACATGTTTAGCAAACACCAATGTATGTTCCAAACTGCAATATTTCCCAGCACAATTGATTTGCCCGTTATTTTTGCTAATAAATATGATTTACTCTGCATATAAGAGGGAATAATTTCATGGCTTAAAATACCAAATTACATTCAGAGGATACAGGAGCCAACAGGCTGCCAATATGACTTTGCTACGTTACAAGACCTGCCCTCCTGCAAAATGCTGCTCCATTCATTCATGTAAATATATTATCAGCTTCAGAAGTTTTTGCTAATCGCAACAGCGAGATGCAGACAATGGAGCCGGAATTTCAAATTAGTTAGTAATAACTGTACAAACCGCTCTCGTGTGTGCTAAATAGTCCTTGCAGCGTCCTTGTATCTGCTACGTCCATTCCAACTTATTCCTAAGCATATCCGCATAGAAGAGCATTTTGTATTAGACTTCGGCAATTCGTGTGGACCAACAGCAGCCCCTAAATAATATTCATCCCCGTCAGCTACGTGATTCGGCGAAATTCCTTTTCAAATAAATTTCCCAGCCATTCCGCCGTTCTGCGAATGCGAGCGCAACCATCCCCGGTACGTCACGAAAAGATTGTTGTCATCGTCTTGTATTATTTTGCACCCCAGTGAAAGGATAATGCATTCAAAGAGGGATCGAATCGTGATCGTATGTGTGTGGTCGGGAAACTCGGTGACGAGTGGAGTAATGAATTTTCGCCATTATATTCAACCGCCACCGCTGCTGATACTGCTGCTGCATTTGCAAGTGAAAAAGGGTTGCTATAGCCTCTAACTCAACCACCATCACCTTATCCTAGAAAATTCAGTGAGATTTAGTACGGAACAAATAGATCCGCTCATACCACTCTGGGGCGGGGAAGGGCAGGGCAGTCAGTTGAGTCTTCCTGCTTACGCTTAAGCTTTATTTATGGGGTAGACGGATCTGGGTTTGCAAAATGATAACATGCAAATCAGGGCGGTAAATTGAAAATTGAAGGACATTCAGTACGAGTTCAATAGCTTAAATAAATCTATCGAACTTGAAACAATGGAAGGATAAGGAAATGCATTTGACCGACCGGGTGCAATGCGAGATGGTGGTGAGGATTGTGTTTTGGGATAAGTAGAATTAGTGTGTGTAGGAATGATTTATAAATGAAATTTGATAGAGAGTTGTGCGAGCAATTATATTTTGCCAGTTGATTTTAAAACTCATAGAAGCATAAGCTTGTCAGGAAAATCCGTGGAGTTTAAGGACTCGTTGAATCGCAGAGAAATAAAACTGTGCAACCAAAATGCGAAGTACTTACTTGTACGCTAATTGTCCTCAAAACAAAATTAATCACTCACAAATAATAATAACCAAATTCTAGAATAGTACAGAAAATTCCAATAAGAGGTGTTATTTTGATATTAAAAGAAAAATGCCATTTTTTAATATGACTGATCGGATGTTTAATTTTTTATAAAGAGGAAGGCATGCCGATAATAGTGAAAAATAACATCAGGCAAATTACCACCACGACCACCCTTACAGGACCATATCCTTTTCATGAAATTTTCCATAACCAAATCGCATAGTGGCTGCCCTATGTCCTCGATAGCCTCACGAACTCCATCTTTGAGGTCTTGAATCGACGCTGGGCTGTTAGCGTAGACCTTCTCTTTCAGGTGGCCCGAAAGGAAGAAGTTGCAAGATGTTAAATCTCAAGATCTCGGTGGCCAATCGTGATCACCTCTTCGAGAGATAACACGGCCCGGAAACTTTTCCCGTAAAAGATCAATGGCTTCGTTGCTTGTGTGGCACGTAGCGCCGTCTTGTTGAAAGTAAGCGTTGTCCAGATCAATACCACCGAATTCCGGAAAAATCATTAATCATCTCTCGATAGCGCAATCCATTCACCATAACTGTTGCTCCAGCCTCATTTCCGAAAAAGTAAGGTCCAGTGACTCCGCTGGACCATAAACCGCACCAAACAGTCACACGTTGAGGATAGAGAGGCTTTTCAACAATAACTCATGGGTTTTCCGAGCCCCAGATGCGACAATTTTGCCTGTTGACGAAGCCACCGAGGTGGAAATGGGCCTCATCACTCAAGATGATTTTTTGATGGAATTCCGGATAATTTTCATGCATTTCAAGAACCCAGTCAGCAAAGGCAAGACGTTGTTGATGATCGACCAGCTTGAGTTCTTGTGTTAACTGAACTTTATAAGCTTCAAGACCCAAATCTTTATGCAAAATACGGTGTGATGTCGTTTGTGGAATGCCTGATTCCAAAGAACGATGAGGAATGGGCAAACCTGGGTTTTCTTCAACACTTTCGGCTACAGCAGCAATATTCTCGGCTCTTATTGAGTGACGTGCACGGGTTTTATTCTTCACATCACTAAGTTGTCCCAACAGCTCGAATTTATCCACCAATTTCTGTATTGTGGTCCGACAAGGTGCTTCACGACGACCTAACAATGTTCGGGTTTTACGAACCGTCTCTGCCAAATTTTCACCATTTTTATAGTGAATTTCAATAATTTCAATGCGTTGTTGAAGCGTGTATCGTTCCATTTTTATCAATGACGTAGTTTTTACTTGTCAAATGTCAAAAAATGACAGCTTCAAAAGTGACATCTACCGAAATAGCGGGCAATTCAAAATAACACCTCTTATTGGAAAACCCTTTAGCTAAGGAGACTTTTCACACTAAGGAGACCTCCGGCTCTAAAAGCTATCAGTTCTTTTATACAGAAACTCATTTGTTTTTGGCCCATTTTTAACCAATTTTAGTGGTTAAAAATGGTATACAGACATTTTTCTCCTAATTTTTGGTTGGCCTTCTCAAAGATTACTGCCATTTTTGCAACCACGGAAGTCACCGCAGTTCCAGACATTAATTTCTAGAACAAGGTTCCTTAACCCGGAGTGGCATACTGGGGCCACCTAGCGGTCGGCCGTGCCGCGGGTCTTCCGGGACACCTTCTGCCTCTGCTGTGCAACCCTACACATAAAACCTTATCACGAAGGGTAGTAAAAGGAAGCAGAGGAAGGGTTTATTATCAGAAATGAAACATGTTTTTTCTTGAAACTAACATGGCGGTTCATAACTTAACTTAATTCATAAGAGGAATAAATTCTATGGAAGATGGATTCAAATAAACTGAAAACAAATAAATTGACTCCCTTTTAAGTAATTTGAAATTCAAACTGAAATCAAATGAAAATTCATAAAAACAAATTCAAAATATTAGCTTATATAAAAATGGGAAGAAAAAATATATAAATTACTCATTCCTGTAAGGCTGCTGAGTGCTCTGCAACTCCAAGAAGTTGAAGCTGTCAACATGCGTGTAAATTCGTCAATATCGAAATTATAAAAATTTTATTTATAAGTATATCTCATCATACAAGATCATATAAAGTTTGAAAGTTGAAGACCGGAAGAAAGCAGAAACTTCATCTTCGGCGAGCGCCCATCAAATACACCGTGGCCAGTATTTCAAAGGCGACAAAATGGACTAGTTAGTGTCAACAAGCAAACACAATGGCGGAGCAAGCGAACACCATAGCGGAGCAAGCAAACACGATGGCAGAGCAACCAAAGACCAAAGCCGCCCGTAAGGAAATGCCTTCGGACATGATGGGCACCGACAATGCAACAGCAAAGAATTCAAGCTTTAACCAAGATGTTAATATTGTCGCGTGTTTTCGGTTCGCGGCCAATAATTTTAATGTTCCGGGAAAGTGAAAACGCAATGTCTTTTAATTTAAGTTAAAAGTGTTTATTTAATTAAATAAAATGCACAATAATCAGTTAACACTTTCACTAATTTTAATTGTCACTAAAAATAAATCTAACACTTGTCCATAAATTTATTATCGCAATTGTCTTCTAAATTACTTCACTATTACGAAACACACTTCCCACACACAATCGCAGTTCTTATCGCGGTCGAATGAATGAATCTCCCCATTCATTCAGCTCGCCTTTATATATGGTCTCTACGTATTCACCCATTTCTCGCACATTGGCGAAGGTTCTACCGAGAGGTACCTGGTAGGTTCGAGCAAGTTCATGAATGGAGTGACGTCACTTGCAGATGTTGATCATGCTTGTTGGATTCTCGTGGGTTCGAGTAAATTCATTCGTTGACGTTCTTAATGATGCAATTGCGACAGTAGCTCGCAGAATTATTTGTACATGTAAATATTTGTACATGTAACAATATAATTGACTGTAAGGTAAATGCATTTATATTAGCAAAGGATGAATTAGCTCCGAAACGTAAAACCCCGGTTCCTATGCCAATCCCATCCACTCCTAGCACTGATCCTTTCAGTGAACTGGCAAACGATAGCCAAAATAATAAATCAAATGCGGCTAACAATCGAACAAAGAAGGTGCGGTTCCCACCAATATTTATTGAAAATCTGAAAGCAACGGTGCTTAAAGGCGTCATGGATAGGTACACCCTTACAGAAGGTACTCGTCTAGAGTACCGACTTAAAAAGTTGTCGAACTCCCGACTTAAAGTCACAGTGGACAGGCTCGAGGCCCACGACCACATCATGAACCTACTTAAAAAAAAAGAAGCAGTGGAATACTCGTTCACCCCCCAAAAAAAAGAAAAAATGTGTGGTGAAACTGAGGCTCTTCGAGAGGACAACGTCAGCCAAACTCCGAATTTAGGCCTCGAGTCTGTCAGCCCATTACCACTGCATGGTCGAGAGCAAATAAAATCAACCTGGATTTATTTAGGATTAGAGTGGGATCGCAAGCTGATAAAAATGAGATAATTAAGCTGCGCTACATTTTGAACCAACGAGCCGTGTGCGGTTCAATGCTACCGGTGTCAAAGATTCGGGCACGTTTCCACCAATTGCGGGTTCAACATGCGGGTTCAACATGCGATGTGTAGCATGTGGGGAGTAGCATACTTTCGAAAGTTGTCCCAGAAAAAATATGGACAAGCCGAAAACCGCTCCATTCTGCACTATATGCAAGACACACTAGGCATCCAGTCAATATTCCCGACTTTCCGGAACGAAAAAGATTGTTGGACAGGGCAATCGAAAATAAAGCCGAACGGACGGCACTTCAGATTATATTGTCACCGCTCCCCATCTATCCAAATACTACACCAATCCCTACAACCCCACACCGCTTTGCTCCTCCTTCCAATCGGACCTCACATTCAGAGGTTTTAAGAAGCGGAACTCTGCCCCATACTTTTATTTCACCGACACTTAATCCTATCGGACGCCTACAACAAATAGCCGTAGAGTGGCTGGGAGTCTCTCCCAGTGTACTCCTATCCAAGGTCAGGGCTTTCCTCCCATACTTTGACGCCACTCCTGACCAAGAGATGCTGATGGCGCTCCTTAAATTTCTATTTCAATCTTTATGGTTGCAAATAAACTAACCATTCTTTTCCTAAATATCATCTCCCTAATCTCACATGATGAGGATCTTCATTGCTGATACTGTCAAATCCTCCCAACCCGACATCCTCCTAAACGGGACAGTTCTTAGCCATCAACACAAAGCCCCTGTGGAGACCTACCATGTGCTTCGTCATGACATTGGCAAAGGTACTGCGATACTATTTCGAGATGATTTAGATATCCATCAAATCCCTTTTGAACAAAATAATTCCTCATGTACGCTAGCAACTTTCAACACCAAGCGACCCAATGGAAACCCAGCTAGTGCTATCTAGATCCCTAGATCCCATTTACACTCAACCAAACCCTCGCAACAGCCTCGTCCCACGGCTCATTTATGCTAGGAGGAGACCTTAATGCCAAACACAAACACTGGAGGGGCTCCACAAGGAATACCAACGGTAACTACCTACTCGAACGGCTCCATGCGGACGCCCACTTCTCAGCATCCATAGCAAATGCAGGGGTCCCAACATTTACAAGAGGTAATTCATTTTTAGATAACTTCATAATATCCTCTGACCTCAACGATCTCACAATTCCATTTACTTGCCCCACATATAGCTCGATATCGGACCATCATGGCCTCCATCTCAACATAACTCTTAGATCACAAATACCATTTCTTACTTGCCCACCTCACTATAGACCGTTTAATTCCATAGTCTGGCCAAACTTCAGAAAAGACCACAAAGGTCTCCTTCCGAATTTCCCACCGGAAAATATAATTCTCTCGAACGCAGAAATAGACTCTCATATATCGGCACTAACATCTGCCATTAAAGAGTGTTTCGACCTGCATGTCTCATTCCAGAAACCACACAGCCCGCTTTATAGATGTCTAATTCAGAAGACTCTTCAATTAATAATAACTTGAAAGCATATGCTCCTACGGCTTAAGCATCATTATCATCGAGGCTTTAACCAGTTCAATGAGGAGTATTTGGAACTTAAAACGCAAATAACGAGCATTTCCCGTGAAATCCAAAAACGCATCAGATCCGAAGTCGACAACTTCTATAAAAGAAGACTGATATCACTGCGACCAGCTTCTGATGTTTTTAAAACTATAAATCAACTCATAGGCCGTAAGAGTTCCAAATTCGAGATTGAGAAAGACCCTATAAAGCGAGGGAATTAAGTCTTCACTGCTCAATGTGATAAGATCGTTGTATGTGAGGAATACTTCAAACAACTATATTGTCCCCGTGAGAAATCCAACACAGCTTTGAATAACAACGTTAAAGCAGAGGTTCTACTAACGACGGAAGGGTACGAGAGATCTTATTTAACTGTATTTTCAAGATATAATAAAGCATCGTCTCCACAACATCCAGTCTTCGCCGTACTTTTCACCTCGAAAGCGGAAGTAGAAGATCTCCTAAATGCCATAAATAGCAAGCTACGAGGTGTGACAATTAAGTAATAAGACTGATTCCAGGAAAACCGTATATTCAAAAATTATTCTATAACTCTGCCATCCCCTTCAAATGGCCCCTTAGGCAGCTATACAACGATTCCAGCGCATTTTTCATGCTTCGTAACATTTCTGGAATGCTTCGACGGGGATGTGGCGAGTACCCTCGTCACGGCCGCCTGGATGTCCGTAATCGACGCAAAATGGGTTCCTTTGACCACCGATTTTGTTATTGGGAGCAAAAAGCAGTCACAGGGTGACATATCGGGCGAATAAGGCGGCTGTTGCAACACGGCGTTCCCTTTAGAGGCCAAATACTGGGACACGCTGAGGAGCCCTCAGCGTGTCCCAGTATTGAGCTTCTTTGGAACCATCTTCACGCACAAATTTTTCATCCCAGAATCGTCGGTTAAAATTTGTGAGACTGTTCCATGGTCCATACCCAGTCCCGAGGCCAACATGCGAACTGTTAGACGCCGATCTTCACGGATTAGGGCGCGCACACGCTGCGCATTTGCGTCAGTCTGCACCTCGACTGGTCTTCCGCTCCGCGCCACGTCTTCCACGCCTTCACGCCCCTCCTTGAACTCTTTATGCCATTTAAACACCTGGACATGAATAAGAGCACTATCACCATGCACTTTTCCAATTTTAACGTACGTTTCCGAAGCTGTTTCGCCCAACCTGGCGTAAAATTTTATAGTGACGCATTACTCTTGATTTCGTTTCTCCATTTTCGTGACAAGAACCACCAACACACGTCTACTCGACACGACACAGCAAGCGAACTAAACAAGCTAGAGCTATGGTAAATATATCAATGGAGAGAAGAAAGATACCGGGGAAGGGAATTCCAAGGTCGCAGGTTTACCACAAGCGCGGCAATAAAATTAGTTTCATTAGTTAATTGTCACACCTCGTATCTTACGGCTTTGATGGTATCCCGAAAAGAATACGCAAGAAGTTCAGAAAAACCATCTCCTCCTTTTTGACGATATTATACAACAATTGTATTAATAATGGATATTTTCCAAAACTTTGGAAAGTTAGTAAACTAATCCCAATACCAAAACCAAGCTGCAAAGGTACCATTAATAATTTTCGGCCAATCTTCCTGTTGCCTTACACGGGTAAACCCCTTGAAAAGATTATTCTGCGAACCTTGAACGATTTTACTAGCCCCTTGTTGATCTATGGAGCAAGCAATAATGCGATTGCACAATAGAGTCACCCGCAATCTTCGGCGGAAGAGTGCACAATGGCCTATGCTCTAGACCTGAAAAAAACGTTCGACTCAGTTTGTCCGATCGCAATACTCAGAATCCTATATAGCTTCCTTTCGGATAGAATATCCCAAATTAAACTGGGGAATCTCATTTCAAATCCTATCCCTATCAAATCGAGAGAGAAAAACCCTCAATAAAGCGAAAACAACGTCCGCAATTATTTCGTCTCTCTTTTCCTCGAAATCAGTCTGCACAAAAGTTAAAGTCGATGTACAAAACTCTTTTTAGGCCAATCATTGCCTACGCGTTTCCGGCATGGCTTACAATCTCGCTTACTACTACCGAAGAAATCCAAGAGGAAGAGTAATAAGAAGTATTATACTACAGGAACTCTATCCTTTACAAAGATACGGTGATAGAACCGATTCTCCACTACATGTTGGCATTGACTATAAAATGCCTAAAGAAGTGGCGATTGGACCCTCTTCAAGCTATTTAGTATTAATTAATTTTTTTCCATTGAAATTTACGAAAATCTAAACCTCTTCTTTCACTACAGCTACCCTCTTCGATCCGCCTTTCGGCAATTCTTTTTCCACTCTTTTAACGTCCCATCAAGACTAAACTTTATTCGTCCAAATTCCCTCTTCAGTCCCGCTGCCGCCACCGAGATAACGTGATTGAAGTTCAATACACTTCAATCCCGTTCCTCCGTTCATCTTTTCACTTTCGTCAAATGCAACAATTCTAATTTGCCATAAACATGGAAATAATTACTTTTGACGAAACTAAAAAGAATTTTTCTGCGCCCGGGGGAACTCGAACCCAAGGTCCCAGTGTATCCCCAGATTGAGAGTCCGTCACGCTAGCACCTAAGCCATCTTCCGATAAACTCTTATCCATCGAACAGGCAAGTTCAGTTGGCCAAGGTATTTGAGAGCTTACATTAATATTTTTGTAATGGGCAATGGTATAAAATTTTTTTTAGTAGGAAAGGAAGAATGGATTTTTGTAATAAAAGAAATTTTGTTAGTGGCAGATAAAAATGGAATTTTGTTAGCAGGGAAGATAGGAGCATTAAAGTTTTTGTATTTTAAAGAGTAGGATAGAAGATAAAATACTAATGAAAATGGGGAATAAAAATAAGATCAGTTATTTTAATATAAAAAAGGAAACAAAAATAGAAAGGGTAGGAGTGCTAGAAGGAAGGTGAAAGTTAAAATCTGTGAATAAGAGAATACCGGCCCGGCCTAAATTCGCAACACCATCTTCGGTAGATGCCACAATTAGAAATGCAATTATTAGGATAAACTCTGAAACTGCTTTCAGGATTTTGTAAAACAATTTTAAAAAACCCTACTAAAATCGTGTCCTGTCTGTCCGTCCATCCGTCCGCCCGTGTGTCACAGTAATTTTCTATCGCAAACTACTTAAGCTAGAAAATCCAAATTGTATATGTAGGTGTAAAGTGGTGCTCCCTTTAAAGTTCAACTACAAACAAATTTTATAAGGTATCTAAGGCGGTCTAAACTGGAATTCTTGGCTACGAGGGGCACACACGGAGGGGACATACACGATAAATTTGTGTCATCCTCCCCCCACTCGCGATTGGACCTCGGTGATCTGAAAAATTTGCAAGAAAACTATTGAGGTAGATGAGCACAACGGCAACAAATATCTTAAAATTCAAAATTAGTATGATCTTCGAATTCGATATTTTCCCCAACAAAATCGTGTAGGTAGGATTGTAACTGCGTATCAAACCTTTCCCGAATCGCCAGTGCTCGTGGTCGTAGAAGAAATACATATTTCCGTCCTTAGTAGAGAGGGCAAGAATATTCATCTTCGTAGAAATGGAGGCGACAGTGAAGAGGCCGGCAAGATAAAAAGGCGACGCTCTCTTAGCAATTGGCTACTGTACTGAGAGAGTGACATTAAAGGAAGGTGGACTGTATAGCTAATCCCAGACTTGAGGCCGTGGCTCAATCGAAAACACGGTGAGACTGATTTCTACTTGACCCAGCTTTTGAGCGGACACGGATTTTTTCGACCTTACCTCCACAATCTTGGTAAGTCACGGTCTCAGAAATGCATGTTTTGTCCCGACCAGGATACCCCCACTCACTGGTTTGCGAGAAATTTAACTTTCCAGTCATAAAATAAAAAAAACAAAACCCACTACGGCTTACCTAGGATAAGCTCCTTACCATCTAAGGGATAACAGGGACCCACTCAGAGAGGGGAGGGAGTATCGTTTTCCTTTCTAAAGATGACACAAGTATGCAAAGGACCCGATAGAAGTTCTCTATGTTACAAATGCGGTGAAATGGGACACAAAAGAAAAGAGTGTACGAAGGAGACACACTGTATTCTTTGCAAGGATGATGATCCAAGACCTCCTTAGTACGGAGGATACACAATTGGAGAGTATTAGAGGACTATTCAGCCAGTGATCATCAGTGCATTCTGCTTGAGATCAGTGATGTTGTCTCCCGACGTCCGTGCTCTCGGCTTTCTACATCTGGATGGAACATCGGAAGGATGGATGTCGAGAGGTTCGTCGAGGTGCTCACAGCGGGTGCTCCACTGCAGGGAGCTTCGGAGGGGACGGAAGTATTGGCAGCTCAAGACGTGGTGAACACAACTATAAGCATCATTACGACTGCTTGCTGCGCTTCTATGCCCTGTCAAAAACCCCGGCACGGCGAACCCACATTTTACTGGTGGTCAACTGAAATCGCTGAAAAGCAAGGGACTGTCACAAGCTTCGCGTGAGGCTCAGTGGGTGCAGAACCGTGCCGAGACATGCAACCGGGTGGCAGCATATATGTCGGCTTGGAAATGCCTTCGCAAATTGATTAACAATAGCAGGGCTCGCTGCTGGCAAGACCTAGTAGACAATGTGAACAAGGACCCACGGTGCCTTGGCTACAAGCTGGTCATGCGGAAGCTTGGCGCCCTACGGAAACGTTGCGTACATGATGCAGAAAAGATGGACGAGATAGTGCGGGCACTCTTCCCCGCCCATTCCGTCGGTGTTGACGCTGTCCATGTTGAAGCAGCAGTCGAACTGGAGGAGGCAGTCCTTTCATTGAACGAGGAAGGCTTCAGGTCCAGAAGGTGTTGCGGCTGAGGTGTTGCGGCTTGTGTATCACCATTGTCCTGACTTACTGCTCAGCACATTCAACGCTTGCCTATGGGACGGGGTGTCATCTGTCACAGCAGCCAGGGCTGTTGGGGCTGGGGGACCGCTTGTCTGGCACTCCCTCCCGTCCCGCCAGAAGAGGGATCCCGCAGGTTGAAGGCGCCTCACGGCGTAACAAAACGAGACCTGGCCCAAAGTAATGTGTCAAACGGTCCCACACTAGGCTCTCAGGTTAACAGGGAAGGTGTTTAGTGGGTTGTTCAGTCGCCTTCTTGCGAGCATGGGAGTCCCACACTCTGTGCGTAAATGGCATGCACCTCCCTACCACAAAAAAAAAGATGACTGCTCAATCTTTATTTTCTATATTATGTGTGTGCTTATGTAGGTGTCCCGGAACGGGCCGGATCTGAATTCCAAAGGGGGAATTCGATAGTTGTTAATGAGTATGATTCCTACAAAATGAACTGCCTTTATAAAATGTCCGTTCGAATATGAATAATTCGAATTCCATAACATACTATTGAGAGATCAAAAATTTATTATAATTTCCCATATTAAGCACTACATCAAATCGTTTATTATGCACAGTCTCTGGCATTCTCCCAGTTTTCTCATATGTCTGAAAGCAGTATTCTCACAACTCTCTAAAAATTCATTTACTCCGTCACCTTGCCAAGATGTAACCCTAAAACGACTCTTTGTAAAAATGAAGCAATCCCTACCGTTGAACTATATACTATACCTGAGCTAGTTTCAACATTTCACCGGTGAAGAAAAAATACCATTCATTCAATGACATGTTATGCTTTATGTCCTTGCTGTATCTCTAGACTTGAAGCTTGCACTCTCTTTTCTTTTCAAGCGTTGTTCGTCGGCTAAAATCTAAGGATAACCCGTGTCTCTAGCAAAAGGAATAGTATAAAACTCTCTGACATGTACACACAATATCTGTACTGTGCAAAAAGGACCCCGACTGAAATGTATGGCACTTAGGCATAAGCAGAAAGACTAAATGGAGGCTTTTTACAGTTGTTAATTTGGCACTATACATCGTCTAGATGTGTTTCATTAAAAGATGATGAGGTACTTTTGGTTTTCATGCCTTAGTGTGTATTTGTGTAGTGTTTAAGTGAGGTAGAAGTTTTGATGGCTGCACTGATTTTGTTTTTCAAGGAAATATTTAAGTGATGTTTTTATTCTTTTTCTTACAGATTATCTATCCTGTTGACTAGCGTGAATACTGAAAAACGTAAGTGGAAGGCGTTATTTTTTCTAAACTTATTCATAGTTGTTATTCAGTATTTTAGTGGCAAATCTGAAGGGACAAATCTAAAAATTAAATTATAGATTCAATAGTTACTTTTTTGTTACTTCAGTTTATCAATAAAGTTCCTCAGTTATTTCTAATTGGTGAATAAAATTAAAAAATTAACATAATAATTTATTTTTGATTTTTCAAAAAACTTCATTTCCGATTCTTCTCAAAATTGTGTTGAATGGATAGCTTACAACTTCAACGCTTACAAGGATGTAAAAAATAGGGTTGTGGAGTATAGTTGCATACGTTAAATATAGATCCATAAGACATTGAATGACAAATATTTTCATTTCAACCACTATCTGTTGTCTATTTTATATTTGTTTAAATTTGTTTCTTAACTTTAAGTCGAAAACAAAAAAAAAAATGTTTGTTGCCACCACTAAGAATTGAACCCAACTTCTTGATTATTATCTCATAGTTTTTGAATGCAGTCATACTCGTATAATATTAAAGGTTTTTGACCTCTGCTTCTCCAATAGCTGTTTCCACTCACCGTTACCTTAATCTCATCCGCTTGCAGGTAGAAGTTTTTAAAAAATTGAACCCGGCTTGCAATAGTCTGGATTAAGTCTCGTCAATCGACACTGGACTAAACTGGCTTTCTAGATAGGCGCTGTAATTCCTAGCAAGGATCTCCAGCTTCGGTAAAATCGTTTCAAGATGTTTGACAGAGGATCAACTTTTTGTAGATACAGTAAAAGCTCCTTATTCGCGCTTCCTTCATTCGCGTTTTTCCTATTCGCGGGTAAAAAAATGCGACCCAATTCCTTTATTCGCGACTAAAAATTTTTTTATTCGCGGATCTAAAAATTACATACATAATAATAAAAGGGTTCCAATAGCCATCCAACCCAATATCCATTGTAAATGCCGTCATAAAGACTACTAAACAAAGTAAAATGGATCTTATTACAACTTTGCCTAAAGTTTGTTGTTAAATGATGTCGCCAAGGCCTTTTTCATAAAGCTGCATTCGCCGCGATCGCTGTTTTTGAGAATGTAAACAAACAGAATGAAAGTAATCTTATTACTCAATGGATAACGTCTACAAGTGTTTGCGTGTTATATTGATTCGTCGCTTTGCGTGTTTCATTGTTTCGTCTTCAACATTCGCCGCGATTGGTGTTTTTGAGAATGTAAACAAACAGAATGAAAGCAACCTTATTACTCAATAAATAAAGTATATTTGCGTGTTTTATTGTTTCTTCGCTCTGCGTGTTTTATTGTTTGGTCTTTAACATTCGTTTCAAAAATTGTGATCGAGTAACACGTCGCTACCGTTTTTTTTTTCTAATTTATAATGTCAACCAAAAAAAGTGTGAAACAAGTTTCGACACGAAAAAAAATCGGTGTTACCCCTTAAAGTGAAAATAGAAATGCTTGATCGTTTACGCCTCGGAGAATCGTTTGCATCCATATCACGGTCATTCAATATCAACGAATCAACTTTACGATCGATAAAAAAATCCTAAGATAAAATAAGGTCGTCTGTAGCTACAACTTCAGCGAAAATTGTTCGTGACCCGGCAATAGAAAAAATTGAAGTGGCGTTGTCATTATGGATCGAAGGCCGCAACCAAAAAGGGTGTCCCTGAGTGGTTCCATGATCCGGGAGAAGGCAAAGCGTCTTTACGCTCTTTTTAAAGAACCTGATAGTAGTTGTAGTGGTGAATGTACATATGGTGGATTTCAAGCATTGGATGGATGGTTCAATAAATTTAAGGTGAGACAATCACTGCATAACATTAAAATCGTTGGAGAAGCAGCATCTGCAGACACTGCTGCAGCAGAACAATATCCAGAAGAATTTGCAAACCTAGTAGCTGATGGAGGATACAAACCTGAGCAAATATTTTATGCAGACGAAACTGCTTTGTTTTGGAAGAGAATGCCAAACAAAACATTCATTTCAAAAAGCGAAAAGTCTGCTCCTGGATTTAAGGCAGCAATGGATAGAGTTACACTGTTGCTATGTTCTAATGCATCTTGAGATTGTGTCATTAAGCCACTGATGCTTGACAGATCGTTTAATCCTCGGGTTTTAAAAAATCAAAACAAGGACAACCTGCAGTATTTTGGCGTGCTAATAAGAAAGCGTGGGTCACAAGCGCTACTTTTTGTGACTGGTTCCGGAATTGCTTTGTTTCTGAAGTTGAAACTTATTTCAAAAACAGAATTTAGACTTAAAAGTACTTCTCGTTTTGAACAATCCACCAGGTCATCCTCGCGAACTTGAAACTATGCATCCAAATATAAAAGTGGAATTTTTGCCTCCTCGGCTTTGCTCCAACCTATGGATCAAGGAATAATCCAGCCCTTTAAGCTCTACTACATCAGACGAACCTTCAAAATCATATTGGATAATATGGAATGTAGTCCTGATATGAATGTAATGGAATGCTGGAAGAAATTTGACATAGCAAAATGCATCGTAAACATAAAAGAATCATTGGAAGAACTGAAGCAACACACGTTGAAATCATGTTGGAAAAAACTGTGGCCTGCTCTGACTGCGGAATATGACGAAGGATCTGTACAAGTTCAAAGTTTGACTGCAAACATAGCCGAAATCGCGAATGGAATAGGTCGAGATGGGTTCGAACAGATAGAATCAAGTGACATTCAGGAATTGCTTGAATCGCAAAATAAAGATTTGACTGACACCGACTTGGAGGAAATGTTAAATTCACAGCCAATTGAAGAAGATGCTTCGACAAGCACTGGAAACGTGACATTTAATTTGAAAAATCTTAGTGAAGGTTTAAGAATGGCAAATGAGCTTTGCGATTTCTTTCTAGACATTGACCCGTCTATGGAACGAAGCGTTATTTGTAAGAGGCAAATCGCTATTGCAACTGCTGCGTATCAGTCTGAATTGAAGGAGCTTTTAAAAACTGCCAAGCAAGAGAAAATTACAAAATTCTTCAAACCATTGCCTAAGCTAATTATAATTAATCAAAATTATTATTCAAAAACTTGAATTAAATTGATTTTTTTATAATTCGTCTTTTCTTATTTTGTCACTTAGGAACGTATCCCCTATAATTCCATATAAATAACCATTCCGTATTCACAGTTTCTGTATTCGCGGCATATTTATGGAACATATACCCTGCGAATAAAGAGCTTTTACTGTATTCGAAATAAGTTGGAAATGTTTTCACAAATTTCTTCAGTCTTTTCCTTCTGATTCCTTTAAAGTTTTTGAGTGCATTTAAAAGTTCGATTCTTACTTCAAAATGTCGTATATCAAGTTGTGTTCCTCATCTGAGTACGATCCGCGACCATTTTTTTTGTGGTAGAGAGGTGAATGCTATTTATGCACAGAGTGTGGGACTCCCATGCGCGACTGGACTACCCACTAAACACCTCCCCTGTCAACTTCAGAACCCAGCCTGGTACCGTTTGACACATTACTTCGGGCCAGGTCTCGTTTTGTTACGTCGTGGGGCGCCTTCAAGCCGGGGAGTCCCTTTCCTAGCGGGAGGGGATAGGGGAAGAGGAAATGCCAGAAGAGCGATCCCCCAGCCCCAGCGCCCCCGGCTGCTGTGAGTCCCTTTTATATTTTAGGACTGCCCGAGCAGAATGTGCCACCTGGTTCCATTTGTCAACCGATTCGAGCATCATCGCAACTATATTATTCGGGGTGAGCTCTCCCGTCTCCCTGTAGAGTTCCCTTTGCAGCCTGACCCATTTTGTGCACGCAAAAAATGTGTGACAGGCATTGTCCTCCTCTCCTGGGCAAAACCGACAATCAGGAGACCGTGACTTGCCGATCTTGTGCAGGTAAGACTGAAAACACCCATGCCCGCTCAAAACCTGGGTCAGATAGAAGTCAGTCTCACCATGCCTTCGATTTCGCCATGGTCTCACATACGGGATGAGGCGCACAGTCCACCTTTCCTTCGTGCAATTCACCCAATACTGCTACCAATCGTTGAGCGAGCGCTGTCTCTCCTCGCGGACAACTATCTCCCTCGCATCCTCGTTTCGGCGCAGGTAAATAGCGCGGCGCTCTCTAGCAAGGAGGGCGACAGGTATCACTCTCACCGCCGAGTCGGAGACTGTTGGATACGAAGATGCAATTCTCAGTGCTCCTCTTCTCTGTACCTGTGCCAAACGTTTTCGGTATACCTCCTTGCTGAGAGCGTCGCCCCATACCTCTGCTCCGTACAGAAGCACTGACCCTACAGCACTCATCAAGAGGCGTCTTCTTGATGGGCTGGGTCCCCCTACGTTGGCCATAAGTTGACTCAGGGCCGATATTTCCGAAGCAGCCTTCTCAGCCGTTGCCCTGATTTGCTCAGAAAAACTCATCTTCGAGTCGATCAGTAGCCCCAGGTACTTCACCGCTGGCTTCGATTCGATTTGTATATCTCTAATACTGATCATCCTTCCTCTAGGGATTCTCTTTTTTGTCAAGATGACCACTTCGGTTTTCTCCAGTGCTAAACTGAGCCCGCGAGCAGTCATCACGTCCCTCACTCGGCGCATTAGCATACCTACTCTAAGTTGCGCTTGTTCAACGGTGCGTCCAGCGACCAGAACCGCAACATCATCCGCATAGCCGACCAAGTGCGACTCATCTGGCATCTCAAGTCTCAGTAGCCCGTCGTAAGACATGTTCCACAGGTCCGGACCAAGGATAGATCCCTGGGCAACACCCGATGTAATTTCTATTCTTCGTTGGCCCTGTGTCGTGTCGTAGAGCAGGCTTCGGTCCTTTAGGTAGTTCCTCAAAAGCCGCATTAGATATTCTGGAACTAGAAAAGAGTTTTCCAGCGTATCCAGAATATCCACCCATCTAGCGGAGTTGAAGGCATTCCTGACACCGAGTGTCACCAGCAGGACGATCCGTCGCTTGGCACGACTATATGCCTCTGCCTTTTGGACCGCGTTCACCACCTCTGCAATCGCATCAATGGTAGAACGTCCTGCTCTAAAGCCGTACTGCCGAGGAGATAAGTCCCCAGCAGCACGAATCGCGTCAGTGAGTCTTCCCTTGATGAGTTTCTCTAGCACTTTCCCAGCCGTGTCTAGCATGCATAACGGGCGGTATACAGCACGAGCCTCGTCACCTTCCATCGTACCGGGAAAACCCCTTCCCGTAGGCAAGCGTTGAATGTGCTGAGCAGCAAGTCAGGACAATGGTGATAGACGAGCCGCAACTCCTCAGCTGGAACACCATCTGGATCTGGAGCCTTCCTCGCTTTCAATGAGAGTACTGCCTCCACCAGTTCCAGCTGTGTGAAGAGTGGGCACTCTACTGCTGTTTCACCATGGATAGCGTCAACACGGACGGGATGGGCGGGGAAGGGTCCCCGCACCATCGCGTCCATCTTTTCCGCGTCATGTATAAAATGCTTCCGTAGGGCACCAAGCTTCCGCATGACCAGCTTGTAGCCGAGGCCCCACGGATCCTTGTTCACATTGTCCACTAGGTCTTGCCAGCAGCGAGCCTTGCTACTGTTGATCAGTTTGCAAAGGCATTTCCTGGCAGACTTATATGCTGCCACCTGGTTGCATGCCCCGTCACGGTTCCGCACCCGTTGAGCCTCACGCCGAAGCTTGTGACACTCCCTCCGCTTTTCAGCGATTTCAGTAGACCACCAGTACACTGGGGGCTTGGCGTGCCGGGGTCTCCGACGGGGCATAGAAGCGCAGCAAGCAGTCGTAATGATGCTCATAGTAGAGTTCACCACGTCTTGAACTGCCAGTTCCTCCGTCCCCTCCGAAGCTCCCTGCAGCGGCTCACCTGCTGTGAGAACCTTGACGAACCTCTCGACGTCCATTCTTCCAATGTTCCATCCAGTTGTAGAAGGCCGAGAGCACGGACGTCGGGAGACAGCATCACTTATCTCAAGCAGAATGGCTGAGTAGTCCTCTCATACTTTCCAGTTGTGTATCCTCCGTACTAAGGACTCCGAGGCGAATGTCACGTCCGGTATGGCTCCCTCACAGCCAATACGGCGGAAAGTCGGCGTGTTTCCGGAGTTTAGTACAATGAGGGCCGTCCTGGCCGCCATTTCCAGGATTCGTTTTCCCCGCGGGTCCGTCTGAGCCATGCCCCATTCGATTGCTTTAGCATTGAAGTCGCCCCCAACGAGCACTTTACCCTCTGCGTTCGAGACAGCACCCTCCAAAGCATTAAGCTTGGCTTGGAAAGATGATATCGACTCGTTAGGCGTTAGGTACACACTAAAGAAGGTGATCCCTGAGCACCGAACCCACACGAAACCATCCCCCGTCCACAACTCTCCGCTTGAAAGTCACTGTTCCGAACCCAGAAAGCGGCAGTACCAGTTTCATCAGAGTACCATAATGCAGGACTTTTATTATGGTGTTGCTCACTCAGCAGCAAGAAGTCGGCTTTCATGTCCCTCGCAAACTGCTCAAGCAGATTTTGGGCGGTGGAACTGCGTTGTAGGTTTAGCTGCAGGATGCGGGTCATCGAAGCTCTGATTTTGCCTTGGCTAGGGCTTCCTGGAACACCCGGCATTTTCCTGATCCCAAGACGTGTCCAAAATGAAGTTTTGGATCAATATCCTTGCAAAGAATACAGTATGCCTCCTTCGTACACTCTTTTCTTTTATGTCCCATTTCACCGCATTTGTAACATAGGGAACTCCTATCAGGTCCTTTGCATACTTGTGTGGTGTGACCATAACCAAGGCATTTGAAACATTGAAGAGGCGTTGCTCTTTGCCGTATCCTACAGACAACCCACCCAATTCGTACTTTGCCCTTGTTCAGGATTTGTTCGGCGTCCTTTTCGGTCAAGTCAACTATGGCCATGCGTTGTCCCCTGTTGTTTTCTGGTGTCAGTCTCGCTTTGATCCTTCCCACGCTAGCGAACTCCTTTTCATAGCCTCTTCTACCTCGGCCAGACCCGTCACGTGGTCTATGTCTCGTATTTCGAGCGTTGCCATCGGCTCGAGCGGGGCTATAGTTGCGCTTTTGCCGAGGACTTTCTTTACTGCGTCACAGAATGCATCTTTATTGCCGGCCTCTGCTCCAAATTCGACCAGTATGTGGCCCGACCGCGTTGGTCGTACTACTTTAATGGTAGTATTGGTGTCTTCGGGCCTTACGTTTCCCCTGATGTCCCGCAGTACTTCCGCGTAGGATCGGCCATCTTGGGGCTTTACGAGCAGTGCCTGTTGCCGGGGTCTTCGTCGGGGCTTCTGCCTCTCCTACTTTGCATCAGGTCCTTTTTGTTATTGGGCGTCCGTACGAACTTCACCTTCTGGCTTTTTTTGAAGGAGTTTCTTTGCCGCTTTCTTCGCTCCTTTCGTAAGCACTGTCTGGAATCCTTGATCTAGTGCTCGACGCCCTTCAAGTGCCTCTTCCTTCCCTCTTTTACCCCGCTCTTCTTCGATTGGGCTAGACGCCATTCTTTTATTGACGTTTAATGGTGGAGCTATCTGCGTGTCGCCTTTAGATTTTGCCCCAAGCGCCTCTTTAGCTTCCTCTTCGTCTTCGGCCCTTAACCAGCTTCTCCGATAGTGCCCTATGCGATCTAGGAGCTCCTCTAGTTCAAGGAGCCCAATCTTTACTGCCTTGCTGATTTTTGGGGAGTCGCATGCAGCTTTTATTCTTTTCAGAACATCTCCCGCTTTTCGGAGTAGTCTTTCTTCTTCATATCGTTGGGAGGTTCCGCCACATTTTCAACTTTGGCGGTGCATTCACGCGGTGTCTGGTCACTCTTTGCTTTTAGTGCCGTAATCTCCTCGTTGGCTTCTGGGTTTTTCGTTGCAATGTCGGGATTTGCGACCCTTGCATCGGTCGCTTCGGTAACGATCGCAGCAGTGACAATCGAATTCTCGGTGCTCTCTTTGTTATCTCCCACCGCTCGAACACCTGAAGTGTCCTGCAGAGTTTCCCGTTTCTCCTTAATAGGACGCTCGGGCGTTCGCATCATTTTTTTGCTGCGCTCGAACGGCGCAGGAATCTTAGTCTGTATTCTCCGTTTTTCGTCCGTCTTCACTGTCGTTGTGTTAGTCTTCGTTTTTGGCGTTGTTAGTACCGCTCGCGATGTACTGTTGACATTGTGGCTGCAACCGCTGATTACGTCGTCGTTGTTATTATTTTTTATTATTAGTTGTCTTTTTAAGTGTTTTTGGTTACTCCAGTTTTATTGGGTTCCCCCTTGGAGCCAATATCTCCGTTCGTGTGTGTAGTCGCCTTTTTGGTCCCATGGTTATCTTTGCAGAGCAGGTAGGCCATGCGAGGGTTGGCACAAGCCCTTATGGGGACAAGTGCTCAGAGCCAGCCCAGCACTAATCGGGAGTCCGTTACAACCGAACCTACACCACCAACCCAATGGTGCGAACTTCGAACGTACTCCGAGGCCTGCCAAGGTTTTACCGGGACGGAGACGGTATGATAGTTGAATTGGAGCCGTTCACACACGAGTTTCATCTCGGTGCTACTGTGCAAAGCAACTTGGTCCAAACCATCACATCCGCCAGCCCAAAGCGTCATTTCCAGTTCGTTGTCCAAAGCGTAGTCCAGATCCAATCAGGGTCGTTACCTGTCATCCCAGGAGGGAACCTCACGGTGCCCCCCATATCCTCGGGTCCGTGGGGGCGGCGCTCCCTAAAGAATGCTAGCCTCCAGGAGTGCTCTTGTTGACCGGCATTCTCCCTGCGGGAATTTCCTCGGGTACGTGGGGGCGGAACTCCCCAAAGAATGCTAGCCTCTAAGAGTGCTCTTGTCGACCGGCATTCCCCCTGCGGCCGATCCACGACCATTAATGCTTGACTTCAGTGATCGAGTGAGAATCGATGTGACTAGCATAGCTAAAGTCTTTGAGCTGGGTGCTAATATCTAAATACAGATTTGTTCAGAAAGTATAGCATAAGATCTGGTGCACGTGCTCAAGGGGATGCTGGTTGACAAATGAAGGTCCTAAGCATTTTACTTTCTTCAAATTGTTTAATATTTTTTGCCCAAACGCCGGTTACAGGTATTTTCAACTTCCTTATAAAAACGTTTTCTTTGAATAATACGCTAGAAACCCAGAGTATCCAAGAGTTTCATCATGATGGCGATTGTCCAACTTGCTTAAACTTCTGGTTGTAAATATGCTGACTTCCAATCTACGAGATGTTTTAGAGCTAAGAACATCATATTTTAGACCCTCTGTGTACTCTGGGCTATGAATTCACGAGATGATTTTTTTACTCAAGACAAGATGTGGCCATCGGGGTGTCTCATGTAAATGACATGATTATGCTGGGGTAGGCCACTGCATTCAGAAGATGACAATCCTAAACACTGTCGTCCGAAGATTTTTTTGGACTGCTGACAAGCTTGGAAAGCATTATATAATATTGACCCCCGACTAGTCAAGTCGTTAGAACTGAAATGGTCTTCGGAAGATGTGCAGAGCTGAGTTATTCTAAGAGCAGGCGGCATTTAAATAGCCTTGAACTTCTTCAAAGTTATTAGAAAATACTCATATACACTTGACATTGTCTAAGTCATCAAACTAACGTCTGCTTCATTGCATATTTTGGGTCAGCAATTTTATAGAACATTAATAAATGTAAAGCTTAAAGCTCTCGGCTAGAAAATATTGCGATTTGAATCAAGGTTTTAATTACTCTACTAACTTGGTAAATATCGGAGTGCGATGCACCACCTATTAAAACTATTTTGATGATAATCATACGAGACTCATTGCGCTTTCTTTAAGCAATGCATCCAAGCTGAAATATCTTTTGATATAACAGGTTCAACTTAGGAAATACATGGTAAGAAAGCTATTCACTGTGGAACGGATACCTTGCTCTGATGGACGATTATGTGCGCAATACAATAAGGTGGCTGCATAAATAAATTTCTGGCTTATCTAAATTCTTATCAACGCTCTCACATCAATTTTATTGAAAAATTTATAGTTGGATTTCGAAGCAAATAGCCTTCAGTTTTCAACGGATCAACATTCAATAAAAAAGTTCTTATGCAGGCATTCCTGCAATGGCTTAATCTTTGGACGGGTTACATATTTGGATTGACTATCCTATTAATATTAATCACAAAAAAAAAATTATCAATTCAACTAACCCTTAGCATAAATTTTCCGACTCAACTATCTTATCCGGACAAATCTTTTTTCCAGTTCAGCTCCAAAAACAGACAGGACCAAACATTCAGCAATGAAAACAAAGAAATCATTCAAGAAATTAAAAAAGTTTTATTGTATTTTATTCGAGGCAGGTTTCGCCCGTTGGTTGTGGAATCTTTTGCAATAGATTTTGACTTTTCTTCTCTTCACTTCAGATAGGAAATATTCTATCATGCTTGCAACAACTATACTCGCTCGTATGTCTCTAGGCCACATCAAGTGAGAGAGAGAGAGAGCAAAAAAAGCGAAAATTTCTTCCGCACGACTTATCTCTGGGTAAATCTGAGAAAATGTTTTTATGAAAGATACCAAAGGGAAAAGAAGGATATTCAGCATTTTCAATTCAATACGAGTCGTCTTAAATCTTAGTCCTGTCTGTCTCATCTCTTGTTCTGTCGTGTGATCGAAATAAATCTACGTGAGTGAATTTATCTTCATTCCTACGTGTATTTTATATTATTCCCCCTCTCCCGCTCGTACTTCTCATCCTTTCCTTCCTAGAGCACTACCTTAGTTCGCAACTTCAGTCCAGCATTACTTGACGGGAAATCTGAGAAAAAGGATTCGTTTGACTTCACCGGGTCATCATTATTCTTGATTTGCCAAGGTTGACCTTTTGTCGTGTTGTCTCTGGATATCCTTGAGCGTAGTGGCGTTGAAAAGAAAAACAAAACAGGCAAATAGAAGAAATGTCGTGAAATCGATGATGGTAACTTTTTCTCCTATCCAAGGATTAAACTCCAATACTTCTTGATGACATGCAAAGAATGTCGTAGAAACAAATTTTATGCACGTAATTTTTTGCCAGTCGCTCCTGATCCTGATGTACGGGACGAAGCTGGAGCGGAGAGGACGAAGCCAGGATCCAAAGTCATCAGTGATTTATTCGTGGAGCATAAACATTGATTTCGCCATCCTATTATATTGGTTGTGAGGCCCTGACTTTGGGACGCTCGCAACGGCTCATCCTGCGATGGAGACCGTTGCTAAGGAAAATAAACGATTTAGGAAGCGTAAGAAAAATTTGAAAGCGATTTCGTTGGGAAAGAACTAGATCCTTATTTCACACCGGATTATCATTAATGTTTATAGTCGTTTTCGGGGCTGCTCCTTGCGCGAGATAAGATCAAAGAGCCAATCTTTTAAATTGTCCTTTAAATCAATCCGCACTGCTCTGCAAGCCCCAACCGCGAAAGCGGAGGAAGAGGAAGAGTAGAGGAGAATAATGACGATTTCCTCGAATTAATTTCCAATAGTCAAATGTACGTTAACAATTTGTTGCTGAACTTCTGAGATCCTTTGGATTTATTGGTCCAGTCGGGGCAGTGGCTGAAATTGATGGCCCTAAAAGGAATCTCATTTTAATTCAGTAGAGATTCTGAGAATTCCATTGGTGAAGGAAATAGAAAATAATTTCTTTCGCTTGGGAAGTGTCGCAATAGTGGCTGTACTGGAATTCCATTATGTTAATCGTCCTTGATACATGGTGGCGCAGCGCATATGTTCTTTTCTTTTCTACGAAGCAGAATTCCATTTTTCACTCCACTCAACCCTTCACAGTAACTGATGGTAGAAAATAAATGGAAACAATTCCAAGACGTTCTGTGAAATGCAACCCCCCAAACAGACATATCTCCACTTGCACGCCAGCTCGAGCCTCATATCTCACCGCTCGCTATTGCAGGTGGCACTTGGTGACCAAACGATCCTCTCCTGGAATTCGATGACAAGTGAAGGTGAAAGGTAATCCATCAAAAGTACTTTTACGTGACAGAGGAGTTCAAGTTGGCAGGGCGTAATTTATCACTGTGTCCATCCATCCGACGATGACTGCAAACGTTCAGACTTCCTTCCCACCGACATTATTGAAATATATGAGCGCAGACAGGACGTACGAGCCAACTGCCTGCCACAAAAGCTTGACCGCCTGTTCGAGCCGCGTTTGGAAAAAGTGCGAGAAAGATATGGCCCAGCGAAGATTGTCGCCACCATGGTCCCTCCCTGTTGTGACTAAACCGGGCAGCTTGAGGTAACCAGCAGTAGCCAATACATAAGGTCGATTTACCGCAATTCACCTCACAGGTTTTCCTTTGCCTGGCTGCTGTTGTTTTTTCTTTTCTTTTTTTGGATACGGCCAATTTGTGGGAAATCTTTTTCATGTCTGCCTTGTTGCCTTTTCATTTATTTTCCCATTATTTTTACTTAAGCTGCTGCTGGACACAGTGGGTGGTGGATGGAGGGAGCGGCGTGGTCCTGGTCCTGGTCGAGTGCGACAAATCGAATAAATTTATTCCGGTATGTGCGTTTTTACGTGCGCTAGTTCAAATGAATGTAATCATTCAAAGGCGCATATGTTTGATGTCGTTAGTCAAAATGGAGACAAGGCGAGTAAAATGTCTTGGGGAGGTATTTTGTCCGTATTGAATTGTAATGCTCTAACCTAACGAGAAATAATAAATTGTCAAGCAACTGGAATAAGACATATTTCAATTAACATTTGCTGTAGACATTTTGGCATCATTTGATGGATGTTTGATTGCGTGACACGAGAAATTTTCAGGCTGATTAAATCGTTAGTCTCGTTTTGTTAGCAATAGAATGTTCTGTTTTCTTTCAGAGAATATTCCACTGGAGAAAATTAATTAAAATTTAAGATTGAAAAAAAATGCTTTGAAATATTTAGATATCTTTGACCTTTTGAATCTAACGATTGTGAATATGTAATGATTTGTATAGTAAAACCGTCGCTCTACTGAAATAAGATGGTGAATACAGCCTCATAATTTGAGAAGGCTCGTCATACTGGTTATTATAAGACCCACTCTCTTGCGTGGGGTCCATTGGGCCCCAAGCGAGATTATTAACTTTTTATTTCAGCAAATATTAGGCGTACTGGCTTGTGCACCCTCATAGCCTCCTAGCTTACATGTATCTTTTTTCTCAGTATTCCACTGGCAGCTGCGTTCACCGCACGGTTCAGAGGAGAGCGCAAATAAAAGTGTAGTGCAATTTTTTGAAGTATATGGCTAAATTTTATTTTTGTTTTCTCCAAGTTAGGGTTGAACTTATAGTCAATTTCAACATAATCGGTAAAACAGCACGATGACCTGCCGCTTTCTAAATATAGAACATATTATGGCCCTTCTAAATCAGAACGAAGAGGAGCCATTTGACGAAAGTGACAACGAGCTAGCCATTGAAGAATGCTCTGTTGAGCAATATAATCATTGTTTTGACGCTGAGCAGAGTGAGTGTGAAATAGAAAATAAAGTTGCATTTTTAAGATCATTACTTAGGAAAAGACAAGGAAACAAAATGGTCCAAAACGTGTTCAAACCGAAGAATACGATAAAGAGCCCACAACTTCGTAACGTTATTGAATTCACCTGAACCAAAAGGAGAAGCTAAAAATGCCAAACACATGATTGATTGTTCCAATTTATGTGTTGATATGTATATAATAGATCTTATTCTTAGAAATACAAATGAAAACATTAAGAAAGTAGCGCCAAAGATTTCAAAGAGAACGCGACACAAAAAATTTGAAAGGTGAAGAGCTACAAGCATTTTTTGATTTGCTGATGATGTCTGGTTAGTCTTAGATCCTCGCATTTGAATTTGCTTGATCTGTAGGCAAATGACGGAACGGGAATGGATTTTTTTTCTAATGTGATGCCATCTCGTTGTTTTTTGTTTATACTTCGTTGTCTACGATTTGATGATGCACCATCTAGAGCATCCAGATAACAGCTTGATAAATTGGCACTAATACGAGAATTTTGTGGTCTATTGAGTAATAACTTCAAAAAATACCACGCGGTTTCCAAATATGCTACAATAGACGAACAGTTACGAGCTTTTTGAAGCAGATTCACCAGCTTAGTTTACATGCCCAGTAAAACCAATAATATGGGATCAAACACTCTGCAAGCTTTCGCCGAAAATTAAAGTATTAGAGTTCTCTTAGCCTTCTGTCTTAGACAATGCAATCTTCAGTTTGAAAATGATATCCCATCTCTAAATACATATATTTATTAAAACGCTGTAATGGCTTCATCAAGCAGCTCCCTTGTAGTGACACAAAGATTTTTCCGGGTTCGTATGTGGATTGGCTGACATCAAAATCTCAATATTTGTTGTAATTAAACAGCGAGTCTTCCTATCGCTTGTATCAACAATGAAGTTATTTCAAATATTCCTGGTAATAATAATGGTAAGTTAACGACAGAGAAAAAAGATGGCTTGCGTGTCTCATCAGTGATCTGAGGCCGTGGCTAAATTAACGGCATGGTGAAGCCAGTCTCTACTTGACCCAGCTCTTGACCGGCTGTTTATACTTTCAGTCTTACTTTTGAAAGTTTGGTAAGTCACGGATTTCCGGTTGCGAGTGCTACGCAGAAGCGGAAGATTACAGATCTCCGGATAATCTGGTCGAAGAAATGTTTATATAAAGGATGGTCCAACCAAACCCCACGATATTCATTGCAAATAAAACAAAAAGTTTTCAGAGAATTATGTTAATATTATTGTTTATAAAAAAAAATCTATGACAATTATGTGCAAAACAAAATATCGCCCAAATGCTCGCCATGGCTACAGTGACATACTTCTACCTGATGGTCCATATTTTCAATGACTCTGACACATAATTGACGTTCAATGTCGCTAATGTGCTGATTTATCTCATCATTTAGCTCTTGAATTGTTCTTGGCTTATTGACGTACACTTTTTCCTTTAAATATCCCCAGAGAAAAAAGTCCAACGGTGTCGAATCACATGATCGTGGCGGCCAAGTAACATTGCTACAACGTGAGATAACACGGCCATTGAATTTCTCGCGCAAAAGGGCCTTTGTTTGGTTGGCTGTGTGGCAAGTGGCTCTATCCTGTTGGAACCTTATATCGCCCAGGTCCGTAACCTCGATTTCTGGCCACAAGAAGTCCGTTATCATCTCGCAATAGCGAACGCCATTCACTGTAACTGCTTGGCCGTCCTCATTTTCGAAGAAGTACGGCCCGATGATACCGCCAGTCTATAAACCGCACCAAACAGTCATCTTTGTGAATGCATCGGCTTGTCAACAATCACTCGTATATTCTCATTTGCCCAAATGCGGCAATTTTGCTTGTTAACGAATCCGCTGAGGTGAAAGTGTGCTTTGTCGCTGAAGGTGATTTTCTTTCATTCCCTTCTGTCTGTTCAACCAACCATTCGGCGTATTGCCGACGTTTGAAATGGTCAGTAGGCTTCAGTTCTTGAGTCAATTGTACCTTGTCATCGTGTAAATTCAAATCTTTATTCGAAATTCGCATCAGCGATGTTCGTGAGATGTTCAGTCGTTGGTCACGATGACGAGTCTTCTGCCACACAATCGCGAACAACAGCAATGTTTACCGCAGAACGTCTTACAGACCCGGTTTGCTGAAATTCGCGCCCAATTCCCCCGATTGTGGATACATTTGGTCGATTATGCAGACCAAAAAAATCACGAAGTGTACGAAATGCATTTTGATTCGAAAGCCCATTTTCGTAAAAGACTTCAACAACCTTAACGCGCTGCTCAATTGTGTACCTCTCCATGATTGAATTTGTCAAACACTGAAACAAAGAAATGTCTAATTAATTTAGGCGAAAAACTTGACGATAAGGTGTGACACAATTAACATCGTGCATTATGGTTCGACCACCCTTTATGTTAACCATGGCACAATTTGTCGTGTTTTCAGGCAGTCTTGAAAGATAAAAAGGGTATTTATGTTTCAAATGGACCTAGGCTACGTTCTAAGTTTGATAGGAGAGGTGTTTAGTGGGAAGTCCAGCGGCCTTGCTTATCTGGTAGACCCAAAATTAGGGCGTGAATAAGATAACATGCTCTTGTGCATCTGGAATGTGCTATTACTATCCTCATCCCAGTAGAAATTTCTTCTCTTCAATAAGCCTGGGCCAAAAAATTTTCGCCAAAATAGATGTAACATCATAAACCCGAAAATAATCATAGGAGTCCATTTTAAAACGGGCTATTTATCTCAATTTCTGTTTTGGCGTCTTTGGACGATTTCACATATCCAGAGAAGTTCAGCGGACATCTGAATTTCACATTATTGGTTCACTGAATTTTCAGAAGTAAAAATTATGTTTTTCCGGTTTTCATCAACCGCGCTACCTATAATTACGGTCTTACGCAAAAAGGGTACACTTATGTAGCTAATTTAGTAGTCCGCGTGGTCTAGTGGTTAGAGCACTAAGCCCGTGAGCCGAAGGTCTCTAGTTTGAGTTTCGTCAGCGTCAACGAGAGTTAGTTCGAGTGATTCTTCGGGCGGACTATAAACCCGTTCAGGTATGCCGTTCGATACGTGCTGGTTTAAAATCAGAACGTATCGCAGCTAGGTGGACGGACACACGGCCAAAGCGTGATAATGATCATATCACCTTGCGGAGTGCCGATACATTCGATCATGACAATGAGGTACTCTAACTGTCTCTAAGCGAAGGCTCAAAAAGGGGCTGTAGTGCTACGAAAAAAAATGTAGCTAATTTAGCAAGGTCTAAAAAGCTCTGATCATTGCATAAACCAAAAGACATACGTTTGTCAGAAAGACATTCCTACAAAGCATACAGTTCTCTTTTTGTCTCCTGTTTAATTCTCTAGCTATCAGTTATTATTCCTCATTTCAGTTTTTTTTTGTCGTTGTTTTTTTGACGTAGATGCGCAAGTTGGCATCTCTCTTATTTATCAAGGAGTTTCGTAAAGACCATAGACTAGATGAGACTTTAAAAATTCTGTCGCTCAACATTCCCCAATTATCATATATATACTCTTTTCCTTCGCGGTTGGTACCTCTTTCGGTCGTTGTAAAATTAGTGACGGATCATTTGTTTTAACCCCGTGCAGGAATAATCAAATTTTTCAGCATCGGTATAGAAAGGTTTCATCGTACTGAAATAAAAGCTTTTTATCCTCCTACATCTCCTCTTCGAATAAATATGTTTGATAGTCCTGCAAAAGCTTTGATTCCTTGACTTTTATTTCTTGGTTGTAATTGTTAGCGCCCAGATTTTGGCGATTATGTATCCCATTCTAGAGCTTGCAAGCTTCCGGGAGCTCATTTGTTACTCTGGTCAATTGTTATTGGTTTTTCATATCAAAGTTGAAGCCTATATCATAGTAGGCTCGTATTGATCTAATCGCACTCCACCTCTAAGCTCAATATCGCAGACCGATCGACAAATACTTGCACCAGGTTCAATTTGTTAAGCATCAGTGCAGTCCAGAAGTGGCTTTCTGGATTTGTTTATCTTATCAAGATTGAAGCCTATACTACAGTAAGCTTGTGATAACCTAGTTGCCCTCCAGCTCGAAGCTCAATATCATAGATCGATCGGCAAAAACTTGTACCATGTTCCCTTTACTAGGCATCAGTGTGGCCCAAAAGTGGCTTTCTGGACTTCGCTACCTTCAAAGCCCGGTGTTAAAATTGATCGCTGCTACGCTTCACTTAGTCCTTTGGCTGAGTTGAAAAGACGCGCTCCAGGTTTGTGTCATCTTATCTGAGTTGCTTGCACCCTCCCCCAGGATTAAGCATCATCCTTTTGCTTTTAACAGGGACTCCAACTGAATCTTGTACGTCTTTCATCAAGGATTTTCCGTCACATGATTGTTGTTTGAATCCACGTACAGAAGGAGCTGTCTTTACAATCTTCAACTCTCCCAGAATCTTTCGCATGTCATGCATCCGAGACTTGAGTTTCGTGAAGCGATCCTTGAGCTAAGGAAATGGACCTCAAAAACATCCAGATCTTTTTCAAATGCCACGTGTAAGTCTTTCATGTAAATTATCTGTTCTCATTGGCTCTACTCTCTGGAGCCTTATTACCAACAATTACATTGAAGAATACCAAGATGCTAGAGGATGGTCGACAATTGACCCGATATTTTTAATAAAACTTTTGCTCGAAAAGTGCTGGGAATATGTCAGTGTGTACCACCTTTTCGTAGACTGCAAGCAAGCATATGACAGTTTTGACAGAAATGTCCTGTACCGTATAATGCTTGACTTTGTCGTCTCAACTAAACTCGTCCGCATGTCCATCGCAACAATGCTTAATGCTGATTCCGCTGACTTTCCGCCGTATCGGCTGTGAAGGAACCATACCGGACGTGACATTCGCCGTTCCGTTCTTTCGGCTTTCTACAATTGGATGGAACTTCGGAAGGATGTACGTCGCGAGGTTCGTCGAGGTGCTCATAGCAGGTGCTCCGCTGCAGGGAGATTGGCATGGGACGGAAGAACTGGCAGCTCGAGACATAGTGAACTCAACTGTGAGCATCATTACGACTGCTTACAACGCTTCTATGCCCCATCGAAAACCTCGGCACGGCACGCTGAAAAACGAAGGAAGTAGCACAAGCTTCGGCGCGAGGCTCAACGGCCACAGAAACGTGACGAGGAATGCAACCGGGTGGCAGCATATAAGTCAGCCAGGAAATGCCTTCGCACACTGATTAACAACAGCAAGGCTCGTCGCTGGCAATATCTTGTGGACAATGTGAACAAGGATCCGTAAGGCCTTGGCTATAAGCTAGTTATGCGGAAGCTTGGTGCCCTACGGAAACCTTGCATACATGATGCGGAAAAGATGGATGAGATAGTGCGGGCACTCTTCATCGCTGTCCATTGTGAAACAACAGCCCAGTGTCCACTCTTCGCACAGCTGTAATTGGAAAAGGCAGTCCTTTCACGGAAAGCGAGGAAGGCTCCAGGTCCAGATGGCAGTCCAGCTGAGATATTGCAGCTTGTATATCACCATTATCGAAGACTTGCTGCTCAGCACATTCAACGCTTGCCTATAGGACAGGTACGATCGAAGGTGATGAGGCTCGTGCTGATCAGCAAGGGAAGGGAAATCCCGGCTCGCCGTCTGCATACCGCCCGTTTAGCATGCTGCTGGGAAAGTGCTAGAGGGAAGGGAAGACTCCTCGGCAGTACGGCTTTAGAGCAGGACGCTCCACCATTGATGCGATTGCAGAGGTGGTGAGCGCGGTCCAAAAGACAAAGTCATATAGTCGCGCCAAGCGACGGATCGTCCTGTTGGTGACACTCGACGTCGGGAACTCCTTTGACTCCGCTAGATGGGTGGATATTCTGGATACGCTGGAAAACCCTTTTCAAGTTCCAGAATATCGAATGCGCCTTTTGAGGGACTACCTAAAGGCCGATGCCTGCTCTACGACATGACGCAGGGCCAACGAAGGAAGAAAATTACATCGGCCACCGTTGAACAAGCACAATTTAGGCTAAGTATGCTAATGCGCCGAGTGAGAGACTGGATGAATGCTCGAGGGTTCAGTTTAGCACTGGAGAAAACTGAAGTGGTCATCTTGACAAAAAAGAGAATCCCTAGTGTACGGATGATCAGTATTGGAGACATACAGGTATTAAAAGAATCTATGTCAGCGGTGAAGTAACTGGGGCTACTGATCGACTTGAAGATGAGTTTCTCTGTGCAAATCAGGACAACAGCAGAGAAGGCTGCTTCGGGAGTATCGGCTCTGAGTCGACTTATGGTCAATATGGGGGGTCCCAGCCAATCAAGAAGATGCCTCTTGATGAGCTCTGTAGGCTCAGTGCTTCTGTACGGAGAAGAAATTTGGGGTGACCCTCTGAGTAAGGAGATATTCCGAAAACGCATCTTCGTATCCGACAGTCGCTGATTCGGTGGTGAGCGTTATTGCAGGCGTGATACCTGTTAGCCTCCTTGCTAGAGAGCGTCGCGCTATTTACCTGCGTCGAAATGAGGATGAGAGGGAGATTGTTGTCCGCGAGAAGAGACAGAGCTCATTCAACGACTGGTAGCAATCTTGGGTGAATTGGGAAGGTGAACTACGCGCCTCATCCCAGATGTGATACCGTAGCTGAATCGAAGGCATGGTGAGACTGACTTCTATCTGACCCAGCGTTTGACCGGGCATGGGCGTTTTCAGTCTTACCTGCACAAGATTGGTAAGTCACGGTCTCTCTCACGATTGTTGGTTTTGCCCAGGAGAGGAACACAATGCCTGCCACAAATTTTTTGCGTGCAACAAATGGAACAGGCTGCGAAGGGACTTCTACAGGGAGATGGGACAGCTCACCCCGGATAATATAGTTGCGTCGATGCTCGAATCGGTCGACAAATGGAACTAGGTGACACATTATGTTCGGGGAGTCCTAAAAGGTAAAAGGGACTCACAGCAGCGGGGGGCGTTGGAGCTGGGGATCGCTTGTGTGGTACTTCCTCTTCCCCTTCCCCTCCGCTAGTATAGTGTGTGCGTAAATGGGCATTCACCTCCCTACCACAAAAAAAAAACAAAAAACACCGAGTCTCAGGCCACAGCAAATGGAGATTTAACTGAAAGCTTCCCGATGAACTCAGACTTAAAACAGGGAGATGCGCTTGCTCCAATGTTCTTCAATATTGCTCTGGAATATGGATCAGGAAAACGCCAGCAGGCATCATGGGCCTGCTACTTTACAAGTCAACGCAACTTCTAACGTATACTGAGGACGTTAACATTATGTCCAAATTAATTCTAGATGTGAAGGTAGCGTTCATACAGTTCGATTCAGAAGCGAAAAAAGTCGATCTCCTGGTCAATGAAACTAAAACTAAATTCATGATTCAAATAAGAGAAGACATTTCAGTCCGATAAAACCTGACCTTAAGAGACTACAACCTGAAAAATTTGGATAGTTTCCCATAGCTAAGAGTCCATCTCGATAGATACGGCAAAAAAAAGAACGAAATATGGAAAATGATACGCAGAATACATAGCCTACTTTTCTGTACTTCCTATGCGCAGACTCAGAGATATTCACAGGGAAATTATATTTTCGAATACAAGACACTAAGAAGACCTACGCTGCTGTATGCATGGGAAAACGAAACTCTTCCAAAACGGTTATACGGCCCAGTAAAGCATGAAACAGAATAGAGACTTTGTTATAATAACGAGTTGCATGATCCTTATGACGACTCATTTATATCCACATCCCTAAAGCTCCGGAAACTGCAGTGGACAGAACATGACTAAAATCATAGATTTCCCAGACGAACGCTGAATAATAGAGCGCAAGTGGAGCGTCCAGTTGGGAAACCAAGGAAACGATGTAAGATTTAACCGATGCTGATAGTAGATTCCTGCTTAAGATTTCCAATTGGTGAAAGAGGTCTCAGAACCGTGACGATTGGAAGTGGCTGCTAATGGAGAGGACAGCCCGAGTCGGAGCTATGCCATAGATGATGATTGACTCTGCATATCATGCTGTACCTGCTCCTGTAGCCTAAATGATTGTTCATTCAGGTCAGGCTGCATAATCTCCTTCAGTTAACGGGACTGTTCTTCTCAGTGAGGTACCTCGAGTAACGTCTAAAACCACACAGCTCAGGAGTGGTACCATTGGTGAGAATCCTTGGTGTCCGATTTTTCATACCACTTGTCAAGTACGTAAGAAATCATATACTTGATGTGGCTTTGATAAGAAAGTTTCTCTGCTACGCGGATCAAATCACCTTGTCATCTATAGTTAAAACCATGATGATGAAAGGATGATGTAAAAAAGCATACCTTTTCAGCGTTCTTAAATAAACAGAACCTAATGTAGATGTGAGTGATCTGAGGCTACTTTCGCTCCCGCTTAACAAGACGCTGTCAAGTCGAATTATTTTTGCGCTGAGACTAACAAAACCTTCAATTCAGTAGACAAATACTATATTTTGACATACTAAATATCAAAAGATTTTGTAACCAGCTAACAAGAGAGTATTTTTCTTGCCTAGAATAAAATCATTAGATAAGCTGTAATACTGTTTCTGATCTATTTAAACTATTCTCGTTATGCTCTTGTTTAACGTTATGAATCATGCTCGAGAAGGCTGCTGAATTATCCGCAAGTTATAAACAATTTTGTGATTTTAGAGCGCACATAATCATCCATCAGCGCAACCCAAGCGTCAAACAATGTTTATGTTTCGTATCACACATTACGTGAATGGAAATTGTTCCAGTTACGTTGTTTTCAGATTTGGTAACAATAAAGGAAACTTAAACATGTATGCGAATGTTACTGTGTGGATGGCTGGGTCAATCAGATACTCTCCGCTGTTGCGAGTATAATTTTGGTAAACTTGAGAATGAGGCGAAGATGATAATGAAGGTGGGTGGACACACCGGGCTTAGTACTATATATTAAATGAGCTATTAGGTTGGCAATTTATTTGACAGATTTCTTGTCAAAGCATTGTGAGTCTTGGATATTAATAACCTTTTTTGATTTTTACCCTGAATAGTATGAAGATTGAAGGACTTGGTATTTATTCCTTATCTACCAGAATCTCTAGATTGCTTTTAAAGGCTAACCCAATTATAGTGCTTCAATATATATAGCTTTAAGGCTGCACTGAAGCTCAAGAAAAAAATCATAACACCATTACAAGGATATGATGAATTGAAAGCAACTTTTTCAAAAAAAAAATTCATTATTCTCAATTCCTTTTACGTAAATCCTCTCTAACAAAATCACTTCATTTATCAACCATGTCATCAAACCCGCCCGCCGCCGCCTATTCCTCCACCCTGATAACCCTCTTCTTGTTCATTAGTATTGAATAGCTTTCATAATTTTAGGTTTTTATATTTCCATCAACTTGAAACTGAAATAAAATTAACGAGAACGATAATGATAATGATAACCGCCTAATTGATGAACCTGGCGCTCAGTCGAATAAGAATGAAAGTCAATTAATTAATTTATAATCGGCCATCAATTGAATAATAAAATAGAGTCAGGAAAAAAATCCCCGTTGTGACGAGACACGAGCGGCATTACAGGGGCGACTAGCCCTTACGAATGATATGACAATAAAAAATTAATGAATTTATCTAAGTATCAAAATATTATCTCTTATCATTCTTGAATGGTTTATTTCCATTCGATGTGCCTTTGCCCAGGGACTAGTTTGATGGCGGTTCGGAATGAACTGTTCGATAAAAATGTGTCTATCGTTATTGTGAATTGTTAAGCTTTTAGGTAGGGGTGGAGTCGAATAGCTGAGCAACAGGAAACCATAATAAAAAGGAGATTTAGCGATATGAGTTTAATTATAACGTTGATTGGACTAATTAATAAAGGTGGCCAATAAAATTACATTTTCAATAAAGTCATTCCAGTTAATGGATTCAGAAAAATATAACGCAAATGTACTCCAAAGGATGGTGGAAATATTTTATTGCAGCATATGTTCATACAGATACCATAGAAATTATTCCTCACCAACGCTGGCAATTCAAAATATCCTGAAGCACTTTGCCTAGCCTGGCATGAGCGTTGAAAATCCGCTACCGCTTTTAGTATTCAATAAATCTGCAATCCACATGCAAATCATGCTTTTTTTCAGCCATTCAACTAACAGCACTCCTTAATAGCCGGGTCGTAAAACATATAATACAAGTCCTGGCCTTATCGGTCGATTTGGTAACATCTATCACTCCCCTCGTTTTCCCACAAGCCACGCCAATATGCTTAAGCGCTATTTAGATAGTAGAGAAAGATTAAAAAAGGATAACGTGTCAGCTAGTCATTATATGGCGTAACAGCCTACGTGTGGACACCAGACACCGAAGTAATAGCTAGTCATGTCGAAGCGTTACTAGGCTTGAGTATGTCGCTATAAAAATTCTATCATGAATTCTGAACGAACCCAAGGACCCTCTCCTGCTCTCCTCCCGGCAACACTTTTATGAATTTAGAGTGATACTCTTTTGAAATGAAAGTGAATGGCATGCAAATGTTTTTCAGGTGTGTTACTTGTCAGGATCAAACGCTCACACTCCGTATCGCAAAAGTGCTGAGACCAAGCAGACAAGGACGAAAGATAAATGTTTCCGAGCGGAGGCGGTGAAAACTACACAAGCGATTTGAACTACGTAAAAATAAATGATATCCTTCTCAGTTCTGCTGCTATTTTAGTTAGATACGTTGAATGACGAAATGTACACATGACCTACACACGATTCCATATATTCCTTAGTCCTTGTCGTCCTTCTCCCTGCCGTCGTGTGGTCATATCACTCTACCACACTGTGAAACTTCTCGTTCATATTGCAAATGACCGTCATAAATCTTCTGCAGTCACATCAGAAATGTATACCATACCAGTGGATGGATCCTTTGCATAGCATATAGAGCAGTGGCATACCTTGGACCCATGCTTGCATTCCGCAGCTAAGGCTCCCCTTATTACATGTGTACATATCAAGCTGGTCCACCAAACGGCATACAAAACCTTGCAGGAGCTTTTCAAACGAAAGATACTACCTGCAAACCACCATCAGGCCATTATCAGCAACAGTAACATCAAGGATGAAATTAAAATGCTTCGGATGAAATATGATTTTAAATATGCATATTACATTGCTCAAACAGAGAGACACCGTGAGATGAGAGAAACGACGACGACGATGGGACAACGACCACCGCATCATGTGAGTGGGGGGCGGGGATTATAAGGATACCTAGTGGGAGCCATTAATAGTGGTGAAATCAGAGATGGTAGCGAGCGCCGCCACACCAAGTTACTACAATTGTATATAAGTGGCCGATGTATGGTAAGGTATGCAGGAAGAAAAAAATTCGCTTTTTTGGAAGAATGACATTTGGGATTGTGAAATTCCCTTCATCAAATATATTCTTTTGAACGAGGACATATTTATTATGTTAAGGTGATTTCTCGCGACGAATAATTCGCCGGAAATGTGGAAAGTTTTATCAATTTTTGATAAGGTTGGAGGGTTTATATGAGACTGCGTGATTGTTAGTTTAATAAAATACCAATAAATAAACAGGCATGACTCTACTGTATGATATTTTGTAAGAGATTGTAGGATCGTTTCGTTTTGCATACAAAAAGAGAGAAATAAAATCTAAAAAGTCATCAAAAAATAAAGAAAAAAATGGATCGATGAAGGCGTGTGGCGTCTTCGAGCGCATGTAAATTTTATATGTAATAATCTAGCCGATTAGGTACAAATTGTTTCTCTGTTTTAGTTTAAAGTAAGATCAGACTGCAGCTGAAAAAACTCAAAAGAATATACTCTTGATGAGACGCCAAAATAACGAGAACGATGAAATCCGCCGAAGAATACAGCTCGCAAATTAAATATTGTATTCAGTCTTGACGTACTTGAAGACCAGCTGCATACACAGGAAAACAAAACTCAAATATACAAATCTGTGATAAGACATGTGCTATGGTACGGATGTTAATGGACCCCAACCCAAACGTCCGCAAAAGTATTGAACGCCTTCAAGAGACGAATAATCGGAGCAAAGCTAGACGGAGACCAGTGGTGAACTCAATACAAACGTGAGCTGTATGAAATTTTTGATGAGCCGGAGGTCTCAACGATTGTAAGACTACGTAAGCTGCCATGGGCTGACCACATGAATTGTATGGACGAACAATGGATACCCAAAAAACGTATTCGTTGGGAGAACTGAAGAGCGAAGACAACGCAGGTTTGACTCGATCGATGAAGACCAAATGCATAGAGTAAAATTGTTACATTCTGGTCGGCATAAAGGATTTCGGCATCGTGAGTTTTTAAGGATGCTTCAGAAAGCCAAAGAAGTCACGTGAGTGTTGGTAGATGACAAGAAAGCATTGTGAATTTAAGGTTGGATCTGAAAATGGAGAATATACCGATTCGAGACCTCTCTGGCAGTAAGCAACAGGCCGCTTGTAAGATGGCCAAGCTGATGGCAAAACTTACCCAGACAAGTATTCTGAGTATAATGTTTTCAAACACGAGTAGCTGGAATGCAGCGACAAAGGCGAAGAGTTTTTACTAAAAACAAGTCGAGTAGACAAACAGACAGTTAAAAGAGTTTTGTACTCAATATACCTATGGATTTTTTGTACATTTACCCTTCCCCTACGACCCACGGTGCCGGTAATATTGTATTATGACTTCTTTTGAAAGGTACTTGTCAAGGCATTTCCTTTCATAATACCCCGCATGACCATCTTTAGTATTAAATTTTTTTTTTAAGGTTCAGCCCCCTTTATTGGGAGACTCCTCTTAAGAACCTTTAAAATGTGTTTTTATATCCAAACTTTCAAGAGGCCATTAGTCTACATCCAATTGCTAAGTTTGTTGTCTGTATCTGCTATAGTTTTGGAGGAAAACTGCTGTGACACACAGACGGACGAATGGACGGACATACGGACTGACAATCTCGATGACTTGAAGATGCCTAATGCACAGAAAACAGCACAAAATAATAGTTAAGGAGAGGTTTGGTGAACAACAACGGAATGGATTGAAGAGGTCCAAGGAAGAAGAAGAGAACTTTGAGGAATAAAACATGGCCATAAAATCCGATAATAGCGTATTTTGAAGCGTTCAACTCTTAAATATCATAAGGAAAAATAAATTAAAAGAACTACATGAATAAATCCACCTTGAATCGAATGGGCTTTTTATTAAATATGGCATTTTCAACTTAAATCGGACCAACATTCTGCCTGCCCTGTCAAATTAGCCCTTATTGAACAGTGTGTGCCAACTGAGAGTTTCTATCTCCTACTACTACCATTTATAATACAGTAAGTTGGAGTTTTTTGATTGTGAAAGTCAACAATCTTGCAAATAACTGATAGTCTTTCCATGTCGACATCTTTCTTTACGTCTCATCATTCTCTTTTACAATACAACTTCATCCGGAACCAAAACGGCCTACTATTTGACCTGGTTTTTTCCAATATGCCAGCCAGTTTTATATATATATCATGCGCTTGTACCCATTATGTACCAATGAACCCGCATCATCCGCTATTGTGAATTGATGTTCGCATTGAACCTATTTAGTCTGAGAGAAATAATCCATCTCCGAAGCTTAACTCCTGACTTTAACGCAATGTCCGTGTACCTTCAATCGTTTAATTGGTCTTCGTTTTTCGAAGATCTTCGCTGTGAGGATGCTACAAACAAATTTTAAACTTGCCTTAATAACTTAATTAGGCAGTATACGCCACTTAAAGGTAGCTGTAAGGCCAAAGGTAAACTTTGGATTGCTCTGGAGTCCTAAAAGCCAACATAGGACTCTGCTGCCTTAGATCTACGCGCACTCAGGAAACTCGATTGGATTAAGCTCAGATAATGGCTACTGCGAAAAAAATAAAAAATAAAATTGGCCCTGAAAACGTACTTTAGTGGCTTCGAGAGTTCCTTGTTTGCTAATAACGTAAAGCATTTCTGGTCTTTGTTAGATCTTTCAAATCTTCGCATGGCATTCCTCATACCATTACTGGGATCATGTTGTAGCCTCAACCACTCAATCGTTTCGGATTTCTTTGCCCGGTTCTTTTCTTCTACCGTCTCTGCGTTTGCATCCACTGATCCCTCCAAGAACAAATCTACATATTACCCTCTGTTCCTTTATGATCTTTCTACAGATTACTCAGAAGTTGAATCCATAAGCAGTTCTCTGTATCCTAATATAAGTCCAATGTATTGGTTAAATCACTTGCATCCTCTTTAAGTGCTCCCTTATCCCATCTCTTCAATCTTAGTCTTTGTTCTGGAACCTTTCTCACTTGTTGGAAAGAAGCAACCGTTGTCCTGATTTTGCATAGTGGTGATTCTTCATTCGTGGTTAATTATCGTCCTATATATCTACTGTCTTGCTTTTCGAAGTTGTTGGAGTGCCTAGTTGACAACCGATTGTCTGATTTATTGAGTCCAATGATAACACCTCAACAACATGGATTCTTTAAGGAAAGATCAACAGCCACTAATTTAATTAAACTTAATAATTATATTGCAACGGCTTTAGATAACCAACACCAAATAGATACCATCTTCACCGTCATTACCAAGGCCTTTGACTTTGTGGATCATTCTCTTTTATGTTCTAAATTGAAGTCGCACTGAAGCTCTTCTCTTGTGGATGCCTTCCTATGTGTTCTCACGTACTAGCCCCGTATGTCTTCTTGCTTCTAGCTCCTTGCTACCCTTATCTTCATCTGGAGTCCCGCAAGACTCCATTCTTGGCCCCGTCCTGTGTTTGTTGCTTATCAATTACATTCCGTCTGTAATTTGATCACATTGTCTTCTTTTTGCCGACAATTTTAAAGTTTTCCGTAAGATCGAATCCCTACAGAACTTTTTTTTACCTCCAACAAGATTTTACTACCTTAAGCAACTGGCTCAAATCAAATCTCCTTTACTTCATCATTGCCAAATACCACCAAATAATCTTTACACCTAAGTCATCTTCCGTTGTTTTCAGTTGCACTTTGAGTGATGCACTCCTCCTTGCATTGAGTACATTTAAAGGTTTAAGTGACACGTTGATCTGCTACTCAAATTCGATGCACATATTTTGAATGTGATATCGAGGGCATCAAGAGTTTCAGAATTCCTGCTCAGGCATGTAAATAAATTTAGCAACATATCTGTCGCTATCCGCTTGTTTGTTTGTCTTGTTCGCCCACTTCTTGACTATTGTGCTGTCGTCTGGTCTCCTCATTGTTCCTACCTTCATTCATCCGAGCAATCTGTTCAGTAAAGTTTCACTGGATCTTCATCAGTATCGTTAAACCTTCCTCTATCTTCCCATCTGAAGTTTCTTACGTGAAGTCGCGTGTCACCAATAAAACGGTCCGTCGCTTGGTATGGCTATGTGTCTCAGTCTTTTTAACCACTGTCACCACCTCTGCAATCACATCAACGGTGGAACATCCTGCTCTAAAACTGTATTGCCCAGGAGATAGGTCCCTAGCAGCAGTGATGAGCTTCTCTAGCACTTTCTCAGCAGTGTCTAGCATGCATAACGGGCGGAATGCTGACGGCGACTTGGGATTGCCCCTCCCCTTGCTGATCAGTACAACCCTCGCCACCTTCCATCGTACCGGGACAACCCCGTGCTGAGCAGCAAGTCAGGACAATGGTGATAGATAAGCCGCAACACCTCAGCCGGAACACCATCTGGGCCTGGAGCAGATGAGACTTTACAGTCACTTTCTATGCGGTAAGATGTAGGATGGTAGAAAAGTGCTGTTCGTAGTTTTAAAAGGACTAAAGGTTGATTTCGAGTGCCCACCAACTGCCAACAATACCAAACCGGCCTAATATTTGACGCTGCAATATAGCCTAGATCCCATTTGCAGGGTGAAAAGTCTTCTTATCTAGCTGTTGAATTTGTTCTTGACTAGCCATACCGTAATATCTGGCCCATTATTAGAGTCTTCAGCAATAATGAGTAGTCAAGCCATACCTGGATTAGGGTTCTGGAATCAACCGACTTCAGTTCGATACTCTTCCATAGAGTTCTTTGAGGAAAAAGGCAAAAAAATACAAGTCTTTTTAAGCCTGGAAATATTCATTAATGTCGCTGTTGCTACTTCAATTCCCAAATCCATTTAAAGTTCAGTTTAGACGCAAGTTGGGTTAGGCGTTCTAAGGGGACTTTTTTATTTCTGCTGGTTTACTCAAACACTATATACATGGTCTACCTATCACCATGTCTTTACAAATCCCATATGAGGTAGACTTAGGGAGATGATAGAATTTCTTTAAATATGCTCATCGGTGAATACGGCATAGCACTTGGTCTTCTGGTATCCAGATTAGCCTATCTCTAAAACCTTTCAGTGTATTTTCGATTTTTGCCAATTTTTGTGTCACGGTGCCATCCTAATGGTCAATAGTACTATGCCAAATAGATTCAAATTCTAAACTTTATGCCATACAAAATGACACCAAATATTCTCCTTGTCCTAAATTTGTTTTAGACCTCCATCTTTGATAGTTTTAATGCAAGATCGAATGTATTGGAACTCGAGAAGGTAATATGATCAGTACCATGCTTTGCCCATACGTCCGTCTGGTTTGAAACCAGTGCGTATCATAAATGCACGGGCTTATAGCCCGTCCGAAAAATCACTCAAAAAAATCTCTTATTTTCCAACGGGACTCGAACCAGGGACCTTCTGCTTACGCAGCGAGTACTCTAACCACTACACTACGCAGACTCTTCGGTATAATCATCTGTGGTTCTAGAGCCTTAATAGCTAGCGGATCATTAAATATGATAGCTTTAGCTTTGATCTTGTACCCGAATGCTTAGCTGCGTATTTACTGCAATATCACAGAGTGCTGCTAAAAAAATACTTGGTATACTTCCCATAGGTTAGCGGTTTTAGCTATCCAGAAGGAACAGGAGTTAGTCCTGTTTCCTTTGAAAATTTGAATTAATCGGTGTACTATCTGAAAGCATGTAGTTTTCTTCATCACAACATCATTTTTGAACATCGAACACTTATTTTTTTATATGAATTTTTATCGAAACACGATTCGCCCCAGTTTTTGTACCAAACAAAGATAACAGTTCAAATCTATACTGGATTTCATACATTTCGTACAAATTCTGCTTTTAAGTTACCAAGCCCTTACAACAGAATAAGTATTAACCCTAATTTTTTCGAATTAAATTCAGATTTAAAATATTATCAGGATTGTTTCCTTTCAATCACAAAACCGCATTGCTTCAATGCCTCTGTTGTATTTTTTTCACCTTGTTGTCCTTTTATTCTCAATCCAACTGCGCTCAATCAGATTTATAACTTTCTAGCATTCAAGAGTTTAGATCGGAGAAAGGACTCTCTCTCACTGATAAAAGTCCCGTTACACAGTGATTGGAACATTACACATATGATGATAACGACAATCGTAGTATAGATTTCAAAGTGAACACCATTCACCTTCGTCAAATGGTGATTTGAATATTTTTTTCTCGACTCACAATAAGGACAAAACCCATATGAAATATTTCTGTCTGATATTCTCCATTTATATGTCCATTGAACCGAGTGTCCTTTCTTTATAGATTTTACATTTCCAATGACTCTCAGCCGTTCGCTCATTTTTTTTTTGCTTGGTTGGTCGGTTTAGTGCGGTTGTTAGCCTTCACCCAGGGTGGAGAGGGGTACTCAGACCATCACCATCCTGTCTCCCAAAACCAAGCAACAAAACCAACCAAAACCATCGAAACCAAAACTTTATTCCACACGCAAAAGACACACATCACGTTCGGGGACTAAGAAGGATTAAAAAAGGGTTTTCGAAATTGGAAATACATCCATCGTAGAGTTGGGTGCTGTTGCTGTTGTTCATGTTGTTGCTCTTGCTGTTGCTGCTATATTTACAGACAAACCCCCCGTTTTGCAGGTTCGAACGTATGTTTGCTCGTATTTTAAGTAGGACTGAAAAATACGAGAGTGAAAACAAAATTAACAACAACAACAACAGCAGCAACAAATAAAGGAAGAAATAATGGAATAGAAGATAAAGCAAAATGTATACGAGCAAAATTTATTTCAAGGAGTTATTAGTGAAACATGTTTTCGGGTGAATTCTAGTAGGGACAGATGAAAGAAAGAGAGAGAGAAAGAAAGAGAGAATGTGTGTGCGTTCGACTTGAATAAGCATATTGTTATAGTATTAAGGATTCGAGGATTAAATTTCAGTTGAATGGAGCTGGGTATGTTTTCATTTTTTAAGGAAGTTTTTGCACTCTTTGAGTCCTTAAAACCCGTGAATCATGTCAAAATTGATCTAGATTCTTGGGATTAACATTAAATTTCTACTCACTTTTGGGGTCCGGGTTCGAATCACATTGGTGGCGACAAAATTCTTTTATGTATTCTTTCATAAGATAATCAATTAACCCAGCTGTAATTGTCACAGATTCTTTATCAGCATTCATATGCACACACGGCCTCTTTCTAAAGTATCATGGTGGACACGAGATGAGATAATCTAAGATCAGGAGCGTTATAAGAAGTTTTTCATTCTACCACCATTCCACACCACTAAATACGAATCTGCCTTTTTCCAAAACGAACTTTGAACTGGAATCTCAGTAGACAACAGGGCGGCCAAAACTGTGTTCCCCTATTAGACTATATGCGCTCCCCCCATTAGACTATATGCGTTGCAAAATGACGTCCAAGATACCTGCCGTGACGGGCGAAGCCGGCTCCATTTTCCCCACTGCGGGAAAACTCTTCCAAACTTTTAATAGTGAAAAACCTGTAGCTGTGTGCCGTGTTCAACGGGAGTGGCTTCCTGGTTCGTTTTCAAACGGATCCCAGTTTTAGTTGACTTAAGATGGTAGTGTTAAAAAAAACATTGACGCGGTATCAGGTCTTCCAAGGTGAGCCATTCTATCGTTGAAGATTGAAGCGAGTTCTACGTAAGTAATGGCTTTTCCCATTTTCCCAATCAGTTGTGAAGTACTGCGATCAATGTCAATGATGTTTGGGCATCCCATTCTTTCAGTAGTGAGTTTTACCACCGATGCCTTTTTAGTCGATCTGAGGGTGTTTATCCGCCAACGATAAATATGGCGAAAGAAGCTTTTGTTTCAAAATGAAGAGCAAGTCATTTTGTCAGTTTGCTTCGCAAAGCACAATTGGATGTAGAAAATGAATATGCCCCTTTCACGTTCTTCCTATATTGAGTTTCCTTCATTTTGAAGACATCTGAAGGGATCAAATTTCAATTTTTCGGTATAGTATGATAAAAGTTTGTCGTCCGCGTGTTTTAGTGGTTAGAGTACAAACCCCGCAAGCCAAAGGTCCCCGGGTCAAATCTGATTGGCAAAATCAAGAGATCTGTTCCGAGCGATTGTTCGGACAGACTATAAAACCTTTCAGTTTGATACGTACTGGTTGGAAATCAAACGTATCGCAGCTAGGTAGACGGAGACTTGGCCAAAGTGTGGGACTGACCATATAACCTTCCCATGTACCAGTACATATAATCAAGATAAAAGGATACTCTAACCATCTCTAAGCGAAGGTCCAAAAGAGGCTGTAGTGCTACAAAAAAAAATTGATTTCAAGCAGGTTTCCTAGAAGACTCGTGACGAATAAACCGCTGATTCTTTGAGCTAATAACAAGTTTTGAGCCCCGCTGCTTTACTTCGAAAAGCAATGCAGAAATCTTTTTAGTTCTCCGACCTTCTGCGATCACATTAAAATACATAAGAGGAAAGCTGGGACGTCCGGGTTGAGGGATTACTTTTCTAGTTATTCCTCTTTCTTCCTTCCGTCCGTCTAAAAGAGGAATTTCCCAACTTTAAGGCACCCCACGGCGTAGCAAAACAGGCTTAGCTCGAAATAATGTGCCAAAAGACTCCAGACTAGGTTCTCAGTTTGGCAGAAGAGCCGTTTTTTGGTTAGTCCAGACGTCTTACGCTTCTGGGAACCCCACACTCAGGGTGCAGATAACCTTCACCTCCCAACCACAAAAAAAAAGAGGAAAGCGGTAGAGTCAATGAAGATGAATGACTCTATAACCTTATAAAGTGAAACTTCGTCAGAGTTATTGTATCTCTTTTTTTCCAACCTGGCTTCCTTTGTCAACCGATTCGATTTCGATAGGTATTGTTCATACGAAGTGAATTTTCTTTGTGTAACTTCTTCTCCCAAGTCAAACGAGAATCTCAACGTTAAACGTGAATTCATTTTGAGTTATCTCGCTTGATCCACCGCAATCCTTGCTGATGCAGAAATTCATTCCTGTCCATGGTCTGGATCAACATGGAAAAGTTTTTTAAGGAGCCCAGCACTGCCAAGTTCCATTTAATATCAACTTTTCAACTACGCCTGTTACTAATTCATGTCATAGATGTGAGAGACCTGAAGTAATATTCGTGGTTATTTCGGGCCGTCGACTGAAATTTTGCTGTCAAAACTGCTTAATTTTTGTGCCATTTGCCATCCAGGATTCCCATCGTAAATATAAGTAGCGTCAAGACTATGCCTTAAATTTAGATTTATTTTTAGATTTCTTCTCTTCAAACCAAGATAATTATTGTAACTCTCCTTTTGCTTGAAAGGAATTATTTTAACTGTAAAATGCCCTACGATTTTGCATAACCTATTCTGGACAGATGCGATCTGAGGAGTGAAAATCTGCCATATAGCCCTCATATCTCTTACATAAGCTTTTTGGATGAGAATTTTGGAAATACTGCCTTCACCCACAAGTTTTTTTGTATTTTCTGATAACCTTGAAGAAGTTTGTTGCCATGTTAATGCCGCCTGCTTTTAGAATAACTCAGCTCTGCACATCTTCCGAAGACAATTCCAGTTCTCTCGCCTAGTCTGCGGTCAATGTTATATAACGCTTTCCCAGCTTGTTGGCTGTCCAAAAAATTCTTCGGACAACGGTGTTTAAGATTTTCATTTTGCGGATGAAGTTCAGAATCAAAGGCATTTACCCAATGGCCTCAATTGGGATTTCGTCTACCCTAGCTTGATCGTGCCATTTACATGAGACATCCCGATGGCCACGTTTTGTAGCCTGACTAAAATAAATCATTTCCTAAATTCATGGCCCAAACAGACTGCAAATAAGCTCTGAAATACCGTGTTCCGAGTCCTAAAATAAAACAGGGCCTATTTACAGGACATTTGGCCTAAACTCGGTCTGCATTGGGCTTAAACATGGCATAATTTACTATAAAATTGGCTCCAATTCACGACATAGTTAGCCTGGAAATGGCCTAAGGAGGGCCCAAATAAAGTCAAAGCGGGGCTTGTATCAGACCTTAAAAATGATTTGAATTGTTGTTCGGACTCTTGATGGGCTCGGTTTTAGCCACCTTTAATTTTAGTCATGTTTTTGGGCAAAGCCTTGTACTAAGACTGTCCTGTTTGGCCTTTAATTACTTTTATTCAGGAGTCGAGCCTCTTGGCCAAATAGCGGAAGGTTCCTTATGTCTGCGAGCTCAACTGACGTGAAACCAGTCCACTTCTTCTGCTTTCGCAACATAAGGCTCCGTTCTCACCTCTAGAATTTTTGGTAGATCACAACTCATTCAGTACGTCAGGAACCTTTTATGTTGGTTTATGGTCGATTCTCCATCTGTACATTCGCTACCTTCCTGAAAAGTTACCATCTAGATTGCGTAAAAAGTCCTGTTGCCATGGGGGTATCTCTCAGCATATTAGTGTTACCCAGAATTTTTTGAAAGCTAGGTCATTGCTGCTGGCTATTTTTAAAGCTTTGAAGTTTAGGCTGATCAAGCACGTCACAATTTTACGTGAAACATCCCCAGAGTCACGTAATGCTTTTTGTCATCTGAGATCTATAGCTAAGAAAAAGGTAAAGTTTCTTAAACCTTCTGATTTTTGTAGTATCGAAGGCTCTTCAAACTCAAATCATTCCAAACCATTTTGGAAATATATACACTCTTCGAATCCTCTTCTAATATTCCATCCTCTGTTCTCGGGAATGCCCGCTCAGCAACTTCACTTCTGCAGATTTGTGAACTTTTTAGAGCTTCATCATCATGTATGTTGTGACAACCCAAGCCGGGCCTTGGCTTCCAGAATTCATGTCGGCCAATCATCACGGTTCCGTGATCTTGTCTGCCAGTTGTTTACTCCCAACAGGGATCTGCTATCAGCTTCTATCATGTCTTCCCATCAAGTCCTCGGTCTTCCTGCTGGACGTCTACCTTGTGCTTTATCCGTCAATGTTTTTTTGGGTAGCCGATTTTTGCCAATGCTTTTTACATCACAACTGGGGAGAAGATTAGCTGAGGACTGAAAAGCAAGCAAGTCAAAACTTGTTGAACTCAACTATGAGAATCATCACGTCTGCACTCAGCCCCTGCATATACCCCGTCGGATACCCCGGCATGGTAAGTCTTCTGTGTACTGGAGGTCGACTAAAGTCGCTGAGAAGCAAAGGGAGTGTCATAAGTTTCGAAATGAAGCTCAACGGGCACGGAACCACGACAAGGTATGCGACCGGTTTGCAGCATATAAGTTGGCCAGGAAATGCCTTCACGAAATAATTAACGGTAGTAAGGGTAATTGCTGGCAAGATCTATCGCGAAATGATTAACAGTAGTAAAGGTTGTTGCTGGAAAGATCTAGTGGACAACATGAACAACGATCCGAGGAGTTTTGGCTACAAGCTTGTTTTTCGGAAGGGTGGTGCCCTACACAAACCTTGCATACATCAAGCAAAAAAAATGGACGAGATAGTGCAGGTACTTTTCCCGCCCATCTCGTCTATGTCGACACTTTCCACTGCGAAATAGCAATCGAATGCCCCCTCTTCACGCGGCCAGCCGCGTGATGGATGAAGCGATCATACTGTTGAAACTCAGGAAGGCTCTACGCCCAGACAGCGGCCCAGGTAAGGTGCAGCAGGTCATCCATCATCATTGTTCTGGATTGCTGCTTAGTACATTTAACGCTTACCTTCGTGAAGGAGTATTCCCGGAACAGTGAAACATAGTGAAGCTCGTTCTGATCAGCAGGTGGATAGGGAGTCCCGGGTCTTCTTCTTCTTCTTCTTAGCACTACAGTCTCTCTCGGGCCTTCGCTTCCTGCAAATAGCGCCTCCAACTGTCTCGGTCCATTGACCGCGTCCTCCGATTTCGAAATCCGAGCAGCGATGAACTGTCTTCGTCGACCGAGTCAGACCAGCATTTCCTCGGTTTCCCTACTGGTCTCCGGCCTCCAGTTCTCCCAACGAATGCCTTTTTGGGTATCCGTTGTTCGTCTATACGATTCATGTGGCCAGCCCATTGCAGCTTCCGCAGTCTTACAACCCTTGAAACCTCTGGCTCGCCAAAAATTTCATACAGCTCATAGTTGTATCGAATTCGCCATTGATCTTCATCTAGCTTCGCTCCGATTATTTGCCTTAGTACCCATCGCTCAAAGGCGTTCAATATATTTGCGGATGCTTGGGTTAGGGTCCATGTTTCACACCCATAACATAACACAAGTCTTATCACAGATTAGTATACTTCGAGCTTTGTTTTCCTGTGTATGCAGCTGGTCTTCAAAATCGTCAAAACTGAATAAAATATTTTATTTGCGAGCTGTATTCTTCGGCGTATTTCGTCTCTTTCATTACCCGTTTTTGTTATTTTGGCCGGGTCGCCATCTGCATATTGCTAGTTACATCTGCCAAACATGGCCGGAACAGTGCTTGAGAAACTTATTAAGGAAAACTCATTAACGTGATTCGTTCTGCTGGGAACCTATCTCCTCGGCAGTACGACTTTAGAGCAGGACGTTCTACCAGTTACAGAGGTGGCGAAACAGAGGCACAAAACCGTATCTGGTGGAGGGAGATTCTGGTGGGACGCGGATGGATGGATATTCTGAATACGCTAAAAACCCCTTTTCTGGTTCCAGAATATATTCTGCGGTTTGAGCGACTACCTGAAGAATCGAGGCCTGCTTTATGATACGATGCAGGGCCGACGTAGGATGGAAGCTACATCTGGTGTTGCCCATAGATCTATCCTTGTGAAACATATCGCCCTGAGACTGGAGCCGCCGGATGAGTCGTGGCTTATTGGCTGTGAGGATGATGTTATGACACTAGTTGCTAGACGCACCGTCGAAATGGCACAGGTTAGACTAGGTGTACTAATGCAATGGGTAAGATACTGGTTGATTCTAGCCCTGGAGAATTCTAAAGTGCTCATCCTGACACAGAAAAGAGTCCCTAGAGTAAGGACGATACGTATTGGGGAAGTACTGGTTGAGTTGAAACCAACCATTAAACACCTGGGGTTGCTGATTGACTCAAAGCTGAATTTCTCAGATTCACGGCTGATGAAGCTGCTTCGGGCGTATTGGCTCTGAGTCGAATTATGGCCAACGTAGGGGGATCCAACGCACCAAAAAGGTGAGTTTTGATGAGGCTAAAAGCAGAAATAGGGGGCGACACGCTCAGCAAGGAGCTGTATCGAAGATGCTTGGCACAGGCACAGAGAAGAGAAGCATTGACGATTTCATCTTCATATTCGACAGTCTCTGATTCGTCGGTGTTAGTCATTGTATCCATCACCCTCCTTGCTTGGAGCGCCGTACTATCTACCTGCGTCAAACCAAAGAAATGAGAAAGAAAGTTTCTCACGAAGAAAGACAACGTTCACTCAATGATTGGCAGCACGAAGGGAAGATGGACTGCGCACTCTCCAGATTTGGCCCACTGTGACTGCTTTTTGTTTCCAATCCTGAAAAAATCACTCACCGGGAATAGATTTGGGTCGAATGAGGAGGTCATCGCTGCCACGGAGGCCTATTTTGCAGCCCTCGAGAAAATGTATTTTTTGGACGGGTTGAAAAAGTTAGAGCATCGCTGGGCCAAGTGTATCGAGCTTGAAGGAGATTATGTGGAAAAATAAATTGGCACCTTTCCAAAATTTTCGTTTTTCTTCTGTAGGCTGAGTACTTGTTGAATGACCCTCGTATACACATTGTTCAACAGTCTCTGATTCGGTGGTGCTCGTCATTGCAGGCGGTATATCCATTGCCCTCCTTGCTAGGACGCCGAACTATCTACCTGCATCAAAAAAAAGAAATGAGGGAGATAATTTCTCACGAAGAAAGACAAGGTTCACTCAATGATTGGCAGCAGTCCTGTGTGAACCGCACGAAGGGAAGATGGACTGCGCACCTTATATCTGAGTCGAGACGGTGGCTCAATCGAATGCATGGTGAACCTAACTTCTACCTGACACAGCTTTTGAACCTGCATGGTTATTTTCAATCTTACTTCCACAAGATTGGTGAGTCGGATTTCCCCGACTTTAGGTTCTGCGCTGTAGAGACAAGACTGGACAACGCCAGCCACACATTTTTTACAGCATGAAAAAGATGGGATAGGCTGCAAGGGGAACTACACAGGGAAACAGGAGAACATTCTCTGGATAGTCTAATCGGTAAAATGCTTGGATTTGACAGATGTTACCCTGTGGCGAATTATGCTCGGGCAGCCCTAAGAGATAAAAAGGACTCACAAGAGCCGGGGACGTCTGGGTTTAGGAGTTACTTATCTAGCAATCCCTCTTCTTCCCTCCTCTCCCACTAGAAGAGGGATCCCTCAGCATGAAGACGCCTCACGGCGTAGCGAAACGAGGCTTAGCCCGAAGTAATGTGTCAAACGGCTCCAGGTAGGTTCTCATGTTGACAGGGGAGGTGTTTAGTGGATAGTTCGGACGTTTTGCACGTGTAGGAGCCCTACACTTAGGGCATGAATAGCCTTCGATTTCCAACCAAGGAAAAAATTTGCGTCGCATCGACATTACATTCAACATCATGCAACGTTGATCTCACCTTTTGTACATTTACAATAGCAAACAGGATTTTTATGTTGGACAGGAATTTCAGGAACTGTTTTATTTACAAGCAAAGGATGTCCTTAAGGATCATCTATTTCTAATCTAATGTAAGAAGAGTTTCTTCTTGATCAAAATCTTGACAAATGACCAATATTATCGACTGGACAGATGAGTTAAAGCCACCTGGAGGACAAAAAGCTAATTTGTAATTTAAACCAAGGTTACCAAGGTAATGCCTCGAGGTATTGTGAACAGTTGAAAAGCTTGGATCAAATTTAAAGCGACCGCGCTTTACTGTTGTGTAAGAGTAAGGGGCACTCGGTGCCCAAAGTACTATCAAAACTTTTACTGGAAGCCATTGTATGAGGGATGGCTGAGGCTACGGAAAGGTTGGTAATTGGAGTCCAGGTCCTAGCAGTCGATAGTCTGCACAAATTTTCAAGTTGGAGAAATTTACTTGACTGATATGTAGAATTGAGAAAAAATTCCTGAAAACAGAAGCTCGAGAGGGAAAAGATATTATGCAATGTCATCTAGAAAATGATGATTGCTATATATGAAGAGGTGGTAAAAGGGTTTTTCTGGCCTCAAATAAAAGCAAATAGCAATAGGTAATGACAAGATTTGCTCTACGGGTAGATATGACTAACCAAAAAATCTAGGTAAGGAATATGCTTTTGATTTGTTTCGACCTGTGCTACGTTCTACTTAAAGAATACCCATATTCCGATTGTGATGGATGGCTTTTAAAGGCATTTGATCTTCCCGGTCCGGCAGACTACCTTTCTAAGGTTAATCAAAGTGGCGGAACCGTTGATAACTAGGTATAAGAAGTTAGAATTTCTCAACAAGCGCTATTATTGAAGAGCAGACTCGCATTGATGATGACTGCACCTTCAAAGGCCTAAGGCAAGAATAAGACTAGAATACTTAACGATATTGGAGCTGGCTAGTTTTCAGTAGAATACACCTATTTTTCTCTATTTCTACGATGGAACAGAATCTTCTGCTATTTCTACTCGGCTTGCCAATGAAAAAGGCTTCTCTGCTCTGCTCCTGCAGGGGAGTATGATCATTGGCTATTTCTCCTATTTGCCAGTTTGCCTCTTCCTTGAAATCAAAAGTCGAGCTGGATCTCTCATTACTCTTCCAAGTTTACCAATGGATGAGGCTATCTTTTTCTTTTCTCCATATCTGCTGACCATTGCTTGGAATCGTAGTCCGGACTGGGTTAGCTGACCATGGTGACATTTTTCTGGAGTACATGGACAGAGGCACAGCTTAAGCACTGGTTAATTATAAGTAAGAGTTTCTGGCTACTTGCCCTCTGTGTTCTCCGCTGAAACTCCATTATCTACTGTTGGAAACCTGAGGTCAGTCTAAGGGTAGAATACAGTTTAAGCCACTTTATTATGCAGAATTTGGAACCAAAACAAATGGCTCTGTAATTTTAGAAAATTAAATGAGCCTTGTCGTATTAAATTTTGGAAGGAAGGAAGATCCAAGGCCCGTTGGAGACGAACGCGGACAGTCCGATCGTAAAAAAAGAGTAGCGCTGTCAATAAAATGGAGAAGGGGAAGATCAAACAATCAAAAGAGCCTATCCAAATCAAAAACGATACATTACCGTGCAGAGAACGCAGATAATTCGGATTACACTGGAGGGTCGATACATGTCGCAAATTATATAAACTGATAGCAGATCTGAAAATATATTGTAAAATGCTGCCCAACTTGAAAGATGCTCGTAACGAGTAGATCAGAAGGATTTAACTAGCAAAGACGATATGATGTTCACATCTAAGGAAATAACATTTTGACCAGGAACATAATATTTGAGCATACAACTAAAACAACTTCAACGTCATGAAGTACAGGAAACTAAGAGGCAAAATTTTGAACCACGAAAGCGTTCAAGACTATTTACTATGAATATACTCTAAGAAAAAAAACGTCATTCCATGCGTTTTATTTCAAAACACTTTGAAATGTTTTAATTCTCATCTTAAACTCACCCGTGGCGTACTTATCTCAGCTCAAGTTCAGGTTAGACATGATATAGTTGTACATAACTTGTGCAGAAATAGGGTTAAGTGATCCCTTCAAAATCTTCGCACATGTTTCATTTTGGTGTAAAATTTTTTTTTAATCTGAATGTTATTGGAACACATATTGCTCAACCTCCAGAAAATTCGAGACCACATTTCAAAACATTTTGAAGTTTTATTTAAGCATTTTTAGTCGTCCTATATAAAAACTTATGTGTTTTATTTCAAAGCATTTTACTGAAATATATTTCAAAGTTTGGTATGTTTTATTTTATAACGCATAAGTATTTCGCTTCAAAACATTTATCAAGTCGATTAACGATGTGAAAATGATGCAACAGACAGTCCAGGGTAAAAGGAAATACTATTTTCATTTTTCTATTGTTTCAGTTTTTCTTTATGTACCTCCTTTTCAGTAGGCACTCCTAAGTTCTGCAACAAAAACGTTTAATGAAGTAAATTACTCACTGAGTCCATTAATTTGGGTCCTCGTAATCTATAGATTACTAAATTCGCCATTTAAACTTTATCCGATTACAAGAAAATTAAAATAATCAATTTTCCAAAATCATGATAACTTTCAGCAAAATGCACAACCGATAACAATTCCTCTTAATACAAGAAATTATCCTGAAAAAAGGATGAACAAAGTTCATCTTGCTCGTTCAAGGTTTTGTGTAAATTCTAAACCACAAAGACGAGAAGTGTAGAACAATTTGAAGAAGGTACCGACGACGGGAAGAGCAAACAGACAGTTGATAAAGAGAGAGAGAGAGCGAACAGGAGAGGAGGTTAAATCCTCTTTAATAAAGTTTATATACAAGCATCGAAGTAAAGAACGAATTTATTTCGTAATCTAATCGATCAAAGTCAATGTAATGCCTGCTTCAATTTGAAGAAAACTTTTTTCTGCTAATCTTGCTTGGCCTGGCTCGGCTTGGGGGTACAAAAAGGAAAACAATAGGCAGCGGTTTGTGTGCATAATTAAGCAACAATTTTCATTACATTGCCCACTAATGGATTTCTAATAAGACAGTATGACCCACTCCGCCTTGGAGATTTTGTCGAGTAAGTGCACAGAGCAGGATTGTATTGTTCGCAGGATACGCTTGGATAGGATGTAAGGCACGATATTTGCTGCTCATTGCTTCCTTTGCTGTTCCTCTCCCACCATCTCTGATTCATCAGTAGATTCTGGTGAAAATGAATACATTTTGCCTGGTAATCGGTGTATGTTTAATTTGAGCCTCTCTCCCCCCACTCTCTCGCCTTGACGCCATGCATATCAGCAGTTGTAGTAAATTAATGGCAATTATTTCGACAAAAACATGCAGAAGAACGAAAATTTGTACTTGTAACTATTACCGATTCCTGGTCAAATAGCAACATCAAATTTACATGGAGAGTGAAATGTAATGAAGAGATGGAGCAAAGAGAGGGAGAGAGAGTGATGGCTGACTAAAGGTTTTGTAAATTCTGATTAATGAATGATGATTACAGGGTACTCAATGCATGTAACTAGTGTGCAAACAAAGGTAATTGTATGTGCAGACGAGCCAAATAGGCTGACATGCTGACGGCGAGTAGGCCAACAATGACAATTGCCAGTGCCTTTTTGCATTATTCATTAGGAGTCGTAGTAACATTGCAGGAAACAATGGCATTCCACGTAAAGCAAGTGGCTAATGAATGAATGAATGGAGTAATTGGAGATTATTGTGCATGCCATGGATTCTGCAGGAAAAAATATTCAATTCAAATTCAAAAGGAATTTTGGTCGGTATTTCTGTGCTGATTAGATTACAATGCCTTTTTGGCTGAGGTCGGCATTACCATATCAAAATGTTAATTAAATCAAACGAACAATGGTTTAGCTGGAAAATTTTACAAAGCCAACTGAAACTCTGTAACTATTCGGGCTTCGATAATTGAAATAAATAGTGTACACATATGCTATAAATAAACCGATTTCAATGGAATCTATCTGATGAAGATTGGTAGGTAATGAAACTTTAGCTTGGAAAATACCAAAGCTTTGTTTGAGTGTTGGAAGTGTTAAATAGGAAATGAGACATTAAACTACTTTTTCTAGGCAGTTGAGAAGCAGGCGGCAAAAAAATCATGGTATTTAATTTGCAGGTTCAGGATTTCAAACAAAATATGTTCAACCAGAATTTCAAGATTGCGATGTAATTCGCTTTATATTCAAACACACTCTTTGTTCTCAATGTTCATTCGTTTGTGCTTTGCTAAATTTAGTATCACAACTGTCATCAGAACTTGTCGATAGCTCACTGATGTTTGAATTATTTACACTACTCCTTCACTGACTGTCATAAAATTGCCAAGTTACTGCCTTAATTTCCCGCGTTAATATGAATTAAGACCATTCAAAAGAACGACAGCAAACACCCCGCAATAAATCAAAAAAATTATATCATCCAAAACAATCATTATGAATCAATTACAATTTTATGAAACGTCCTGAGTCAGAAAACAACAAATATAATCCTATCATCATCAACAACAAACAATAGAAACAAGCACTGACGAGTCACCTTTGATTGAGATACTACCAGACACAAAATTACATCATATAAGCAGACTAAAATTCTGTTGGCGTATAACAACCCTGTCTGTTGGCCTTAAAATAATGATAAAAGCATCTGGTTAGGGATTTCTTTACAAAATATAGTTTAAAACTCAAAATTTACTCACCTTAAGTTTGGAGTGCATGGATTCTAAAATGGCGCCCAAGACGGCCTCCATTTCTTTATTATTTTCACAATGTTTCGTGCATTTTAATCTATTATGAATGTCTAGGTCTACTCGTATTTTGTCATGTCATCAGATGCCATGGAGTTGCAGGAAGCTCTTTTATAGTAGGGAGGGAAAAAGGAAAAAAAATTGCTAGAAAAGAGACGCCTCCAATGTCGATACTCCGGACGCTCTAGTAAACATTTTTAACTGTTTCAAAAGTCAATCGATCTAAGAGTCCCTCCATTTAAACTGTCTGGGAAGAGCTCACTTATTTTACTATGGAGATTTTCGTCCTATCTTTTGAAAGCAAAAAATATGTGTCAGACAAAATTTCACTCTTTTACGTGAAATATATAGCCGGAAACCCATGACTTACTAGTCTTGTACTGGTAAGAAGATAGTCTCATTATGCCTCCGATTGAGCCGCGGGCTCAATCAGGGATGAGTCACGTGGTTCACCTTACCGACGAGTTGCTTCACCCAGACTGCTGCCAATCATCCAGTGAGGGTTGCCTTTTCTCATGAGCAATTATTTTCTTTTCGCTTTTGTTTCGATCTAGGCAAGTTTTACTGTGCTTTTGAGCAGAGAACCCATTTTGTATCACCTCTGCAATAACTTATTCAGACATTTCGATAGAATTCTTAGTGATCCTCATATCTGTATCAGCATAGATTTGAAAGATCGAGGAATAACTTAGTGCCTGTTAATATGTGGGGGTGTGTTGATCGATATCTATCGTCATCTCGATATGTCACTAGTGAAGAATGAACGTCTGCACATTAGTAAGTGTATTTTTTGTAAAAGCGAAAAATAGAAAGTATTGAGCTTGGGAATGCCTGACGCAATGAATGAGACACAGCTAATTATGACCACCACCTGGTCAGTCGGATCAATCGAGTGCCATACTTGCTGCTGTGAGCATCTCGACGAATCTCTCGACGTCCATCCTCTCAATGTTCCACCCTGTCGTGGAAGGCCAAGAGCATGGGTGTTGGGAGACGGCATCACGGATCTAAAGCAAAATGTATTGATGATAGCTGGTTGAATAGTCCTCTAATACTCTTCAATTTTTCCAATTGTGTACGTTGTTTACTAGAGGCTCCGCGGCGAATCTCATGTCGGGTATGGCTCCTTAACAGCCTATATGGTGGAAAGTCAGCCTATCGCTAGTGTTCAGTGCGAGGAGCCCTGTCCTGGCTGCCATCTCTAGAACTCGTTTTCTCTGCGGATCAGTTTGAGGCATGCCCCTTTCGATTGCCTCCTCTAATACTCTTCAATTATTCCAATTGTGTACTTTACATACTAGGGACCCCGAGGAGAATCTCATGTCGGGTATGGCTCCTTAACAGCCTGTATGGTGAAAAACCAGCCTATCGCCAGTGTTCAGCGCGACGAGCCCTGTCCTGGCCGCCATTTCTAGGACTCGTTTTCTCTGCGGACTAGTTTGAGGCATACTCTTTTCGATGCATCAGCATTGAAGTCTCCCCCAACGAGTACGTGGCCATATGCATTCGAAGCAGCATCTTCCAAAGCATTAAGCTTGGCTTGAAAGATGGTATCGGTTCGTTCGGCGTTAGGTGCACACTAAAGAATGTAGTCCCTGAACACACCTACACGAAACCATCCCTCCGTCGTTAGCCCTCCACTAGGAATCAGAATCCGATAGCGGCAGTACCAGTTCTGTATGAACATAGATCGTGATGTTGCTTACTCAGTATTAAATAGTCGGCTTTCATCTCCCTTAAAGTTTTGCTTTTAGTTTGACTAAGGCTTCCTGGGAAACCCGACACTTTTCTGATCATTAGAAACGCTTGGAAACCGGTTTTGTATCAGTATCCTTGCAAAGGATGCAGTGTGCCTTCTCGAACATTTATTTCTTTTATGTCCCATGTTGCCATATTTGTTGGGTAAAGAACAGCTATTGGGTCCTTGCATCCGTGTGCGGTATGACTGTCACCAAGACACTTTTGGCTGAAGAGCACCTCTCTTCAGCTAAAAGTGACGCACCCTTTAGATGACCCACCCTACTCTTCTTTTCCCTTACTCAAAAGTTGGTCGGCGTCCTTCTCGGCCAGGTGTCAGCTTCGCTTTAACCCTGCTTATGCTAAGGAGCTCACTTTTGATAGTCTCCTCTACCTTAGCGAGGTTCGTGATGCAGTCAATGTTGCTGATTTCGATTGATCCCATCAGCTCCAGCGAGGCAATGGTTGATCTAACTCGTGTGCCGACGGCTTTGACTACATTACAGAATTCTCCTTCATTATTGGCTTCTGCTCCAAATCCGACCAGTATATAGCCAAATCCCGTTGATGGCACTGCTTTAATGGCAGTTTTGGTGTCTTTAAGCCGTACACTTCCCCTGATCTCCCGCAGCACATAGGATCGGCCATCCTTGTGTTTCACGAACAGTGCCTGCCGCTGGGGGTCTTTGTCATGGCTTTGTTCTCTTCTGCCTCGCATTAATTTCTTCTTTTTGTTGGGCATCTATAAGAACTTTATTTTCTGGGAGGTTCTGTAGCGGTTTTTTGCCTGGTTTCCTAGCAGCATTTGACAACGCTATCTGACACTCCAGATTCAACATTTCATGCCCATTAAGTGGCTCCTCTTTTTTGTTTTTATCTCGACCGTGGTCGTTTCTTGGCAGCCTTTGTCAATACTGTCTGGAATCCCTGATTTAACGTTTCGTGTCCATTAAGTTGGGTCCTGTTTCCTCCTTTTATTCCAGTCCCTGTTGGTTGGACTAGAGGCAATTTTTTATTGTGTTTGGTGGTGGAGCTATCTGCGTTTCCTCAGTAGATTTAGCGCCTCGTAAGTCTTCTGCTCTTCTTTGGCCTTGTGCTCTTCTTTGGCCTTCTGTTCTTTTCGAACCTTCAACCAACTCCACTCGTAATACCCGATGGGGCTTAGGAGCTCTTCGCCTGTCCTATTGAGATTTAATTCTCTTTAGAATGTTTCCTGCTCTTCAGATTAGGCCTTTTTCTGATAGCACTCAACGGCTATTGTGGCTTTCAAGCTTCTCTTATGAGAGAGGTTCTCTGCTTCTGTTTTTGGACACAATGATTCAATTACGATTTCGACGAAGTCAGCAACTTTGCAAAACTGCACTTCATTGGTTTTCTCACTCTTTTCTTTTTCTACCGCGATTGGTTTTTCGACTTCAGGGTGGTTCATTATACTCTCTTCCCTTGTATGGCGGTCTGGAGTGTGCACAGTTTGTTTTAGTGCTTCTGAACGCCAAGAATATGTCCGGCTGATAAGAACTCTCTGAGCCTTTCCGTTCAATTGTCCGTTTCACTTCATTCGTTGAATCTTTAGTGTCTAGTACAGAGATGTCATATCTGTTGGGCCCCTCATCCGAGCCACTATCTATGTTTGTATGTGTAGTCGCTTTTTTGGCGCCATGGTTATATTTTTCCGAACAAGTAGGTCATGCATTGATTGGCATCATCCCCTATGAAGATAGGTGTGTTAATCGGGAGTCCGTCTCGACCGAACCTACACCACTAACTCAGCGGTGCGAACCTTGAACGCACTCCGAGGCTTGCCTAGGTTTCACTGGGACAGAGGTGGTAGGATACTTAGGGTGGAGCTGTTCACACGCGATTATCACGTCGGCAGTACCGTGTTTTGCAGCTAGGTCCAAAATATCGCTAAGTGACATTGCTTGTTCAAAACATTAGTTGCATTATCACCCCAATTGGCGTATTCTTGACTAATTAAGTGTTAAGTAGTATAGACCTACACCTCAAAACTAATAGCTCTAGTCGTTTCCAATATGTTTTACATTGTCTGTATGGGGACTCATAGAGCTACGGGACATAAAATCATAATTGGAAACAAACTAGTTTAGGCGCTTGATAAAAGGGATCAAGAACCGATCAGGCATGGTGAGACTGACATCTATCTGACACAGCTTTTGAGCGGTCATGGACTTTCAGCCTTGCCTTCATAATATCAGTAAATTACAGTCCCCCGACTGTAGATTTTGCCCCGGAGTGAAAGACGATGCCTGCCACACTTTTTGCATGCAAAAAATGGGACAGGCTGCAACGGGACCATTACAAGAAAACAGGAGAGCTCACCACTAGATAGTATAGTCGCGGTGATGCTTGGATCGGTTGACAAATGGAATCATGTGGCACATTATGCTCGGGCAGTCCTTAAAGATAAAAACAAATCCCAGCAGCCGGAGACGTCGGGACTGGGGGATCATTTTCCTAGCTATTCCCTTACCTCTCGCTGGAGGAAGTATTCCCCAGCTTGACGATGCTACACAGCGTTGTAAAACGAGGCCTGGCCCGAACTAATATGTCAAAAGGTTCTAAGCTAGGTTCTCAGTTATACAGAGGAGGTGTTGAGTAGATTATCCAGTCGCTCATAAGCATGGCAGCTCAACACTTAGTGCGTAAATAGCATTCATCCAACATATCAAACAGAAATCATACCGAAGTCTCTTCGTCGTTTTGACTTTCACAAGGTCATGGATGCGAAAGAAAGTATACACCCGCAAATGTCCGTGGATGGCATTGACCTTCTATAAAAACTATAGACAGACGACAGAACTCATTCTTCAGTCTGACCATAAAAACCCGAACATTTGCAGAAAATATATCTTGAATAAGATCTCAAAGTGGATCAAGAAGCTTCTTAAGTTCGCAATGGCCACAAATAATTAAGTATAAATAAGAAATTTAAATACCAGTTAATGAATTTTCAATGAAATCGTGGATGATTAGACATTGGCAAATTTACGGAAGGTTTTTTCCGCAAATGAATAAATGTGAATTAGATAATTTTTTGACTTGCGTAATCGTCCATCCGAGCAAACCAATAAAATTTTGTTTGCTTTGAAACTTGAAAAGGTTTATCACAAATTTAATTTTTACTGACCAACTTAAAGCAATTTTATGAGATGGTTGCTACAGACCGATCAAATTCAATTATTTCGCGTGAAGATAAGGACTAGATATGAGCATTTGCAACTGGAAAATTTCACTGAATTGGCAGTTCAAATATTTTTCAATTCATCGAATGATATTTCAATATGCAATTCAAGAACAACTATTTGTAAAATAAAACAAAAATGCAAAATACCACTAAAACTGACAGGTTTCCAAGGTTATCTTAAGATTTTCCACTAAGAGGTGTTATTTTGATATTAAAAGAAAAATGCCATTTTTTAATATAAATGATTGGATGTTTACTTCAATATAAAAAGGAAGGTATGCCGTTAATAGTGAAAAATAACATCAGACAAATGACCACCACGACCACGCTTACAGAACCATATCCTTTTCATGAAATTTCCCATAACCAAATCGCAAAGTGGCTGCCCTATGTCCTCGATAGTCTCACGAATCCCATCTTTGAAAGCTTGAATCGACGCTGGACTGTTGGCGTAGACCTTCTTTTTCGCGTGGTCCCAAAGGAAGAAGTCGCAAAGTGTTAAATCACATGATCTTGGTGGCCAATTGTGATCACCTCTTCGAGAGATAACACGGTCCGGAAACTGTTCCCGTAAAAGATCAATGGTTCCGTTGCTTGTGTGGCACGTAGCGCCGTCTTGTTGAAAGTAAACGTTCTCCAGATCAATACCATCCAATTCCGGCCATAAAAAATCATAAATCATCTCTCGATTACGCAGTTCATTCACCGTGACTGTTGCTCCAAAATCATTTTCGAAAAAGTAAGGTCCAATGACTCCGCCGGACCATTCACCGCACCAAACAGTCATACGCTGAGGATAGAGAGGCTTTTCAAAATAACTCTTGGGTTTTCCGAGCCCCAGATGCGACAATTTTGCTTGTTGATGAAGCCACCGAGGTGGAAATTGGCCTCATCACTCAAAATGATTTTTCGACGGAATTCCGGATCATTTTCATGCATTTCAGGACCCAATCAGCAAAGACACCACGTTGTTGATGATCGATCGGCTTGAGTTCTTGTGTCGACTGAACTTTATAAGCCTTAAGATCCAAATCTTTATGCAAAAGACGGTGTAATGACGTTTCTGGAATGCCTATTTCCAAAGAACGACGAGGAAGAGACAAGCCTGGGTTTTCTCAACATTTTCGGCTACAGCAGCAATATTCTCGGCTGTTCTTGCGTGACGTGCACGGGTTTTATTCTCTACATCTCTAAGTTGTCCCAACAGCTCGAATTTATCCACCAATTTCTGTATTGTGGTGCGTCAAGGTGCTTCACGATGACCCAAAAATGTTCGAGTTTTACGAACCGTCTCTGCCAAAGTTGTACCATTTTTATAGTGAATTTTAATAATTTCAATGCGTTGTTGAAGCATGTATCGTTCCATTTTTATCAATGACGTAGTTTTTACTTGTCAAATGTCAAAAAATGACAGCTTCAAAAGTGACATCTACCGAAATAGCGGGCAATTAAAAATAACACCTCTTATTGGAAAACCCTTTAGTATCCACAACAGAACTGCTTTCCGGTATCATTCCAGGGGTACCGTATTTGAAAAGACAATTTTTACGAGTTTAGGAATATTTCCTTGAATCAAAGTACCAACTATTTAGAAAAAAAATTTAAAAATTCATGTACACATCTAAAAGTCCGGAAAAAATAATCGATAAAGGACTGCTCAGTAATTATATCAACGTGATTTGTAGGCGAGTTTTCCATTAACCGCGCTACCGACACGGAAAACTTTACAATTTACGTTCGCGAAGGATGATATATTCAATTGCTTCCGCGTGACACGGAAACCTTTCCTGAAATAGAACCTATTACAACTTGTCTAACTATAAAATTTTCAAAGTGCTCACTTTACATTTCGAGGATAAATAATTTAGTAGGAAATTAACGTGTGCGTTTTTCAGCCAGCAGCAATAGTACGAGTAGTCCTCGCCCCTCTGTCCTGCCCCACCTATCCTTGTAAGCATTATCGAGTCAAGTCTACGAGAGCGCTGACTTTGCCTATATCGCAAGGATTTCAACTTTTAAGTACTTCTAGTGTCTTAAAACTTTTACAACACTCAATTTACCTTTCGTCCTCGTATTCTTACTCGTATCTCGCACACTCGAACTCCTTTCGTCGAACTCACCTTTCCTTCTTAATAGAGGTATTGCCGCATCCTATAAACATCATTAACTTAAGTATATCGCCTTTACCTTTTCAACAACATGTCTACTGTTTTGAATAAATAACAAGTTTAAAGGAAACTTTTATATCATTGTTCATTCGTTGGTTCCGACTCGTTCCGTGTTCGTCCTTTTTTTTTCTTCCCGCTTGTGGATTTCATTCTTAACGTTTTACAAGGTGTGGTGACGCTCGTGTATAGGCGGAAATAAATTGGTGAGGGAGATAAGGATATGTGTTAGGATCTGTGTAGGCACTCGATTGGAATGAGCCTTGTTTTTTCCCAGATTCAATTGTCAATCGATTTTTCACAGGTTGATGGAAAGCGTAGGGAAAAAGACATATGGAGATGTCCTTGCAACGACAGATACCGTTTCTATTTTTAAAAAACGGGATGGTATTTTTTTATTTCGAATATAATGAAGATATTTGTGCACAAGGATCTTATTTTAATTTCATCTTAAATTAAGATTAAATGCCGCAATTAATGTTCGTTTAAGGATAATCCTGGTTTGTCCTGTCCAATTTGAAAATTTGTATAATCAAGAAAAACGGCCGTTACAGAAAATTAAATGTCACAAATTGTCTTTCGGATAACATTGTACTACCTTAAAAATATAGGAGTTAAATCAATTATCCTTGTGAAAATTTATTTCAAAGGATAATTAATACAAACAGCATTCGCGCGACTTTTATTAGCTTTCCGCAAAGGACAGTGCTCATTTGCTGTAATTATTTTTATTATTTTTTTGTTGAGAAAGTTAATTTCAATGGAGAGCATTTCCTATGTTTTGTCTCCTGTTATGATATCCTTCTTGTGAGCGGTAATCTTCTAGTGTAGATTGTTCAGAGCACAGTATGTGCGGAAATGTGGTCGTCCTGATTAACGATAACCAGATGGCACTGCTCAATAGTTAATAGGAAGATTTTCTCGATCCAATTAGGGACAAGGACATGCAAGTATTATGACCATTTACTCAATTAGTGAATATTTAGATTCTGCCGTAGACTACCTAAAACACATTTCCCCGCCCGCTGATTCGTCCTTCTAATCATGCCAACAAAATTGTGTGGAACCAAGCAAATCTCCTGTCGTGGTTGTATGTTTTTAGGACGCTTTCATTGCCATAAAATTATTATTTTTTTTTTTTTGAAGCAATGTTTGGATAATGCCGGACATGACAATTTGGAGACTTTGTGTGCGCCACTACTCAGAGATGCTTTTATCCTGAAAAACGTTCCATCGTCCTATAGAAAATAGGATGTTGGTAAAACGATTTCACCTCTGCATGAACTTTGTACATTGAACGCATATATGTGGTAAGAGGTGAACTGAGCGGGAGACCAGGACATGTTTTTTAGTTTTCCAATTTCGCACGCTCTCTTGCTCTCCCCGCTCAACAGAGCTATTTGCCCTCTCCTTATTGTGCACGCTTTTTCCTATTGCAGGATGTCATTGCTGGTGAATTCTGTCGTTGTCGACAACATGTCTGGCTAAGACGTGGTGGATGGAATGAACAGGAAGTCGAGAGCGGGATGTGTTTGGATGCTTATAGAAAAGGACAGTTCTGGTTAAACGAGAAAACACTGGAATGAGTCGAATTACTTCAGTTGCTGTTGCTACTCGTATTGTCGTTTTTTCTCCTTATACTTCAAAAAATGTTGAAATTTTTGCAACTTCCCCCCTTTAAACATCGTGGTTTCGTTTCGGTAGACGTTTTTTTCCGCAGGTTGGTTCGTCTGTCCATTGTTATCCCTATCTACCGGCAGCGCAAAGAATGGTCTTTCTTAATGGCCGTCCTGTAAGCATCATAACGCGCGAGAAGTTTGAAAAGCGGACATGTCGTAAAATCAAGTGAAACGTAAAGCACAGTTTAGGTTTTTTGTTGAAAGGTGGAGGAAGCAGGAAAAAAATCAGGCAGGAGATAAAAATGACTCAACCGTTTAGCCAAAGGTACCACCGCTTGAGATTTTTTTATAGAGTCCTTGGCTTTGACGAAGGACACAAAGAAGTTTGGAGCTTTTGTGCGAGACGATGTTGGTGCTAGTTAGTGGTGATGCTTTTTTTGCTCATTTGTGTTGTTACTGGATCCCATTATCCTCTCATCTGTTTTACACAAAGTAGGTTGAGGCTATTGTGAAGTCATGGCTCTGTTGTTATGATGAAAAGTTATGGTTTGTATATTAGAATGTGTCGTTGGGAACGCATTACTTAACGTATTAATTTCAAATGTTTGAAATTTTTTTGAACTGTTGGAAAATTTTTATATCGCTGTTTTATATTTGGTTGGTATTGAGGTTGAATGAATCGATAAAATGATTTTGGCTATATATTTTGACTACAAGCCTGGTAACATAAGGATCTGTGCAATTCGTTTGAAGACCAAATGCCTTAATGTCTGGCTAGTCGACTGTTGCGCCCCTAACCCCGCAGGGCGAGACTGATCTGGTAATTTAAAGGAGTGCAACTGCTATTGTTGGGTTGTCGTCTCCAATTCCAGCGAAGCAGACAGGGACTGGCGTTCCCGGGCTAGCCGAATCGCTAAGTAAAAATACTAGGACAGTAACTTGATCCGAAACATAGTGGCTATGTGATTGTTCGATAACAAGATCAACTCATAGCTGCGAACCTCAACCCTGGAGGTATACCCAGCTTCCACGGGCAGCTGATGAGCTTCCATCTTCAGATGCTACAGTCTCGACTGACGCCATGCAGGTACTAATAGGAGTTCCGTCACTTGACTTGGAGATAATCCGAATAGGTTTGTTATTCATGTTGCGGAGGGGATTGCCTGTTATTGAGCATGGGTGGTTACAAGGTGGTGACCCTGAACGACAAAGTCTAACCAGCATTCTGACCATGCTGGAGGATCGCATGATTTCTGCCTGGCAAACCAGGTGGAATGAGTACACTAAAGGACGTGTGACATATATGTTTATACCTCATGTCCTGTCAGCTAAGCGGACTCCACACCTGGACTTTTGTCTTGGTTTGGGGTTCCTGCTGACAGGACATGGAAGTCTGAATAAATGGTTGTTTAGGCTTAGTTTAGTAGATGATGCATGTCGTAAAATCTGCGGGGCTGAGAGTGAATCTTGTCAATATGTACTATTCGAGTGCCCGGCATATACCGAGTTCCGTAGTGCATGTAGCACAAATTCGCTCAGATCTCCTGCAGAAGTCCAAGAAGTTCTGATGAATGAGGAACGATTCGCGGAGATGAACTCCTATGCCCGACGAGCTTTTCAAAAGCGGTTGCAGCTCTACTCAGCGGGAGAGACTGGCGATTTTGTTAGGTCCTAGGTGTCTTAACATGCCTGTGGTCGTCTTGTCGTGATCGCCCTGTTGTGATTGTCTATAGTGTATGTAGGCGGTGGTTCCTGGTGCCGAGTAGTCTAAGGAAAGTGTTGGGTAGTATAGTAGGTAACCGCTGGGAGATGGAACAGAACTGGAAAACCAGACCTGCAAATTCTCAAGAAGTGCCCTCCCCACGGACCCGAGGCTGGGTCACCAACCCATCGCTGTCGAGAGCGAAAATCTGGTAACGATACCGCAGTTGCAGACATTATGTTCTAGCAGAGGGATGTGTAGCCCGGGATGGCATACTGAGGCCGGCTAGCGCTCAGTCGTGTCACGGGAATTCCGGGACACCATCTGCTCGTGCTGAGCCAAGCTACATAAAAACACTAACACGAAGAGAAAAGGACGGGAAAGGAGGAAGTCATTTCAAGAAATGAAAAATATAGTTTTTAGCAAGACATGGCCGTTTATTTAATTCAAACAAAAAAAGAAAGAATTCTAAAAGTGAAATCCATAAATTTCAACTCCCCTTTAAAATGTATGCACCCAAAATCCGTTAGATACAATTTAATTAAAAAGAAAAATAAGAATATTAATTTGATATAAACTAACAGTATATAAAAAAAAAAACAAATTCAAATAATTACTTACACTTTCCCTGTTGAACTCCGAGCGCTCGGAACAAAAGAAAAGAATTCGGGGCACCTGAAACTCAAGCTTCAATTTAAATATTACTGTTAACAAAGTCTTAAAAATGAAAACACAGAACGGCCACATTTCACAAGACGCCGATTACACTCTCTTCACTAATCCATTATCCTTTCAATTTTATCGAATAGAATACTTTCAAATTCAACAAATTGAATTTTTTTTTCACCACTTCATAAATGAAACAAACTGTTCACGGAAACTTTCCTCTTCCTTTTTTTTGTTTTTCTTCTCGTTTTTTTAATAAATCAAATTAGGACACTTTTCTGCTTCATTTTTAACGTATACGTTTTTTGATTTTATTTTCCACACAATTGTGGATTTGAGTTGTGCTGGATTACTTTTATTCCCGGTTCACTCCACTTTATTAAGTTTTTACTTTCTCTTAAATCCACACTTAACTTCACTCGCATATGCCTCAAGCAAAATTTTACGTATTTTTTCTTTTCAATTCCCACGCTTGTAATTAAATTCAATTCAAAACCCCACTTTTTTCACAAAATCAAAATTAGTCTTTATCTAGACACTACCAAAGCACTTCCTCCTCTTCTTCTTTTCAAACCCCAAAACCGAATCTTTTCTTCTCGAATTAACAAATCCGCACCGCCAAACACAATCCCTTTTATCTCTAAGTCAAATACGAACTGCCCTAAATTCAAGAACCAAATCTCACATTTCACCTCCAGCAAATCCGATCCCGCAACCCTTTCATTTTTCATTACCGCTGCCGCATCTGAGTAACGTAATCGAAGTTCATTACACCTCGGTTCCGCTACCCACACATCTTTTTTGTACCGACAAACGCCATTTCGCATATGTGGCAATTTGCATAATCAAAGAAGCGTTTGATTAGATGCAAAGTGTCACATATATACGGAAACTATTGATTTTGCCGATACTCCAAAAAGAGTGCTTTCCTGCGCTCGGGGAACTTGAACCCAGGGTCCCAGGAGACCCCCGGTTAAAAATCCATGACGCTACCAACGGAGCCACCTTCTGTTGATTTCCTATTCATCAGATTAGCAATTTAAACTCTTTCTTGATGGGTATGAAATTGAAATTTGTTAATAGGGAAACGTGAATAAATTTTTTGTTAGTATGTAAAAGTAAAATTTGTTAATGGGAGCTAATGAATAAAATTATTTAGTATGAAGGAAGGAATTAGGTTTTGTTAGGGAAAATGTATAGAATGAAATTTTATTAATGGGAATTGTATGGAGTGTTGTTAGTAGGAATATTAAAATTATTATGATATTACTGTTTTTTTTTTTTTGTAATTGAAAATAAGAGAAAAGGGTAGGATTATGATGATGTGGAAATTAAAATTATAGGGAAATTGGTAAAATTTTAATAAAATAAAATAAATATACAAGGGAAAACGTATAAATGCCCAAAAGAAGGTGGAGATGTTATGGCGGCAATTTGAAATTGCGAATGGGAGAATGCCGGTACGCCGGGATTCGCAACACAACTTGAGCGAGGTTTGATCTGTACCGCGGATAAGGTGGAGCCCATGACAGGTTACTGCCACTCCCCTATAAGGTGAGGAGCCTATCCTAGCCGAAACGTGGTGGTTTGTTGTTTAATTCGGTGGCCAGAAAGATGATTAGCGCACTAACCAGTGTGTGGCGGGTTCTCAATTGGGGTCACTGGAATCTTGTTCTGTGGATGAGGGGCGTTGGACGACGCTTGATTCGATCCTTGGTATAGAGACCGTGAGGTTAGGCCTTTACATGGTAGGTACTCACGTAAATCAGAATCGACTATGTCGCGCCCCTAATTCCGGCAAGCGGATGTGCCCGTGGTACATCTGTGATGACTGTCCGAAGCTTAAAGGGGAGGGAAGGGTGAAAGTGAAGCGAAACTAGAAGCGAAGCATGCCTGTATTGTAAGGGTTCGAATCTGAACGGAAAGCGAAGCGGAAGCTGGAGTCATAGGCGAATTTAGAGAAGTAACAGAACTGAAGTACCCGAGGAACTGAAGTACCGGGTATATTGACCGAGAGATTAGATGGCCAGAAGGGAAAAGTAGAACTGAGCGAAACGAGTGGTAATCTTAGTGAGAAGCAAAGTTTTGGAGGCTGATGGGAGAAATGGAACTAGACGAACGCGTAGGCCTAGTATAAAGGGGAAATGAAAAATCTGGGGGCATAGTAAATAGTTGTGCATGACGCTTGATGCGTTAATTCGAACGAGGCGAACGGCATAAGCCTAGTTGAAAGAGGAGACGATGAAACTGGAGGCATAAAGACTAGAGGGAAGAAGTGGAACCGAACGGAAGGAGTAGTGACCTTAGTAGCGAGGGGAAGTGGTGACCTGGAAGCGTTGAGGCTGAAGGCAGAAATGGGACTGAACAGCCGGCGTAAGCATAGTAGAAAGGGGAAACAATAGATTTTGAGGCATGAAGACCAGAAAGGAGATGCGGAACTAAGCGAAAAGCATGACTTATCTGAAGAGCTTTCCAATAAGAGGGGTTATTTTGAATAGCCCAATATTTCGGTAGATGTCACTTTTGAAGGTGGCACCTTTTCGGACCGCAATGCAGTAATTGGTGGAAAAATTCGAGCTGTTGCGATAACTTAGTGATGTGAAGAATTAAACCCATGCACGTCACTGAAGAACAGCTGAGAATATTGCTGCTGTAGCCGAAAGTGTTGAAACAAAGCCAGGTTTCTCTATTCCTCGTCGTTCCTTGGAATTAGGCATTCTACAAACGTCATTACACCGTATTTTGCATAAAGATTTGGGTTCAGTTTATACAGGAACTCAAGCCGGTCGATCATCAACAACGTCGTGTCTTTGCTGATTGGGTCCTTGAAATGCATGAAAATGATCCGGAATTCCATCGAAAAACCATCTTGAGTGATGAGGCCCATTTCCACCTCGGTCGCTTCGAGAACAAGCAGAATTGTCGCATCTGGGGCTCGGAAAATCTAAGAGTTATCGTTGAAAAGCCTCTCTATCCTCAACGTATGACCGTTTGGTGTGGTTTATCGTCCGGCGGAGTCATTGGCCCTTACTTTTTCGAAAATGAGGCTGAAGCAACAATTACGGTGAATGGATTGCGCTATCGAGAGATGATTAATGATTTTTTATGTTCGGAATTGTATGGTATTGATCTGGAAAACGTTTACTTTCAACAAAACGGCGCTACGTGCCACAAAAGCAACGAAATCATTGACCTTTTACGGGAAAATTTTCCGGACCGTGTTATCTCTCGAAGAAGCGATTATAATTGGCCACCGAGATCTTGTGATTTAACACCTTGCGACTTCTTCCTTTGGGGCCACGTGAAAGAGGAGGCCAACAGCCCAGCGTCGATTCAAGACCTCAAAGATGGAATTCGTGAGGCTATCGAGGACATCGGGCAGCCACTATGCGATTTGGTTATGGAAAATTTCATGAAAAGGATATGGTCCTGTAAGCGTGGTCGTGGTAGTCACTTGCCTGATGTTATTTTCGACTGTTAACGGCATACCTTCCTCTTTATAATAAAATAATTATCCGATCATTTATATTTAAAAATGGCATTTTTCTTTTAATATCAAGATAACACCTCTTATTGGAAAACCCTGTAGTAGCGACAGGAAGCAGGGACTTGGATGCGTGAAGGCTGAAGAAGGAAAGGGGACTGGATGAACAGCGAAACCTCTGAGCCTGAAAGCATGTTGAGTAGTGATGGCTGATGGCTGAAGGATGAAGTCGAGCTTGACGAATGGCATGAAGTCCAGAAGTGAGAAGTGCAACCGAGCAAAAGGAGTGGTTTACTTATTAGTGAGGGGAAGTGGTGACCTGGAGGCATGGTGGCTGAAGGGAGAAATGGGGGTGAACAAACTGCGTAAGCCTAGTAAAATGAAGAAACGATGGACCTGGAGTCATGTTGAGTGATGGTCCATGATGGCTGATGAGTGAATTGCTACTAGATGAACGATAAAAGCTTAATAGAACTGAGGAACGAGGGACCTGGAGGTGTGAAGGAGAAAGGCTGTATCTTAGCAGTCATTGGCTCGTGTTACAAAAAGGGTCGACCAACATTGATGATACATAAAAGAGCTGTTGAAAATTGTAGTTCGCGATTACTTTTCTCTATCCAGAATATATATGATGTTATAAAGACGAAACACAGTCATCAAAGCTCAGGGAGATTTGCTAAACCCTTAGAGAAATTCCCAAAAGCTAGTCGCCTACCGGGATGACTGTCCCCGCCATCTATTTTAGTACGGGTGCCACAAGTGTACTGCAACTCAGGTAGAATGTCACGAAAATCTGAACAAGGCCTTGATCTGTACCATGACTAGGGGAAGCCTATGACAGGTTACTGTCACTCCCCCACACATCTATCCCGGCTGAAACGTGGCTATTATGGTTGGAATATCGTAGAAAGTTGTTTTGAGCTCACACCAGTTGTGCTGCGGGTATCCCGAACGGTGGTAGACCGGGACCCCACTCCAAGGGTACGAACCGCTCATTGGCGCATCATACCAATTCCTGTCTAACGGTGACCATAATGTAGGGCCTATTGGTAACAAGACAAGGCAGAGGCAATCAAGAATGAATTTTACAGCACACTGGAATGCACTGTCAATGCATTGCCGTCAATCACCATGTGGGTGGAAGACAGTCAGAGATGCAATAACAGAAGTGGCTGAAGATGTCTTTGGGCATTGACCAAAAAAAAGCGAGGACGACTGGTACGACGAAAAATGCAACGAAGCGGTTGAAACAAGGAACAAGGGGTAGAAAGAATATATCCAGCTCGGGCTTAAAAAGAACATTTAACACCCTCCGACGACGAGCTAAAGAATGTGCCGAAAAAACAAATCACTAAACATCAAAACCAAGATCCAGCAGATAAACGACAACATAACCCTACATGAAGTCAGATCGGCATATGCATCTAATGAATAACTTAGATACGAAAAAAAATCTTTTATATCCTACTTAGTCTACAAACAAATCACGTTTTGTGTCACAGAAGATACTATAGTTTTAATTACCAAGTGGGTCAAGTGGAAAACTGTCATTTTAATTCAAATAAAACATGTTGCTATTAAATAGTTCACTTTTTGATTAATTTTTACACGCCGAATTGATTTCACCAGAATTTTTTCAACTCGACTCAAAAATCACTTAGATGCCAAATAATTTTCGCCCTCCGCATCATCGCTCGTTTCCGGTTCTAACGGCAACCTAAACTTCTTGCCCCTTTTAACAAGTATGGTAGAAATGATCGCGACTTAATTTCACGAGCACGTTCTAGCGTTGTGTAGATTTTTCGAGTCTACATTGACTCGACTATTCTACCTGTGTAGAGAAGGCTTAAAAATATTCCGTAATGATTGTTGATATCGATTTTAGAAAATTTTTCCCGGTGTTTTTTGTGTCGGTTTTTGTTTTGTAGGTTTGCATTTGCACGACATTATTGTTATATCAGCCAACTTTCCAGCTGTATGCTCGATCTCCGCCCAGTAGAATGCCGAGCGAGGTGGTGGACTACGCTGAGTTCAAAGGTTTTTACCTAATATTGGGTTCCGATGCCATATGTGGGGCAGTAATATCTGCGATTGTCGAGGCTATTGAACGAAAATTTCGAACCCATGCTCCCAATCCACTTTTGACATCACTCTAGCCACGCTGAGGATAGCACAAGCAATTCAAGACTGGAAGGTCTCGAATGAAAATACACTTCCTGATGACATATAAAGGTGGAGCGGCAATTCAGGAACTTTCGAAAAGCAGACTAGAAGGCATATGAGTTGAAAGCCAAAGCGGATGTGAATGTACCCGCTAGACTCCAAACTAGACAGATGATCGCAAGAAGTGCTAAGAAATCCAACGCAACCCTAAACTGCTGCTTAGAAGCCATCGCTGAGTCGAAGCTTAGGTAGAGCAAGAGTTCTGTTGTAGAATCATAAACTGCAAAATCTTACGAAATCCACTAGAAAGCTACTTACGACAGCACTGCAGACAAACTCTAAGGCTGACTTGTGGAACTACAGGATAGTGCAAATATAAGAGGAAAGGAAAGTGAGAGACTCTAAACAGGCCTCTCATATGAAGTTTTCTGAGAAGAGTATGAGAATGCAAGAGACTGCAATACTTTACAACCGTACTGTTAAACAAAACTCAATTAAAAACCTAATGTTGCCATTACAGAATCAAATCTGATCGCAATAGAAGTTCTGATAAAGACCCACTTAGGGTGTAATCAGATTATCCATCAGGAACCTTCTACCGACATGCTCATGCCGTCGTAAGGGGGAAGACCAGGTGGTTACATTGAATCAATACAACATGCGCTGGACTCCTTGGATAAACTCAAATCACTGCGCTTTGATAGTATTGTTCCTGCTATGATCCAGCTGTAATAGCAAAAGTTGATCATGTGTCTGAGGGATGTCTTAACATCAAGTCTAGCACTAGCATACCTACCCACACTTTAGTAGATAGTCAGAGTTACATTTATTCCAAACCCGGAAAAGTGACTATTCTGACCCTAAAAGATTTTGTCCTATCAGTCTTACTTCGTTTTTGCTGAAGACACTGATAAAACTAGTAGACAAACACATAAGTCGTATGACACTGAAAAGGAATCCTCTCTGCATTACACAATACGCATACAAACAGAGATAATCCTGCCACACAGCTTTTCATTCCCTAGTGGAGAATATTAAGGAGGTGATGGAGGAGAAAGGATATGTGCTAGGGATGTTTATGATATTGAGGGAGCCTTCTATCGTGCATCGTACAACTCTTGCAACCAGAGATTGTAAATTAGATCGGCAACATGCTGGGGTATGATTGCTCTCCGCAAAGACCGTGGGTGGACAATGTGTTGAAGCCAAGGCGGATGGGGCATGCTCCCAAGGTAGTGTTCTTTCACCACTGCTACGGAGCATATTGGTGAACACTCTCTTACTTGAACTAGAAGAGTATCAAGTCTAGCCGCAAGCATATGCGGATGGCATAGTCGTACCTGTCAGAGGCAAGCATCTTAGGGCTCTTTGCAGGAATATGCAAAGTGCTCTAGACACGCTCCAGTAGTGGTGTTGGGACTATAGGCGTGCAGTTGATCCTCGCAAAACTAATGTAGTTCTCTTCACGAGGTAAAATAAAACTGATGGTCTTACTTTATTCCGACTGGAAAGAGGCACTCTCCAGAAGCGATCAGAAGTCAAATATCTTGGGGTCACCTTAGATAGAAGTAGTATATTCTTGCCAAGACAAAGCAGGCCAGCGAACTGTTAAGATAATGCTGAAATCCTTTTGGCAAGTCGAGGGACTTGATGTCCAAACAGATTTAATGGCTGAATACATCGATTATCAGGCTATAAAGTAGACCGCTCTTGGGCATCGCCTAACGTGGCTGATTGCACAGAATGGTGTGTCTGAATATTATTGGGGCGTTTAGGTCAACCCTAGGTAAGGCGCTGATTGCCATATTAAACGTTCCTCCCCTCGAATAGGTCATAAAAAGAGGAGCCCTAAAATCTGGCTTCAAAATTTCGATACTTGGATGTGTAGTGAAAATAGGTATAGAAATGTCCGTATAGGACTGCAGCGATGGTCTGCTGCCTTGGCGAAAGAGGATGGTAAGATCCGCCGAGATTGGCCTTGTCTGGGAACGCGTAAATACGCTGGCAGGCTAGCGTTGCGGTGTCGTGGGGCGGGTTTTTCCCCCCTAGCACAAGGACCCACTACAAAAATTATTTGCATTCACGAATTAGGAAGGGGTCGAATGCCGGTCGACCGGTGTCGCAGCCGAGGTAACCTACTAAGGGTTGCTAAATTTTTCCAAAAACAAATTTCGCCGAGCAAAAACGGACGGACTGGCGGTTGCGAGGGTGCGAGGGGCACTACCTCCATTGGATGCCCCACTCTTATTTATGGGCCATAAGAATCGTCGGATAACGACGAAGTCTCCACCAGTTTTTCGAAAAACATAGCAACCCTTAGTAGGTTACCTCGGCCTCGACACCGCAACGCTAGCCTGCCAGCGCATTCACGCGTCCCCAGACAAGGCCAACCTCGGCGGATCTTACCATCCTCTTTCGCCGAGGCAGCAGACCATCGTTGCAGTCCTTTACGGACATTTCTATAACTATTTTCACTACAGATGCGCAGGAAGATCTTCAGAAGGTTATAAGAGTAGAATATCTTCACACTGTTGACGGCATATGTCCTTGAGATAATTTTGCCAACCGACAGAATGAGTGCTGTTCAAAATTTTTACAGAATATTTCACGTCAGTTTCCGAACAGGACCGAGTGGTCACATTCGGAGTCGCTATCCGGTGAGGCAGATATGACATTCTGCTTCGATAGCTGTAGGACCAACCAGAGAACTCGAGCAGGATGGGGTATTAAATTAAGACATCTAGAAAGCGTTACCACCAGGAATGCTGACTTCTGTGTAACAGGCAGAAGCATTTGTTATACTAGACGTGGTGTCATGGATCCAGGAGAATAGATAAAAAGGGAGGCAAATCAAAATTTTCAGTGATAGCCAGGCGGCACTGCTTGCCTTCTTGGGATAGAAACTATCATCGAAAATTGTCCATGAGTGTTTGAATGAGCTAAACTCTGCTGGGAGACAGTTTGCTTCGAGAACTAGTCCTTCAGCCCGGAACCCTGTATAGGAGACCTAATTCTCATATCACTCACAAGATAAACTGCTGGATGAAGACTCAGTCCGGAGTCTTGGTAGGGATGTGACATAGTAAATTCTTAGTTAGAGAGCCTAATCAAAAGCTAACAGATTTCCTACTTAAATTAAGTAGAAAAGTGTGTAGATCTCTGGATGGGGTGATTACAGGGTACAATCCCCTTCGTGATCAGCTGCGAAGAATAAGTATTGCCCAAGACCCTATTTGTCAATGGTGCTTAGAAAAGGATAAGACAACCATGCACAATCTATTTGAATGCTAGGCTGCAGATATTTGGTGTTACAGTAATGGTTTCGAATATGTTCACGGATGAAAATCTATCGGAGCTACTTCGATACTATAAAATAATGAGTAGGGTCTGATAGATGGGGTTGTTGAGTCCAATGGACCAAGATCTGAGCGTTAAGAAGTGACTGAAAGAGCCAACTTGCCCCCACATAAAACAAATAAATAAACCTTACACGTTGCCCGAGATTCCTTATCAAAAGTAATGATGTGAGCATTGTTACAGCCGCGGAAGTCACCGCAGTTGCAGACATTAATTTCTAGCAGAGCGGTGAGTAGCCCGGAGTGACATACTGAGGCCGGCTAGCGCTCAGTCATGTCGTGAGTCTTCCGGGACACCCTCTGCTCGTGCTGAGCCACCTTATATATAATAACTAACACAAAGGGAAACGGACGGGAAAGGGGGAGGTCATTTTAAGAAATGAAAAATGTTTTTTATGCCTTACACAGACATGGCCGTTTTATTTAACAAAAATTAAAAAAATATGTATAAATTAATTCGCAAATTTCACAAAAAATAAAAGAAATTAATTCAAACGCCCAAAAGTAAATCCGCCCTTCAAAATCTAATTTAAAGAAAAATTAATTAAACGAAGGTTAACTAAATGTACAAAATGAATGAAAAATAACGTAATCTGAAATAATGCAAAAAAAGGTAGTGAAAAAGTCAAAGCTATACTCACTTACTTTCCTGCAAAACTCCGAGCGCTCGGCGAAAGACAAAAAAAGAAGCGTGGGGCCACTGTAAATTAAGATTGAAATATCTGTAATGTAAAAAATCAAAGAAAGATAGTAAAGCGGCCAATTTTTGTAACTTCTGCACTGGCTTCTTTAAACTGTCGAACTTCACACTTTTATTTTCTGGCACTGTACCTTCGTTTCTCTTCACATAAGACTAAAGGCCTTGGTATTCACTGTTTGTTCCTTTCCTCACTCCTTTTTAATTCTTTATACATATATATATATATATATATATATATATATATATATATATATATATATATATATATATATATATATATATATACATATATACATAAATATATATATATATATATATATATATATACATAAATAAATATATATATATATACATAAATATAAATATATATATATATATATATATATATATATATATATATATATATATATATATATATATATATAGGTTTCATTTATTTCATTGATATCGAAGCTGAAATCTTCTCATAACACACTTTGAATTATGATTGTGCCTTCAAGTTAAAATTATATTGGGACATTTAAACTTTCATCCACAAAAACTTTGTCAACTAACACCCAAATTAAAAATATATTTCCCAAAATTTACTTAACACCCACACTGAAAATCCCAAATCCAAGTTAAAATCCCCAAAATCCAAGTTAAAATTCATTTCCAATTACTGCATTAAAAAATCTTCTTCACACCGCCAAAGAACTTCTTCCACTTTTCAAACTCAAAACGGAATCCGAAAATTAACGCCTAAAGTACTCCATCTTATTTTCAAAGTCAAACACTGACTGCCCCAAATCCAAGAACTTAATTTCGAATCTTTTTACTTTCCATTACCGCCTCCGCATCTGGGTAACGTAATCGAAGTTCATTACACTTCGATTCCGCTACCCACACATCTTTTTCGTATCGACAATCGCAACAATTTCCATTTTGCATATATGGCAATTTGCATCACTATGGAAGCGTTTGATTAGATGCAAATCATCATATTGTAAAGATGCGCGTTCTTGCACGCGTTCTTGTTCCTCACTATGTGTGGATGTAGGTTTTAGTGGGATCAAGAATATTTAATCAAGTTTAAAAAAAACCTACCTAGCCAAGCGGCTGGGCCGCAGATAAAATAGCGAGGACATAGTGTCCACTACGCTACTGTTACTAAGACTGCAAATGAGTATTAAATTCTTTTGCAGTCTAGACGTAAGCGCAACGATAAGTTATTGCGTAGACAATTATAACTTCGAATTCAAACAGCGTTATCACGCAGAGAAAAGTGCAAGTTGAAAGTCAAAAGTATAACTGTATTTTCTCTAAAATTCACAACGGTATTTATATCATTTTCTAGAAGTCATGCTCTACTTAAATTATTACACATACAAAAATATTAGTTCGTAAACCTACTTAAAATATTGGTCATAAATTTTCCTAAACCCAAAACCTACTTTCAACACTTCAATTTCAAAACATAATTCTTCGTTCATTTATTATTCATAAATTTTTACTCCACGACAAGTGTCAACATCCTCATTACATTCTTCACACCTTAAACAAACCCGAAACCACTTGACCTTATTCTTGACTTGGTCAGTTCACAAGCATATGCATTCACATTCATTTAATTGTCTATCGTAACATAAGGACAATTTCACAGATGCGTCATTACGGCATAGCACGTCGTAATATCAGATCGCATGAATGAAAATGCATATACTTGTTTATCTTCAGCACGCGACTAGTATCGCATTACACAGAAAAGGTCTGTATGAAGAATGCAATGAACGATGCATTCGAATTCAAAATCAAGTGATCATGTTACAAAATAATTATTTGAACTTGACTTTGATTTTCATAAAATGTTTCTTACGATAAGAATTTTATGTGCGCGTTGAAATATAAGTTTGGGTTATATTTATTACAATTTGAATTGCTCGAAATAGATTCTTGCAATTAAAATTTATGTTCCTATGAAATGTATTTATACAAATATGTCAATTAGAATTTATGCTCATGTGAAATGTATTTATCTTTAAGTGAATATAAAAATATGTAGAGTTACACAACAATATATATATATACGGAAACAATTGCTTTTGCCGATATTCTAAAAAGAGTGCTTTCCTGCGCTGGAGGACCTTGAACCCAGGGGTCCAGCGGACCCTGGTCGAGAATCCACTACGCTACCAACGCAGCCACCTTCTGTTGATTTCCCATTCATTGTATTAGCAACTTCAACTATTAGGGAAACGTGGATGAATTTTTGTTAGTATGAAAATGAAGATTTGTTAGTGGGAGCTAATGAATAAAATTAGTTAGTATGAAGGAAGGAATTAAGTTTTGTTTGGGAAAATGTATCGAATGAAATTTTGTTAATGGGAATTAATGAATGGAATGTTGTTAGTGGGAAAATTAAACTTATTATATACCATTCTTTTTGTAATTGAAAATAAGGGATTTTTTGGCAATCGGCTCAAAACTTCATCCCCGTTATTAGCTCCAAGCAATTTTTTCCTCAAGGCTTCAAAAGCACACTCCTTCGTCTCTATTTTAAAAATCGTACGTTTACACCCTAAAATATAACCGCTATCCTGAAATAGCCAAAACAAATCGAAAAGTATAAAATTACCAACCACTTCATCCTTAAATCATTGAAGCTTTGATTAAAGTTGCTGGCAAAGTCATCCCCCTTTCCTTTCCCAATTCACATACTCGTGCTCCGTCGATGAGAGTTTGGTGGAGACGAACGACAGCTACGTCGATTCTTCATCGTCTTTTCAATCTTCTTTTGTCTTAAGTTTCGGGAGGACTCATACCGTTTGCCGTTGCCTTATTCCTTCTCATATCATCCCTCATCGTATCGTTCAAGGTCTGTTGAGACACCACAATATACAGCTTTTCGTTATCGGGATCGAGGGTTGAAAAGTGTTAACACGAATTGATATCGAATAGGTTTTTTGTTTTTTAATGCCAGATAGATTGTTGTGATAGAGAGCGTCTTAGGGTTGCTGGAGTTGCTGTGCACCGGAGGGATGAAAAGTGCTCGAGAATAAAGCTGCAAATTACTATGAGTGTGTGTATTTTTATTTATTGAATGCCTTCTCCCCAAAATGTGAGCGAAACTCTTGATGGCGGTTCACATGGCAGGATATTGTTGATTGGGCGTTGGAAATAAAGGATATTGATTTTTGCCGAGAGCTGTTCAGGATCGCTGGACAGTTCCAGTCTAATCTTAGCTTGCTCTTAGAAATAATAAAGACCAAAAGTTTGTTCATGTTTGCTTGGTAAGCAACAATGACAAGCGATGATAGAACAGGACAAAGGAAGTTGGCAAATAATTGCTTACGACTAAAGTTATCCTATTGAGGTTTCTGCTGAGACAGTCACAAACATTCAAATCAAACAAACACTTTGTCGTCCCGTTGCGACACGGCAAACTGAAAAACGTAGCATCTCCGAGAATTCTCTTGTCGTCGTAGGCCTCCACTCTTCCATCCCCGCCCCGCGTTCATGAGCGTTAAAAGGCTTATTGTGTGTCTCAAGTGAATCCTTGTTAAGTGTGCAACTTTGTTCGCGAGCGCGAACGTGAGCGCAACAATTTATCAAAAGCAAACGCTTGTGTTCGCAATTTCACTTCACACAGGTAAGAATTTAATTTCCACCATCACTCAATGAGGGGAGTCATCTTCAAGTGTGTTCCACGCAAATATTTATCTCAGCCTTGAGTGGGGGAGGGGGTGCAGGATGGTTCCGGTTCGGTTGCGAGAGCAGTTTCGTCGTAATGACTTGACATAGTTACGTGGATTTAGTCTTCTAATTTTCACCCATTGATATCACGTCGTTTAATGTTACTTTGAACATTGACACATCCTTTGGGAGAATGTCTGCTGAACTGGCAGACTGTGAGGGAGCAAGGACGACACCTCGAGTGTGTCGCTGAGCTCGTGAGTTCTGGATTGGGGAACGGGTTAAGGTATCTTATTCCACCTTCACTGCTCAGTGTTTTTGGTTTTGGCTTCTTAGAATGGCCTGCTCTGCGCTCCCTTTTCTGGGAGAGATTTTAATAGGAGCCTCGTAATTAGATGTTGTTTGACGAAACTCAAGTGTAACTAAAAGGAAAAGCCGATCATGTTTGTGGAATCGCAAGGTGTCAAAAGGAAGGTTAAGTGGAAACATAATATTTTAGTTAACAGGTAGTCAGGTTGGTTAGGAAGCGGTGAGAGCTTTAAAGGGTTCTAAGTAAAATTGTATTCCGGCTCCTTGGAAATTTTGAGCATGAAAGGAAGTGTCGCATTAGCATATTTGACCAATTGTTATTTACTGTAGAGCCTGACCTCATCAGCATGCTAAACCACAATGTGAAACGTTTCTTCCGACAAAACCGAAACAATAAACTAGTTCTGAACTGTGATAATAGTGTGGTCTGTAATAAATTCAATTTACAAAATAACTTGCTAAGTATGTATAGAGAGAAAGTCCTTGCTTACTTCATGCCCTGGTCCTTTATCAGAGCAAAGACAACTATTGCAGGTTTTTGTAATTCCTATGATAAATGGACGCTAGCATATTCTCCACTATGCTCGCACAAAGCCGCCTAATACTCCATTTCACCCCCATTGTTTATCTCGGCAAGGATCCAAATAGTTAAAGTGAATAAGACTAGTAAAATGAAGCACGACGTTATCCTCCACAAGACGCCTAAATAATAACCCCGAAAATAAAGCGTGCGGTCGTCTCGCAAAAGGGTTTCATGTTTTATGGCGTAACCGAACCAGCAGATAGAATGCTATCTTCACTGATGGTATGCGTAACTGTAATGTTAAATGGTTGACCCATCTTGCTCCCTCCTCTTCATCGTTCTGTCTTGACCTCCCCGAGAGTTCCAACTGTCCTGGGTTTATATTACTTTGCCGGCACAGTACACATGAGGCAATAAAACCTCGGACTGTGTGTTTATGGTCACTGCCGCCCACCAGAACGTCCTGTTTCTGGTTCAAGCCGTAAGGAAAGGAAGAGAAAGGGTAGCATATATGATTGTTGACGGAAAACACAAATGGACAATGCCGCTATGATGCTACATAAATATTTAGAGTGTGCAAGACGATGCTGGAAAGGGGGAAAAAGGAGTGCAAGAATATGCTCTACTTTGGAGGGATATTATTCAAATCATAAGCTAAATAGTAACTCACTTCTGCCTGAATTCACTTTCGTAAGGAAGATATCATGACGTAATGTGTGTATTTTCATTTTATGGAGTGTGATTATGGAAAAGGATATTATAGTTGTGGTCGGTCGTTGGAGATAATAAATAGCTGCACACAAAATATCTTTTGCTAATATTTACTGCTCGTGACTAATGTTTGAGATTCATTTCTGGCGCGTGGACGAAATATCAATTTGTTTGGGGATCAAATCAATGGATATAGAAATGAAAGATTCGATTTGTCCTGGAAAGGATTATATTTTGGCTTAACATATTTAGTGCCTTATCTTCTTAATGTGGCACTACGCAATAATTTTGTCGTTAGTTATTTTTTAAAAAAATTCCATTTTCGTTATTAGCGACACATCCTGTGATCCTTTCAAACTTTTAGTCAGAATTAATATGACCAAAAATTTGAAAGGATCATGTCCATGAAAAAAATGAGCAACAACTTATTGCTACGTTTGAACGCAATACACACCCTTGCAAATTAAATTCATAGTTGCATCGACGTTCAATCTTGAACTACCTGATAACTTTTTTCAGGTATCTCAGCGGTTTGCACAAGTAGCGCCAATATATAGTAGATGCTAAAACAGATTAAACAAGTTGGGTAAACAGATCTACGGTCATATCAGAAGGGTTTTATACCCAATGTGCCAAATGCAGTAACCAGCAACGAGTAAAGGGGAGAAACATGTCAAAGAGATTTGCATGTTTATAAGAAAACCCCTTGGTTCTGTACTTTCAACAGTTTTCACTTTGTTGGAAACTAAAAATCACCCAAATCATGAATTTGTGGCGGCTCCAGCACTGACACAAACAACGCCATCAGCAATACGCACACATCGAAGGAAACAAATCCTAACACCAAGAGAAGATTGGCATTGGAGTTAGTCTACCGCGAAACGCACGCGACAACACACCGACAACCAACATCGCATCATCCATACATTCGTTTATATGATGTCCATTTTGTTCGGACGCGAATAAACTTGTCTTTTATGAGAAAGGGAATTTCATTTCACATGATAAAAAGTTGTTGGGTTCTGTCTCCGAACAAAAACCAACATTGGTGACCCCGCAAATAAACAAAGTGCAAATAAAACAAAAAGAAGAAAATCTTTCGAACAAAAACAAGTGAAAGTGCTTCGAACGAAAGTGAAAATTTTACAAACAAAATAAATACTTCAAATAAAAGGTGGAATTATAAATCAGAAAATATTGCAATGACTCTGGAATAAACTAAAGCAGAGCTTGAAGCTATGGAACAACGAATTCACGATCAAATGCAGCAACTCAGGAACATGTCAACAAATCATAATGAAACGTCGCACGGGAATACGGAAGCCGAAGTGACAATGATCAACAACAATCATGTCAAAATACCCGAATTGTGGAGAGACCGCCCAGAGCTTTGGTTCGTGCAAGTAGAAACAGCATTTTCCATTTCAAAAATCACTGCCGACAAAACAAAATTTCAACATGTGGTCCTCAACTTCGACATAAAGACTCTCCCTCTGGTTTCGGATATCATCTCAACACCACCCGAAACGAACAAATACGATGCAATAAAGCAAAGAATCATCGAAACTCTCGGCGAAACAAATGAATCAAAACTCAGCCGTCCTTAATCCTACAAAAAATTAAAAATCTTGCAGGCGGACAATGCAACGACCGAATTTAAAAATGCTTTGCCTATAACAACTTCCAGAGTAAGTCCGTAGTATATTAGCAATAAGTGAAGTCCAAGATCTGTGCAAACTTGCGGTGTAAGCCGACAAAATTCTAGAGGTATCGAAAGTGGATGGATTTGCGATGGCGGCGATTTCAAAAAGTGAAACAAGCCCGCTCACAGAACTACGAGATCACATCGCAAAAATCTCACGAGAGCTTGAGGATTTAAAAAAACAATTGAATTCACAAAAATCGGAGCGCTCGAGATCAAAATCGCGAAATAGAGAAAATTATTACCAGAGAAAATACGAACCAAAAGAACAAAAATCGAGTTCAGACTTGTGCTACTATCACGAACATTTCTGAGAAGCCGCGCGAAACTCCCGCGCGCCATGCTCCTATAACAAAAGAGAAATTCCGGGAAACTAAATATGCTATCATCTACATCAACAACATCAAGGGCGGAAGACGATGGCAAAAACATGAAAAAAGAACACCGCCTACATTTGCAAGATAAAACAGGACAACAATACTTAGTAGACTCTGGTTCTTGTGTATCAATCGTTCCACGCATCTGGTTCAAAACGAAGCTGAAACAATCCTCACTGAACCTCTACGCTGCTAATTCCTCAGTAATCCACACATATGGCCAGCGACTATTAACTTTGGATTTAGGACTGCGCCGAAACATGCCATTTCCATTCATCATTGCTGAAGTCAAGACGGGCATCATAGGAGCCGATCTCATCTACCATTACGGACTCCTAGTTGATCTGAAGAAACGACGCCTAATCGACCCACAAACGTTCCTCTCGACAACAGGAAAAATCAAAATCACATCAGAACACGGAATATCGACCATTATAACAACAGAAAACGAAAACATGGAATTTGCGAAACTGATGCAAGAATTCTCCGACTTAACGAAACCATCAATAAAAAAGGCAATAACACAAAACTGTCACGCCGCGCGTCATATCATCGAAAAAGTACGCAAACTCGTGGGAGAAAAACGACGAAGCGCAGAAACCGAAATTTTAGCCATGCTCGAAGCCGGCTATATAAGGCCCTCAAAAAGTCAATGGTCATCTCCGCTGCACATGCAACAAAAGAAAACTGGTGATTGGCACCCCTGTGGCGATTATCGAAAGCTTAATGCCCGAACCGTGCCCGACCGATACATGCCGCCGCTGATACAAGATCTTTTTCCTAAGAGTTTCAACAAAAGTGTGTTTTCCACGATTGATCTTGTGAAGGCCTACCACCAAATACCCATGGCCGAAGAAGATATACCGAAAACAGCCATCCCTTCACCCTTCGGACTATTTGAATATTTGGTCATGCCATTCGGTCTTCGAAACGCCACCCAAACATTTCAACGCTGGATTGATTCAATTTTTCGTGACCTTGATTACTTTTTTTTCTACGTTGACGGCCTTACCTCAAGGCCACCAATGAAAAGGACTTTTTGAATACGCCAACCACCGCTCTACACCCTAGACATGACATTTTAGTATACAATTCTTCTGGAGGTTTTTCCAAACACCGAAAAGACTAAAGCATAGTATTTTAATTAAATCAAAAGACGCTTACGCCAGGAAACATGCTATTCTGGACCCTTAGTCGATCCAAAGAGGAGCGGCACTACTGAAAGGCTAAAGCAGTCGTGAAGCGAGTCAAGGCCTCCTACGACGTACCGAAGAACCTAAGCAAAGAAGTTAAGAACAGAGTCTCGGAGATAGAGAAACTCCTCCATCTTGAAGAAGTTAAAGGTCGCAGCTAGCTGAAAGCAGAAAAGGAGGAAAAACTAAGTCCCTTTGCAGATTATAAGTTGCCCGAATGCCTATTATCCTTTGTATTTCAATTCAAGAAAATTTGGAGAAAAGCAGAACGGACGAGGTACCAAACGAAAATGTGGCTTCGCAGAAGAATTTCTGGGCGGCCTTATCCACAACCGCCAAAAAATGTCGGTGTTGCCAGAGGTTGGTAATAAGCTTTCGCAGAAAGATGAAACCAGAGGTACATCCTATTCAACTAAGATACCGAAAAATAAACCACGTCGCAAACACCTAAGGTAGGCATTGCTTGTTACATCAAACGGTGACAGATCTTATGTAGAGGTGCTGCGTGAAACTCAGGGGGCCGTTAAACTGGATGACATCCAAATCGCAATAAGAGCAGCAAGGCCAACTCGATCCGTTGGCTTTCTTGTGGAGTTTGGACCAGAGTCAACTAATGAAGAATCATCCCTTGATGCAGACAAGAATGTCTTTGTAGAGAGGAGGCTGTAGACACGCTCGACCTTATAGAAAACCTTGAAATCAGGAACTTTGACGGATTTGGCTGAGGTAGAAAAGGCTATCAAAAGAGAGCTTCCTAGTTTAAGTAGAGTCAGTGTATGACTGATTCAGGGGAATAACAGGGAACAGCGTATGGCAATCACCGACAGCAGTAAGCCCAACTCGATCCGTTGATTTTTTGTGGAGTTTGAAATAGAGGCCACTAATGAAGAATCATTCCTTGATGCAGGCAAAGATGTCTTTGGAGAGGGGAAGCCGTAGACACGCTCGAGCTTATAGAAAACCTTGAAATCAGGAACTTTAACGGATTTGACTGAAGTAGAAAAGGGTATCAAAAGAGAGTTTCCTAGTTTAAGTGGAGTTAGTGTATGATTGATTCAATAAAATAGCAGGGAACAGCGTATGGCAATCATCGATCTGGCAGACAAAGATGCCAAACAAGTTTAAACAAAGGGAAAAATAAAAATAGGATTGGTTATCTGTACATACAGCAAAGAGCAGTCTCGTTACCTAGACACAAGTATCTTGTTTACGATCGCACTTCGTAGGAGTATAATCGGCCTGATAGGAACTTGCTTGTGCTATGATTGTGGCAGAACACGAACGATCGTCGCTGTATTCTTTGCAAGGCTGAGATTCAAAATCCGACGGTTACAAATGCTCTTGCGGGTGAGTAGTCAAAACATGTCAAGGACGCCGACCCGAACGGGGTTTTCGAACGTTACTGAGCCAAACTAGGGTTTGTAAATTTTGGAATCATTTTTGGGGCTAGGCTTTCGTAAATTGTAAAAAAAAAAGTCTTCGAGCAGCCATCACGACCAACGACCAGTCATCAGGCCAACAGCCATACAACATACATAAAAACCTCAACTGTCGGTTTCAGAGTGGATGAACAACATTTTTTTGTGGTTGGGAGGTGAATGCCATTTACGCACAGAGTGTGAGACTCCCATGCTCGTAAGAAGGCGTCTAGACTACCCACCAAACACCTCCCCTTTGAACCCGAGAACCCAGCCTGGGACAGTTTGACACATTACTTCGGGCCAGGTCTCATTTTGTTACGCTGTGAGACGCCATAAAGCTGGGGATCCCTATTCTAGCGGAAGGGAAGAGGGGAAGAGGAAGCACCAGACAAGCGATCCCCCAGCCCGAACGTCCCCGGCTGCTGTGAGTCCCTTTTATCTTTTAGGACTGCCCGAACATAATGTGCCACCTGGTTTCATTTGTCAACCGATTCGAGCATCACCGCGACTATATTATCCGGGGTGAGCTCTCCCGACTCCTTGTAGAGGTCCCTTCGCAGCCTGCCTCATTTTGCGCATGCAAAAAAATGTGTGGCAGGTATTGTCCTCCTCTCCTGGGCAAAACCAACAATAAGGTGACCGTGACTTACCACTCTTGTACAGGTCAGACTGAAAACACCCATGCCCGCTCAAAAGCTGGGTCAGATAGAAGTCAGTCTCACCATGCCGTCGAATCACCATACCCTGATGAACAACATTGGCAAGTAGTTATCGACCATATATGAATCAAGGGGATTTCCTGACGGAGTCTAATAGGAGTGGTTAACATGTGTGTAGAAAACCAACCAACCTTTTTTTCATGTGGATATCAACTAGTGAAGTCCTACGTGGGAATCGTGCGAATCAACGATCCCAAGGAATTATTAAAAATTGAGACTGGGTTCGAAGCGACGAGTCATCGGCGGCAGCGATAAAGACAGGGGCTCCTTGCATTTCTGCATTGAATTAAAATATCTGCTTTTAGTAAACTGATTGTATAGTATCGAGAATGCCGTTTTTATTTTTATGCGCGGTTAAGTATCTTAAATTTTCAGCTAATTGTGAAAGTAAGTCTCGAGAAACAAAGTTTTCAACAGGTCATGGGTATCTTGAACCTGCTTATAAACGAGGAGAATAAATAAAGTGTTCAGGTAGGATTAAATTGGGGTAATTTCTCGACAGAGTGTAGTGTGAATCATCGTTGGAAAAGTATTGGGATGGGATAAACGAGTTCTCGGCCGTGAGATCAGGATTCCAAGATTTCATAGGTAGGAGTGTGAAGTATCGTTTGAAGAGCATTTGGGTAGGATAAAAACGGGTTCAATGCCTGAGAGTGTGCTCGGAGTTTGAGAGAGTCTGTCATATGAAAAATTCCTTGCGAAGTGCTTGTGTCGGAAGAAATTCATTCTGGTTAATCGTGAACTCACTGGCTCCTGCACCCGTCTTCGGTGAGCGAACGAGCCCACAAGGCTTCATCCGGAATACCCTTAGTTTACGAGATAACATTACGTCTAAGGGACCGGGAATTTAAAGAAACCGTGACCAAGGCAATCGTATCCTGCAAGTTGCCTTGCACTGAAGTATAAACGCTAAGGACCTACTTGAGTAGTTTCTAAGGGACATAGAAACCGGCCTACTCACCAATCAAAATCATAACCGGAGCTTGCTAGCTTGATATCCTGATGAATCTAGGGTTCGGAGCGGTGCTTACCTCTTGGTGCAGGGGCATAGAAAAGGGAATGGTTTGGAGTGGATGCGGTGTTCAGAAATATCAGTTATGAAACGTTTAGCTTTTAACAAGCAAATGTCAACCTTTCGAGCCAAATTCAATGATTTTGTAGACGCTGGTTCGAGGGGTAAAGTGCTAACGCCATTGCATGAGGCATTCCTCAACCTAACCCAAGAGGCAAGCGAGTCCTGACTATGACACTGGTCTTCTAAGTTTTGTAACACCCCTATCACCTGTGCGGGAAGCATACCTCATGTGACAGTCGCTTCGGAGTCCCGAGTTCAAAGATAACATAATTAAAGAGTCATCATTATTATTATCATTATTTATGGCATATCTCCAATTCTAGCCTTCGCTTCCATTAAAAATTGCCTCAAATGCGATTCTGGAACCTCGTTAGTTAATTGAAAATCCCAATCAGTGATCTGCTGTCAGGATCAATTAAATCTTCCCACCGTTTCCTCGGCTTCCTAACTGGACATTTCCCTTGCGCTCTACCCTCAAACTGGGGAGCCTGTGCTCTTTTATTCTCTCCACATGTCTTGGCCATTGTGGTTTGCGTAGCTCCACGCATGCGAATGCAAGCGGGTTCTCATAACTCTGCTCCATGATTTACTGGGGCATATATCCTCCTGAGCACTTTGCGTTCGAATACATCCAGGGCGGAAACATTTATAAAAGTCCAGGTTTCACATCCTTACAACAGCACATGTCTTATTAGTGACTTGTATATGCGGATCTTATTCTCCCCGTCAATATTTGTGGATCTTAGCATAAGAAGTACTGAGAAGGAGGCTTTGTTTGCTGGATTTATCATTTCTATGTTTCATTCTTGTCTATTCTATTTCTATCAAGATTACGAGCACTAGATGACTACTCTGCCGCTGATCACCAGCACGCAGGCTTGAACTTTTGGGTAGTATGCCGGGAAAATGAGAGTGGAGAGGTTTGATGCTTTGTTCACAGTAGGTAGACCGCTAATGGGAGTTACATCGAGGTTCAGGAGACTGGTAGCAGATGTAGTGAACTCAAAAATGAGTATCATCACACCTGCCTATGGGTCTTCCATGCTCCGTCGGATAACCTGACGGTGCAAGCCTGCAATATGCTAATGGTTAACTGAAATCACTGAATAGTGGCATGAGCGCCACAAGCTTCGATAAGAAGGCCAGTGCGCGCTGGTACGAGAGGAGGTGGGTACCAGAATCACAGCATACAGGTCTGTCAAAAAGCGCTTTTTTACACTTTTCATTAGGAGTCAGGCCGATGCTACCAAAATCTCGAGGGGGACGTGAATAGACTCCTGTGGGGCCTTAGGTATAAGCAAGTAATGTGGAAGCTCGATGCCCTATGGACGGCTTACTAACATGAAGCAGTAAATGACGCTGTGCATCGAATATATTGGCACTAAAATGTGTTGGATGGCGATGATACATATAAATGAATCTATTTTAGTATTACCATATCTTCTTATGTATTTTCAGTATTGCCATATTTACATGTTACTCTTATTCATTCTCATTCACTTCTGTTCATCTTTGTATTAATAAATCAGTTCTAAATCAAAAGCGCTTGTGTCCAGACGTATTTTATTTACTCGTAGCTTACTCTTTATTTCGCAGTTTTTTTATTCTTTAGAGAATATATACCAATAGGTTATGTACCCAGACTAACGGTTCGCTACTCATGTAATAAAGTACGATAATTGGGAAAATTCCAATCGTTTTACTCAACATAAAGTTTTGAGTTAATTTCGTCACAACTCGCAACTTCGAACATGGCAGACATTTCGAGGGTAAGCATTCCAAAGCTGACCAACAGTAATTATCAGACGTGGAAATTAAGGACTGAAATGCTGCTGATGAAAGAGCGACTGTGGTAAGTAATATGAAAAGATGCGCCGACCCCTACGACTGGTTCATGGACGACAATGGATGAAAGGGCCAGAGCATATATTGGGTTACTAGTGGAGGATAATCAGCTGATCCATATCAAACGCAAGAAAACGGCTAAGCAAATTGAGACGTATAATGAAAAGTCTACGTCATCGAATAAGGTTAGTCTGTTGCGCCGATTATGCCGGCTTACACTGTCAGAAGGGGGTGATATGGAGACCCATTTGACTGAAATGAAACAAATTATGGATGAATTAACTACGATGGATGCCAACCTTGCAGATGAGCTTGCTGTGTCATTCTTTTTGAGCAGTTTGCCGAAGAGTTACGGTACTCTCATAACAGCGCTTCAAACAAGGCCTGAGGGTGATCCTACTCGCAATCTCGTCAAACGGAAGTCAATCGACGAACACAGGCGACGTAATAAAACGGCCAGTGAAAAGTCAAGTGGCGGAGAGGTAGCATTCAAAGTATCGAGAAATAACAAGAAGGAGAGAATTTGCCGTTTCTTTTGTAGCTAGAATGCGCATCCAACTTGTAGTTCCAAATACACCTCAACAAAATGGCCGTGCTGAACGGAAACATTTTTCGTTGATTTAGATGAACAGGTGTCTATTTGGCAGTTCTACCTTACACAAACAATATTGGGGAGAGGCGATTAATACAGCAAATCGTGTTTTCAACCGCTTGCCGGTGAAGAATAGATCGGCCACTCCATATGAGCTGTGGCATGGGCGAAACCCGGATTTGGGATATTTGCATCAATTCGGAGCTGAAGTGAATGCTCATATTCCGAAAGATCAAAGGAAGAATGTGGATAAGACATTGGAGTAGCTGATTTTTGCCGGCCATGAAATCGGAACGAAGGGATGCAGGTTACTGGATTCCAATACTCATCGATAAAGATCAGTCGAGACGTTGTTTCTACGAATGAGGCTGGTGGAATTCCAGAAATTTTACCAGATTCCAAGCATCAGCTAGAGAACAAATAAATGAGCCGCACAAGGATGAGTTGCTGGCGATTGACAACGAAAATGACTACGGCGATGAAGATATCGAAGATCAACAGAACGAGGTCGAAGAGCAGGTGAATTATCAACAGCCGAGACGCTCAATGAGACCTAATTTTGAAGTAAACCAAGATTGGTATGGCGATAGGGTCGTCAACAAGGTCACGAACGAAAATGTAAGTACTATTGATCCATTTACTTACGATAAGGCTTTGAATAGTTCCAAAGTAACTGAATAGAAAGCAGCAATCAATTCATTGAAGAATTTCGGCAACTGGGAAATTACTAATTTGCCACCTGCATCTACGTGGGTCATTCAACAAGTACTTAGCCTCACCGCCCGATAGTGCCACTATTACAAAAGAGTTTTACCATCGTGCAGTACATTCAACAAAACTAATGAAGGGAATTGACTGAAGCTTTGACAGTAGGCTACTAAAAGAATGTACTGCTCGATGGTAAAACTCTTTTGTAATAGCAGCGTCTTTGGGCGGTAGGCTAAGTACTTGTTGAATGACACACGTAAAGCTATTGGGAGACAAAGACTGATCAGACCAGAAATTCAGTGAAATTCAAGGCTGGATTGGTTGCACAGAGATTCTCGCAAAAGTTCCGACTGGACTACGATGAGGTATTCGAACCTGTTGCCAATCCGACCACGTTGAAAATTTCGTTGACAGTGGCTGGTGTTAGAAAAATGCCAGTTCGTCATTATGATATCCAGACAGCATATTTGAATCGCGATTTGTCTCATGATGTTTATGCGAGACAACTCAAGACTAAAAAGAAGGAGGACCAAATAAGGAATGCTGATTGAGAAAGAATTTATATGGTCTCAGGCAGAGAGCAAGGGGGTGGAACTCCAAATTTTACCACGTTAGAAAAAAAACGGATACATACAGAGTAAAAATTATCTTTGTTTGTACTGGAAGAAAGTGAAGAAAGATGGATATAAAGTGATGTATATTTCGAATCATGTGGACGACCATTTGCCAGCTATTGGATGAATTTGAATCGCAGATGAACCAGAAATTCATCATCAAGAATCTCCGAGAATCGGAGTTTTACCTGGGGATTCAATTTGAACGAGGCAAGAACAGCATCTTCTGTATGCACCAAAGCAAGTATGTAGAGAACAAGTTACATGAATTCAAATTTGGCCGATGCAGTTGATTCAAAATATTCATTGGATCCAGGCTACATGAACCAGACAGTTGGTATGAAGCCATTCGACAACAACGCTGTATATCGCAGTGCTATTGGTTCGTTGCTTTACTTATAGACCAAGACAAGACCAGATATTGCAGTGGCAACTTCAAATTTAGCAAGGCGTGTTTCTGCACCAAGAAGATGCGACTGAATTGAGATGAAGTGAGTTTTCAAGTACCTAAAGTCAACAAGGTCATGAAAATTGAGGCTTGGCAAAGACAACGTGTACACAGATGACGACTTTATTTTCAGATTAGGGAAGCCACGTCAGCGATCGAAAATTTAACTTCAAAATTTTTTTTCAACGGATCGTTTATTGGATGGGCGAGTAAAAAGCAAACTTGCCTTCCACATGCGTCACGTGAAGCGGTATTTGTTGCTTTTTCTGAAGCGACAAGAGAGCTGTTGTGAATTGAGAAATAAACTTACCTGGCACATCGACATAAAATATAATTCCGTGCAGGATCTTATTTTTTCGAAAAAAATTGCAGCGATTTATTGGAGACAAAAGATATGATTGCCAATATTCTGTCTATTGTCGCGTGTTATTGGTTCGCGACCAATAATTTTAACGTTCCGGGAAAGTGAAAACGCAATGTCTTTTAATTTAAGTTAAAAGAGTTTATTTAATTAAACAAAATGCACAATAATCAGTTAACACTTTCACTAATTTTAATTGACACTATTAAACAAAAAACTCTAACACTTGTCCATAAATTTACTATCGCAATTGTCTTCTAAATTACTTCACTATTACGAAACACACTTTTCTACTATTCGAATAATATCGCGTCTCACATACAATCGCAGTTCTTATCGCGGTCGAATGAAAATCATCCTCCCCATTCATTCAGCTCGCCTTTATATAGGGTCTCTACCTATTCACCCATTTCTCGTACATTGGCGAATGTTCTACCGAGAGGTACCTGGTAGGTTCGAGCAAATTCATGAATGGAGTGACGTCACTTGCAGATGTTGATCATGCTTGTTGGGTTCTCGTGGGTTCGAGTAAATTCATTCGTTGACGTTCTTAATGATAATGAAAACAATTGCGACAGTAGCTCGCAGAATTATTTGTACATGTAATTATTTGTACATGTAACACTATGTTAACTGAAGAATTTCATCGTCCAGCACACGTATCAGGTCTTTGAAATATTAACTGTATATTTATATTAAACTACCTAACTGGATTCGTCTTAATCTACTTACAATCTACATTCGTATATCCTCTCTCTCTAATCTCTACTGCAAATTTGTCCTACAGTAATTTACTAAATAAAACTTTCAAACAAGTATAAATATTCAAAATGCTAATTTTCAACTTCCACCAGAAAATATCCTTAACTATGTGCACAACTAACTGACTGACTAACACACTTATTTAAAAACAGCATGTCGGAATTCGCAAACATTTCCAGTAAAAGAGTGAGGAGAGAGTACGAGTACGTTTCAGTGTCGTTCTGGCCTCCAATGTACACTTCTTTACTACAGTCCTTTTCATAGTCATGATGGTGAATAAAAACGACATTCTTTACCATATGCTTGCTTTTTTTCTAGTGGATAATAAAAGGAATAAAGAAATGAAAAACAGGAAGGAGCTACAAAAAAAAAAGAACTCCACTGCATTTCATATTTACAAAAGAGTGAGGCATGACGATGGAGAGCGCCTTAAATAGGGAACTATGTGTGCAATGTGTATTCGTATTTCTTCTTCTAGTGTTTCTCAGTCTCCACTTTTGTATCTTCCAGCTAAAAGCATATTCTTCATATTCTACGTTTTCCCTAGATTCCAGTAAATGTACTCAAAAAGCAACAGAGAATAGTGAGAGTTAAAAAAAAAAGTTCCCACATGCCGTGACCTATTTTTCAGGACATTTTTGCGTTAGCCTTAACAGGAAAAAATGAGGACGCTGAAATACTTTTACGAAAAAACATACGCTGTATATCAGTTGACACGTACGTTTGTGTATATATGTCCAAGAGTGCTGAAAGGACATCGTTCTAATGCCTTTGGAGTATACATAAGAGTCCTGCAAATGCTTTCAGTCACCCTGCAAATCCTTTTTTAAGGGAATGCAATTCACAAGACTAGGAATGCCTTAACCAACTAACTTGCCCGAGCCGCCATCAAGATGTTTTGAAAACGAGGCTCCCTTTCTTCCTTTCGATGAGCTTCGTATGAGTGTAGAACGTGACACACTGACAACAGATGCCTGTCCCAATCGAAATCCTTTGGAAATTTTCATACCATTTCAATCCCATAGTAGATTCGAAGAGAAATGAAGCCATCAAGTGAAAAATGGCTTCAAATTAGAGAGAAACGTGCTTTTGTTTTGACGTTCGTGTTGAAATCATTCCTGGAGAATGATTGTCTCCGATGTCCTGGATGAAGGCTGTGAGAAGGGAAATGCATGCGATTCATTAACCGATAGCTCAAATAGTAGGACATTGCTTGGAGGTTTAATATTCATGATTTAAGCTCCGCTGGCCAGGAGTTAGAGATTCGAATCCAGGAATTTGGGATGTCCTTTTTTGTTACACTTTCTGGGTATGGTGAAATACTGGACAAAGCAGAATTTCTTTCCTTGTTGTGGTACTATCGAAAAGGAAATACTAATCATTCAATGTCTGCAGTAAAAGCCACATCAGATTTCAAGAGTCTACCTCCGAAAGACTTCACAAGAGAAACTAATTCGTTCTCCCGAATTCAAATAAACTAGGGCAAGGAAGTTTTGACTGCTCCTGATTAAAGTTAAAATTTCATAAATGAGATGGGAGCATCTTCTGCTTTTGCGAAATGAGTTTCTAATGTTGATTATAATCCTTGGTAGCTTCTGAAGCCACTTAAGGCGCTCTGACTTATCAAGGACGAATAGAGATTAAGTTTTGAATAATGAGACTGAAGTGTTTCGCAACCCGCGCGTCTCTTCTTTAATACAAATTGCATAAGCGAATCGCATCCTCCTCTAAAAATGTCCCCATTGAACCACTAAACGAAAACCCACTTGCAATTCCAACTGAGTAAGCGCATCAAGTCTTCATATGGAGAACATCTCTCCACATGTGTGCCGTATGTGTGTACATACGCCCCCGCCGCCTCCACTTCAAAACAACCGTAGTCAAGTGAAAGGGTAATTCCTCTCTCTTTAAACTCCGAGCAAAAAGGGTGTTTCGTGAAAATGTCCTTTTGTACGTTGTATGCCGCTGTTGATGATGCCGTTGTTGCTGTTGTATTTGTCCTTGTTCCCGTTAGTGTTGTTGCTGTTGTATTGTAAGTTTTAAACGCTACACTGCATTTCATTTTCTGCTCGGTGTTTGCGAGTGTGTGGGTACTGTTCGTATATTGCTTTTACTACTCGAGGTTTCTAGAATTGCTCGACTGTTAAATTTACTTAATACGCCTGGAGACTTCTTTGTAATCAGCGCAATTGTCATGAAATGCTCTAGTGAAATTTGAATTCCTTTTCCTCGTCCTCGTTTTCTCGTTTTTCTTGTGCTGAGTGTCCTCTCGCTTTCCTTTTTTGGGAACATTTCGTCCTGTAACATTTTAAAGTTTATCTACACACATGAAAATGTGAGAGTACTTTGTGGAGCTGCATGTACTCGTACAAATGTAAGGATATTATGGTTCAAGGCGGAAAATAAGGAAGTATGGCGAGTAAATCATAATCGCTTTCAAGGATTTCTCAGTTGGCAATTTTCTACTTTATCATGATTAGTTTTTAAGCATTTTCTGTTTATACTCGTGTATGTATGAAGAGCAACGAATTTATTTTGGAGACAAAGTCGGAAACGAGAATGAATAATTATTTGTCATGGCAGAGGCTTCATTTTGAGTTGGTATGCAATGCAAAGTTTGTCGTTGTTGTGACTATGCTCCACTAAAAAGTTGATCCCCAGTCAAATTCATGTTGATGTGACTGGAATTCATTTTATTTGTGTATGCAAAACTAATTTAGAGTTTTTCTTGCTTTTTTATTCGGCAAACTTGACTTTAGCCTTCCGTGCTGAATTTTTTCTGTGAAGTTCAATATCTTTTTGGCCAAGGTAAGCTCAGTTTGAAGACCATTCATGCAAATTTAATGCAAAATAAGAGAATGGCTTTGTAGCGGTATCGTGAAGTCATTATAGATATGTCGAAGCAGTTATTTGAATTTATTCAATTGTTTTCCTGTCTCAAGCATTGAATCGTGTCAATTGTTTATCCAGTTGGTTTGGGCGCATTTAATTACGAGTAGTAGAAACTAGAACATGATCATCGTGAGAAGTCGATTAGACTTTCTAGTTCTTAAGGTAACCTCTACCTTACCAGCAGATATGTTTCACAAATGATGAATTTATCGAATTAAAAATTAAAACTTTTCTGGGCTTTTCTTCTGCTTATCGCTTCGCAACAAATGGTGACATTCTAATGTATATTCACCGAGAAAAAGTTGCATTCAAATTACACTGAAATTCCATGTGAATTCTAAAGCCATTTTCACATCTTCAAAAATATGTTGCAGTTTAGAAAAAACTTATATAAATTTATTTTATACTTTATGTCCACTCGCCTATGACAAAAATGCTCTTTAATTAATTATTTGTTATCCTTTCCTTCTATCTCGCCCTGCCGCACACTTATTGTGAAACTGCATGTAAAATATCAATACTATTTCATTCAAACATTTGCCATTTTATACCTTATTTAAGACTTCAGCTAGAATCGAACCCACATATCACAGATCACGAGGCAAAAGCGCCATTGAGCTCCATGACGTTTTATCTAACCCTGAAATAAATCATCTACATTTTTTTTTAATTTCGTAGCCTGATACACAGTCAGCATTTCTAGTAGTATCGATTTCTGGATGTCTTATTTTAAGAATCATCCTGCTCCAGTTCTCTGCTTGGTCCTAGAACCATCAGTGCAGAATGTCATATCTGCCTAACCGAATAGCGACTCCGAACGTGATATCTCGGTTCTGTTCGGGATTTCGACGTTAAATATTCTATAAAAACTTGGAACAGCACTAATTCTGTCGGTTGGCATAATTATCTCAAGGACATATTCCTGAATATCTTTATTTATTTATTTACGCCATTTTACAGATCCATGAATCCAATTGCAAAATAGTTAATGAAATATAATATAATACATGCGACAAAAACAAAGTGAGCAACTTGAAATAAGAAAAAAAAACAAGAATACAAAATACTAATAAACTTTTGGAAGCTAAGGAGAACAATATATAATATGCTTTTAAAAGCGTTCAAGGAATGTGGCAGGGGACTCAGCTTGAGCTCATTGTAATGACGTGATACGCGTACTTAAAAAAATAGAAATAAATATCGGTACGAGCAAAGGGCACAATGAATATGTCATTTGAACGCGTTCTTATGGTGGGATGTATATAAAGCCTTTCCCGAAGGTTGGATGTAATAATACCGTAATATGATTTAAATAAGCAACACAAGTCTAAGGATTCTCTCCTTTTTTGAGTGATGGAATATTGAGGAACTGCAAGCGCTCATCGTAGGAGCTATAGGGGAGGTTATATTTGTAGAAAAGTGAACGTGTGAATTTACGTTGTACAGTTTCAACAGCATCCGATGGATTGGTATAGTGTGGAGACCATACTTGGGAGGCATACTTAAGGATTGACCGGGCTAGGAGTATAAATCGATGGACGCTAGTTGAAACGTTGAAAGACTTGTAGGAGGATCGTAAAATAAAACCAGTGACACGTGAAGCTCCAGTGGCCATGCATGAAATATGGATATTTAATTTCAAACCTGGATCAAATACTACTCGCAAATCTTTAAATTTATCCACAAGTGCGAGCAGCGACCCATCAATCCGGTATTCATATAAAACTGGATGAATTTCGTTGGCGAACCTCATGTGAAAACATTTTGAAATGTTAAGAGGAAGTAAATTACCTTGACACCAATTTTGGAGATTGTCAAGATCATTTTGAAGGTATGAGCACTCTTTGCTGGAGTTAATGGAACGATAAATGTTTAAATCAGCAGCGTAAAGAAGACAATTAGACGACAGGCGTTGGGGAAGATTATCAAAGAAAATGCTAAATAGCAAAGGGCCTAAAATTGATCCTTGAGGAACACCAGATTTTGGACTGAATGAGGCCGACGAAAAAAATTATTCCATGCAACGGTGCAGGAGCGATGGGATAAGAAGGATAAGGTGGAAGAGAGGATGAAATCGGAAACGCGGAATGATCGGAGTTTGTTAGCCAGAAGGCCATGATCAACACTGTCAAAGGCTTTAGCAAAATCGGTATATATGACATCAACCTGGTGGCTCCTGCCAAAAGCAAGAGAAATGGTATTCGTAAGTTGTAACAAATTAATTATTGTCGAACGATCTTTAATGAAGCCATGTTGTTCATTTGCAAACAGGATACTAATGTCATCGTACATTTTCTTATGCATAATTCGCTCAAGGAGCTTGACAAAACAAGACAGCAAAGAAATCGGAAGATAGTTCGAGATTTCATTACAACCTTCGGACTTATGGATCGGAAAGATGTGAGCATGCTTCCAGACGACGAGAAAGCAGGAGGAAGAAAGGCTAATGTTGAAAATAATTGACGGTGGGGTAGATAATGAAGAAGATAATGGCTTTACGAAGAGATTTGGTATTCCATCAGGACCCGGACCACCATTAATGTCAAAAGTGAGCAGTACATTTTCAATTTCCGATGGAGGGAAGGAAAAAGACACGGTGAGTATATACTGGGGTTTGAAACCTTGAATGTGGAGGGAAAAAAATGAGTGAAAAGGTCACAGATAGCTTGCCCATCTTAACCGCTTTTTTGGCTTCTCTACGAAGCAGTCTGTAGTTGGAGAGGTCAGTGTCAGATTTGGAATGATGCAATTTTTTTGCACGCCTGGTCCTTCAAATAAAGAGCGTCTGAGACTTCAGCGGAAAACCAACTGGGGCTCTTTTTCCGAGGGGAACGGCAGATAGGCATATGATTTGTAATTATGCTACTGAGATTTTCATAGAAAGTTGATAGCGCTAAATTGACATCGAGCTATCGTAACATTGAATACGTCATTATTATCCAACTGAAGCTGAATGGCTGCATAGTTGGCTTTGCGGAAATTAAATCTTGGGGATAAAGGAGTGCGTTTGGACTGAGGTCCGAGAAGAGATAAACGAACCTCAAGCGGAGGATGATGGGGATCAGGTTTTACATATTCGGAGGGGGGGGGGGGGGATTTTGAGATCGAGGAGATAGAGGTAGGATTGGTAGTGAGGATGAAACCGAGAAGTTGATTGTTTGCTTTCAGGATCGTATTTAATTGCGATAGGATGTAAAGCGATAAAAAAGAAGAAAACAGGATAGAGATATATCGTTCAATAAGTCCCGAGACTAACAACGGAAACAACAGTTTTTTTCAAAAATCATTTTTATTCATCAATATAATCTCCTTACAGGGTGATACAATCTTTCCAACGCCTTCCCAAAATTTCTATACCATGTTTCGGCAATGACCTCCTCATTCGAGCCAAATTTTTTTCCCTGGAACCTTTTTTTTGAGATCAGCAAAGAGCCCGTAGTCGCTGGGGGCTAAATCTGGCAAATACGGGGGGTGGGGAAGCAAATCAAAGCCAAATTCGTTCAATTTTGCCATCGTCGACTCGTTGCTGTTTTTGTTCTACTGAAAGCAATCGCGGCACCCACTTGGAAAAAAACTTTTTCATGCTAAATTTTTCATGAAGGATTGAAAATACGCTTCCAGATGATATCTGTGTCATTTCTGCAATCTCACGGACCTTCACTTTGCGATTTTTCATTACAATTTTTAACACCACTCACATTTTCCTGTGTAACGGCTCCCAATGGCCTACCCGAACGTTCCGCATCGTTTGTGTCCGTACAAGCACGTTTAAACTCAGCATACCATCGACAAATCGTTGGTTTCGATGGAGAGGAGTCTTGGTTATGTTTTTCAAGCCATTGCTGAGCTTCTACGGTGTTTTTACCCATTAAAAAACAATGTTTTATCAACACGCGAAACTCGCTTTTTTCTATTTTTCAAACAAATTACAAAGTGACTTTACTCTAACCTCGATAACTCTGCTGTCTGTGATCCGGTCGACGTGAAATTTTTACACGTTTCATGTAAAGGTTCACACTCTATGGAAACGTGGCCAGTTTGGTAGTGCCTAGCACCATCTCTGGGTTAGTCTCGAGACTTATTGAATGATGTGTTAATTGAAGGATAAGAGGGTATGAGAACTTGTGTCCCACCTTAGGCAAGGCATGTTAAAGTCACCACAGGTTAAATATAGAGGGTTGATGCTGCAGAAATACAAAGAGAATTCAAAAAAAAAAACGGTTTTAAACGCGGAAAGGAGCATTGTGAGGCATGTACACTCAAAGCAATACCAAGCTCACAGCTTGAGAGAGATTAATGAAGACAGTGCTGCATGCTACCGGAAGTGAAAGGGAAAAGTTAGAGCAGAGTTTGCTGCCTAAAGCTTTATGAATAGCAATAAGTACACCACCATCGTCAGATTTACCTGAAACCAAAGGACCTCTATCAGTGCGGTAGACGTCATATAGTGGAAAAATTTCACTGCTGACGATATCAGGAGTCAGCCAGGTTAGAAATGTTCCCAATACTATCCCACACGCAACGCATCTGAAGCGCCGTAAATCGCAGAGAAAACCGCCTCTTACAGAAAGGCGCAAATCGGTTGGACTGGCCTTTTCTGAAAGCCACTAGCGATGGAAGAAAAAATCGCGTCGTATTTTTACAGACAAAAGAAGATTAATCCTGATAGACCCGACTATTTTAGTTATTATTTATGTGACCTAAGGAAAGAAACGAGAGTTTTGAGCAAGACAGTATGGTGGCGGAAGTGTGATAGTTTGGGCTGCTATAGGATACAACGAACGGTCAATTATTCGATTTTTAATTGGAAAACAAACAGCTTACGATAAGTAGAAATGCATCGTGAGAGGTTTGACCATAATTTCGCAGAAATAGCAGATCAACGATCATTTTTCAACAAGATAATGCTAAGATTCACACAGCATACGTTGCTAAACAGTACTTTCAGCAGCATCAAATCGATGTTTTCGATTTCCCAGCATGGCCTCCAGAATTAAATATTGTAGAAAATTGTTGCAGTCAGCTGGCCCGAATCATCGACGCTAAATTGAAACAATTTTGAGCGACAAAGGAGTTAGAAAAACGATTAGTCCAGATTTCGTTAGAAAATATTCAAAAATTATATAGAAATTTACCAAAAAAAAAAAAAGACAAATGATAAGAAAGAAACGAAACAATAAAATATTATAAATAATTGCATTTCATAAAATAAATTTCATCCTAAAACGGCAGTAACATAAGATGTCTAAGCTTTCTACCCTCCGCGAAATTCAGCCTTCTTTAATTACTAAATATGTTATACAGAAAAGTCCCGGCCTCAGAGGAATGTAATGCGGTGCGAAAGTAATACAGAAGAACGTAATGCGGTGCAATAATCTCAGATACATACACAGCTTTTTGGTACTGTTTTATTATTTCACATCATTTTCAACCGGCACTTTACCCTTGGTCTAGACGTGTCGAACGTGTCTTGTGATAGGCCAGTGGGACTTGAGATGTCAGAAGAGTCGCCCTTGATCGACTATGCGGATGATGTTGCGGCTATAGCCGCTGAGCGTACCGTTAAACAAGCGCAACCTAAGCTAGGTATGCTAATGCACCAAGTTAGGGACCAGATAACTGCTCGCGGATTCACCCTAGCGCTGGGAAAAACTGAAGTGGTGAACTTGACAAAGAAGAAAATCCCTATTTGAGATATACTAATTGAATTGAAGTCAGCAATGAACTAAGTACCTGGGGTAACTGATTGATTCGAAGGTGAGTTTCTCTGAAAAAATGGCAATGACTGAGAAGACTGCTTTGAGAATATCGGCTCCGAGTCGACTTATTGCCAACCTAGGGAAATCCAATCCATCATATTTCGTCAAGAGGTGCGAATCTGTCTATCACCTCAGGGTATTTGCCGCAGAGTATACCCTCATAGTCATCAAGTAACGCGAACCTAAGGGTTAGCGGTGTTTCAGGAGACTACTTCTTGAACCCTGATTGCTGGCCGCCTGGAGTGCGTGTTAAATTTTTCATAACTTCAAGGAAAAAACATTTTCGTTCTCCACCGAGCTCCCTACCAAAGTTTTAACATCGGTTCTTCCTAAAAACTTTCAGAATACCACACTTAAAAGTCAATTTTCTATTTATTATCAAAATGTTCGGGGCTTAAGATCCAAGCTGAAGGATCTAGCTTAAACCTATGCTCTCTCTAACGATTATATAATCTGTATTTCTGAATCCTGTCTGACTGATAGTATATTTGACTCTGAAATTTTTCCTAATCATACATGTTAGGCGTGATTGTGATAGGTCAATCTCCAACAAGTTAGAGGAAGTGTCCTAGTCGCCTACAAGAATACCTTTACTAGCGTCTCTCTAACAAATTTACTTTTCAGTGCTCCGGTAGAATGTCAAGGGGCAAAAATAGTTATTTCGTCTACCCTTTCTCTTCTTGTCTTTTGCACTTATATACCATGTAAGTCTCACTGAAATATCTAGTATTTTCCTATCGCGTTTTTCAAATTGTCACCTTATTTTATGTGGAGGTTTTAACCTTCCTAAACTCGCATGGGATGACAATCAGGTTGATTCTGACTCATCTCAAATTTGGTCTTTAATTTCTTCTTTTATGTCCATGGCTCAATTTAATAATTTTCTTAACGTTAATAATCATATCCTTGATTTATTCTTCTGTAGTATGGAGCAATCGTTGTTATACTCACCTCCAGTTTTGTTTTTCTTATCTTCCTTCTGATCCCCATCATCCCCCCTTACACTTTGAAATTTCCTATATTGTTTCTGTCCATTATCGTTGAAAAGACCGTCAGCGCTATAACTTTTATAAAACTAGTTATGTGCAACTTTCCGAAACAATTTGCTCAGTTGACTGGCCCTCCTTCTTTCGCGGTCTTGGCTCGTACACTTGTTGCAACAATTTCTATGACTTCTTAAACGCTGCTATTTCTAACTCCACTCCGCTTGTCAGTATAAGGAACTCTTCTGACTGTCCCTGATTAACTCTCGATGTAAGACGAGCCTTGTGAGCTAAAGATCGAGCTCGTCAAAGTTTTCCACGTGACAGATCCCTTGAGTCACGTAATGCTTTTCGTCATCTAAGGTCGATAGCTAAGAAAGAGATACACATCTCTAAAGCTTCTTATTTCTATAGTAGTGAAGGCTCTCTAAACTCAAATTATTCAAAACCATTTTGGAAATATATACGCTCTCTTAAATCCTCTTTCAGTTCCCCATCGTCGCTTCATTTGAATGGCTGCTTAGCAATTTCACCTCTCAAGATTTGTGAACTTTTTAGAACTCAGTTTTTTTTCTATTTTCAAAGCTACTTCCAGCAATAGCCCTTTGTTTTCAATCATACACACGCCATCTTCATTTCCTCTTTCTTGCTATCCGGAAGATGTTATGAAGCATATTTTAGAAATTGATGACTCTATCCCGATGGTATTCTAATCATTTTGTGAAATCATTAGCTACTTTTATTTATGTCCCCCTTTCTTTTCTCTTCAACTCTAGCTTATCTTCAGGCTCTTTTCCTGTGTTGGAAGAGATCCTATGTTACTCCGATTTTTAAAAAACGTAGCACCTCAGACGTTGCCAATTATCGGCCTTTCTCCTTATTACCCTGTCTCTCCAAACTACTGGGGAAAATTGTGTACTTGCACCTTTTTTCACTTACACATGATTTGTTCGTTTCCGAATAACAAAGGGCGATCAACCTTAACGAATTTGTTAGAATTCATGACCGTTTCTTCAAAAGCCATGGAGGACCGTTTACAAGTCGAATCCTTGTATTTAGATTTCTCTAAAGCCTTCGACTCAGTAAATCACAATATTTTCTTTAGCAAACTTAAATTTCTTAACGCTCCTGATTATTCGCTCCACTGATTATCCTCTTAATCGTGTCAGTCAGGTATCTTTTCAAGGCTGTCTTTCTACCCCTTCCATCCGTCTTCAGGTGTTCCTCAAGGATCCATTCTGGGCCCACTATTGTTCACTCTGTTTATAAATGACTTACCATACGTTTTTACCAACTCCTCCTGCCTTCTTTATGCTGGTAACGTCAAAGTTTTCAAAGTAGTGTCGTCAATCGATGACTGTGCCTTGCTTGAAGGAGATTTGAATGCCATTTTATTTTGGAGTTCTTATAACCAACTTACACTGAATGTTTCTAAGTGCATCCATCTTTCATTTTTTAATAACCTGTGCCCTATAAGCTTTCAATTTACGTTAAATAGTTCGTACCTATGTACGGTGACACACTTCAGGGACTTAGGTATCACTTTCCGACTCTAAATTAAAGTTCGACGTTCATATTTCTGAAATTACTTCTAAAGCCTCACGCATTTCTGGCTTGATCTTAAGAAATTCCTATATTTTTTCCAATCATGTGTTCAATTATATTCTAGTTTGATTCGACCCATCCTTGAGTACTGCTCGCCAGTTTGGTCACCTCATTTGAAGTGTTTGAAGTTCACGCTAGAAACTGTACAAAAAAGATTTACCAGGATCGTCTTCTTGAAATTCCAGATTCCCGACATTTTTTATGAATCATGCATAGCTATCCTCAATATGCCTTCGCTGGAAATGCGTCGACTCTAGCTTGATGAATGTTTCCTTTACAGGCTTTGCCGTGGTTTGCTCGATACTCGCCTTGTCAACCAGGTTCCAGTGAGACCCGTTATGCGTTCTACAAGATCGTTGAATATCTTTGATGTTCCGTTCGCGCGTTGTTTGGTGTATTTTCACTCACCCATACTCAGATTACCTCGTAACCATGATGACCTTCAGCTTGGCCCTTCCCCCGAAACCCTACTAAAATCGCGACCTGCCTGTCCGTCTGTCCATCTGTCTGTCTGTCCGTTCGTCCGTGTGTCACAGCACTTTTTCTCGCAAAGTACTTAAGCTAGAAACACCAAATTTTACATGTAGATGTACAGTGATGCTCTCTTGAAAATTCAGTTACAAAAAAAATTTGATAAGGTAATTAAGGGGGAATTTCATCAAAGGTAGTCAATATTGGTATAATATGAAAGGTCTTAATGAGAACTTTTCAAAACAGATCTTAAACTGACAATTTTTGCTTCAGGGGGCGCACACGAAGGGGAAATACACGGAATATTTGGGTACCCCCTCACGCGATTGGACGCCTGTGATCAAAAAAATCTGAAGAAAATCAAAGAGGTATATGTTTATGAGTACAAAAACAACAAATACCTCAGAATTCGAAATACGCTCAACTTTAGTAACACTTTCGTTGACTTTCCCTATATTTTGCTCGTCGAGTTTGAGATCAGTCAAAAGCACTTTCAAAATGTTCGGTGTATAGTCCTCCCTTTAAAGGTGAGATAGTGACGGCAGATGAGCTTGGAGATATGCAGCTTCCTAGTGCGAGCAGGGTGGAAAGTACAACAGTGGCCAGGCTGACTGACTTTAATTTTGCTTTTTTAGGGTTTTGTACTAAAATACAAAACCCTATTGCAATCACGACCTGTGTCCGTCTGTCCGTCTGTACGTCACAGCACTTTTTCTCCGAAACTATAGAGGCTACAGCAATGAAACTTTGTGGAAAGGTCAGAAGTGGTGAATTCTTGAAAATTCAAGGGCTTACAAATTTTTCATAGGGGTTTAAGGGGGGTCTCCCCATATAGGGAGGTGACCCCTCAAAAAAAAATTTTCACCATTGGTAGTCGAGTAGGGTATCATTGGAAAGGTCTTAATGAGATCTTTTCAAAACAAGTCTTAAAATTGCCTTATGAGTACCGAGGGGGGCAGAGGAAGGGGAAACGTACGAATTTTTCGCGTACCCCCCTCGCGATTGGACACCTTCCATCTGAAAAATCTGAAAAAAATCATGAATGTAGGCCTTAATGAGTACAACAACAACAAATACATGAGAAGTCGAAATTCACTCAACTTTGTTAGCAATAGTATGATTTATCGATTTTATGTTTTCTTGAATAAAATCTAAACGGTACCCTTAAATTTTTCCTGAAAGTTTCAAAAAGATCGAATAGTATTTGACGAAGTTATAGCGATTTGAATTTTCCTGTATTACTATGGAACAATATGCCCTGTATTACTATGGAAACATATGGCTATGGAGCCGTATGCGCTTTTTACCGACTTAGACACTACAGCTTTGCTAGGATTTGCATAAGAATTGCAGGGATGAAAGGTATCATGAAGATGAGTACATGAAATTGAAACAAGTCGAAGAGGCAGTAGAGAGCTCCTAGCAAAAGGGCTTTGTAACCATTCTAGGATTCGAAAAAATAGGCAATGAATCGATGATTTTAGTACAGAGGAGTGGCCTCTGAAAAAAAATTTCATGAAAGGTAGCCGATATGAGTATCAACTGAAAGTTCTCTATGAGAGCTTTTCAAAACAGTTCTTAAACTGACCGTTTTTGCTTCAGTGGGGGCACAGGGGGGAAATACATGAAAAATGTGTTTCCTCCTTCGCGAATGGACACCCGTGATCTAAAAAATCTGGAAAAATTATCAAGGGAGATATTTATGGGTATAACTATGACAAATACCTCAGAAGTCAAAATTCTTTCAACTTTGTTAATAATAGTATGATTCTCGAATTTCACATTTTCTCCAATAAAATCGTCTTTGACATGTTTCTTGATTTTATTTGTTGCTGGTTACTGTATTTTGTAAGTTGAGTACAAAACCCTTCTGACATGAACATAGGTCTGTCTACCGAACTTGTTTATGTATGGGTTCGCTTTGGTTCTTGTATGCTGAGCCTCTTTTGCATGATGAAGAAGGTGCCTTTCCTGTAGGTGCATTGGGTGATGAGACATCCACTGCTGGTTGAGATGATGAGATTGTAGCAGTGGCTATTTCGGTCGATGTATCGTTGAAAGGAAGACTGCAGATTTTGGTTATCACTCGTTTGGTCAGTTTTCCACTCAGCTTCAGAGTTACAACTCTCACTAAACCATCCTCTCCAGGATGAGACGCGACTACGTTTGCAAGCGGCCACTGCATCGATGGTATGTTAGCAGTTTTACCAATACGATATCACCTTCCTTGATATTGTGCCGCGAAGTAAGCCACATTAGTCTTTGCTGGAGACGATTCAAGTAATCGCGTGACCATCTGTACTAAAACGAGTGCTTCATATATTGTACCAGTTTCCATCTTTTGAGTAGAGTAGCGTCACATTCACTTGGATCGCTTTTAATTTCAAACAAGTTGCTTCCCGTAAGTAAGTGACCTGATGTTAAAGCGCTCACATCCGGTGGATCTGAACTTATGTCGGTTAAGGGTCTAGAATTTAAACACGCTTCTATCTGAGCCAGAAGGGTGTTGAATTCTTCAACCGTCAAAATCTGATGGCCAATTGTCTTGTACAGGGGTCGCTTCATTGATTTGACGCCAGCTTCCCAGAGGCCACAAAAGTGCGGACTACCGGGAGGGATGAACTGCCACTCAATGTTTTCTTGGGCTGGCTCAGTGTCAGCTTGGGGTATTTCGAATAGTCAGTTGACATACACAATTGGTTGTACATATGGCGGCGTATATCTAGTAGAAAGAGAGTGACACTTTGACAGATCCAGTCCATCATCTGTTATGCCAGCAGTACTGCCGATGTCGTTGTTCCTACAGTAAATAAATATAATAAATTTTAATATGTTAAAACTAACGTTAAGCTGTAAGAAAAACTAAACTGCGGTGACTACAGTCCTTTTACAGTGCTTCAAAGTCTAAAGTCAAAAGAGCTTTATTGAATACTAACCGTTATAAATTTTAAGAGAACATAAAACAAATTCCAAACAATAACAATACAAAAACTTAATGGCCCAAATGGCTCTCTAAATTTAAACGTTATCAGTTAAACAAATATTATCAAAAAAACTCTAGCAAATTCAAATTCTTCTAATTTTTATAAAAATTCAATCAAAAAAAAAATCATAATTTATCTTCTACTTAAAAATTCTATTACAATATTCCTAACTTACACGTTTAACCTTATCTCTAAACATAATAAAATAAACAACATATACCTAACCTATTCCTATTTTTTAACTCAAATAAACAACAACACTAAATGTAGCAATAATGAACTGAAACTCAAAAACAAAAAAACGAAAACACAAAAACTGAAAATAAACACGAATAATTTAGACATTGTCATTCAGCCACCAATACCTAGATTGCCCCGTCTCAGCTCGATCAGTTTCAACAAATCTAGCAAATGAGTATCTCCATTGGAATTGTTGGTCTCGGGAACTCAAATTCGGAGGATATTTTATCTTCTTATCGGTAGCCCGTCGATATATGTGATATATGACTGGGATGCCGTCATAATCAAAAACGTATCGGTTCATGTCCAAATACACGAATGCTTCTGGAGGAACGAAGCCAGTAGCGAGGCAAGTCGGCTGTAAAATCCAAGGGTTTTCACTCACAGTTACAGATCTTCCAATATGATTCCGAAGAAGTTTCAATATAAAGATATCGACTTTCGTCACTTCAGCAGTTTGATAAATTTTTCTATTCGATATACTCGTTTAATGTTTCCAATCCGTCTCAGGCTTTCTGTACAAACCAGTACATGCACGAAGACATTTCCTTTCGAAAACTCTTAATTTTACCATAGTACTAGCACTCTGGTTGTACCAGATCTGACATCCAAATGTTAAAACTGGTCTAACCAGGGTCTTGTAACAGATAATTTTGACATTTTGATCAATCTATTTGGAATGAAAGAGTCTTCGTAGGGCCATAACTACTTTTTGTGCCTTACTGAGCATGATTTTCACATGTTCAGTATAGTACAGATACTGATCGAGATGAACACCGAGGTATCGAACACAGGATTTATGTGGAACCCGTTCAAGACTACCCTCACCAGCCATGATGTGGAAATCTTTCCAATTACGTTTCGTGTCTTCACAGGCCCCTTGCAGCATTGTCCGAAACAAAATTGTTTCACACTTCTGCGCATTGATTTTCATTCGCCAATTGTCAGTGTACAGCTGCACATCATTGAACATTTTTTGGAGATTTCTCTGAACTATTGTAGCTTTTGGGTCTGCCATATAGATGATCAAATTATCAGCAAACGCTACCAATAATCGCGTTCGCGAGACGTTAAAATCAAAGCCGTTCAATAGCCTGCGAATGAATATTGAGAAGAGGAGAAGCGCAGTAACTGTTCCCTGCTGTAGACCATTCAAGACCTTGAATTCGCGCATTGTTGTCAGATTTCCGTCAATTACAACAAATGATTTCCCGTATAACATATTGCACATCATGGTGATAAGGTGGCTGGGGAACCTGTCCTGAAGGAGTTTAAAAACTAGCCCATCTGACCACACAGTATCGAAGGCTTACTCCATATCAATGAGACATGCTTCAATACATTGTCTATCATTTAGTTTTCAAAAGATGTCTGAGGTTACTTTCGTTATTGCATGTGTGGTCGAATGCCTGGCACGAAAACCAAATTGGCAATTCGGCATCAACTCATATTCCTCAATGTGGGCGTTTAATGCTCTCTTGAGTATCACTTCAAACACCTTGCTGATGTTAGGCAGCAAACTGATTGGGCGATAGCTTTTCGGGCACGAAGATTCTTTTCCTTTCATGAAGATCGGAAATACCTTAGCCTATTTCCACTCATTTGGGAAATATGAATTGCTCAACATGTTGTTGAATAATATGCAATAATTCCTAATAGCAACCTCAGGCAAATGTCGAAGAACTACATTAGGAATACCATCAGTACCACATGATTTCTTGTTGTTTATCCTGCGAAATATGAAACACAAGTCTTCATAGCTGACAAAATAATCAATAAGATTCAAGGTCGGTATGAGGTCAGATGTTAATGTTTCATTGAAATGAAGAATTGATTGGCCGTTCAGGCTTGATTTGAAGTCGAAAGCTTTTGCTTCAACGACCTCTGAAAATATTTCATTACCTCTGTCTGGGTTTGGTAGATGAACCAATTCAAAATATGTTCCAATCAGGGGAAGTTTATGCAATCCCTCACATATAATCCTGTTTCCATTTCAATCCGGAGTCGTACTATCAATTTCGATACCAGCCCTATCAAGAAGATTTATTTCATCACTAGTGACTTCAAGATTCGATATCTTCACTCGAGACTTCTTGCGGAATGTTCTATTCACTTTCGCGAAACCGCTATCTGGGTCCTGTGGGCTAATACCCCTCAATTTTTCCGCCCATTGATTGCTGACCTCACTCCTGAACTATGAACGGATTAAGTTCCGGACATCCTTCAGGAGTAATTTCAACAAAGCCAACCAGGGAGGGTTGTAGTCCAGAAATCGTCGATAAATATTATTGACGCGTGTGAGAAGAAGGCTTTTCAAGCTTTTCAGCCTTGCGATGGTTGGTGTTTCATATCCTTCCATATTGTTTCGATGTTTAATCTTGGTGTATAAATACATCAACTTTCATTTCCCAAAATACGAACCAAGAATTCACAAAATATAAATTTATGGAATTCTATTTGAAATGAATACAATGTATAGTAATGAAATAGTAAACAAATGAGTTCCACATGCAGACATATCGTCAGCATTTTAATCGTATTTTAATCTAAACACATTGTCCATCTACCTAAAGTAAGCATACATGTGCACAATAAGCATAATTGATATTTGATATATATGTTTTGAGCTCAAGTGCAGACATTGTCATTCGTGGATTCCACTTGCATCTCGTCAGCATTTTTTGTCAACAAAGTTGTTATGTATTTAAGAGTTGGAAGGAGGAAAATAAAGTCACTAGTCATTTGAAATTCAAGGTGTTTTGTATTTAGTTTTGTGGTGTTCGAGACTGTTTTTTGAGGTGCACACGTTCAAGTGCGTGGGTCATACTCAGCTGCAGATAGCCAATCAATAGAGAATTGATTGGCTCAAGGTGCTACCGTGTTTCGGTACAAACCAGCCGTCATTAAAAACAAAATTGTTATTCGCGTAGGGCTAATTGGTTAAAGTGCCAATTAGTTCTCATCGCTTTAATCAATTGGTTTTGCACCAATTGATAATAGCCACAGCACTACTGTGACTTGCGTCGAATCCAACAAGGATCAATTTAGCGCGTGCAGTCAATTGGTGTTGCACTAATTGACTTGGTGTCGCGAACATCTTGAAGGAGTCGACACTTGGGAACTACTTTCTCCATCGTTTCCAACGTCAGCTTCTCTAACTTCGACTAATAGGGATCTGTTTCATCGTTAGTTAGATTCCTGTCATTAGGAACCATTGAGCAAGAGTTGCCATCATCAGAAAGGAGACATAGCTTCTGGTACCCTCGATTAAACTTCTTTTGAAACTTTCTCCTGTCTGTTTTTTTTTGAAATTCAACCGATGGTTTTCATGTTGACCTGGAATCAGGAAGAAATGATCCCTTTGATGATTGATTTCTATTACGATTGCGTTATGGTCGCTTTCATAAGGAAGCACCTGCAGTTTCCTTTGAGGACTTTTAAAGCTGAATTCAAGTCTTCGTCAGCAATGCAGAGGTCCAAATATGAATTTGCCCTGGCGTATGTTGGGAAGTCCGACCCATATATGTTGCACCTGTATTCAATTTGGTTCTCTGTTATCCACGATTTCAGGAATACACCTCTTGGATTATTAGTGGCGTCCAGCCATGATGTATGCTTGGCGTTCAGGTAACCGGCAAGAATATAATAATTATGCAGCCTGTTCAATTTGAGTATTTCAAACAAGGAATTGAGCTCCTCCTTGAGCTTGAGAACAGTTCCACCAGTTGCATAGGCAGAGGTAACGAAGAGGTTATCCCCACCTGGCAGTGAGATTTTGATAATGGACACCTCAAGAGATTCAAAGCTTTTGAATTCGACTTTTTCAATAGTTTGGAAACAAGAAGGGTCTTCGAACTAGTATCCCGGTGGAACCTCCCCCATCACCTATTACCCTATCGTTTCTTACGAACTCAAAGTCCTTGAATGTCATGGAGTGCCATGAATTGAGGTGGGTTTCGGTGAGAAGCATGATGTCAGGCTTTTGCTTAACAATAAATTCAAGCAGATAATCACGCCGATGTATAGTAACAATGGAGTTGACGTTGATCGAGATGAGACGAATCCTTTCCATGGGAATATGACTGGATGACAAACTATTTTGAAGAATTTTGGCCTAAACTTTGAAAAACGAAATTTATATTTTGGTCTTTTTTATTGATTGTATCTGAAAGAGATTCAAGCTGTTGGTAAATTTTGAGAAGCAGCTCATTATTGCCACTTACATTATTTATTTTATTTACATTGTTGTCTGCTGGTGCTCTAGCAGCAAGTGCAAATGATATTCCGGGTTTGACGAAGTTGGGAGGTAACGAGTTGTGACGTGCTTGGGTTTGTTTTGGGGAAAATTTAACTCTTGCATCTTGATGCCGAGGGCATCGTCGATGTGATGTGATGACCAAATATACCGCCGTTAACACAGTATAATTTTTCTTTTGGCTCCATCTGAGCCAATTTGCATTCACCGAGGGCATGAATTTCTTTGCATCTAACACAGCGATAGTACATTGCACAATTGGCAGCCGAATCACCGAATCTTTGGCACCTGTAAAACTGGTCGATCTCAGTTTTTTGGAGGCGCCCCCACCTCACAACTCTGAAATTTAAGTACCCTATCTGTTGGAGGGCATTCGGACTGCTATCGTTAGATATTTGGACCAAATAAAATGGTAATATTTTGACTTCAACAGTTGATCTCCTTGTAGCAAAATTTTTCACACTGATGAACTTAACAGCTGGTGCTGCTTCCTGCAACATTTCAAAGAGATCAACTGTATTCTCCCCACAGTCCAAGCCCTTCAACAGGAAGGTCTGATTTTTTTCCGCCTTTGGAGTATATGTGAAATGGGGAGCTTTTACACTATTAAGAGCATCTTTCGCCATTTTGAAATCAGCCAATGTTTTTGTCTTAATTGTAAGTTTATCAGCCGTCACTCCCTTAACTTCAAAGTTATCGATTCTATGTTCGGCTGCCAATAACCGAACCCTATCTGCTCCACGCTGCCCAAAAACGTTAATTGGAGGAACTTTCTTATTTAACTTATTATTTTTAATAGGAGAACCAGCAGACACAACGGTTGGCTTCTTCTCCTTCTCCTCATTTTTTTGATTTTAAATATTCTATGAAATTATTACTACAATCATTAATATTATTATGCTATCTTGGCACTCCATCTCGATGCCCATTTCGTCATTCATCGCAGACAGCACCGCATAGTAATTGGCGCTGTCGTTTGCTCCTCCTGCGCTTAGTATGCTTTCAGCATCATGGATTGATGTCTTCCTCGTATCTTGTAATTTTGCTTTCCTCTTTTGCGTTGCTACTGTTTTTTCGTTGGTCTTGTTTGTTCTCGCTTTCTTTCTCATTCTCCTTATTTGTTATCGCTTCTTCTTTGCCGGACGTATTCTGTGGCTTCATCACTTTTGTTTTGTTCGCATTTGTAAATTTCCGGTCCATCTCCAAACTTTGTATTCGGAGTTTCATCTTATCGTTTTGTTTAATAACCTTTGCGTTTTCTCTGATTCGTACTCTTCACTTGAAAGCGTAATACGCTTGCCATGCTCACAGGTGTCTTGATCGTTTTGCGCTTCGTGATTTTATCATTCGTTGTATTAGAAATGCCTGGCCCTGGGTCCTCCAGCGGTGGGAAACCGTCGGGCTCCTCCATCCCCCCGGTGTGAAAAACTTTTCTTCTTTTTTGTCTTTTTTGCAACTTTGTCGCAGGTAAAATTCAGATACTCGATAAATTGTTCGACGATGTAATAAGTTTTTTTTTCTAGGATTACTTTCTAACTGACGTTTTTGATAAATTATTTTAATTTATAAAAATTCTTGACAGGAGCGAATTAAGGACACTGTAATAAATATAACCAGTCGAGCATCCCCGTGGTGATCAGGAGTGGCTGCTCCTGAAGAGATAAGGTGGTCATCCCGCCGAAACTGCTTAGTTTGTTGTTTTACTAGTGTAAAGCAAACTACATCCGTCAAGTTTCCATCCTTTACGCAGAGATGAGGGGTTTACTTCAGCCACTTCAACATCTTTAGGATTGACATTCCCCTTGTAATGCAACGACCTTCTTCGGAGAAAGTAACGGTTGCTTTTTGTGTAAGGTTTGCGTTTGTCTCAAGCCTCCGTTTCCGCTAAGTTTAACGAGGCAAAAAAATATTGAGTTACTGTAGAGTAGCTTAATTAATACCTTATAGAACATTTCTAAAGATAATAAAAATTGATCGGTATGTCTTGTAGAGTAGAGTACGCGTGATAAGTATTTTGTAGTGTAGCTTCGTGGCTCGACAAGAACCCGCCTCATATGATCCCGCAAATGCTAGTCGTCAAGCACGCGTACGCGGTCGTTAAGCGAAGCTAGTTAGCTGAGCTCGGTGTTGTTTTAGCTCGCTGACACTTGTGCCAGACCATCGGCACCCGTGTCCTTCACGGACATTTCGAAATTCATTACAACACGTCTACACGCAACGAGTGCTAGACGTGGAATCCTTTTACAGTTCTTATATTCTATGTCATCGCAGCCGCAACAAAATGCCATTTGCTTCCACAAGCTTTCAAGAAATTAAGATGCTAGTAATGCCAAATTCATTCAAGTCATGTGTGAATATTTATAAACGAGTCACCTTTTGCTCGCTATGTGAAATCATCGATTATCTTAATAGTTTTCTCGATCATTTGCAAATATCATACCTTTAAGTCTTAATGTATTTCTCAATTGAAACGTTACTTTTAAAATTTGTTATATATAAAATATTAATGACTAACAGTAAAAAGCGAAAGAAATGTGTAACCATGATTGGAGCTTATGGGAAAATTATCCATTTGGCCTACATACGCTTAGACTCAGAAGGTAGATGAAACAAATTGCAAATGATCTGAAAAAATTAACGACAATTTCTGCAAAGTAACAAGTGCACCTGGTGAATTCTTTCATCACATCCTCACCTATTGCCAATAACATTAATTTTCCACCACTCATCCATGAACTAATCACACTCATTAATAGTCACCCGTACGCAGGTGAAATCAGTCTTTGTTTCCCACAACAATGCGTAGCACAATGTTGGCATCTGGCATAGAAATCGCTACTGTAAGTAGCGACCTCGCCAATTGACCTTAAGATATCTCATCGATTCCGGTATGTAATCGCAGATATTTTCGCGTTTACCTAGTAATTCCATTTCGACATTGTCTAGACAATGTTTGGCAATGGTACTATCAACTTCCCATCATGATCCCTCTTTCGCCCGCACGCATATTCCTTTCTCTGCACAAATCGCAGCAATTACCAGTTGGTGCTATTTCCTCCTTTGAATCATGCAAACTTGCCTGAAATTGCAAGAAGCAAAAGTAAAAGAATCACTTTCTAAAAAACGACGTACGTTAACATTATTCATACTTTTATGTTGATATTTATATGTGTAGTATATATTTATTTCTTCTTTTTTCATTTAAGAAAATTAAAGTGCTGCAAGCTGCACTACAAAGTGTTGGAGCTGCAGCGCGGAAAGTGAGCAAAAACGAGGAAATGACTTCCAAACTGACCAAACATGCTTTTTGAGCGGCTGCAAAAGAAGTTGAATTTGAACTCAAGTCGAAGGAAAGGTGGTAAAATGTGTATTACGTACACACATTCCAACATACTCGCGTACGAGTACGTCAAGACCGTACTTGATTGTTTGGTGGTAAATTTAAGCAGATCTTGCAGGGTTATGCGAGCGAGTATGAACGACTTGGTAGACCGCGAGCTACCACCGCACTTCCATCATTCAAGGCAAGAAGTACAAAACGCTGCGCGGAGCAAAGTCTTGTTAAGCTGTTTTTGATGATAAACAGCGGGGCTGGCGGTTGGGGCTTTTGTTGTTCTGCAGCATGAAAACGCTAATTTATGCAGTGTTACGTAACATCCACTTAGTGTCTGCACTTTTCCACCTCAAGTAGTTTTTCGCCTGTTTTCGCGTGCATGATTCATCCGCGAAGCACTTGAATGGGCGGTAGATGTTGTTTGGTAACGTAAAACCCCTTGAAAACGAGACACTCCAAAATGTATTTTGGGAAGTTTGGGATGAGTGTGCGGGCAGGCGCCCCGACCCACATCAGACTCTCCGAATTTCCATTTCATCCGAAATCGTATTAAAGCTACTTTGTAGCACTTTTTTGGGAATTAATTCAAATCGAATTGAGTTCACGCGAATCAAAAGTTCGCGGGCACATATGCAATCAGCGGCCAAAGAGATAATGCATGACATAATACGCGTCACATCGCGATCCATACTCGTAGATTTATTTATTTATGATGATTCGCGACCCGCTATCGCCGCCACATAATCAAAGTCCCCGAATAGCATTTCAGATGAATCTGAATCGGGCTTTATGCGAATGTGTCAACATTAGGTTGATTTTGTAGTAACAGTAACAGTATGGTTGGTTCCCGCTTGCTGGCGGTGAGGTATCGAGTTTCCACCTTCGATTCCGATTGAGTAACGCTGGGAACCGGATCGTGGTAGTCAGCAAAGCTTTCTTTCACCAATGCTAGGCTGGTAGTTTGATAAGCGACCAGAAGCGAAACAGAAGCTTGGTCGTGTCGTATCTGTTTCGCGGGGGCTTCACATACGCTTTTTTACTCACATGTTATTTTTAAGTTTGCAGAGTAAACCTGCTAGTTTTTTCGCTCGGGCACGAGCAGTTATTACTTGATACGACTAGAGTTGAGCAGCAAAGTGAATCAATATTTTTCGTTCATTTCAGATCGGGCCCGTGCTCAGGTGGAACGCGTAGCTGTTGCTCATCGAAACGGATAAATCGGACGGAAACGCTTCCTGATTCGCGGAATTGCTAGTTCGCGTCGCCTGGCAAGAAGGCTCGACTTAATTTCTGGTGATAATCCTGAAGGGGATTTTGATTCGCGAGTGAGTGGAAATTTAATACATGGTGCGAGCGTGAATACTAATAAAGAGCAGCCAATAACAGTTCAATCGTGCGAACCAGATTTAACGAAATCTCATTTTGGTATATTTTTGTGTGCAAAGGTCACCACGAATCTTGTACGTATGTTTAGTAATCGAGAAAAGTCCAAATCGACGACGATCTCTTTCACGGTACTCCTCTCTGCGTTCAACCTCCATCTTATTCCGACCTAATAGCTCCTAATCCGCGGTCCATCCGGATACGAGAAAAACCTTGACGAGATAACCATCGTTTGTAAAGCGTGATAATGAATTTACGGAACAGCTTGGAGCGAGATGACGTCGGATGTAACGAACGAAACCCAACGACAAAAACAATTCGATTTCCATCACCACGAGCATCATCATTGTCCTCATCACTGTCACCACCAACAGCATCCTCAGCATCTTCTTCACCACCATCAGCAGCAGCAACAGCAGAAGAAATGTCGTCCACGTGTCAAGATAAAGTGAACGCGCGATCCTTGCGGACTAAATCCTGGCGCCGCGGTGGCCAGAAATTGTTCCTAGTGGATTTTAACCAATTGTATAGTATTTTTCTAATAGTAACGTTCATTATCGGCTACCAATCCATGTGTGTTGTACAGTGTGCTGAAGCAATTAATCGTAATTATAAAAATATTAATAGTAATGATAGTAATTTGCGAATGATGAATATGAAGGTGGAAAACGAGACGGTTGCGGCAACACTGGTCGGTGTTGGTGACGACGATGGGGTGGTGGGGAACAAGATCAATACGAGTAGTAGTAATCTCAACGATGACAACGAATTTTCAAGGAAATCGCACAGTCAAGTGTTGCCGTCGGACGTTTTCAATGTGGACGATTTGAATGACGTGAAATTCGGAAATATTAACGCTAATGATGATGACGGTGATGATTATTTTAATATCGAAGGTGACAGTGATCATGTTTTCGCGAATAGCAGTTCGATATTTAAGCATAGTGCGCGCAGTAGCAAACGTCGATCACCGATTTATTTAAATGAATTCGCCGTTTATATACCAGCCGGTAAGGATGTAGCTGATAGCATTGCTGGCAAATATGGATTTGTTAATTTGGGACAGGTGAGTTGACATTTTAATTACTTGAATTAAAAATTGAATAGCGGTAATTTTAAATTGTATGTGGAATATTATATTTTTTTGTTAGATATATTTTGAGATGATAATAGCATTACGTCACATGATTTTCACAAGGACTAGCTCTATAAACTTGATACCGACCAAATAATATCTCATTTATTCTAGTTTACCCTAATTTAAATTAATACCTGCTTTGTTAGATAAAAATTAAATTCTCCATTGAAACATATGACTAAAAAAACGATATCCAATGCTCTAAAAAGTTTTAAATAAATAATTGGAGCGAATATATCTCACGGTCTGTTTGTAAACATCTCAAGGATGACGAGCTACATTCTCATGATGCTCTCGAACTCCCCGAAAATATAAATGAGACCTTACACTAAGTTCAACCCAAATGCTTAGCCAAATTAAGGTTCCTTAAAATCACAACGATCGCGATCTTGCGCTGTTTCTATTATATAAATAACCGTTTCTAATATAGGGTTTTCCAATAAGAGCTGTTATTTTGAATAGCCCTCTATTTCGGTAGATGTCACTTTTGAAGCTGTAATTTTTTGACATTTGACAAGTAGAAACATTGAAATTATTAAAATTCACTATAAAAATGGTGAAAATTTGGCAGAGACGGTTCGTAAAACTCGAACATTTTTGATTCGTCAACTCAAGACTCGTCGTTCTTTGGAATTATGTATTCCACAAACGTCATTACACCGTATTTTGCATAAAGATTTGGGTCTTAAGGCTTATAAAGTTCAGTTAATTCAAGAACTCAAGCCGGTCGATCATCAACAACGTCGTCTCTTTGCTGATTGGGTCCTCGAAATGCATGAAAATGATCCGGGATTCCATCAAAAAATCATCTTGACTGATGAGGCCCATTTCTCGGTGGCTTTTTTTTTGTTTTTGTGGTAGGGAGGTGAAGGCATTTATGCCCGCCGAGTCTGGCAGTGTGGGACTCCCATGGAGGATACCTTTGGACTACCCACTAAACACCTCCCCTGTCAATCTGAGAACCTAGCCTGGAACCGTTTGACACATTACTTCGGGCCAGGTCTCGTTTTGTTACGCCGTGGGGCGCCTTCAAGCTGGGGAGTCCCTTTCCTAGCGGGAGGGGAGAGGGGAAGAGGAATTGCCAGAAGAGCGATCCCCCAGCCCCAGTGCCTCCGGCTGCTGTGAGTCCCTTTTATATTTTAGGACTGCCCGAGCATAATGTGCCACCTGGTTCCATTTGTCAACCGATTCGAGCATCACCGCAACTATATTATCCGAGGTGAGCTCTCCCGTCTCCCTGTAGAGTTCCCTTCGCAGCCTGGCCCATTTGGTACACGCAAAAAATGTGTGACAGGCATTGTCCTCCTCTTCTGGGCGAAACCGACAATCGGGAGACCGTGACTTGCCGATCTTGTGCAGGTAAGACTGAAAACACCCGTGCCCGCTCAAAAGCTGGGTCAGATAGAAGTCAGTCTCACCATGCCTTCGATTTAGCCACGGTCTCACATCCGGGATGAGGCGCGCAGTCCACCTTCCCTTCGTGCAATTCATCCAAGACAGCTGCCAATCGTTGAGCGAGCGTTGTCTCTCCTCGCGGACAACCATCTCCCTCGCATCCTCGTTTTGGCACAGGTAAATAGCGCGGCGCTCTCTAGCAAGGAGGGCGACAGGTATCACGCCTGCAATAACTCTCACCGCCGAGTCGGAAACTGTTGGATACGAAGATGCAATTCTCAGTGCTCCTCTTCTCTGTACCTGTGCCAATCATTTTCGGTATACCTCCTTGCTGAGAGCGTCGCCCCATACCTCTGCTCCGTACAGTAGCACTGACCCTACAGCACTCATCAAGAGGCGTCTTCTTGATGGGCTGGGTCCCCTACGTTGGCCATAAGTCGACTCAGGGCCGATATTCCCGAAGCAGCCTTCTCAGCCGTTGCCCTGATTTGCTCAGAGAAACTCATCTTCGAGTCGATCAGTAGCCCCAGGTACTTCACCGCTGGCTTCGATTCGATTCGTATATCTCCAATACTGACCATCCTTACTCTAGGGATTCTCTTTTTTGTCAAGATGACCACTTCGGTTTTCTCCAGTGCTAAACTGAGCCCGCGAGCAGTCATCCAGTCCCTCACTCGGCGCATTAGCATACCTAGCCTAAGTTGCGCTTGTTCAACGGTGCGTCCGGCGACCAGAGCCGCAACATCATCCGCATAGCCGACCAAGCGCGACTCATCTGGCATCTCAAGTCTCAGTAGCCCGTCGTAAGACACGTTCCACAGGTCCGGACCAAGGATAGATCCCTGGGCAACACCCGATGTAATTTCCATCCTTCGTTGGCCCTGTGTCGTGTCGTAGAGCAGGCTTCGGTCCTTTAGGTAGTTCCTCAAAAGCCGCATTAGATATTCTGGAACTAGAAAAGAGTTTTCCAGCGTGTCCAGAATATCCACCCATCTAGCGGAGTTGAAGGCATTCCTGACGTCGAGTGTCACCAACAGGACGATCCATCGCTTAGTGTGACTATATGCCTCTGCCTTTTGGACCGCGTTCACCACCTCTGCAATCGCATCAATGGTAGAACGTCCTGCTCTAAAGCCGTACTGCCGAGGAGATAGGTCTCGGTGGCTTCGTCAACAAGCAAATTGTCGCATCTGGGGGTCGGAAAACCCAAGAGTTATTGTTGCAAAGCCTCTCTATCCTCAACGTGTGACTGTTTGGTGTGGTTTATGGTCCGGCGGAGTCATTGGACCTGACTTTTTCGAAAATGAGGCTGGAGCAACAGTTCGATGAATGGATTGCGATATCGAGAGATGATTTTCTATGGCCGGAGTTGGATGGTATTGATCTGGACAACGTTTATTTTCAACACGACGGCGCTTCGTGCCACACAAGCAACGAAATCATTGATCTTTTACGGGAAAAGTTTCCAGACCGTGTTATCTCTCGAAGATGTGATCACAATTGGCCACGTTGTGATTTGGTTATGGAAAATTTCATCAAAAGGATATGGTCCTGTAAGCGTGGTCGTCGTGCTCATTTGTCTAATGTTATTTCCCACTATTAACGGCCTACCTTCTTTTTTATAATGAAATAAACATCCGATCATTTATATTAAAAAATTGAATTTTTCTTTTAATATCAAAATAACACCTCTTATTGGAAAACCCTGTAAATCAACATTGCAAGATACGAACAAGACATCAATCCACGACGCTGTAAACATACTAAGCGGAAGAGGAGCAAACGACAGCGCCAATTACTATGCGGTACTATCTGCGATGAATAACGAAATGGACATCGAGATGGAGTGCCAAGATAACATACTCGTACATAATATTAGTGATTGTAGTAATAATTTTATTGAATATTTAAACTCGAAGAATAAGGAGAAGAAGCCAACTGGTGTGTCTGCTGGTTCCCCGACTAAAAATATTAAGATAACTGAGGAAGCTCTTCCGATTAATGTTTTTGAGCAGCGCAGCGTGGAGGGGATATGGTTCGGCTATTGGCAGCCGAACGTAAGATCGACAATTTCAAAGTTGAGAGTGACCGCTGATAAACTCACAACTAAGACAAAAACATTGGCTGATTTCAAGCTAGTAAAAGATCCTCATAATAGTGTAAAAGTTCTCCACTTCATAAACACGCAAAAGGTGGAAAAAAATCAGACCTTCCTGTTGAAGGGCTTCGACTGTGGGGTGAATACGGTTGATCTGCTTGAAATGTTACAGGAAGCAGAAGCAGCTGCTAAGTTCATCAGTGTGAAAAATTTTGCTACAAGGAGGTCAACTGTTTAAGGATAACTATGACCATTTTATTTAGTCTGAATTTCTAATAATAGCAGTCGGAGTGGCCTGCAACTGGTAGGGTACTTAAACTTTACAGTTGTGAGGTGGGAATGCCTAAAAAAACAGGTCAACCAGTGTCAGAGATTCGGGCATTCGGCTGCCAATTCTGCCATGCACTTTTCGGTGTTTAAATGCCAAGATATTCACACTTCCGGTGAATGCAAATTGGCTCAGATGGAGCCAAGTGAAAACCTATATTGTGTTAACTGCGTTATATTTGGTCATCCAGCATCATATCGAGGATGCCCTCGGTATCAAGATGCAAAAGTTAAATTTTCCCCAAAACAAACCTAGGTACATCGCAATTAGTTACCTCCCAACTTTGTCAAACCCGGAGTATCATTTGCACCAGCAGACAACAATGTAAATAAAATAAATAATGCAAGTGGCAATAATGATCTGCTCCTCAAAATTTACCAACAGCTTGAATCTCTTTCAGAAAAAATAAATAAACAAAACTAAGAAACCAATTTCGTTTTTTCAACGTTTCGGCCAACATGCTCCAAAATAGTTTGTCATACAGTCACATTCCCATGGATAGGATTCGTTTTATCTCGATCAACGTCAACTCCATTGTTGCTATACATCGACGTGACTGTCTCTTGGTTCCTTGTGAAGCAAAAGCCTGACATCATACTACTTACTGAAACCCACCTCAATTCATGGCACTCAATAATATTCAAGGATTTTGAATAGGGTAAACGGTGATGGGGGAGGTGGCACCGGGATATTGGTTCGAAGACTCTATTGTTTCCAAAACATTGAAAAAGTCAAATTCAAAAGTTTTGAATCTCTTGAAGTGTCCGTCATCAAAATCTCACTGCCAGGTGGGAATAACTTCTTCTTTATCTCTGCCTATACAACTGGTCGAAATGTTCTCAAGTTCAGGGAGGAGTTCAACTCCTTTTTTGAAATACTCGAATTGAACAGGCTGCATAATTATTATATTCTTGCTGGTGATCTGAACGCCAAGCATGCTCGTACATTATGGCTGAGCGCCCCCAATAATCCTAGAGGTTTATTCCTGAAATCGTGGATAAGAGAGAACCAAATTGAATACAGGTGCAATCTATATGGGTCGGAGTTCCCAACATACCCTAGGACAAATTCATATTTGAACCTCTGCATTGCTGACGCAAGACTTGAATTCAGCTTTAATTGTCCTTAACGGAAACTGCAGGTGCTTTTTTATGATAGCGACCGTAACGCAATCGTAATGGAAATCAATCATCAAAGGGATGATATCTTCCTCATTCACATAGGCTTTGAACGGGGTCTGTGGAAAAAAGCTTCACGGAGACCCCCGACAACCAGCTGGTTGTCATCCTATTAGACATTTGGCTGAAAACAACTAACGAGCTATGGGTGGAAGTCAAAATGGCAATTAAGACGGTGACACGACAGACGATCAGATATGAAGCCCGACCGAAAAGAAATGTTTGGTTTTATGATGACTAAACGGATACGTTGTACAAAAAGAATCAAGCGTGCAAACAGTATTTATATAGGAAAATCAGGACGAGAAGAGAGAGTTGTGAAAATCTCAGAAAAGTAGTGAATAAGATAATTAGAATTAAGAAAAGCAATACTGTGATAATAAATTGAGAGCATCGATGTAAGCTTAACGAACGAAAAACCTACAAAGTAGTGAAAAACCAGAAACGAGGATGTCAGCCTGAGACCATACTCTGCCGCGATGAAATCGGCAACTTCATGGCTAATGAAAATAAGATTCAGGAAAGATGGGCTTCATATTTCGAGAACCTCCAGAAGCTTTCGCACAGCTCCAAGATATTGGAGCTTATCGATATTTCCAAAAATCTTGATTAGCCCCATCAACTCTGGGTGAAGCTCCTACCATTAACAAGGCCCAAAAGAATAATCAAGGGTAGCAGTGGTATTCAGAAAGTCGCCCACCACATTTGGCAACAAGAAATGCCGAACAAGTGGAGCCCATCAATTACAATATATTCACTACCTACAAAAAGGTGGCAAACTACAGTGCAAAAACTATATAGGCATATCACTAATTAGTACAATGTACAAAATTTTTTTTGAAGATCTTAGAAAATAAAATCGGATCATACGCTAACAGTATTACTGGGGAGTATCAAGGTGGTTTTAAAGCAGGTAGATCGGCGATAGACCAATTGCTTACAATCAAGCAAGTACTTGAAAAATACTGGGAATTTAACATAGACGTGCACCAATTTTTCGTTGACTTTAGTCAAGCATACGAGAGTATTTATAGCAACGCACTGTGCCAAATAATGCTTTGCTTTAGTATTCCAGCCAAATTAGTCTATCTTAACAAAATGACAATGACGTTGACAACCTCTGGAGTTCGCATCAATACCCAACTCACCGACGCCTCAGACACAAGTATCGGGCTAAAGCAGAGAAATGGGCTGGCCTCATTGCTATTTAATTTGGCTCTGTAATACATCATTGGAAAGATACCTGTCGATATAAGAGATACGATACCATAAAAGTCGGGCCAAGTAGTAGCCTATGCAGACGACATCAACATTTTGTAAATAAACGCCGTAATAACTTTTCTTGAAAGTCGACAGCGAAGCGAAGCAAGTAGGGCTACAAATACCTCAAATATCTAAAATATCACACGTGGCAAATTATCGAAAAAATGTGTGAATTCGTGTATACATACGCCAAAATAACGACAAACTGTAATGAAAAAAAAAAACAAAGCACGCCGAAGAATGCAGCTCGTTAAAGAAAATATTTTATATAATACTGATGATTTTGAAGGCTAGCCACACATGCAGGAAAACAAAGCTCCAAGAATACAAATCTATGATAAGATCTACGGGTGCGAAACATAGACCCTCACTCAAGCATCCGCAAACATATTGAACACCCGCGAGAGACGAGTCCTGAGGCGAATAATCGGAGTGAAGCTAGACCAGTGGCGAACTCGATACAACCATGAGCTATATGAAACTTTCGACGAGCCGGCAGTCTCATGCTTGCATCAGTTGACAGATAGAACCATGAGGTACATTATATTCGGGCAGTTCAAACAGATAAAAACCGAAGAGGTTTAGATTGGGGGATCGCTTTTCTAGCAACCCAACTTCCTCCTTCCCTTCCCAGCCACAAGAGAATAGTAAATCTAACAATATGCCAAGAACAGTATCTGACTTTCCATCCTAATTCACTAGTTATATGTAGTATCCTACAAAATATAGACATTGTTATCTTAGCAAGAGATTGACTCCGTCTGAGTGACTGATTGGAAGCGTACCGTCTCTTCTTAAATGTTTCCAAACATTGTCAGGTACCTGGGCGTTTGTGCTTCGGTGCAAATTGACCTGCAGGATACGGATCATTTGAGTATCGATTTGGCTTTAGTTAGGGCCTCCTTGAAAACCCAGCATCTCCCTGTTCCCGGCTCATGTTTGAGGTCGGCCGGGTGCTAGCTTAGCATCCTTGCAAAGAATGCATTTTGCCTCGTTCGTGCACTCTTTCCTTTTGTAACCCGTTTCACCACATTTGTAGCACAGAGATCTCCTGTCGGGTCCCCTACAGCCATACGCGGTGTGTCCGTATTCGAAGCATCTGAAGCAGCGGATAGGGATCGCTCTTCTCCGTATCCTGCAGATCACCCAACCTATCTTAATTTTGCCCTTCGCCAGGATTTGCTGGGCGTCTTTATCAGCTAGTTCGACAATAGCCATGCGTTGCCCCCTTGTGTTTTCACGCGTCAATCTTGCCTTGACTTCACTTAAGCTGGGGAACTCCCTCCTAATGGCATCCTCTACTTCAGCTTTGTCCGTGACGCAGTCGAGGTCCCTGATTTCCAGGGTGGCCATTGGTTCGAGCGAGGCAACTGTTGCCGCATCTCCAAGAACCTTTTGAACCGCGTCACGGAATGCATCTTTGTTTGTGGCCTCTGGCCCGAATTCCACCAGCAAGCCACCGGTCCGGGTTGGTCGAACTGCTTTGATGGCAGTTTTGGTATCGTCTGGCTTGACCGCTCCTTTAATTTCACGGAGGACATCTGCGTAGGTTCGGCCCTTAGTGGGTTTAATAAGCAGTGCCTCTCGCAAGGGTTTGCGCTGCGGTTCGCTTTTTGTTTTCTGCACACGCCTAGGACCTACTTGAGCAGTTTGCGAGGGATAAGAAAGCTGACCTCCTGTTGCTGAGCGAGCGACATCATAACAAGGACTCGCAAGCGTGGTACCTTGACAAATCTGGTACCTCGGCCATCTGGGTTCGAGACAGAGCCCGCCTTCAGGTGCAGCGCCATGGACGCGGGGATGGTTTTGTGTGGGTGCGGTGTTCAGGGATAAAATATTTCAGTGTTTATCTGACGCCTAACGAGGCAATGCGATCTTTTCGAACCAAACTCGATGCCCTGGAGGACGCTGTCTCGAACACAGAGGGCCATATGCTGGTCGGGGGAGACTTCAACGCTAGAGCCATTGTATGGGGTATGCCACAATCCGACCCAAGGGGAAAGCAAATCTTGGACATGGCGGCCAGAACAGCGCTTTTTGTCCTAAATACTGGTAACACCCCTACTTTCCGCCGCTGGGGTTGCGTAGGAACCATACCCGATGTGACACTCGCTTCGGAGTCCCTGGTACCCAGAGTACACAACTGGCGAGTACTAGAGGACTACTCGGCTAGTGATCAGCAGTATATAGCTGTTGAGATTCACGACGGTGCCACTCTGCGTGCATATGCCCAAACTTCAATCCCCGAATGGAGGACTGGGTGGATGGACGTTGAGAGGTTTGCTGACGCGCATACGGCAGGCGCACCGTTGCTGGGAGCTCCGCCAGGGAGTGGAGGGCCTACAGCCAAGGACTTGGTGAACTCAACTATGAGTACCATCATAGCTGCTTGCGAGTCTTCCATGCCCCGTCGGAGACCCCGACATGGTAAGCCTCCAGTATACTGGTGGTCAAACGAGATCGCCGAACAAAGAAGCGAGTGTCACAAACTTCGGCGAGAGGCCCAGCGGGCGCGAACACGGGAGGAGGCAGACACTAGGCTAGCAGCATACAGGTCCGGCAGGAAATATTTTCGCAGGCTTATTAACAAGAGCAAGGCCCGATGCTGGCAAGACCTCGTGGACGATGTAAATAGGGATCCGTGGGGCGTTTGGCTACAAGCTGGTCATGGGAAAACTTGGTGCCCTACGGAAGCCTTGTATACATGACGCGGAAAAGATGGACGCGATAGTGCGGGAACTCTTCCCCGCCCATCCCGTCCGTGTTGACGCTGTCCATGGTGAAACAGCAGTCGAGTGCCCACTCTTCACACAGCTGGAACTGGAGGAGGCAGTCCTCTCCCTGAAAGCGAGGAAGGCTCCAGGTCCAGATGGTGTTCCAGCTGAGGTTTTGCAGCTCGTCTATCACCATTGTCCTGACTTGCTGCTCAGCACATTCAACGCTTGCCTACGGGACGGGGTTTTCCCGGTACGATGGAAGGTGGCGAGGCTCGTGCTGGTCAGCAAGGGGAGGGAAATCCCGAATCGCCGTCTGCATACCGCCCGTTATGCATGCTAGACACGGCTGGGAAAGTGCTAGAGAAACTCATCAAGGGAAGACTCACTGACGCGATTCGTGCTGCTGGGGACCTATCTCCTCGGCAGTACGGCTTTAGAGCAGGACGTTCTACCATTGATGCGATTGCAGAGGTGGTGAACGCGGTCCAAAAGGCAGAGGCATATAGTCACACTAAGCGATGGATCGTCCTGTTGGTGACACTCGACGTCAGGAATGCCTTCAACTCCGCTAGATGGGTGGATATTCTGGACACGCTGGAAAACTCTTTTCTAGTTCCAGAATATCTAATGCGGCTTTTGAGGAACTACCTAAAGGACCGAAGCCTGCTCTACGACACGACACAGGGCCAACGAAGGATGGAAATTACATCGGGTGTTGCCCAGGGATCTATCCTTGGTCCGGACCTGTGGAACGTGTCTTACGACGGGCTACTGAGACTTGAGATGCCAGATGAGTCGCGCTTGGTCGGCTATGCGGATGATGTTGCGGCTCTGGTCGCCGGACGCACCGTTGAACAAGCGCAACTTAGGCTAGGTATGCTAATGCGCCGAGTGAGGGACTGGATGACTGCTCGCGGGCTCAGTTTAGCACTGGAGAAAACCGAAGTGGTCATCTTGACAAAAAAGAGAATCCCTAGAGTAAGGATGATCAGTATTGGAGATATACAGATCGAATCGAAGCCAGCGGTGAAGTACCTGGGGCTACTGATCGACTCGTAGATGAGTTTCTCTGAGCAAATCAGGGCAACGGCTGAGAAGGCTGCTTCGGGAATATCGGCCCTAAGTCGACTTATGGCCAACGTAGGGGGACCCAGCCCATCAAGAAGACGCCTCTTGATGAGTGCTGTAGGGTCAGTGCTAATGTACGGAGCAGAGGTATGGGGCGACGCTCTCAGCAAAGAGGTATACCGAAAACGATTGGCACAGGTACAGAGAAGAGGAGCACTGAGAATTGCATCTTCGTATCCAACAGTCTCCGACTCGGCGGTGAGAGTGATTGCAGGCGTGATACCTGTCGCCCTCCTTGCTAGAGAGCGCCGCGCTATTTACCTGCGCCGAAACGAGGATGCGAAGGAGATGGTTGTCCGCGAGGAGAGACAACGCTCGCTCAACGATTGGCAGCAGTCTTGGAGGAATTGCACGAAGGGAAGGTGGACTGCGCGCCTCATCCCGGATGTGAGACCGTGGCTAAATCGAAGGCATGGTGAGATTGACTTCTATCTGACCCAGCTTTTGAGCGGGCACGGGTGTTTTCAGTCTTACCTGCATAAGATCAGTAGGTTACGGTCTCCCGATTGTCGGTTTTGCCCAGGAGAGGAGGACAATGCCTGTCACACATTTTTTGCGTGTACCAAATGGGCCAGGCTGCGAAGGGAACTCTACAGGGAGACGGGAGAGCTCACCCCGGATAATATAGTTGCGGTGATGCTCGAATCGGTTGACAAATGGAACCAGGTGGCACATTACGCTCGGCCAGTCGTAAAATATAAAAGGGACTCACAGCAGCCGGAGGTGCTGGGGCTGGGGGATCGCTCTTCTGGCATTTCCTCTTCCCCTCTCCCCTCCCGCTAGGAAATGGACTCCCCAGCTTGAAGGCGCCCCACGCCGTAACAAAACGAGACCTGGCCCGAAGTAATGTGTCAAACGGTTCCAGGCTAGGTTCTCAGATTGACAGGGGAGGTGTTTAGTGGGTAGTCCAAAGGTATCCTCCATGGGAGTCCCACACTGCCAGACTCGGCGGGCATAAATGCCTTCACCTCCCTACCACAAAAAAAAAAAAAAAACATTGTCAGGTAAAAAGTTATCTCGTCCTTTCACCTGCACTCCTTTGATGAGTGCAACTACCTAGTGTGCTTTTAGTAGCGAACTTGAAGTGCGATCACACAGCATCATTAAAAAAGCCTTCCATTTATCGAGGTTTATTTTAAGATGCACTTCCTCGTTCCAGCATACTGCCACCTATATATATCATAGCCTCTCATTCATGCGCTGTAGCTTTGAATACTGCTAAATTGTGTAGCCTTCATCGCAGAAAACCTTGAAAGTGTGGATAACTTTGCATATCTTGGAGCAAACCTGAATAGATGGACATAATTTCCATTCTTAGGTCCAGAGTTGTGCACTGGCAAAATAAGCCCCGTATTTACAACTCACTAGTCAAACTTATGCTGTTATATGGAAGCGAAACATGGAGCCTGACAAGCGAACCCAAAAAGGCAGTGGAACTATTTGAACCCAAAGTGCTCCGAAAAATCGGCGGCCCAGCGAAGTAAGGAACAGAGTAGAGACTACGTTACAAAAATAAGTTGAATGAACTATTTGACGAATCACCTGTGTCAATTTGCTGCTGTGCCATATATGATGATGTTTCTGCAAAGTATCAATAAATGGAATTTCCTAAGCATTTGCGCCATATGTCAGCAGTACATCTGCATAGCCCATGATTCAAAAACAACAAGAACTAATTTACTAAACTGCAGTATTTCCTTTCATATGCAGCCTCAATAATGGCAATCCGTATGCAGATAAATTGCTGGTGCAGAGAAATTTCTACCAAAAAAATTGAACTTAACGGAATTCATCGATATTTATATTTTTTAAATGATACCTAAAAGAAAGAAAACCCAACACTCCGATGGAAACAGCATCGTTTTGTCTATGCTCTTTCAAAAGTTATGCATAGATATAAATTTTAAAACGCCAGAAATAAGTATGCCTCTGATAACCTTCTCTCCTGTAGAAGTTCGATAAAAGTAAATAATTTGTTAAAATTTAGGCCAAAGAAAATAAAATAGATTAAATTTTTAAAACAAAAAAAAAAATTCAAAAACTGTACGGCCAGCAGAAAAGTACTCCTGAAAAGGGGGCTTTTAACTAATATGGGATTGGGAACGATTTTTCAATGACATCATTTGGTGACTTCAGCTACACTACCATTTTAAACTGAAGAAAATTAGAAAGATAAAACAGTGTTAGGGACCGATCACCTGTACGAAACAGCCTCTATTTTAGACCTAGTATATTTTGCTACGATAGCTTTTCTCACTGGTCAATTAAACGTGCTTGCTTGATACACCTTGGGTATCCGCTGCGAAGATCAGGAAAAAATTATTTCTGTATACTAAGCGTTCCCTGCATATTTTGACACATATAGTGAGCTTTGTCCGAGTCTTAACGTTTCAATCGAAACCTCTCATTCAATAGCAAACATAGTCACCTTTGATAAATATTTTTCTGTAAGGGTCAACTGATATCAGGTGAACTTGAAAATATTTCCATCAAAACTTCCTAGAAGTCATTGGTTCGGTCTTTCCAAGAAACTGGTGGTTGAAGTTTCACCGTCTTCTAATAAACTTTCTACCACGCTTAAGCGGACGAATACTTCTATCATAGTTTGAACAGGGCTTGCATTAACTGAAATACAAACGCGATTTCATTATTTTTTATGAAATTCGTTTATTGAGAAACAAAAAGTAATTATAATTTGTTTTCCCACATGCCTCCATTTTTCAGAAAAAACATTGTTTTTAAGTGGGTCTCATCATTTTCAATTTGTTGCCCTGCTAAATCTTTTTGAGCGGTACAATCAAATGAAAATCGGAGGTTGATAAGTCTGCGCTGTGAAGAGTATGATCAAGTTGAGTGCTATGTGCATCTTGAAGTTTGCAGGCCTTTAGATCTAATATATTAGTTATCGTGGAATAAGATCATCATCATTATCTATGGCGCCACAGCCCGAGCCAGGTATTGGCCTCCAAGGTTAATATCCTCCAATCATCACGATACCGCGACCTTATCTGCCAGTTCTTCACTGTGCGCTCAAAAACGTCCATTGTCTTTTCGAATTCGATCGTCAGGGTCCATATTTCACTTTCACATAACAGCACAGGCTTGACTAATGATTTGTAAATGCATAGCATATTTTGCCTGTGCGCAACTTAGAATGGGAAGTACGTAATAGGCTTTATTTGCGGCATTGATGCGGCGTCTAAACTTGTCCTTTTCGGTGCCTCTTCTATTCAGGTTTGCTCTAAGATAAACAAAATTATCCTCACTTTCAATTGTGTAGTCGTTAGATTATGTCGAGCAGGAATTTTCTTCCTTCTTTGAGTCATGAATTTAGTTTTATTTTCATTGACACTCCTAGATCAATTTGGTTTGCTTCAGATTCTAGACTCAGAAATGCTCCTTTGGCATCTAAGATTGAACGTGCAATAATATTGGCGACATTAGGATATGCTACCAATTGTGTGCACTTGAACATTAGTGTACCCGAGGTTTTAGCTGATGTCTTCCTGATCACATATTACATCGCAATTTCAAAGAGCATTGGGGCGAGCTCATCCCCTTGTTTTAAGCCAGATTTTGTTATAAAGCTGTCCGTTAGTTCGCCAACTACCTTGACCTGAGACTCTGTGCACAGCATCCTGATCTTGATCAGGCAGACTAGTTTTGTTGGGGCGCCAATGTCAAGCATTATTGGAATAAGATGGACTCTTAAATTGATTGGTCTCGTCATTTGCCATAATATGCATCTCTCACCTCCTTCAACAGCTCGCAGCAGTAAGCAGCATTTATTGTTCGTCATTCACGTAAAAAAAATCCATTGAAAAATGCTTCGTTGGTCGAAAAAAAAGGTTGAGAGAACCTTGACGAGTTATTGCTTTTATTGAAGCTGCCTCCCATTTTCTTTACCGTTCGTTACTGTCGTGTATAGACTTAGGAGTGTAGTAATTTACCTACGTTTTTTTAGCAGTGCATGCTCCTACTCGAAAATGAATCGCCTCTGAAAATCCTCCAAAAGTTTCTACTTCCACTTTTCGGTCAAAGAATGAGGCGCTCATTTGGCATTTACTTTACAGAACTTAAGATAATTTCTGACAATCGCTTGACAGCGCCGGTAATTTACTCCGACCTGTTCTGTGATTTCTAATACTCTCGCTCGTCGATCTTCTTTAAAAATGTATCGCATCGTCTGTAACGCTTGTCAAGACGGCGATCGTATTGCTGATTTTTGGCACGGGCTGTGTAGTCAATCTCTGGAAAATTTTCGACCATTAAACTCATTTCTGAGCAAGAATGTTTATAATTACGCGCTCTGAAGTGGATAGGTTCACCTGTTGTTTCAGTACCGTTCGCGTTTCTGACGCCCGTTGTTTTCTTATTGTAAAAATGTAAGGCTTTTATTGTAATTGTATATTTGATTATACACAATATTTCAATATAACGACCAATGAAATATGTTTGAATTTTTTCTTGAGTTGTAAATTAATAGCGCAAGAACTTTCACTCCATCCCGATGTTTTTTTTTTGTTGGCCAGTTAAGTGTTCACTCGTCTTCGTATGGTCGCTTGTATGATAAAATTGACAGCCATAAAATTGAAAATTTCAGTATTTGCAAAGAAAACAAGTTGGGTAGACAGACCTATGCTCATGTCAGAAGGGTTTTGTACTCAACTTACAAAATGCAGTAACCAGCAACGAATAAAATCAAGAAACATGTCAAAGACGATTTAATTGGAGAAAATGTGAAATTCGAGGATCATACTATTATTAACAAAGTTGAACGAATTTTGACTTCTGAGATATTTGTTATAGTTATACCCATAAATATCTCCGTTGATAATTTTTTCAGATTTTTTAGATCACGGGTGTCCATTCGCGAGGGAGGAAACACATTTTTCATGTATTTTCCCCCCTGTGCTCCCACTGAAGCAAAAACTGACAGTTTAAGAACTGTTTTGAAAAGCTCTTATAGAGAAATTTCAGTTGATACTCATATCGGCTACCTTTCATGAAATTTTTTTCAGGGGCCACTCCTCTGTACTGTAATCATCTATTTTTTCGAATCCTAGAATGGTTACAAAGCCCTTTTTCTAGGAGCTCTCTCCTGCCTCTTCGACTTGTACTCATGTACTCATCTTCATGATACTTATCACTCCTGAAATTGTCATGCAAATTCTAGCAAAGCTGTAGTGTCTAAGTCGGTAAAAAGCGCATATGGCTCCATAGCAATATGTTTCCATAGTAATACAGGGCATATTGCTCTATAGTAATACACGAAAATTCAAATCGCTATAACTTCGTTAAATACTATTCGATCTTTATGAAACTTTCCGAAAAGATCAATCTTATAAATAATCATCTCTTTGCTAAATTTTGTTCAGTTTAAAGGTACTGTTTGGATTTTATTCAAGAAAACACAAAATCGATAAATCATACTATTACTAACAAAGTTGAGTGAATTTCGACTTCCCATGTATTTGTTGTTGTTGTACTCATTCAGGCCTACATTCGTGACTTTTTTTCAGATTTTTCGGATGGAAGGTGTCCAATCGCGAGGGGGGGGGGGGGGGGGGGTACGCGAAAAGTTCGTACATTTCCCCTTCCCCTGCCCCCCTCGGTGCGCGTAAAGCAATTTTGAGACTTGTTTTGAAAAGATCTCATTGAGAACTTTCCAATGACACCCTACTCGACTACCAATGGTGAAAATTTTTTTTTGAGGGGTTACACCCCTATATGGGGACGCCTTTGAAAAATTTTTCCACCCTTGAACTTTCACGAGGTCACCACTTCTGACCTTTCTACAAAGTTTCATGGCTGTAGCCCCTATAGTTTCGGAGAAAAAGTGCTGTGACATACAGACGGACGGACGGACAGACGGACACAGGTCGTGATTGCAATAGGGTTTTGTATTTTAGTACAAAACCCTAAAAAAGTGTACAAGGAATGTGAAATTTGTACAAGGAATGTGAAATTTCGACCATACGCGTTATTGCATAAAATTGACGCGCCATAAATTTTATTAAACGGTTTAAATCAGCTTTAAAGAAAGCAATCACCACTGCTTAGTATAAATATCTGTAACATCATTTATCTTAGTCGTTCTGATGCCAAAAGTTTAACCCAAAATATAGAGAAAATTCCAAGGAGAGGAGCTTACCGGACGTTTGTTGCTTATGGCCACGAAACATTTCTTATCTCGGATGAAAGCGCTGTTAAAAATTTGTCAAAAAATGACATTGAATCAGCAGATTTGAAATTTATATGCCAAAATAAAACAAGTTGAGTAAGCAGTAGAGTGCTCCTACCAGAAGGTCTTTGTAAACATACTAGGGTTAGAAACGAGTTTTCTAGTAGCGTGAATCGACAACTTGAACTATTCATTCAATAATAAATTTTTGGTACATTTTTTTCCCCCTAATTCATAAAATGACTTTTTTATTTCAGATTCTAAAAGTTTTAATTGATACCTTTCATTTGATACCCCACTCGACTACCTTTGATTAAAATGAAATGTTAAGGGCTTATTCGTTGAGGGGGGACCCCCTTTGAAAAAAATTTTAAATTTTCAGTAGGACCTAAATTTTGAGAGACCATCACTTCTGAACTTTTCACAAAGTTTGAGCATTCTAGCTTCTATAGTTTCTGAGGAAACTTGCTGTGACGCGCGGACAGACGGACGGACGGACGGACGGACAGACAGGCCGCGAAACTGGTAGGTCTTTGTTAAAAAAAATTTTTTACAAAACCCTAAAAAGCGAATAAAAAACATACGTTTGAAATTGATCACCTTCTTTCTTTTGGAAGTCGGTTAAAGAATGGATGGGTCACAACAACTTTGTTGATGAAGGAGGGAAAGGAAGGCGCGGAACTTTGTTGAGTAGAACGCCTTATTTTAAGTTAAGGTTCCTTCTTTTTAAATTAGTAATAAGGCATGAATTCGGAGGATTTAACTATGTTTCTAGTATAAAATAAGTTTATAAAAACTTTTTGGCAACCTACTCTAGACTTCTACTGGCCCGAAAATGCTTAAGAACTTGTATGGCATTGCATGATTTTTGTGTAATTTGAGAACGTTTTTTCCCGATGCATATGTAAAAATAATTTGCAAATTTAAAACGTTCCCACAGCTAATTGATTTATCGCTTAAATCAATACTAAAGTGCTTAGCAGCAGAAAAAAATACAATTTTTAAGGACTTTTACCGTTAAAATTCAAAATTTTCGACTTTCACTCCGATTTTTTAGCATAACTGAACAACGCACATAATTTTGATACTTTTAAGGACTCTCTACATATTAACAGTTCAATATGGTATGTTGATGTCTAGATATTGAATTTTAATGATTTTTCGTATGGAAAATGCCAATTATTTTGCACTCTTCAAGAATTTGATGAGATACCGGCTCTTTTGGATATGGATGATAAAAATGATTAGCATCCTTAATTTCTTGCATAAACGGTACATTTTGGTCAGTCATTACTCTTTGTCAGCATATGTTTCCAGTCTGCAATTAGCTGAAAAAACAATAAAATCGCTCGCGGACGAGCTTAAACAGCTTCAAACCAAGTGCTCAAGTGCATGTCCGGAATTCGAGACCCTGTTGCGATTTACAGAGGACGCGTCACCCAAAACTATGGCTTCAGTGAATATCACTGACGTAAATAACCAGACGCAATTACTTACGCCGACAGCTCAGCAGGTATGCATTAGGGGCTCAATTACGCCTGTACAAAAGCCTTCCATCCTTACTCGTAGTAAATCGCTGGCAAAGTTATCGGCCTCTAAAACCCCGAACCTTGCTGCTGGTTCTAGCACAACTACGTCGTGTTCTAATTCTCCTGTGCCTTCAGCAGCAACTCAGCATATGGTTAGTAATGAATTACCTGTGGCATGTGATAGCTTTCCGGGACCCTCATCAATAAATCGGGGGGCGATCCCTAAAATCAAAAATAATCAATCGCCTAGTCTTCCGCCCTCATCTGGTGTTGACACCTCGGCTGTGGCTACTATGATTTCGAATGACGAAGTATCCCCTCCAAAGGAAATCTTTATTTCGCGCCTAAGCTACCATACAACTGCGGAATACCTAAAAAACTACGTTTGTAAAAAATTTGGGCCAGCTGTTAAAGTTATTAGTTGCTACAAATTAACTAAGGACAATCTGGAGGACAGAGTGGTAGCTTCTTTCAAGCTTACAGTGCCCTCAAATTGTGATACTATTTTGAATCCTGAAGCTTGGCCGCCTGGAGTACTTACTAAACCATTCAGCTCAAGAAGAAGGAAGTCCTTTCGTGCACCGGGTAGACAGCAACCTACAAACTAGTATAAGATTTCACGACTGTAGCTTAACTCCAAATATTTCAGTATATTACCAAAATGTAAGAGGGTTAAGGACCAAGCTTGACAAGCTCTTTTTATCGTTACAACTCAGCGAAGATGTATTTATATGTCTTACGGAAACCTGGTTAAATAGTAACATCTTAAACTCGGAAATATCCCTTGATTTTGATATGTACCGTTGTGATCGGGACTTGGCCTCTGCAAATAAAGTAGATGGAGGTGGTGTTCTTGAAGCTGTTAGTAATACAGTGCGTAGCTCCCTTTGTGCTGATGTTTGCTTTTCCCGTGTTGTGGATTGTGTGATTGTCAAGATCTTCCTTCCTAACAATACATCTTTATTAGTTTCCTCTGTCTACATACCTAGTAACTCTCCTTTGTATGTGTATGAGACATTCTTTGACGAGTTTTCCTCTTATGTCTTATTGCAACATCCGCAATCTTTAATTATAATATGCGGTGATTTTGATTTGGGAACAGTGCAATGGACGAAGAACCTTCCTTTCTCTGTTTCATCAACCGATGCATCTTCTTTATCCCTCTCCTCGTTTCTTTCACTCTGTTCACTATCGCAATTCAATAATATCCCTAATGCTAATGGTCGGGTACTTGACCTAGTTCTTTCTAACTTTCCACTAAACTGTCTATCTGTTTCCACTGCATTAAATCCTCTAGTGAGTATCGATAGTCATCATCCGCCATTATCGCTCGATCTCTCCATTACACCTTTGTCAAGTCGTACGTTTGCTTCTTCGCCAAAATTCAACTTCTTCAAAGCAAACTACGAATCTTTAGCCTCCGAGCTGAGCTTGATTGACTGGCAGGAGTTTTTTGATAATTTGGAGTGTGAGGAAGCTCTGAATAAAATTTATAATTACCTCTATGAGTTGATTAAACACTTCACACCTTTACAAGCTCTTCACAAAGTAAAGCAGAAACCATGGCTAACCAAGCTAGTACTAAGTGCCTTGAATGCTAAAAGTAAGGCCCACCGCCGTTTCAAGCGTTGTGGCACTGAAGAACCCAGAGCCCGCTTTTGTGATCTACGTCTTGCAGCAAAAAAAGAACTAAAGACTGCAATGAAAAACTACTTCAGTAGCTTGGAGAGTTCCCTCATGGCGAATAATGCGAAACCATTCTGGTCATACATTAGATCCTTTAAGTCCTCCTCTTCTGTCCCTCCTTCAGTCCGCTGGAATAATATAGTTAGCTCTTCTCCACAGGATATTTCCAACTTGTTCTCTCAGTTCTTCTCGTCAACTTTTATTTCTTCTTCTCATGTCTCTAATCCAGTTAATACACCCGTACTTCACTCCATTGACATTTCTTCACTTTTCACTGACCATATCGAAGTTGAATCCCTCATTCATTCACTTAATCCTAATATGTCACCTGGTCCTGACGACTTGCCGAATATTTTTGTCAAGTCATTAGCGTCTTCACTTTGTATCCCTCTGGCATTTCTCTTCAACCTCAGTCTAAAGACTGGTATTTTCCCTACTTATTGGAAAAGAGCAAACGTTGTTCCTATTCTTAAAAGTGGTGATCCTTCTTCTGTGTCCAATTATCGTCCTATTTCCTTAATTTGCTGTTTCCCAAAATTACTTGAGTGTCTGGTACACAACCGGCTTTCAGTTTCATTGACCCCTATCTTGTCGAAAGAACAACATGGGTTTCTCAAAGGTCGCTCGACGACTTCAAATTTAATTGAATTCACCGATTTCATTGCTAAGGCCCTAGACAATCGATTGCAGGTTGATGTAATCTTCACTGACTTCTCGAAGGCATTTGACACGGTCAACCATCAACTTTTCTGTTATAAACTGAAAACTTTTGGGGTTGTTGGCCCTCTCTTATCATGGATGGACTCCTACTTGTCTTCTCGTATATGTTGTGTTAGTTACTGTGGAACTACCTCTATTCCATTCTATCCGTCCTCTGGTGTTCCTCAAGGTTCCATTTTAGGTCCCCTCTTATTCCTATTGTTTATAAATGATCTTCCTTAAGTTATCGCTTCCAATTGCCTACTGTCTGCCGATGATTTTAAAGTCTTTCGAGCTATCAGGTCTGTACAAGATTGTCAATATCTTCAGATGGACCTGATTGCACTAAGTAACTGGTGTTCGTCTAATTACCTCTGTCTTAATGTTGCCAAATGCTATAAAATGACTTTTAATCTAATTTTACCTATATGTTGAACGAAGTCCCACTCGCTGCTGTGAGCTCTGCTAAGGACCTTGGCGTTACTTTTGATCCTAAGCTCAATTTTGATGCTCACGTTCTAATCGCGACTACTAGGGCCTCGAAAATATTGGGACTTATTTTCAGGCACGCTCATAAATTTAACAATATATCTACTCCTGTCCGCTTGTTTATCTGTCTTGCCCGTCCTATCCTCGAATATTGCTCTGTAGTTTGGTCTCCCCAACACTCCTACCTCATTGACTCGTTAGAGAATGTCCAGCGTAAATTTACTCGTGTCTTGTTTTACAAATTCAAAATCCCATATCAATCCTATGACTGCCGTTTATCCTTCCTACGTTTGCCCACTCTGTCATCCCGTCGCATGTATTTAGATCAGTGTTTTCTGTATCAACTCTGCTACAATCAAATTTCATTAACATTGCTTGCAGACCTACGTCTTCGTCAATCATCGCGTTCTTCTCGGGCAAACAATTTTTTCGTGCCACTGTATGCCCGTACAAATTTATATTTTCACTCTCCTATTATACGAATGGTAAGGAATCATGATAGGCTTGGGCTTGGTCCTTTTTCCGACTCATACCTAGTTTTTAAATTGTGGTTAAGAAGCCTGATTCTTAAAACTCAACTGGAGTAAATACGAGGATTAGACTTTATTTTCTTGTCTGTGTGCTTTAATTTAATTTTACACGCATATTTATTGTTGTTAGTACCATTGAATTTCTTTTTTATATTAACTTTAACACTTAATTCTAATTTTCATTAATTTTCTTTTCTGTTTATTTTGTTCCATTTTGTAATTGGATAATGTTTATCTGTTAAATGGAATTTAAATAAATAAATAAATAAATAATTACTACCGGAAATCACTAAATGCAATATGGTCGTAAATAAAGGGTTTCCAATAAGAGGTGTTATTTAGAATAACTCGCATTTTCGGTAGATGTCACTTTTGAAGCTATCATTTTTTGACATTTGACAAGTAGAAGCTACGCCATTAATAAAAATGGAGCGATACACGCTTCAACAACGTATTGAAATTATTAAAATTCACTATAAAAATGGTGAAAATTTGGCAGAGACGGTTCGTAACACTCGAACATTTTTGGGTCGTCGTGAAGCACCTTGTCGGACCGCAATACAGAAATTGGTGGAAAAATTCGAGCTGTTGGGACAACTTAGTGATGTGAAGAATAAAACCCCTGCACGTCACTCAAGAACAGCCGAGAATATTGCTGCAATAGCCGAAAGTGTTGAAGAAAACCCAGGTTTGTCCAGTCCTCGTCGTTCTTTAGAATTAGGCAATCCACAAACGTCATTACCCCGTATTTTGCATGAAGATTTGGGTCTTAAGGCTTATAAAGTTCAGTTAACACAAGAACTCAAGCCGGTCGATCATCAACAACGTCGTGTCCTTGCTGATTGGGTCCTTGAAATGCATGAAAATGATCCGGAATTCCATCGAAAAATCATCTTGAGTGATGAGGCCCATTTCCACTTCGGTGGCTTGTCAAGAAGCAAAATTGTCGCATCTGGAGGTCGGAAAACCCAAGAGTTATTGTTGAAAAGCCTCTCTATCCTCAACGTGTGACTGTTTGGTGCGGTTTGTGGTCCGGCGGAGTCATTGGACCTTACTTTTTCGAAAATGAGGCTAGAGCGACAGTTACGGTGAATGGAATGTGCTATCGAGAAATGATTAGTGATTTTTCTGACCGGAATTGGATGGTATTGATTTGGACATCGTTTACTTTCAACAAGACGGCGCTTCGTGCCACAGAAGCAACGAAACCATTGATCTTTTACGGGAAAAGTATCCGGACCGTGTTATCTCTCGAAGAGGTGATCACAATTGGCCACCGAGATCTTGTGATTTAACACATTGCGACTTCTACCTTTAGGGCCACGTGAAAAGAAGGTCTACGCCAATAGCGCAGCGTCGATTCAAGACCTCAAAGATGGCAGCCACTTTCCGCTTTCGTTATGGGAAATTTCATGAAAAGGATATGGTCCTGTAAGCGTGGTCGTGGTGGTCATTTGCCTGATGTTATTTTCCACTATTAACGGCCTACCTTCTTTTTTATAATGAAATAAACATCCGATCATGTTAATGTATGCGTTCTCTACTCTCTCTGATCTATTTTCTTTGTTTGAATTCTATAACGTAGTCAACTCATGTTCTTCAGTTCAGTACACAATAAACTAGTCTGTTTTTGACCGTCAACGAGTAGACACGTTTTTTATTTTATTCTTTGTCGTAACGCTGTTTCGTTTCCTTTGTTTTCTTGATCATTCCTGCGCAACAGGTTATGGGCCCAGTTCTAGTGCAAAAATCGAGAGTTTAATAAGTGTAAAATCGGGATCGTATTTTACGGACATAGTGACATTTGTATTTCATTGTGGTTTCTTGTGTGTTAGACTTTTTTTTGAAATTTGATAATGGCTGGACAAGAAGAAAAGATTTCTGTTCCGAAACTCAGCAAGGCGACATACGAAGAGTGGATTTTCGAAGTCAACGCGTCTTTGGAAATGTGTGGTGTTGACGAGGTTGCTAATGGCGTCGTAATTAAGCCTCAAGTAGCTGCTGATCTCCGAGTATGGAAGATGTGGGATGCAAAAGCGAGACGCATATTATCAGCAGGCCTGAACGCGAATGATCACGCGGTTATTCGTGAGTGTACGACATCAAGAGAAATGTTCGTAAAAATCAAATCGCTGTACGAAGCGAAAACCGAAACAAATAAATATTTGTTGGCTCAGGCGTTTATGGGCAAGAAATTCGGAGAAGGCCAAAGTGTCGGTGCCTTTTGCTCTGAATTGTCCGTTTTGAAACAAAGGCTACATACAGCTGGCGATGAAATAACCGACGGACACATGGTAGCCAAAGTTATCAACGAATTACCTGCAAAATTCACCACTTTCATGCAGACGTACATGATTTCGGCCGCATCAGGAGTTTCGTTATCCTTTGACAAGTTGCGTGAACAATTAGAGATAATCGAAAACCAACTGCAACCAGGTGCAGGTACCAACAACGTCGAACCAAACGAAGGATTGTATGCAAGTAAGCCTAAACATAAAGCAATAAAATGCTTTGAATGTGGCAAACTTGGCCACATGGCTAAAAATTGTTATCGCCGAAAGAACAAGAAGAATACTAACGGCGCGGATGCGAAATGTGCAATCACTGAAGATGTTGTATTCAATGCATCTAACACACACAACAAAAACTCTAAATGGCTATTAGACAGCGGAGCGTCAGACAACATGACAAACGATTGCTCGAACATGTTCAACTATGTGCCGCTATGCAGAGACGAGAAACCTATCGCAGTAGCAAACGATCATATAATTTATGCAGTTGGCAAGGGATCGCTACAATTCGTATCTAAGTCGGCTGGTCTCGTAACGATCAGAGAGGTATATCATGTACCGCACTTAAAACGAAAACTTCTGTCGTTAGGTTCGTTCATTTCGAAGAAGGGTGCTAGACACGAAGCCGAAGGATCTAAAGCCGTATTGAAATTACATGGTAAAATAGTCGGCTTTGCCTGGAAAGTAAACAACAACCTATTTGAAATGGACTATGAAGAAGTTCAACCGTCGAATGCATGTGTCGCGTCTGTAAGTGTTCGACAACTTCATGAAAGATTGGGTCATCCGAATTATCGCGCGGTTCGTGAAATGTTGAAACGAAATTTGTTCGGAACCATTAAAGTTAAAGGGCAAGAAGACAGTAAAAATGATAATTCTACCTGCGACGCGAACGAAAACACATTTTGTGAGTCATGCATATTAGGTAAAATGCATCGCCTACCATATGTAAAAAATGAGAAGCGAGCAGAACTTATCCATTTCGATATTATCGGTCCGATGAAAGTGCCGTCTTGGGGAGGAAATCGTTTCGCGGTCTTATTTACTGATGATTATAGTGGAAGTGTTTTTGCCGAACCTTTAAAAACAAAAGACAGAGTAGTCGACGCGCTTGAACGACTGATCATAAATTCTAAATCTGTCGGACATGATATTCGCCGGGTCAGATGCGACAACGCGAGTGAATTTACGGGGAAACCAATGCGTGATGTACTTTTACGGCATTCGATCAAAATGGAAAACTCAGTGCCATATTGTCCACAGATGAATGAATGGTCGTGCAGAACGGCAAAATCGAACTTGTTTAGAATCGACACGCACAATGTTGTGTAATGGCTTGCCATACGAAGCTTGGGCTGAAGTTTTATCAACTGCAGCTAACTTACGCTGCGTGATACCGCTCAATCGTCTTCGCGGTCTTACACCATTTGAAGTATGGTACGGACGAAAACCAGAGCTTACAAAATTACGAACAGTTGGTTGCAAGGCATACTCTCTGATTGATGAATCGAAGCGGTCGAAACTAAAACCAAAAGCGGAAATTTTGCGTTTAGTTGGGTATGCGCCTGCAGGCTATCGATTGTGGCGTCCTGGTACTAACAAGGTAGTTACCTGTCGTGACGTCGTATTTGTAGAAGAAGATACTCATTTACGGAAAACTCAATATATGACGAGCGAAAATGCGGAAACTGTTGCGAAGCGAACTACGCCAGAAACCGTTGATATTATCAACGAACCAATCAGAGTCAGTGATGGCTCAAACATTGATGATATTGACGATGCGATTGACGATGACAATAATCTACCGAATATTTCACCGATTCGAACGAGAAGTCGATCTATTGAGGAAGCTCCGATTTGGAAAAGGACAAGATCCCATGTTCGTTCCGTAAATATGGCAGAACTGCTAAATGCCGGTTGTGCTTTCATTGCAGATACTGTCATTCCTAACAGCGTATCAGAGGCTCGGTCTTGTGCCGATGCTAACAAGGGGGAGATTTGTATGAAAGACGAGATGAAATCATTAAGCGATCATGGTCGAATTGCCTAGTGGTAAGAAAGCTATCTCAACACGGTGGGTGTATCGTATCAAAACACACCCTGATGGAACTGTTGATCGCTTCAAAGCACGCTTAGTTGTGCGTGGTTGCGGTCAGCGTAAGGGAATCGACTACGATGATACGTTTTCACCGGTGGCACGGTTTGAATCAGTTCGTACTTTGTTAGCAGTTGCGGCAGCCAAAAAGTATCGAGTATTCCAAATCGATGTCAAAACAGCGTTCTTGTATGGCGAACTAGCAGAAGAAATATATGTGAAGCAGATTGATGGTTTTGACGATGGAACAGGCAAAGTTCATCTTTTACGGAAGGCCTTGTATGGCTTAAAGCAAGCTCCTCGACAATGGCATATCAAATTCGATCATTTTATGAAGCAATCTGGGTTGATGCAGTCATCTGCTGACCCATGTGTATACATTGGCAAAGGTGGCGATTTGTTGGTGGTGCTGTATGTCGACGACGGACTTGTATGTGGTCGACTCGAGTCTGACGTTGAAGATCTGCTGCTAAAAATGAGCAATACATTCGAAATTAAAAGCAATATTGCAAGCTGCTATCTGGGTATTGGATAATCCAAAAGGAGACCGATTCTATTATTCGAATATCTCAGTCAGCATATGCCAAACTTATCTTGGAACGATTTGGCATGTCCGGCTGCAAGACGATCTCAACACCATTCGAAAGCAATGCGAAACTTGTGGCAAATACCGGAGAAGTCGCAAATGTACCCTATCGACAACTAATTGGTGCATTGATGTACTTATCTGTTGGTACACGCCCCGATATTATATTCGCTGTTTCCACGTTATCAAAATTCTTGGAACGACCATCAATGGAGCATTGGCAAGCAGCAAAACGTGTCCTACGGTATTTACGAGGTACTTTGGACATCGGACTGTCATTTAGGGGCAACGATGGATGCAGACTGGATGCATATGGTGATGCTGATTATGCAGCATGCCTAGACACTAGGAAAAGTGTCAGTGGTGTAATTTTAACGGTTAATGGCAGCCCCGTGATATGGTCTTCACGGAAGCAAACAATAGTAGCGACATCGACAACTGAAGCCGAGTACGTAGCTATTCACGATGCGGCAAAGGAAGTAATTTGGGCTAGATTACTTCTAGAATCTATAGGCTGTAAGCAACAACAGCCAACTATCTTGTATACTGACAACGTAGCAGCGAAAAAATTAATAGAGAATCCAGTATTTCACCGTCGCACGAAACACATAGAAGTCAAATTTCACTATTCGAGGCAATTGGCTGTTGACAACAAAATCAAGATTAAGCAGATTGGTAGTTCAGACCAATTTGCAGATCTATTCACCAAAGGACTTAATCGTGAACCCTTTATGAAGCTACGTAATACTTTAAATATAAAATAATTTGTATTCTTTTGAGAGATAAGGAATGAGTGGGAGTGTTAATGTATGCGTTCTCTACTCTCTCTGATCTATTTTCTTTGTTTGAATTCTATAACGTAGTCATCTCATGTTCTTCAGTTCAGTACGAAATAAACTAGTCTGTTTTTGACCGTCAATGAGTAGACACGTTTTTTTATTTTATTCTTTGTCGTAACGCTGTTTCGTTTCCTTTGTTTTCTTGATCATTCCTGCGCAACAGATCATTTATATTAAAAAATGGCATTTTTCTTTTAATATCAAAACAACTCTTATTGGAAAACCCTGTACATGGTTCAAAGTATTCAAGAAACTGAGTTTTAAAAGATTTAAAATTTGCCACTAAAAAGGGTAAAAAAAAGCTTTTAGAAAAAGAAGAAAACCGACTTCACAGTGCCCTAAAAAGGATGAAATAAATTTTATGTAAGCGGCGCCAAATCAATTTCCCCATTTCAACATAAAAACTTGTAACATGTGCACCATCACAAAAGAAACAGGGGCACCGTGTCACGGGAGCCTTCCACACACGAGTTTAAGGGTGCCCGCGGTCTTATTTAAAAGTATAATAAAAAAAAAAAAAAATATATATATATATATATATATATATATATATATATATATATATATATATATATATATATATATATATATATATATATATATATATAAGTTCTCCGCGAGGATAACTTCCCGAGCCAAGCGGAAGTAGATATTTAAAATGTATTTAATCCTATAAATTATATGGTATTATATGGAAAGCGGAGATATTACCATCTTGAAGTTAACCCGTCGGACGCTGGAATATACGATCGGGTGGTTGTTATTGACCTCATCAAACAAGTAGCACAAACTCACCAAATTGACCCAGCTGGCCAGAATAATTTCAAGTAATTGTGTTGTCTGAAGTGAAAGGCTTGACAAAAGATGCTCAACATGCGCTTCGTCGAACGATGGAGAAGTATATCGCCACCTGCCGAATTATACTGTCCGTCAACTCCACATCGAAAGTAATCGCCGCGATAAGAAGTCATTGTTTGGGTGTTCGTGTTGCCGCACCGCAAACGGACGACATCATATCTATCTTGAACAATATGTGTCAAAAGGAGAACCTGAATCTATCCGCAGAATTGGCGTAGCGGATCGCTGCGAAGCCCAAAAGAAACCTGCGCCGAGCAATTCTAATGCCAGGAACTTGTAGAGTATAACAATATCCATTCACACCCAAACAAGAAATTACTGATCTTGATTGGCAGACTTACTTGGAAGAGACAGCGAACCAAATTATCCTAAAGCAGACACCGCAGCGGCTGGGAAAAGTCTGGGAATGACTCCATGAACTGTTGTCTCAAGGTATTCCACCAGATATTATTTTTAAAGGACTCATGCAAAACTGGGTGAAAATTGCGACATGCCCTTGAAGGCTAAAACATCGGAGTACGTTTATTTGTACGAGCATAGGATGCAAAATGAATCAACGTACATTTTCCATTTGAGAACATTCTACAAAGGAAAGTTTCACCAATATGTAGACAACATCAAAAGGCTGACTGTGGTGACTTACGTGGATTGTCAGCTAACTTCCTGTCTTCACTGTAGGAGTTAGCCAGGCGTGCGTCGATATGCGAGGATGTTCTGTGATCTGGGGTAGGGAAGCAGCTACAATACCATGGTTTCAGAACAAAACGCAAAACAAAAGGTGGTCTCGGCAAATAAATAAACATTGGGAATGACAGTTCCCACCAAGAGCTTTTGAGCTGCCATATGATCAGTGCGTTCAACTGAACGATTACAACAACGCCTACGGATAATGCAGCAAAGTCTGTAATGCCGCGCGCCTCCACTGGACGAGAAAGTGGAGCCACGTTCGGAAGCTCGCTTGGAGGAAAGCGTGGCAACCAGAAACGATAAAAGGCCCCGGATGGAGCTTGAAAAGCTCTCTTTTTTGGATTCTGGGAATTCGACTAGGCGAGCGTTTTTGGCGGAATTTTCTTTTGGAGGTTAGGCGGGATATTCAAGGAAGTACAATTTTGGAGTTGGCGGGACGGCAGATTTCGGTGAATTGCACGGAAAAGGGCGATTGGAGGCGGAATATTCAAGGAAGTACAATTTTGGAGTTGGCGGGACGGCAGATTTCGGTGAATTGCACGGAAAAAGGCGATTGATAGAGAAAGCCAGGAGAACGCTACAGTTGGAAGCCGCAGACTAGGGGGCCCCCGGATAGTTAGCTACTATCGACATACGGGCGTAAGAGTATTTTCGTTGTAGTATTTCTTTTTTTGTATAATTTATTTTAAAATCTGAATTTCACGATCAATAATAATTATTTCCAATAATATTTGCTGGTGTAGAATTTATTTCCACAAGTGGAACGTGCCAAAGTGCAAGGGTTGGCTCGGGAAGTGGCGCAGTGGGCGAGCACGAATAGTACCCCAGGTGTGGAAGGCTCGAGGGTGCTCCGCTAACACGTGGTGTGGCTCAAGGGTCCGGCAGGACATAAATTCCCCTTAGATTCCACGCGCTGTTTAGGTGTGCGAGTTGGTGTAGGGAGGAATAGGTGACACAGTCGGTACGCGAGCGCGGAAATAACATCGGTGCCGGTACGAGTCTTCGACGAGTCGCGATTCTCGCTTGGCGACTCCCGTGGGGCCCATTGGAAAAGCGAGTGGTGCACGGCCCCTCTTCATTGGGCTAACCGGGTCCGAGGGCCCCAGTCGAAGGTCTCTACCAGTGGCCCAGAGTGCTCCGGGATAGAAAAATTGTAATAACCGCTTCTATAAATTTTATTTGATCCTTTTTAGGGCACTTTGAAGCCGGGGTTCTTATTTTTCTAAACGTTTTTTTAAAGACATGTTATCATCCACATGGTACAGCAGAAGACATCTTGAATATCAAATTTCTACAGCTATAGACTATAAAAATAATTAAAATCATCAGATAGCAGCACAAAGCTTCCGAGGAACATTCACAGTAGGGTACAGCGGCAAGTACAATGTCTCCATCAAAAGCCATGTGTAGTCAATTAGCAAAGCAAGTTCAATTGAAGAATGTCGCGAGGAACGGCCAAGCATGCATTCTCTCCGGCAAAATTTATTCTTGCCCTCGTAAAACACCGCAGAAACGTGCACACTTGCTGTTAATAATTGAAGAACAACCTTGAATTGAGAGGAGTATTTATCAAACAATAGCACGACGACTCGTTCTTGACATGCCGTCTGCATTCTGATATCAACTACGTACGCGAGTATCTACTTAAGAATCACGCACAGACTCTTAAAAGAACGTTGATTTGATTGAGCAAATAGGAATATTATTATCATCTTATCATTGTCGAGAGGGATCTTGAGAAATTGCGCGGTACATGCCATTCTGCCTAATTATCTCAGCAATTGAGATTTGGTCGAGTTCAAGGCTCCCAGAAGTCTTTTATTTGCGAACCGAATTAACGAGACATTAGTGGCCAGTTAGTGTACGCGGAAATAAAACTACCAAATTGGGCTTTTTTGTTGTTCCTCTCTCAATTGGATCAAATCGAATACACGGAACTGTTACCGAAATGATTGAATAATTATTTCAAAACCAGCCACTCACGTGCCTTGTGTGGAACCTGAATATCTGCGATTTTTTTCAGCGCGCGATTAAAGTTATTTCTTTCCTTGTCTTCGCGGCATTGTGTAAAATGTGCAAAATTGAGTGGATCTCATTGCAAATGATGAATGCCCGCTAGCATATTTCGCAGCCTCAGCTAAAAAGCTAATGGGTGTTTGTTTTGCAAAAAATTAGCTTAATTAAACGCGAAAAAACGCAGAAATCAGACCATCTCTAGTAATGTATTGAAGAAGGCCAGTTACTTCTAATTAGTGCAAGACGACTGCACAAATCTGCCAATCGCGCCATTAATAATTACGGAAGCAGCGAATATCGCGATTGAATGCCATCTCAACTTATCCATTATTTATATCCTGGTGGCTTTGTACAGCTCCAACCTGCAGAACCCAACTTAATTCAAGCTGAACTGCATATTTCGCAACCTTCTTCACCCGTTTTCGTCGTCTTCGCCGCAACGTCTTAGCGCTATTGTTGCGCTGCCGGTTTATGGCGGGGCCTTGACGGGGACTCATTCCGTGCTACACTTTAAAGCACTCTCACTTTCAATTTCAGCGGGTTTTTAACACAATAAAGCGCTACATAATGAAATTCATGTAGTTTTAAGTCGAACAACGAACGCTCGGTGACTCGTTCGCTCGCTGACGACAACATTAGTGCGAGACATTCTCCACTTCGCCAACGTTTCAATTCCGAAATATTCTCCGCGGCAGTAATTCACCTGTACCCCACGAAAAAACGGTTTCAAGGTAAGTGAGCTGATTCCGAGTATTGATCGGGTTTTTCACCTGAGAAGTGTCGACGAATTCAAGTGAATTTTGTTTGCTTTATTTTCGTGGAGGAGATCGAAAATTCTCATGGGGACTATTCAAATGAATTTCTTCATTAGCTCGCGGACTGGATCGCCGTGGAGCAGGAAACTCGCATTTTAATTAGGATATTAATATTATCTGCCAGCGGTTTTCCCGTTCCTTTTATTAGTTTGTTGCCATGCGATTTGCGGCCAATGAAATCGAAAAATTCGTTGACTTTGAGTTGAAAAAAGTAAATGAAAGCGAACAAATCCCCTGAAATGAATTTATTCAGGCATTCACTGCTGGTGAAAGGATTTATTTAAATTAGATGGATACTCTGCTTGTGTCTGATAGCAGTGAACGTTCGTTTTACAGCTCTGTGACGTGCAAGGATGTTGCAATATCTGAAATGCACATATGCAGAGCTTTCGCGATATAATCTAAATGATGCCTACGTAACGTCCAATAAATCCTCGCCCGCAAAAAGAAAAACGGTCGTAAAAATTCATTGGTAGTACTTTTCGAGATTAAAACTGTCCAACATCAAAATTAATCCTATTGCAACGAATACCAGACAGACAGAATACTAAATTTAATTATCTAATCAATTTCTATGAACGCGCGAGAAAATTCCCTCAGCCACGGTTGCCACCGTTTCCATTTCGCAAAAAGCATTAGCTGCAGATTCCGCACTACGCACTGTGGACCATGCCCAAAAATCCAATTTTAATTATACATGAAAAATCGTCACAAGACATAATGAAAGCCAGCTGCCCCGAAAATTTACTCACAGCCCAAAGTCAACTTAAAGAGAATGGAATCTGCTGAGTCTCGTCCTTTCTAGGACATGCAAGATTACATTATCGAAAGTAGGGCGCGTTAAACAGCCGAAGCTTTCTTTGTTGCTGTTGCTGCTGCCGCTTCGTCCTTCACACGCACAACGGAGTCGCGGACCGGGCGAGGGAGGCAAAGAGAATATCATGGACCTAATCTCGAGCCAAGTTAATGAAATAAAGGCCTGCTCCAGATTAATGATTCATCCTTGCGCTTAGCCGCCACCAACACCAAATCCCCATCGTCCAATCGCCCCACACCCACCATCGACAGCGTCTCTTACAATGTCATAGCATTTCGTTTGTTTCTTCATTTTTCTCTTGCCAAGTAAAACACTTAAAAATTCAGCAAAATGTCAAATTTGTTAAATTAGGCTATCGTTTAAAATGCTGGTGAAAAAAATTGCACAATATCATCCCCACACAGCCACACACACACACACACTTAAACGGGCTTGAGGGAAATGTTGAGTGGCTGATTTGAAGAGAAAGTATTTCGTAGGGCAAAAAATGGAAAGAAAGTTGAAACAAAATGGAGATTTGATTTATTGCCCTAAAGCCTTTCGGTGAGTTTTCTAGGAATAAATGATTAAAGTGGTATTTTTTTGGGGGAATAAAAAATGAAAAATAAAATGCGATGAATGCTTACACTTTTTAATCCGTTAAGAAGTTGGCTAAGAGCAAATTTCTTTTCTCCCGAAATATGGAAAATTTTGCTTGATTTAAATCTTTTTTGCTGATGGGAATCAAGCGATGGTGGGTAGTGATTAGGAAATCTGTGAATTTTCTTTTAGGGAATGGAATTTACTTGGGACGGTACTATAAAGCGTAGCAAAATTTGCTTATGTCAAAATGTATTTTGTATTGAGAGATGAATGCCATTCACGCACTGAGTATGGACTCCCATGCTCGCGAGCGACTGGTATACCCGCTAAATACCTCCTCTGTCAACCTGAGAACCTAGCCTGAAACTGTTTTGACACATTACTTTGGTCTAGGTCTCGCTTTGCTGCGCACTTTCAAGCTGGGTGATACCTCCTCAAGCGGGAGGGGAGGAAGGAGTTCGATCTGTTAGATAAGCGATCCACCAGCCTCGACGTCCCCGCCTGCTTTGATCCTTCTTATCTTCTACGACTTCCTCTTCTTCTTAGTACTACAGCCCCTCTCGGGCCTTCGCTTCCTGCAAATAGCGCCTCTTACTCTTCTAGGACTACCCGAACATAACGTGCAACATGGTTCCATTTGTCAACCAAACCAAGCATCACCGCGACCGTACTATCCGGGGTGAGCTCTCTTGTTTCCTTGTAGAGGTCCCGTAGCTGCCTGTCCCATTTTTTGCATGCAAAACATGTATGGCAGGTATCGTCTTCCTCTCCTGGACAAAATCGACAGTCAGAGGGCCGTGACTTACCAATCTTGTACAGGTAAGACTGAAAACACAAATAATAACGACGACGCAACCAGCGGTTGCAACCACGACGTTAACAGTACATCGAGAGCTGTACTACCGATGACAAAAACGACGAATAATAAAACGACAGTGAAGACGGAGGAAATACGGAGATTAGCAGACAGTCTGGTCCAGACTGAGATTCCTGCGGCGTCCGGGCGAAGCAAAAAAATGATGCGAACGCCAGAGCGTCCTATTAAGGAAAAGCGGGAAACTCGGCAGGACGCTTCAGGTGTTCAACATCGAGAATTCGATGTTCACTGCTGCGATCGTAAATCCCGACATAATAAAGAATCACCCTGAAGCCAACGAGGAGATTATGGTAGAAAAAGAAAAGAGTGACTAGACAAATAAAACGACGTTGTGTGATTGCATAGCCAACGTCAAAAATGTGGCGGAAGTACTGTATTCGGAAAGGGAAAGCGATAACCTCTTCCAAGGACGGTCGCAAAGTACAATTGCCGCCCAGCGACACGAAGAAGAAAAGCTATTCCGAAAAGTGGGATATTTTATGAAAAGAATACTATCTGCATGCGACTCCCCGAAAATCAGCAAGGCAGTAAAGATTGGGCTCCTTGAACTAGAGGCTAAAGAAGCACTGCGGGCGAAATCTAAAGGCCACATGCAGATAGCTTCACCAGTAAAAATCAATAAAAGAATGGCGTCTAGCCCAATCGAGGGAGATCGGGATAAAAGAAGGAAGGAAGACGCACTTTATGGGCGTGAAGCACCATATCACGGATTCAAGACAGGGCTTACAAAAGGAGCAAAGAAAACCGCAATGAAACTCCATCAAAAAGTGCCAGAAATTAAAGTTCACACGGACGCCCAACAAGAAAAAGGACCTGATGCAAAACAGGAGAGAAAGAAGCTCCGACAAAGACCCCGGCAGCAGGCACTGCTCGTAAAATCCCAAGATGGTCGATCCTGCGCGGACATCAGGGGAAATATAAGGCCCGAAGACACTTACACTGCTATTAAAGCAGTACGACCAACGCGGTCGGGCCACATACTGGTCGAATTTGGAGCAGAGGCTGAGAATAGGGAAGCATTCTGCGACGCAGTAAAGAAAGTCCTCGGCGTAACTATAGCCTCGCTCGAGCCGATGGCAACGATCGAAATAAGAGACATTGACTGCGTCACGGATTCGGCCGAGGTGGAGGAGGCCATCAAAAGGGAATTTCCTAACGTGGGCGGAATCAAGGCCTGGCTGACATCAGAAAACCATTCGGGACAACGCATGACCATAGTTGACTTGACCGAAAAGGACGCCGAACAATTCCTGAACAAGGCAAAGTAAGAATAGGGTGGGTTGTCTGTAGGATACGGCGAAGAACAACGCTTCTTCAATGTTTCAAATGCCTTGGCTATGGTCACACCGCACAAGTATACAAAGGACCCGATAGGAGTTCCCTATGTTACAAATGCGTTGAAATGGGACATAAAAGAATAGAGTGTACGAAGGAGGCACACTGTATTCTCTGCAAGGATGCTGAAACAAGACTGGATTTTGGACACTTCTTGGGATCAGGAAAATGCCGGGTTTTCCAGGAAGCCTTAGCCAAGGCAAAATCAGAACTTTGATGACCCGCATCCTGCAGCTAAACCTACACCACAGTCTAACCGGCCAAAATCTGCTTCAGCAGTTTGCGAGGGACATGAAAGCCGACTTTTTGCTGCTGAGTGAGCAACACCTTGATAAAAGTCCTGCGCTATGGTATTCTGACGAAACTGGTACTGCTGCCATCTGGATTCGGAACAGTGATTTCCTAGCGGAGAGTTGTGGACGGGGGAATGGTTTCGTGTGGGTTCGGTGCTCAGGGACCACCTTCTTTAGTGTGTACCTAACGCCTAACGAATCGATATCATCTTTCCAAGCCACGCTTGATGCTCTGGAGGGCACTGTCTCGAAAGCAGAGGGCAAAGTGGTCGTTGGGGGCGGCTTCAACGCTAAATCAATCGACGGATCCGCGGGGAAAACGAATTCTGGAAATGTTGGCCAGGACTGCGCTTGTTGTACTAAACTCCAGAAATACGCCGACTTTCCACCGTATTGGCTGTGAGGGAACCGTACCGGACGTGACATTCGCCTCGGAGTCCTTAGTACGGAGGATACAAACCTGGAAAGTATTAGACGACTACTCAGCCAGTGATCAACAGTGCATTCTGCTTGAGATAAGTGATGTTGTCTCCCGACGTCCGTGCTCTCGGCTTTCTACAACTGGATGGAACACCGGCAGGATGGACGTCGAGAGGTTTGTCGAGGTGCTCACAGCAGGTGCACCGCTGCAGGGAGCTTCGGAGGGGACGGAAGAACTGGCAGCTCAAGACGTGGTGAACTCTACTATGAGCATTATTACGACTGCTTGCTGCGCTTCTATGCCCCGTTGAAGACTCCGGAGCGGCAAACCCCAGTGTACTGGTGTTCAACTGAAATCGCTGAAAAGCGAAGGGAGTGTCACAAGCTTCGACGGGAGGCTCGCCGGGCACGGAACCGGAACGAGGCATGTAACTGGGTGGTAGCATATAAGTCGGCCAAGAAATGCCTTCGCGAATTGATCAATAACAGCAAGGCTCACTGCTGGCAGACCTAGTGGATCCGTGGGGCTACGAGCTAGTTATGCGGAAGCTTGGTGGCCTGCTGAAGCCTGTATACATGACTCGCAAAAGATGGACGCGATAGTGCGGGGACTCTTCCCGCCCATCCCGTCCGTGTTGACGCTGTCCATGGTGAAACAGCAGTCGAGTGTTCGCTCTTCACACAGGTGGAATTGGAAGAGGCAGTCCTCTCATTGAAAGCGAGGAAGGCTCCAGGTCCAGATGGTGTTCCGGCTGAGGTGTTTCGGCTCGTCTATCACCATTGTCCTCACTTGCTGCTCAGCACATTCAACGCTTGCCTACGAGACGGGGTTTTCCCGGTACGATGGAAGATGACGAGGCTCTTGCTAAGCAGCAAGCGGAAGGGAAATCTCGAATCGCCGTCTGTATACCGCCCGTTATGCGTGCCAGGCATTGCTAAGAAAGTTCTAGAGAAACTCATCAAGGGAGGACTCACTGACGCAATTCGTGCGGCTGGGATCTATCTCCTCGGCAGTACGGCTTTAGAGCAGGACGTTCTACCATTGATGCGATTGCAGAGGTGGTGAACGCGGTCCCAAAGGCAGAGGCATATAGTCGCACCAAACGGTGGATCGTCCTATTGGTTACACTCGCAGTCAGGAACGCCTTCAACTCCGCTAGATGGGTGGATATTCTGGGTACGCTGGAAAACTCTTTTCAAGTTCCCGAATATCTAATGCGGCTTTTGAGGAACTACCTAAAGGACCGAAGCCTGATCTACGACACGACACAGGGCCAACGAAGGATAGAAATTACATCGACGTTGCCCGGGGATCTATCCTTGGTCCAGACCTGTGGAACGTGTCTTACGACGGGCTACTGAGACTAGAGATGCCAGATGAGTCGCGCTTGGTCGGCTATGCGGATGATGTTGCGGCTCTGGTCGCTGGACACACCGTTAAACAGACGCAACTTAGGCTAGGTATGCTAATGCACCGAGTGAGAGGCTGGATGACTGCTCGCGGGCTCAGTTTAGCACTGGAGAAAACCGAAGTGGTCATCTTGACAAAAAAGAGAATCCCTAGAGTAATGATCATTACTGGAGATATACGAATCGAATCGAAGCCATCGGTGAAGTACCTGGGGCTACTGATCGACTCGAAGATGAGTTTCTCTGAGCAAATCAGGGCAACGGCTGAAAAGGCTGCTTCGGGAATATCGGCTCTGAGTTGACTTATGGCCAACGTAGGGGGACTCAGCCCGTCAAGAGGACGCCTCCTGATGAGTGCTGTACGGTCAGTGCTACTGTACGGAGCAGAAATGTGGGGCGACGCTCTCAGTAAGGAGATATACCGAAAACGTTTGGCACAGGTACAGAGAAGAAGAGCACTGAGAATTGCATCTTCGTATCCGACAGTCTCTGACCCGGCGGTGAGAGTTATTGCAAGCGTGATACCCGTCACCCTCCTTGCTAGAGAGCGCCGCGCTATTTACCTGCACCCAAACGAGGGTGCGAGGGAGATGGTTGGTTGGGTATACCGAAAACGTTTGGCACAGGTGCAGAGAAGAGTAGCACTGAGAAATGCATCTTCGTATCCGGCAGTCTCTGATCCGGCGGTGAGAGTTATTGCAGGAGTGATACCTGTCGCCCTCCTTGCTAGGGAGCGCCGCGCTATTTGCCTGCTCCGAAACGAGGATTTGAGGGGGATGGTTGTCTGCGAGGAGAGATAGCGTTCGCTCAACGATTGGCAGCAGTCATGGGTGAATTGCACGAAGGGAAGGTGGACTGCACGCCTCATCCCGGATGTGAGACCTTGGCTAAATCGAAGGCATGGTGAGACTGACTTCTATCTGACCCAGCTTTTGAGGGGGCATGGATGTTTTCAGTCTTACCTGCACAAGATTGGTAAGTCAATGTCCCCTGATTGTCGGTTCTGCCCAGGAGAGGAGGACAATGCTTGCCACACATTTTTTGCGTATACAAAATGGGTCAGGCTGCAAAGGGAACTCTACAGGAAGACGGGGGAGCTCTTCCAGGATAATATAGTCGTGGTGATGCTCGAATCGGTTGACAAATGGAACCAGGTGGCACATTATGCTCGGGCAGTCCAAAAATATAAAAGGGACTCAAAGCAGTGGGGGGCGCTGGGGCTCAAACGGTTCCAGGCTGGGTTCTCAGGTTGACAGGGGAGGTGTTTAGTGGGTAGTCCAGTCGTCCCACACTCTGTGCATAAATGGCATTCATCTCCCTACCACAAAAAAAGACCTGCTCTAGAAATCCCTAATCAAGACCTTTCATTTGATAGTCATCGGGGCCAACTATTATATTAGTATAAAAAATGTTGTTTAGATTCCTCCTTCTATGAAGAGACCCAATCAAGAACTGTTAAATTGAAAAAAAAAATCAGAATGCATCTTGTGATTTCAACCTGGTAAAACTAATCCATTTTTCGAAAAAAATTCACATAAAATTCAGTCTTAAATCCAGTTAAAATTCAAAACTATTTTCTTTTCGGATTCTGGAAGTACTGAGAGAATAAGAGGGACAAACAATTACGTACTCACTGGATTCTTTGCCAAAGCGTTTTCATTTTGTTTATTATTTACACTTGTTTGCTTTATTATCACTTATGTTCTTGTTAGGGTTTTGTCAAATAATTATACGAAAAACTACTAAAATCGCGCCTGTCTGTCCGTTTGTCTGTCCGTCCGTCCGTCTGCCACAGCTTTTTTTCTCGCAAACCGTATAAGCTACAAACATAAAATTTTTTATATAGGTGTAAAGTCATGCCCTCTTCAAAGTTTCTGTACAAAAAAATTTTGATGCTTAAGGGGGATCTCCCCATATAGGGGAGTGGCCCCTGAACAAAAAAATTTAATCAAAGGTAGCCGATATGGGTATCAAATGAAAGGTCTCAATGATAACTTTTCAAAACATGGCTTGACCTGGTATTTTTTGCTTCGGGGAGCGTACAGGAAGGGAAAATACACGAAAAATTTGTGTGTCCTCCCCTTTCAGTTGGACACCTGTGATCAGAAAAATCTGAAAAAAATTATGGAGATAGGTCTTTATAAATACAACGACAACAAATACCTTAGAACCCAAAATTCTTTCATCTTTGTTAATAATAGTATGCGAATCGAATTTCACATTTCCCCCAATAAAATCATATGGATACCCTTAAATTCAATGAAAACCGATATTTAAGTAGTTTTACATAAGGTCCTAGTACTCTGCAAGTTTGATGAAAATCCGGTCATATTCATGGAAGTTATAGCCATTTAAAATTCCTCTAAACACAACAACAATAACACACGATTTTGGTATTTTATGAACTTTCCACTGACTCAGACACCGCAGTTTTGATTTGATCTTCTTGAAATTTTCAAATAAGATCAATAATATAAATTTTTTGGGGAATTCGTGATTTGAGTGATTTTTGTTAGTTTGCAACAACGTGACGACCGTTGAAAGTGCAGAAGCAATGGATTTTCTTGTAAACGTAAACATCTCTTTGACATGTTTCTTGACTTTGTTTGTTGCTGGTGACTGCATTTCGCACGTTGGGTACAAAACCCTTCTGACATACCGTAGGTTTGTTTACCCAACTTGTTTTCATTTGCTTTAGGGCCATTGCTTATAGTTAGAGCATCTCATTATCTTGATCAAATGTCAAAGGAAGGTGATATGGTCAGTACCACGCTTTATCAATGTATCAGTCCACCCAGCTGCGATACGTTCTAATGTTAAACCAGTACGTATCATAACTGAACGGGCTTATAGTCCACCCAAAGATTCACTCGAAAAAAATCTCATTGTCACCAACGAGACTCGAACCAGGGACCTTCGGCATATGGGGTGAGTGCTCTAACCACTACATCGCAGGGACTAGCACTTATGTTCTGCTTCACTCCAGTTGATCTGCAGCCTTTGCTAGGGTGGTAGAGAAATTGTGTTATTTTTTGAGGTGGGAATGGCTGTTCGTGCCTCTGAATGAGAGGCACCCATTACCCACTTTACAGCTACGCTGTCCATATGAGAACCTAGCCTGCAACTGTTTGACACATTAGTTTAGGCTAGGCCCCGTCTTTCTACGTCTAGAGGTGCCTTTAAGTTACAGGAATCCATTTTCTATCCGTAAGGAAGGGACAGGAAGGGATGCCTAGGGAAGAAACCCATCTGTTCTCGACACTCCAACTGCTTCTGTACGAGTATATCTATTTTAGCAACCAAAGCTGTCCGTGTATGTGTCACACGGTTCGATTTGTTAACTGACCCAAGCATCTTTCCGATAAACGTTTCTAGGAAAAGCTCTTCGATTCCGCTGAAGTGCTCACTGGGCTACCTGCCCCATATTTTGCAGGTGCCCTCCAACGCTCCTCCGCATGACACGCAGTTGGGCGACGGTGACGTCACAATTTTGCGCACGTAACACTGAACACATTCATGTTCGCTAAAAAGCTAGTTCAAGTAGAAGTCAGTCTCAGCGTGCCTTTAATTGAGCTACGGCGTCAGGTCAGGAATCAGGCGCTCAATCCGTCTGCCCTTTGTTTCGCTCTCCTAGTACTCTTGCCAATCCCTGGAAGATCGTTGTCTCTCTTCCTAAGCGATCCTCTCTCAGCCGGCTTGACTTCGGTGCAGGTCGATATTTCTACGATTTCTAGCAAGTAGTGTAATGGGAATCAATCCCGGCAAGCACCAACAATCAGAAACTGTTTCGATATGCGCCTACAATCCGAATCATCTTTAAGCTCTGCACCTATGCCAACTGCTTTTGGTGCAAATCCTTGGTGAGTGCATCGTCCCAGAGTTCTTATGAGTAGAGTAGAACCAACTGTATTGAAAATAAATGCTAAATTCTTAAAATACTCGCAGAGCACTGAAGACCCTTAGTGTTTTAGTCATCTGTATCCTAGCTTCTAACTTTTGATTGTTGGTTTTGTCTTGCCGTACCCATGGGGATTATTAAGCTCTTTTTGTCCCGGCTACTCAGTCCATATAATCGAGTTTGCCAATTACAAAATTACAGAAGTATCATAATGTTTCCCTCCTTTCGTTATTCTGTTGACTCATTGCCTTATACCTAATAAACCGAGCTTTAAATTTTGTTTAGCCCTAAGAATCTCTTCTAAAGATTTTCGTTATGTTAGATAGACATAAATCGAGTACTTTGCGAAAATATGACTATGAGGAAGAAATTATATTATCAAAATAAATTTGGGTAGCTTCTCACAGATCCTTTACTCATTAGTTTCAGTCTGATTCATATCAACCACCCAGACCTCAGAAATATCGTTTTTATTCTGTTAGAAGAATCTTAAACTTTATTCTAACCGAGTATTTTTGATCCAGATACTACGTACCGACTTCGTTAGATGTTGACCAATTTTTATGATGTTGTCTATTTAGTTTTGATAGTAATTTATGAAACATTTGTTGCTACAAAGATGAAGCAAGTTAGTTATCCAATAAGACCGGTGTCGCACTCAGGCTGTGATTAGGATGGACACTTTTATATTGTTGCGCATTCTGGGTATCCTTCTTATTATCTTTTCCACAAATGTGAACGACGGTTATTTTGATTGAAATAAGGTTATTTATCTCCTTTCGATCAATAACTCCACACTAAAAAAATTTCACTTAGTTTCTTTTCAACTCGATTCGAGTATCAATTTAACGCTTGCATAACACCTTTGGCAGTCAATCTATTTAGACCTCTCTTATACAAAAGCTTCAGATTTTTTCGGCCCCATTTATATACTGGGTTTTCCAGTAAGAGGTGTTATCTTGATTTTCTAAGAAAAATGCCATTTTTTAATATAAATGATCGGATGTTTATTTCATTATAAAGAGGAAGGTACGCCGCTAGTAGTGGAAAATAAAATCAGGCAAATGACCACCACGATCACGCTTACAGGACCATATCCTTTTCATGAAATTTTCCATAACCAAATCACACAGTGGCTGCCCTATGTCCTCGAAAGCCTCACGAACTACATCTTTGAGCTCTTGAATCAACGCTGGGCTGTTGGCGTAGAACTTCTCTTTCACGTGGCCCCAAAGGAAGAAGTCGCAAGGTGTTAAATCACAAGATCTCGGTGGCCAATTGTGACCACCTCTTCGAGAGATAACACGGTCCGGAAACTTTTCCCGTAAAAGATCAATGGTTTCGTTGCTTGTGTGGCACGTAGTGCCGTCTTGTTGAAAGTAAGCGTTGTCCAGATCAATACCACCCAATTCCGGCCATAAAAAATCATTAATCATCTCTCGGTAGCGCAATCCATTCACCGTAACTATTGCTCCAGCCTCATTTTCGAAAAAGTAAGGTCCAATGACTCCGCTGGACCAAACAGTCACACGTTAGGATAGAGAGGCTTATCAACAATAACTTTTGGGTTTCCCGAGCCGCAGATGCGACAATTTTGCTTGTTGACGAAGCCACCGAGATGGGAATGGGCCTTATCACTCAAGATGATTTTTCGATGGAATTCCGGATAATTTTCATGCATTTCAAGGACCCAATCAGCAAAGACACGCCATTGTTGATGATCGACCGGCTTGAGTTCTTGTGTTAACTGTACTTTGTAAGCCTTAAGACCCGAATCTTTATGCAAAATACGATGTAATGACGTTTGTGGAATGCCTAATGGACAAACCTATGTTTTCTTCAACACTTTCGGCTACAGTAGCAATATTCTCGGCAGCCACTGTGTGATTTGGTGACGTGCACGGGTTTTATTCTTCACATCACTAAGTTGTCCCAACAGCTCGAATTTTTCCACCAATTTCTGTATTGCGGTCCGACAAGGTTCTTCACGACGACCCAAAAATGTTCGGTTTTACGAACCGTCGCTGCCAAATTTTCACAATTTTTGTAGTGAATTTTAATAATTTCATTGCGTTGTTGAAGCCTGTATCGTTCCATTTTTATTAATGGCGTAGTTTCTACTTGTCAAATGTTAAAAAATGACAGCTTCAAAAGTGACGTCTACCGAAATAGTGGGCTATTCAAAATAACACCTCTTATTGGAAAACCCTTTATGAGAAACCCATGAGACTAGATTCCGCGAACACATTCTAGTGTTGCATAGAATATTTTAATGTGTATTGCTGCTGCTGCGATTGTCCTGGTTTTTATCTGAGTGAAAATGATTCAAGATTTTTCGTAATGATTGTTGGATTGTAGTTCTTTGACTTAGATAATTGTAGTGTTAAGTTGACTTTATTTGAGCCAGATCAAGCGAGTTTTGAGTACCAGTAAAATTGAACTTTTTTAAATAAGCCCTATTTCACCACATGTCTACATTACTCGGTCAACTTGGTTTTCCTCAATGCTACGTCTAGTACTAACAAATTCAAAGGAAATGATACGTAAAATATTCATAATTGAAAAGAAACATTAATCCCAGGGCATCACATATCAAATTAATTAAATGCTATAATATCCAAAGGACATCACAAATAGCCCAAGGAAAATCTCAAGCAAGTCAACCTTGACCCAAGCAATTAAATTGCTTTTAAGTTAACGTTAACCTTTCCCACACCTTCCTCTACGCAAAGATACAACTCAGCAACTTAATGACTATTTTCATTACTGAGAATTTAAGAGACCAATGTTGCAATGCAAAACACGACTAATTAGACAAATTAATGGAATCCAACTCTTTCCAAATTTACTACCAATGTTAATTGCATCGTGAAAATACTTGAAAAACGAAAGGTAAGGTCTAGCTCAAATATTTAGATGTCTCAATCTAAAGTAAAATTAAGGCTTGATTGCAGGTTGAGAATTTTTAAATGTATTTGGATCGTATTATGCCCTTAGCAGAGGAAATTTCGCTAGGAGTTCATGCATGGGGTTGATACCACGCAATTAACAATATCAAGAGAAATTTACACGTTAATGATGTCTTATTAAAGTCACAGCTTCTGCTCTTGCCAGGACATGATGAACGGTTTGAATTCCTGCCATAAAAGCTGCACATAATGCCCGAAGGGACTCTCTCTGCAGGCAGGAGAAAGGAATTTCTATTGTGACTAATTGTTAGACCAAATCACTCTTAAATGACAACTCCTCAAAGTTTGCGGCCTGGGGAGTAAAGAGTGGGATTCTGAGTGTGAGAGGACTAATTAAGTTGAACTGATTTCAAAGAGAGCGAGAGACGAGGTCATTCCATCTCCAATTAGACTGAAGGGACTTATAATTATGCTTTAATGATTGTTGGTTCAACTGGAGTTCGTAGTGTTTACTCCTTCCTTGCAGTCCCAATCTAGTCCAAAAAGGAAACGAGTCCTAGCCAACAGCTAAAGGATTGATGGAAGGTTCTTTCGTAGTTTGGCATAGTGGTGGAAAGTTATTGATGCGAAGGAAACCAATTTATTTTGAACTTTATAAAGTTTCCATATTTTCTAGAAATTCAATCAAATTAATCGGGGCACTGTAAGTTGATATTTTCCGATTCCTAAGAATTTCGTGCTGTGACCTTTCTCAGAAGTCTCAGGAGTTTTTGTCGCTTCTGCCTAGGGAAAGTTTTTTCTTCAGCTGAATAATGTAGTTTCAGCTTACTACGAATCCTTGTAAGTAGAACTGTCTAATTGCTTTTTCGATAAAACGAGGCGTGGGAAAGCTTTAAATGAAGTCTCCGTCCACCACGTGAAAAATACTTTCATATGGTAATAGCTTTATTACCGAAAAACCTATAAAACCGTTTCGACCAGAATGCGAATGAAAGAATATTTTTTATGGCTCTATAAATATGATTGGGACGGCGTATTTTTTGATTTAACATTTCATGTCGTTTCCAATGTTCTCAAAATCAAATATCTTATTCCTATTCTGTGCGGAATCTATGGCTACGTGCTCAAATTGAATTGATTTCCCCCGAAAAACGCTCGAATAAAAGCTCACACTCGAACTGAAGATAAAGATGTCCGTGGTCTTTTAGTCTTCGGTTTCTTCTTTCTGTTCACCATCCATCGAACCATGCATGATTATGTGGTATTGAATATTAAAGTATTTCACCTTTCATGCAGGTTATTTTCAGTTGTTGTTTGAATATTGTGGCGATGTAAATAATAATGGAAACAATTGTAGGCTGAGCTAGAGAAAAAGTAAATAGCAGACACGCATGCTTTGCATATGTTCGGAAAGATGGTGGTGCTTGCACGAGTATGGAGGTTTCGCCAAGGAGAAGAATGAGAAAAAATTAAATTAATATTCAATGTGCGTTTTGTTTGGTGCTTCAAGGATCAATACGTGAATATTAAATATAAATTTTCGCACTCACATGAGTTGATGTGCATGCATGATTGGCGATTGTTTTATTTATAACATCACAACAATGTCTCGCGTTGTCTATTCATGCATGCGGTTGCACTGGGAATGGGTGTCAGAAGGTTAAGTGTACTTTATGACTTGGAAGAAATTCACGAATAAGAATCAGCAATATGTGAAATATGTGTGAGATAATAAGTGGAAAATTTAATGGAGAATAATAGCTATTTAACATCAACATATTGATACTCTGTGCTTCAGTTTTACTTAATATGTTTAGTCTAACTTTCTTGGGAAAGCCACTTTGATTTTCTTTCGGAGAGCTTGGTGTCGCGAGTGGAATCATCTTAAACTGTTTCTTTACTCCAATTGACATTTTACAATAATTTCAATGCACAATGCGATAGGGCAGTAATATGTAGAATGTTGCGTATTATCCCTAATGTCGTGGGCGAACGCGAGCACACTGAAAGCACATTCGTAGTCTGTCGGTGGCAAATTTCCGGCATCGACTGTGCTCGGCCGCAATCAGGCGCCTAAGCTTGAACGCTTTTCTTTAATGCTACTCGCAAAGCCCAAAACTATCTCCAGCTGATGCGCGGCAAATTCCTATTTGTCTATGCTTGTAGGTGTTTTATGCCAACGTCGAATGCGAACTAGTCGCCATAGTTCCCTCATGGCAGTGATGTAGTCGGGATAGAAGCGTGCGTGCAAAGACATATAAACAAATGGACGAGCAACGAGAATCTGTGTACTCGTCCGTGTGAGAAGCAAATTCGCCACATAAATAAGTTATAAATAACTCACGCTCTCGAAACTATATGATTCCCTCTGCTTCTCCTTCCCCTTTTTCTCCAGACAGGTTTTTCTTTTCTCTCTTCAGAAGAATCGCTTCCCCCACTGACACCCGCGCACACCAACGAAATTTCATTTCACGTGCACACGATTGAGTACAAACAACAAACGATTCCCACGGAAAACTCGAACGTCAAAGCAAAAGAAAATCGAAAAGAGCGCGAAACACGCGGGAAAACTCATGTGTCAAAGCGGATGGAAATTTCGTAAATTTTTAATTAAAACAGTGAATTAAAGTTCCGATTACGTACGCGCGATCTTTAAAATTAAAAACTTTTTAAATGTAAACGTGTTTCGCCGTGAATAGAGTGCTAAATTAAAAGCATATCACCTCAAACCTCAACTTCACACAACTTTAGCGAAGGTTGCCAATTGCTTCGGCTCTCACGACCGGTTGCGGATCCAGTACTCTCTATATCTATGCGTGCGTGCCCTTTTGTATGTATGGACGTGCGTCGCGTTCATGGTACAGTGGAGCCCACTTAAGTGCAACACGCATAAACGCAAATTCTGTTTAGATGCACGCATTTTCTAAGCCGCTTGCTTTTTACTTAGAATTTGTTCTAAAATCTGGCTGATAACTGCAACACGTTTAAATACAAAATTCTTAAAAGCGCAACAGAAATTTCAGGAGATTTAAGGGCACGTCGTGTGTTTAGATACGGTTAAATGCAAACCCATGTTAGTTTTTTACACATGCATATATTGCAATTTGTTTACTGAATTTTTGGTTGCTTGTTTTTGAATTCTGCTTATTCTTTTTGGTGATAATTTTGCGACACATTATCATATTCAAATCTATAACTTGTTGGTGAACGGTCATATTAATGTGTTTGGTGTTTTCAAAGGTGTCTTTAAAGCAATAAGTTTGTTTGCCTAGTGAATTCTTTCAGGTTTTTTTCTCGTATATACATATATGTACATCCGTACATTATTTACAGGTGCATCAAAGAGCTATAATGGGTAAAAACTAATATTTAATTCAATTTGATTTGAATAAAATCAATTCTTTCAAAAAATTTCAGATCGTCAACAAATAAAAAAAAATAATCTGACTTTAATGCAAAAAACAGAAATTCTTCGAAGTTTGAGTGAAGGCAAATCAAGGAAGGAGCTATGCTCCATGTATGATTGTCACCCATCGACTATATCAAGAATAGTTAAAGAAAAAGAACCCTATCACCAGCTTGAAATCGAGAACGGCAACCTCCAAAGGAAGCGCCTTCGAAAGGGCACGCATGATCAAGTGGACAAAGCATTGAGCAAGTGGTTTCAACAAATGAATGCCAACAACGCAATCATTACTGGCCCGATGTTAAGAGAAAATGCCATTAAATTTGCCCAAATGCTTAACGTTGATAGTTTCGAGGCCACCTCTGGATGGCTTCATAGATGGAAAGTACGTGAAAATGTTTCCTTTCATAAAACGAGCGGTGAAGTAGCTGAAGCTGACCGTCAAGCCGGTAGTAATTGGTTGGAGAATGTTTGGCCCTTCTTAAACTCCGAATATGAAAGCAGCTGCATCTATAACGCTGATGAATCAGCTTTATACTATAAAGCACTTCCAAGAGGTGAAATGGCCTATAGAAACGACAATGCTCCTGGAATAAAAAAAGTCCAGAAGCAGAGGCTAACATTGCTTTTAATGTGTAATGCCGATGGATCTGACAAACATTTCTTTACAATCGGAAATGCAAAACAACCTCACTCCTTTAGAGGTAAGACAGTCCCATTACCTTATTATAATTCGAAGAAAGCTTGGATGAATCAAACTATTTGGAATCAAATTTTATTAGACCTGAATGAAGATTTTAAACAAAAAAATAAAAAAGTTTTGCTCATAGTGGACAACGCTAGCTGCCACAAGTTAAACGCACCACTAAGTAATATAAGAATAGTTTTTTGCCTCCGAAAACAACCAGCTTGATTCAGCCACTCGATCAAGGAATAATAAAGTGTTTTAAAACATATTACTGTACACATCTAGTACGAAAGCAGCTTTTAGCTTTAGAAAACGGACTTTCGCTACAAGATTTTTCAAAAACAATTTCTGTCTTGGAAGCGCTAAAACTCACTAAAAGATGCTGGTGGTTGGTTGCTCCCACCACAATACAAAACTGTTTTAAAAAGGCAGGGTTCATCAATCTGAATAATGGAAGCCTTTCAGAACTCGATATGGCCTTTGTCGAAGAAGTAATTGATTTACCAATATCAGAAGATGAATTCAGAGAATAACTCATGTGCGATACAGATGTTGAGTGCTATGGAGAAATGACACATGAAGAAATACTGGCAGAAGTGACGGAATGCAACACCGTAGCAGAAAGCGATAATGAAGATGATGAATCTGCCGAAATTGAAAATATGAGTACTATTCCTTCGTATGGTGACGCACTATCTGCATTTTCTGTACTCCAAAAGTATTTTCATGATTATGAAAATATTTATCTTGAGTTGATTGAGGAAGCCATTTTGAAGAAATCAACTAAAATATGCTTTAAACAAACAAAGATCACAGAATTTCTTAAATGATATAATTTTTCGTTTATATTTGTTTTGTTTGTATGATACTTTATACCGTTACTTTTTAAAATAACGGCTGAAATTTATATGCTGTTCTTTCTTTAATAAAAGAAATTGATTATTCTTAAACGAGTTTATTTTTCACACCCAGGTCGTAACGGATAAATGTAATAATTGTGTGATTATACGAAGTCCGGTTAGTTGCACAATATTGCATATATCCGAGTTCCGGTTAAATGCACAGCTCGGTTAAACGCAATAGATTTCCAAACCACAATTGATTGCATTTAAGCGGGCTCCACTGTACACTAGTCTGGTACTGGTCGATGAAAGGGACTCGCCGCTTTTTTTCAAGATTCAAGACCTTTATTTGGTGATTTTAAATTTTTACATAACAGGCCAATTGAAAAGTCCCCGGTCAAATGGGGCCGTTTTTAAACGATTCCATCCTTTAAACGATCCAATATAGCTATATAATAATCGCCGTTGATGGTCTGGCCCTTTTGGAGGTAATCAATGAATATTATACCTTGCGCATCCCAGAATACTAATGCCATAACCTTGCCAGCTGACTGTTGGGTTTTTCCTCGCTTTGGATTCGATTCATCTTGTGCAGTCCACTCAGTTGATTGTCGATTGGACTCCGGAGTGAAATGATGGAGCCATGTTTCATACATTTGTCACATATCGACGCAAAAATTCAGGTTTATTGCGCTTAAACACTGCTCAGAATCATTAACACGTTGTTGCTTTTGATCGATTGTGAGCTCGCGCGGCACCCATTTTGCACACAGCTTTCTCATGTTCAAATATTCGTGAATGATATGATGTACACGTTCTGATGATATCTTCACAATGTCTGCTATCTCGATCAACTTCACTTTACGGTCATTCAAAATTATTTATTGAACTTTTTTGATGTTTTCGTCGGTGACAGCCTCTTTTGGGCGTCCACTGCGTTCGCCGTCTTCGGTGCTCATTTCATCACGTTTAAACTTAGCATCCTGGTGCAGACCTCGGAAACTCTTCGTCAAGCCAAAATTTTGCTTCAACTGTATTTTTTCCCTTCAAAAAGCAATATTTTATCAGCACACGAAATTCTTTTTTTTCATCTTTTTCCAAATAACAAAAGTAGCTACACTCACAACGCAATATCTCACAAACTAATGGTCGGACTGCTGTCGAATTTTGACACGTATCGTTTGAAGGCTGGTGCTAACTAAAAATCATATGGATTTAATACAAGCACCGCCACCTCTGTATCACACCGGGTACTTTTCAATTGGCCTATTATATACAATTCATCAAAAGCTTAACCTAACAATATACATGCGGGTTGTGCCTTAGGTCTTTTCCCGGAAGTCAATTATAATTTACTTTAATTCGGTTACAATATTAATTTTTTGTCAAAAGAATACTTTAAAATGTTGACACCCACAACATTATCATACATTAATAGATTATAAGAAGAAGTTTGTAAAAATCGTTTGCTCCAACAACTACAGCTTTGAAAATTGATTTCTTTAAAAGTAAGTATTTCCTTAAGACTACCATAAAATTACTCATTCGCTGCGTTCATTGAGCGGTTGTTCGTCGCTCTCCTAACAACTCGCGCCTTGGCTCTCCTGATTCCCGCTTCCGCCAACTTTTCTGCATACGATTTTATTGGCTCCATTCCTGTCTCCTGGTACAACACCTCGTTGGGGTAAGACCGTCCGTCCTCCCATCTGTATAGGCCTGTGCAAGTCCGAAGGATTTTTCGCTACACTAATCCTATTTTGCCCCATTATGTTTTCAGAGCTCTTGCCTCTTGCACGACGACCGAAGCTTTTGTGGGGGTTCTTGAACACAATTAATTCACTTTTTTTTGCATTTACCTTGATTCGCCATTTCCGGGAATATGCAGCAAGAGATTCAAAATATTTTTGGAGACGCATCCTAGCAAAGCGCAAATTATGCTCAGATGACCACACTAACAAGTCGTCAGCGAAGAGGTTCACTTGAATTCCGGGCTTATATTCACCTCTTAAGCTCGGGAGGTCAGAGGTGAATATGTTGAAAAGAAATGGGCTTAAAATAGACCCCTGTGGGGCCCCCGAGTCAGTACTAAATGGGTCTGACCTAGCTCCACCAGACACCGCCAAGGCAGTTCGTCCCCTTATGAAGCTGCCTATAATTTTCACAATATGGGCCGGAAAGCCAAGATTCATCATTTTGTAGAGGAGCCCATTGATCCATATACATCGATCAGGCAAGCTACAATAAGCTTGTTGTTATATCAGCTTGGAACACTTCCATAGCATCCACCGTGGAGTGAGCTTTTTTGAAGCCAAATTGTCTTTCCGGCACAATTCTTGCCCCGGCAGAGAATTTTAGGATGCCTTCAAGTATTACCCTTTCAAAAAGCTTACCTATATTTGAAAGCAACGAAATCGGACGAGTATCGACTACGTCAGTACTGCCCGACTTCTTGGGTATTGCGAATATTTTTGCACATTTCCATTGCTGAGGGAAGTACCAAATGTTAATGCAGTTATTTAGAATGATTGCGAGGAGAACAAAGAAAACATTACGAAGCCTTTTAAGCATATAATTGGAGATTCCATCACCCCGTGCTGATTTTTTGGAATTTTGCTCCAGTGCCAAAGAAGTGGGTCTCTCAGGACTGACAAACAGACCATGGCCAGTAGTTGCGTCAGAGGGATTCAAAACAGAGAACCGAGTCAAGCACAATTGATCATTTTCCCTGTTGAAATTCGTTGTGGTGCTGTTCACTAACGAAGTAATGGAAGAGTCCTCACTTACTTTCTCCCCTTGAAGAACTTTGATAAAATGTTTTGCGATTGAGTCGGCGATTCCTTTGTCATACCTGAGCATGGATCCATCATAAGTGAGGCCTCCGGGCAGCCTGTTTCTGCTCGTTATCCTATTGATATGAGGGAACATACATGGTTTGATATTTTCCAGAGCCTATTCAAATCGCTCGTTAGCGAAATCTGTGATTCTCCTCGAGATTATTCGATTTAGAGACGTAATCTCTAGGTGAATACGTTCATACTCCCAGTTGACCATATTTAAATTGCGGTGATAAATTGTTGCGGGTAGCTTTCTAAGCCGACTACGTGAAGCTCCAAGATGTCTTCTGGTAAATCTTGATAAAAGTAATTCGTCGAGGATTTCTTAATGGAGACCTTTGAGATGACCGTATCCGGGATTGAATTTATACAAGCAACTCCCTGATCGATTTCAAGAATAGAAAGATTTTTCGATCTATTGATCGAAATTCCCTTCAATTTTCCGTCAAGGTCAACACTTACTGCTGCCCAGTCGATTCACTTGTATAGAATGAAAAATTGAGGATCTGCAACCTCAAATTTTACACTCTTTTTCACTATTAAGGTCAGCTCAACCAAAAGATAATCAGACTCGGCGTCAAGAACTCCACACTTGAAATGCCTCCAACTGTGGGAGAGATTTACTAGATTGGCAGACAAGCATTGGCATGAAGAAGTCAATAATGGACGAACTTCGGCGGAAGATAGTATCTTTCGGGCCAATCAATATGAGATCAATATTTGATTGAACCCAGTTAGAGATAGCTGTTCGATAGCCAGTGGATGCGATATTTCCCCACGAGGGATGCTTCGCATTAAAATTACCTCCTATGGCATAGAAATCGAATTTTTTGCACAGAGTAAGCACTATTTCCAGGTCGTCAATGAGTTCCCTCACCGAGTATCCATGTCGAACGTAGATTCTCACGAACGCAAAGGCGCACCTTCCCAGCATGGAGCATATTTTTTCTGCTTCAATACATTTCAGACTTGGAAGGCAGTGCCTTTGGCCTTTTAGGCTATCTTTGTGAGCCAAAGCAACTCCAAGACTTCCCTCTGGACCACCTGATGATCTTGTATTTCCCTAGATGCACTTTGTGTCTTTCTTTGAGTCTCGTTTTCGATATAAACAAGAATTCTGGTCTATGGGCGTTCAAGTATTCTTGAACGAAATACCTTTTATAGTGTGGAGCTAGTGAACATATGTTGAGGAGGGAGAGTTTAATGGAACCCATCACGACAACATACATTGAAGGTGAATTCTAAGTACGCAGCTTTTTTCTCACTAGAGCTAGTGAGTTTTTTAAAGTGGGGGATGAAATAGTCCACTTTTCGAATGAGTGTGAACAGTCACATCCAAAAAATTGTCAGTGCTCAAAACCGTATTTCGGTCATTCTGCGACTGCTGAGGTTGCTGCATTAGTTGCTATTTTTGTTGCCGGATAGGCTGCGATGCAGGCTGCTTCTTTGCACCTTGCAAAAGGCTAAAGTACGAGACCCCTTCACATACTGTATTTTTTATAGAGGCGGTGATGAAATCCCTCCTTTCCTCTTTTTCTTTTGGAGGTTCTTCCTCCTCTCTTCAACTTCTTTTGCTTTAGGACAACCTCCGAAACTCGTAGGATGCCCCCTTAGCATTGCAGTTGACGCAGAAGATCTCTTCTTTTTTCTCGTCCTTCGAGATTGGACATTCAATGGACTCATGCTGCGTGTCGCATTTAACGCATCTAACTTCGAGTCCGCAGTTAGGAGCGAAGTGGCCAAATCTTTGACAGTTGAAGCACTGGGAAGTGCATTTTTTCTGCAGACGCTCTGATTGTATCTTCTGGTACAATAGAAACTTTACGTCCATTGCTTTCTTCACGTCGAAGCACGGTTCGAATTGGACTAAGCAGTATGAAAGTGTCCTTTTTTCACTCCTTGATGTTATAGTGGAGAACCTTCTTGCTCAAAGGATATCTTCTCCGAGATGTTCCTCCAGGTCAGCCACGACATCATTCTCATCGTATCAACTGTGCACGCCTTTGAGAAGGAGAGTCAATTTTTTCTCTCTTGGAAGGGTATAGGTGTAGCAAGCCACCTTCGCACACTTCAGAATGTTAAAAAGGCTGGTGTGATCCTCAGCCGTTTTAGAGTGGAGCGAAGTTCGTGAAGAGCTGTTCACCGTCACGTTGAACTCTGGCTCCTTTTCAGAGTTTCGTGCGCAAGCCCTTTTGATGCTATCCCTGAAAGTCTTCAGGTCAAGGCTATAGCACACTATAGGAGGCACCCTCTCTTTATTGGTAGGAGCACTGCTTGGCTGCTGGGGCTTCGATTTCCCTTTATTTCCCTCTAGGCCCGGCCTTTCACTCGGCTTGGGTATGGTCCCCTAGAAACTAGCGAAATCTGTTTTCGTCACCTTCTTGAGCTGGGGAAAATCCCACTCGCTCACTTCAAGGGTCTCTGATACCTTTGATGTAGGCTCCTGCGTTGGAGACCCGATGGGGTCTCCAACGCCTACTGTAAAGATGCAGCCTTATACTATAAAGATGCAGCAAGAGAGCAACTAGCTGGATATTCCGGAATCTAAAGCAACTGTACTAAAACCCGTATGTCTACCAAAAATTACAATTGGGAAATTTGATGTAATTTTTTGAAGTGACCTCAATTTGTAGATATCTCGGCTTCTTGGTCAGCGGCAGGTATGACTTTGGCCCAAAGTAAATAGCGGCCCACACTGGTGAGGCAATAGCATTTGCCTTTTGACAGTGATGGTGATATCTACATGCACGCTTGAGTTTCGTAGATGGTGCTACGACGTTTCCGACGAGCGCATGCACGTGACGAGAATTGTTTTATTTTTAACACTCGAAATAGACTCGTGCCCGTTCGCGACAGTCTTTTTTTTCAGGAAGGTCATGCGTATAGTTGAGCGACGAGCTTTGCTGTGGTTTTTCGTTCTATATGACCAGGGCGATGGATTGATGCAAAAATTGCTCTCCTGAAAGCTGATGTGACAAAATGTCGAACTTTAAGTGTTGATGTGTAGCAAAATACTTGTCCATTCGTGCCCGCAATCTGTAGTTCCTTGGGCTAAAGGCTTGATTCGAAGTCAGTAAAGTTTTCAGCTCTTCATCATTTCATTCCTGTGCCGCTTGTAATTGATAGGCACGCACTTCGATCAACTCGATATGTAAGAAAGTGTCGCCGACGACAATATCGTTTCCTAAGATATGTTGAATGTGTCCATCGTAAACTGCCCGATGAAATCGAAATGTCGCAGCCGTTGGGGAGAGGCTTTTTTGAGATTTTGACGGAAAGCAAATTTCAAATAGTCTACGGTCAATATAGGCCGGGAAGACTCGTACATCGAGTATATGTCGGAATTGCTTAAGTGCCAAGTAAATCGTGAGAAGTTTTCGGTCGAAAGCGCCTTAGCATGTCTCCGTTGGATTGTGCCTTTTTGAGAAACGCGCTTTTTGTTTCCATTTTCTATTCATTCGTTGTTGTAAGATCAGAAGCGACGCCCATTACCGCGAGCCTTGCGCTGATTTATGGATGTACAAGCATCGTAGCTTGCGCATGGTTGTTTTCGTTTTTTCAAGCGCTCAAACGGCTGCTGGTGTCCACTGCAAAGGAGCTTTTCCTTTCGCGTTATCTCAGAGCAAGTCGGTCAAAGTGGCATGCGTGCGTGCTGTATCTGGCATGCCTATTCGGTAAAAATTAACCATACCTATGAAACGCTGCAGTTGCCGGCCTTAAATATTCCAGGATAACGCTAACCTTTTTTGGCGACGATTGAATGTACTCACTGGATACGATATCGCCCAGAAATGCGACTTTCTGAACTCCGAACTTGCATTACTGAAGGTTAATGATGACGTCGTAGCCATTACACTTTCTTGAGGTATTCTCAGTGTTACTGTTCGTCTACCCAGCCACTAGAATGTTGTCGATATAAGTATGATTAATCGAGATCTAACTCTCGCATCACCTCATTTACGAATCGCTGAAACGTTTGCGCCGCGTTACGAAGGCCAAAACTCATGTATAAAAACTCGTAGAGGCCGAACAGAGTCGTGATGGCGCATTTTTTCACCTCTTCTTCGAAGAAGTCGTGGCGTACCAGATATCGATCGGTTAACGTCCGTGCATCGAGCGCTCGATAATCTGCACAAAGCCGCCAGTTCCCATCTTTGTTCGTTGCAATGTCTAATGGTGAGGCCCAGCTTGTACACGATGGGCGAGCTGTACCTAGTTCGATCATCATCTTAAACTCGCCACGTGCGTTTATGAGTCTGTCTAGCGCGAGACATTGTCATTTGGCTGCTAACGGCATCCGTTGTCGTTTGGATGAAGTGCCCGATACTGTGACGCACTTCGGGTTATATCCGGAAATTCTGAGAGAAGCTGATTATATGGCGAGTTCTCCGAGATGACTTTCACGCTTTGTATATCTGGTTTCTGTATTTGCCCGCGAAACATGAGTTTGGTCAGCGTGTCTATGAGTAGACTGCCTTGCATGCCAACGAGTAAATCGAAAGCCTCAGAAAATCTGCCCCAATGGTCAGCTTTGGGACGTCTGTAATGACGAAGTTCCACGACATAAACCCATGTCTAGCTTTAAGGCCAAAAACCCATTTGTTGCGATAATTATACCGTTTACTGCTGCTAGTTCATAGGAGATTTTCTTGAGTGGGTTATAAATCGAAGATCGCTAGTACACGCAAACATCGGCCCCCATATCGACGAGGAAATGTTTTTAGGGTTTTGTACGTTTGTCCGTCTGTCCGTCCGTCTGTATGTCACAGCACTTTTTCTCCGAAACTATAGAGGCTACAGCCATGAAACTTTGTGGAAAGGTCGGAAGTGGTGACCTCTTCAAAATTCAAGGGTTAAAGGGGTTTAAGGGGGGTCTCCCCATATAGGGAGGTGACCCCTCAAAAAAAAATTTTCACCATTGGTAGTCGAGTAGGGTGTCATTGGAAAGGTCTTAATAAGATCTTTTCAAAACAAGTCTTAAAATTGCCTTATAAGTACCGAGGGGGGCAGGGGAAGGGGAATTTTATTCGTTGCTGGTTACTGCATTTTGTAAGTTGAGTACAAAACCCTTCTGACATGAGCATAGGTCTGTCCACCCAACTTGTTTAGTGCTGTGGTCGGTGACAAATAAGTGGCAGGACTCGCCTTATTTGCTTTCGAATGCTTGCAGGAAAATCTACACTGTTTCGTATCGAAAACGTTGTGATACCAGCAGTAATCGGCATTCACTTCCTATTTGATCATGTCGATTACCTCCTTGCGAAGACAAGGCGTCACTTGTACCGGCCACTGCAGCTTCAAAAGATGACAGATCTTCGAAATTTCATACGGCTGTTGAGCGCCACCTCTGAAGGTTGATGCTGCACTATCGGTGCGATCGGGCATCTGGTTAAGAGTTTGATTTTGCTACATGGGAAAAATTGCTTGAATATTTGCAGCTAATCTGCTTTACGATATCGTGCAGATTAAGTCGTCACTAAACAAAGCTCCGCTGAGCGAACGCGATTCGTGTAGAAACTTAGACGCTTTTTGCACTATCGTTTATTTTGAATAGTTCCAGCGTTTTATCTTCTTGCGACACCCTGAACCATTTCATTACTGTGTCTAAAGTTGTAAGTCGATGTGTTGCGTGTGGGTTCAAAATGACATCTTCGACTTCGATAATGTATCATGTAGTGAGGGCTAGCCCAGCGTAGTTTAATTTTGACATTTTTTAAGGAATCCTCACAGTTTCGAAATAACGCTCTGTGAGACCGAACCATAATGCCGATTTTGGAGGCATGAATCTCGGCAATCTGACTAAGACCGTACTTGCTGAATTGTTACCGGCGTGGTTTTCTTCATTTACCTAAAACACAATACTATGGAATAAATTTTTCATTATTGTTTCGCGATTGGCCAAATTAAATGTCACTAATTTTTCTCTGTTCACAGTATTCGCACCGCACAAGCACTATATAACTTTTGTTGATTTCAATTATACAATGCAAACTATTTCGTTAGTCTAATTAATATTCAAATTTCAACACGCAATGAACAATAGCGGACACAAAACATATAAATATATGATAGGGCAGCAACATGCCGAATGTTGCGTACGAGTACTGTCCCTAATGTTATGAGCGAGAGTGAGCACACTCGTAGTCTTTGGTGGCAAATTCCAGGCAAGTACTGTGCTCGGTCGCAATCAGACACTTAGGCTTGAATGGGTTTCTTTTATGCAACTCGCCAAGCCTAAAACTATCTCCATGCCGATGTGTGGTGAATTCCTGTTTTGTATGTACTTCTATGCATTGTGTGTCAAAGCTTCATGCAAAGTAGTCGCCACGCATGTATTGAGTTTGTACTCAAGATGAGAGCTTCTAATAAAAAAATTACTGTATCTGCTCTAGCAACCAAAAATATTTAGAATTTCTTACTGCATATTACTGGAAATGGGGAATCAAGGTGAATGCAAAGAAAAGTGAATTAATTGTGTTCAAGGACCCCCGCAAGAACTTCGGTCGTCGTGCAAGAGACATCTGAGACTCCAGGATTTATTTGAATGAGCAGATGGTGCACAGCTCTAGGCAAACGAAGTACTTGGGGGTAGTTTTTGATAAAAAAGCTACCTTTAGTGCTCACGTTGATAATATTTTGAAAAAAGTGACTTATGCGAACCATCTTCTTATACTTCTTTTCACGAAACATTCGGCAGCGTGTCAAGGTTTTGGCCTATAAGGTTTAGTGGTAACCTCAGCAGAATATTCTCCAGTGAAGATTCCCTAAGCTGCGCATAGTTCCATTGGAATGCACACGGGTACATTGTAATAGACGTGACCTGTTTTAGACAAACAGCATGATCCTTGTTAAGAAGTTTCGTTGACACTCATCCGTAATTAATGTCTGCCCAACTAACAAGGCTCGGTTAAGGCAGACATCGTTGTGCTGAGTACCCAGGAGTTTACTGAATCCTATAAATGTTTTAGTTTAATAGCCACTTTGACTGAGGCTATCGAAATATCAATCATAAAACTAAAATCACTGGCAAAATCATATAATCTTTCGGCAGATCGTCTGCTTTGCAGTTTCCATTAATATTCCTATAGCCTGGCATTCAAGTAAGCTCAACCTTCGAAAATGCTGTTTTCCGAAGATGTCCGGAAATACTACTTCCGTCGACTACAACTGATTTACCTTACCCAGACAAAATTTCTCAAAATTTCTTTGTTTAGTTTCTGCTTGCATCTGAATTTTGAACAAATTCATTCCTTAAATTTAGTTCAATTTAAATCTAACATCCCCGAAGGACACGATTTGCACATAATCCTCTTTATTTAACTTATTCCTCAAAATGACGATAAACTCTTCAATAATTTCCAGGCACTTAGCAACTTTCCAATCGACATCCTCCGAAAGTCTCATCAATTCCCACTCCAAATGAACTCTCTATTACATGTAATTACTCGCTTCATTCACAAACAGATGGTTCCTGCCTGAATATCCTTCGACAGAGTAGAAAAACATTGTTCGCCAATCATACTCCGTACTGCCGAAAAACCTTCATCCTATTCATACTGCGCACTTCTGGCCAACTTACCTCAATTTTCACATTCGGCAAAGTAAGTTCGCAATGGAAATGATGTCGAGAAAGGAATAATGAAAATTTCCCTTCATTTCCTCCACCCGTCAATGGTCGGTCGTTCGCTGGGAAATGAGAAAAGGACGAAATCGGTCGATCGGAAAAGGTACATATTTTACAGATGCAAGATAAAATGAGAATCTTTGTTCGATTCCATTCATTTGGCATGATAATTATATCGATTCCCCGGAAAAGAACATGAAGAGAGGACAAAAAGAAGGGGTGAGGAATATGAAATATGTTGGTAGCTCGAGTGGAATTTAATCCTACATTTTCTCCATTTCGAAAATATTTTCAATCCTTGAGCCACATATTGAGGCGGAGAGCTTAATTTAGAACAATCAAAGACATAAGTTGGCAAACGAACGGATATAGATGATATCTCAAGATGGAAGTTGAAGTACATAACGGTCCATTTCCCGGTAAGAACCCTTGAACACGTGAAGACCCTATTTATCTTTCCGACTCTATAAATAGAGTCGTATCTCTTTCACGTAGGGTTAGTGGTGAAATCGGAGTAGATTGTCCTGTCTGGCTACCGCCGCTACTGGGACCCACTTCATCATATTCGCATAGCGTCCGAAATGGCGAGTTAACAAGCAAGAAGAGAATTTTCTACATGAGAAAACTTGTTAAGGAGTTTGCCCAATGTTGTCATCAGTTTTATTCGTCCTTGTCCTTGTTCTCGAGATGTAATTAAGTGAAACTCAAAACTTGGTTGTTTTTGTCCGTCCGAAATTTCCTTTTACTCTTCTGAGTTGATTCATGTTAAAGTTGTGTCGTTAATGTAAGCAGATCCTTTTTCATGTATGTCTGATTTTCCACGTCAATCCAGACCGAAATAACTATAACATTGCGATATAATGACTGAGTTGTCGTCTGTTGGACAGGCCGTGGTTATGTGGGTGGACATATTCTGACAATTAAGGCTGGAACATTTAATTACGAGTTACATCCTTTTGTTTGAGATGCTATAAGAACTTGAAAGTCATAAGTTTTGTTTATATTTCAAGGATATTTTTTTCGAATAAATTTCTAATAATATTTTCTGTTCTTTATTTTCAGATTGGAAGTCTTAAGGACTATTACCTCTTCAACCACCGGCACGTGTCGAAACGTTCACTGAGCATAAGCGATACTCACCACAGCGCCTTAAATTCGGAGCCTGCTGTAAGTAACTCTACCACCCGACAACTTTCTTTGAAACACAAGATGAAAAAACTTTCTTTAACATCCTTGTTTCCCGTCATCACGAAAAATTCCACTTCCAAAAGTCTCGTTAATTTATTCTCCTCTTAGCCATAAAATCAGATTAATACAGAATATTGAAGAAGGAAATGATTTCGTAGGATGTTTGAATTTTCCATAAAAGAAAAGATGCAAAACATGTTGGAAAATTTAAATTGGAAGTTCCCTAGTAGCGGGAAAATGGGAGAAGAAACTCGAAAACTAGAATAAAGTCAGTTGAAAATTTGTTTCCGCTTGATTTTGATTATTGGTAGAAGAGAAAGAAAAGAAGGATACGAGTTTTGCTTCAAACTGTGTTTTTTGAGCGAACTGAAGTAGATTCGTTTGAATTGGAATCCTTTTTATGGCAGTGAACACTGGAAATGAAAGTAAGTCAAAGTTGGAGGGGGAAGGCCGACTTCCTCGTTTTTAGATGCGTACCTAGTTGAGAGACCATAATGAGATAATCCAACGATTTGGAAATCTGTTCGGTCATAATCTATTCTTACATACTTTCGATTGAGTTAAAATAAGTTTCTCTTCCTGTCGATTTGTTCGATGCTTTTTGGTATTTTCAGCGATTCCAGGATGGCTGAGGATATGATGCTTTTTATATTTAGCTTAGTTTAAATTTTCTTTAAGTTTGAAAAGTTCTACCGTATTCAGTTGAAATGGCAGTGCCTAGAAATAGTCTGATTGATTGATTACCGCGGCCGGCCATGTGAACCGCCAATTACCAAAAACAGTGCCGGTTTTATGCCGAATCTTGATCGATCCAGTAGTCGTTACTGAAGTCTCTGGAGTTTCAAAACTAGCCCAATACCTTTAGGAATGATCATAACTCTTCAATTTCTTCCTTAGAGCTTATAAGAATGACGGCCTAGTGCTCGTTACCTGGTTCTTGTTAGTGTCAGACAATCACAGAGGAAGTGAAAAATCGCTTCTTCTTCCTTTTTGTACTTAGAAAATTCGTTCGTGTACTCAGATGATGGATGCGTGTGATGGCTATCTTCGCCCTTGGCTGTGGCCCTGAAGAGAATTCCCCCTCAATATCATGCGTTTGATGCGGTGAGGGGCATTTTTAGTTGCAACTATCCGGGAAGCTATACTGCAATAAACAATTGGCTCTACGAGTTTCACACAGCAAACAGGCAGCAAAACGAAGCGGTAACCACATCATAATGTAGAAGCTGATTATAATAAAGTATGAGTACCTTGAGTACTTAGCAAACAAAGAGTAGAAATGTCCAGGGGTCGGACAATTAGTGTGACAGCACCAAAAACTAGCTACCAAGGGTGATTAGGACAAGAATGTTTGCTGAGGGAGCAGGACTTGATGATCAAATATGAGGGCTTTCCAGAAAGTAACAGACATTTTGGCCTGGTGCGGCAGTGGGCAGGGCTAACGCCACTTTATTGGCGACAGAGTGTTCCTTCATCCAGTACGTAACTAGCCGTGGCATCTTGCGCATCGTGCCTATTGTATTTTGTATACAGTGGAGTGTTAAAATTAGCGCTTTCATTGAAAACCCTGCCAGTTGTGAATTGTGAGCAGTGATAAGGTTTTGTTTGCGAAAAAATTAAGTAAATTAAGATACGCTATACAAAACAAGCGCCGGGGAAAGCTCACCAAGAAAGTTTTCTCTCTCCCCGACAACGCTCGTCCACATACGGCCAATCGCGCCTAAGAGCTCTTGGATGGTTTTGGATGGGTCTTTTTCAATCATCCGCCGTACTGCTCGAATTTGGCGCTGAAAGACTACCACCTGTTCCTAGCGACGAAGACGTGGCTCGCTTTGCAACGCTTTGTTACTGACGCTGAACTGCATGCCGTCGTAAATTAGTGGTTAAACTCGCAGGCAGCAGATTTCTACAGAAGAAGTACTGAAAAGCTTGTATTACATTATAATACCTTAGTTTAATTGGCGATTATGCAGTAAAATAGTTGTTTACCTCAGAAATGAATATAATTAATTTTTTTTTCACTTAGTTTTTTTTTTTTTATATCCAAACAGCACTTTTAAGAAGGAAGACATAGAGAAAACGCAGGTGCCAAAAAAAGCTGGAAGAGGAGGGACCCCCACTGAATCCCCGACTCTCAGTGAAAATGTCAACTGACCTAAGAAAACCAAGAAAAACAAACGTTGCTGCTGAAAGATCTCTTCCGCCATCCACAGAGGCTAAAGGGTAAAACTGGACCCAAACAAAAGCGATCAAATCACAATGAAGAACGTACTGATAAAAAGAAGCGTAGGGTAAACCCTGGATCTGACAGACAAGACCTACACGTAGTAGTGCTGATAGACCTGCTCCACAAAATAGGGTAAATCTAGGCGGAATAGCTAACAGAGCTACAGGCTATCCTGAAAAGGGATCTTTTTGAACATCCTTGTAACAACCAGAACATATTCCGACGCTCAATAGAGCTAGACCGAACGTGGGTTCATCTAGTTTTGAAGTGTAACAATGAACAGTCTTTAATATAGCTGAATACTGCTAACGAAAAGTGTATCACATCGTGGATAAATAACTGGTGGTCGTCTCCATGAATGATGATGACATATTCAATCTACTTACACATTTTGCAGATCATAGTACCAACAAAGCACTGATATAAGGACCTTACCTGCGGAACCAAAAATTTGATAGAGTTCAGTGCAATTCAATTTGAAGTATCTGTCCCAAACGAAAACAAGCATAGTCCACAGTGACGTTATGTTTTGAAAGAAAACTAACATAATGTTTCATCACTGCATCGTACGAGTGATCTTACAACGATAATGTGCCGCGGCAGAGGGAGTGGTGGCCTCATGGAATATGTTAAATAAGTTAAGGGCCGAGTTCATTGATATCACCCTAATTAAGGTAGAGAGACTGGTGGACCTATATCACTGGGAGGTATCCAAAAAACCTAGCGTGTCAGACTACCAATGGATTTTCTTTGAAGTAAAAAGATGAAAGAAGATCTTACTGGTCGATCGTAATCCAAAAAATTGGGTTAGAATATATTTGCTGATGCGACTATTCGAAGTATATGTTCACATCTTGCGAACTAATTACGTAGTCGAAAGAATATCAACAAGGAAGTGTAATATGTCACGAACATTTAAGCTGGCAATTTTCGTGAAGTGCGTCCAACCACGACATCAAACACAAGAGGGTAAGTTGGTGAAGTAAAGAGCTAAACGGGGGTAGAAAAAACACAAAAGTTATTGAGTCTGCCCGCTTCACTAACTGATATGTAGATAGGAGGGATTAAAAGCGAACTCTGAAACATTTCAAGATGTCTCTGATAAGAAAGGTAAAAAGTCATGCAGTCTTTTTACAATAATATCGAGAAGGCCAACACGTTATTGCGGCTTAGTAGGGCTTAGGAAACACATGGACACAATGCTTCAGTAGAGCGGTGGATGATGGACAAGCAATTGCAAAAGCCGTTCTAAACTTCCGCTGAATCAACGCTTTCTGAGCTCAACGGACGAGGAGATTGGATGGAAAAGCAACGGGAATCTCCCCAGAAAGAAACTGTAAATGAGGGAAGAATCTTATAGGCCGTCCATACTTTCGATTCATATAAATCACTCGGAACCGACAGCTTAGACCCAATTATACTCATGAAAGTGGATATTAGGATAATATAGACCCTAGGAAAAATATGCAGTCTCTTTATCAAATGTCTGGGTTCGGTTGAACTAGATAGTAGCAGGTATAGATTTTGTATCTAAGCCGGCAAAAGCCAGCTACAACAAAGACATGAATAATTGTACAGGGTGCGTACGGTATTTGAGGACAACTTGGGAGTAAAATTAATAAGCTTGTATTTTTAATAAAATTTAATCAAATTTCAGGAATTTTTTATACAACGTTAAATTAATATATGGCTACAAAGTTATTCAATAAAATCGCCATTAGCAGCAATAACCTCTTCGATCCGGGTCCGGAAAGGATTACATGCCCGAATCAAATGCTCCTTGTTCATAGTATTGTGAGGACGCTTATTGGTCTCCCGCTCAACTACGCCCCATACGTAATAATCCAAAGGATTAAGGTCTGGGGAGCTAGGTGGCTATATGTTCGGTGCTAGGTGGTCATGAAAATTTTCGGCCATCCAATCTTGTGTCGCCATCACTTTATGTGAAGGAGGAGAGTGTTGTTGAAAAATGTATGGTCTGCCTTCACTTACGTTGTCAATGCAGGGTTTCACTACCGTCTCCAAAACCCCGATGTATGCAGCAGAGTTCACTGGAAGTCCTTGAGTAAAAAAGTGTGGTGGCATAACACATCCTTCGTTGCTGACAACACTAAAACCATAACAGTGGCCGGAAATTTTGTGTGCATAACAACAGGAACCTCTGTAGGATTTGAACATAGCCATCTGTCATTTCTGCGATTGGTCTTTTGATCTTGGACAAAATTTTTTTCGTCGGAAAAAAACCATAACATTTAGGGTGTTTGATTTTGTTTAAAAGACGTTTTGATCGGAGAACTTTTTGTCCCCGTGTTCGTTCCGACATGAACTGTCCTCTGCGCATCTTGAAGGACTTATACCGAAGGTCTTCATGGACAACTCTACGAATAAGGCGCTCAGAAACATGAAGCTAACTCGCAAGGACTCTCATTGATTTTCTCTATGATTGCCTGCACTAGCTCCAACATTTTTGCAGATCGTGCTTTTTGCGTTTTGCAACCGATTCTGTATCGCCTCCTGATGCTTCCAATTCACGGCAAACCTTTTGAACGAACGCAACTAAGAAAATTAGAGATCTCTAAATCTGTATGGTTCGCACATATAGCGACGATGACAGCATGTCTCTTCATTTCTTGAGTGATGTTGTTGTTCGCCATTTCTTATCTGAAAAGGAACAAAATAAAAAAAAAATTCGCCAAGCTTCAGTCACATTTAACTATGCGTGTCCTTAAATACTATAGGCACCCTGTATATACCAATTCACCAGCTCAACATCTTTCATGTGTACATAAAAGGAACCGGAGATATATCGGAGAGAGTGAGAGAGAGGAAGGACGTAGTTAACGTGAGTTCCGGCCATGAGAAAGCCTAAGCCCACGGTCACCAATTGACAGGAATTGTGTTAAGTGAGGCAAAAACGGAGGGTAAAATAGTTACCATCGAAAGATATGAAATAGATCCCTTTTTGACTAAAAGGTTAACATTGTTTTGTGGTAGTGGTATAAAGGCCATTTACACCCTGAATGTGAGACTCCTAAGAACGGAAGGCTTTAAGACCACCCACTAAGAACCTCCTCTCCTCCTACCCAGGGACCGCTGGCCACATATTTCAGGCCAGACCTCGTTTCCTTATGCCAGGACGCACCGCCGAGTCACATTAATTGCTTCTCAAACAAGGCAGGCGACGGGTTTCGCTCCGGTTGTGACTAGCACCACCAACTAAAAGACTGTCCAATAAGTGAATACAATTTTCAGGGCTCTTTTTATCTGTACCTTTGTTTCCTATTCTAATGGTAACCGCGGAGTAAGCACTTTCCTTGGCAAGTACCTGCGTAAACTATGTCCTTCTATGTACCTTTGCTTTCCATTTTCGGTATATTTTACCACGCAAAGTGTCAGCGGCTAGCACGACAATACAAGGTCCGTTCCAAAGTAAACAAGACTGAGCTTAAATAGAAACGACAGGAGCTTTGTTCTGATAAATTCGGGTTTATTTATCCGAAAGCTGTTCGAAAGAGTGTTTCAGGCCATTGACCGGCATGTCCTTCAGGATTTCTGTACAAACCTTTTGGATGCCCTTTGCGGACGCAAACCGTTTTCCGTTCATAGCCAAATGCAATTTCCCGAATTGGTAGACGACACAGGGAGCCATATCAGGTGAATACGGTGAGTGATTGATGGTTAAAATGCGATTTCTAGTCAAAAAATCAAAAAAAAATTTATGACAACACACTCATTTATTTTAGAACACTCCTTGACTTGTACGGAACAAAACGAGCACAGACCTTTCGTAAGCCCAAACGATCGGTTAAAATGCGATAAATCGATGTTTTGGAGATATTCAACTCCGGTTCCATGAATTTCAACGATGATTTCGGCTCATTTTTGATAAATTCACGCACAATTTCGATGTAGTTTTCGGTGATCACTGGTTTTGGGCAGCCCGTATGTTCGTCATTTATGTCCTCACGACTATCTCTGAAACGTGTAAACCACTCATGCACTGTGGCACGGGATCAATCATGGCCAAAAATTTTTTTTATCGATTCAAATGTTTCGGTTAATGTTTTACCGATTTTAAAACAAAATTCGATATTAGCTCTTTGTTCGAAACTAATACCGATGACACAAACATACTGTCACCTTAGATGCAATAACTTCACTTCCACTGAACCGAATGTCACCAAACTTTCACTAGAAGTCAGGGAGGGATGAAACTTTCCAACGCACAATCTCATTCACAGGTTGCGCCACCAAAAAAAAATTTATGCCAAAAGTCTCGTTTATTTTGGACCCTACCTTGTATTATCCCCATAGCCGATTAAGCGCGATTTATCTGGCAGCTCAAGCCTCAGAAACCCATCCTACGAGGTGTTCAAGAACTTTGGACTGAGGGTGGAGCCCATAGCGACACCAAATTTATTTTCCATCCTTCGCCCCCTCTGTTTCGTATCAAAGAGTAAACTCAGGTTCTCCGACACTTGGGCCATGTTCACCATCTCTGTAATGCTGCAGTACCCGGTTCTAAAACCGTACTGCCGCTGAGATAGCATCCCAAAAAAAGAATCGCGTCAATGACTCTACCCTTCATGATTTTTTCGTCTGCATTTTCCCGGTCGTGCCTAGTATACATACATTACGATCGGTACCTAGGTGCCAACTTAGGATTTCTCTTCCCCTTACATATCCCTACGAGCCTCGCTAACTTCCAACGCTCTGCAAAGACGTCTTTATGTTGGTAACGTTGAAAATATTGAGCAGCAAGTCGGGAAAATCGTGCTGGACAAGAAGCATCATTTCATCTTGGAATCCAACTGATCCTGGCATAATCTTTGCCTTCAAGGATAAAACTGCCACATCCATCCTCGTGAAAGGCGAACGTTTCACGGCTGATTTGATGACACCAGTATGGCCGAGATGTGCTGGGCAAAGGGCCGGCACTATCTCATATATCTTTTGTGCTTTGGGTAAGCAACGCATGCGCGGAAAACCGCCTAGGTTAAAAAAAACTCCGTGCATGTCGTCTTTATGATATTGATAGCAACGGCCCTTATTACCATTGATCCGCCTGCGAAGATTTTTCCTGGCCACTCTTTTTGCTGCTAACCTGATGCATGCCTTGTCCCAATCACACTCCCGTTGAGCTTCCCGTTGGAGCTTATGACACTCTCTTTGTTGTTCACTGATATCAGTTCGCTCGTAGCTTTCTGCATCGAAGCCTCCAACGGCAGACGTAATTATCTTCACAGTTAAGTTCACAATCTTAGTCTTTGAGCATATCAGCAAACCTCTAGATGGTGCATTCGTCCAATAATCATCTGCCTGATAGTGCAAGGTCGAGACCAATCACACTCCCGTTGAGCTAGTGATGGGAGACACCATTGAGAATCTCATGTAAAATGTACTTGTGGTCACAGACTGATTAATCCAGTATTCTCCTTTTATGCACTCTAGGTACTAAGGCATTGAGAAGAAGGCCACGTCAGATATAGATTCATAGCGCCAACGGCCTAAATTTGCCATTCAACATGACGAGTCTTGTTCTGGCCGCAATTTATAGGGCGCTTTTTTTGCGGATCTATTTGAGACATGTCTCATTCAATAATTTTAGCATTGTAGTTCCTTTGAAAGATTACGTGGCCCTTTCTATTCAAGACAGCATCCATCAAAGCATTGAATTTGATTCGAAAAGAATATATCGATGTGTTAAAATTCCGAACGTTGTAAAGCCATCCCTCACCCATGGGCCTGAGCTCGTAAATGGGTAACGCTCCAAAACCAGATTCGCAGAGTACCATGCTGACGAACTCCTGTTGTGATATTCAATGAGCGCAGCTAGTTGGATTTCATATGACTAGAAACTGCTCACGTACTTTTTGCGCCTTAAATTTACCTGTTAGATACGGGTCATTCTGGTACTGCTTTGAAGTTAGTTAGAACTTTTTTGCGAACCTGTCAGTTTCTTGATTCTGAGTGATTCTTGAGATCATTTGGTGTTGAGTAAGTGATTTTATCAAGCATAATTTACTACACTCTTTTCCGTTATTCCCTATTTCTCCACGTGTGTGGAATAAGGTGGCCCTGTCGTCGAGTCCTTTGAAACCCTCTTTGTTGTGTCCATAATCAAGGCACTTGAAGTAGTGGAGAGAAGCTGCTCTTTGTTCTTCTCTGATGATGAATTGTCCTACTCTTATCTTGCCCTTACTTAGATATTGTTTGACTGGCGTCTCTATCTGGTGGAAAATGGTCACGCGTTGCCCCTAGTTTTTTCTGGAGTCAGACTGTTTTCGTTAGTATTGACTGATATCCTTGGCCTGCCTTTTGGATGGATTTGCCATTGGAGCTGTTCTCTGTGCTTTGCCGGTAGGATTTGTTCCCAGCTTTTTTTTCAACATTTAGGTAACATCGTTTGCAATATGATGTGCGGTCTTAGAGCCCTTCTAGATCAAGAAACCAGTCCTAGTCTCCTTACTTACTTTTTGAGCGTCGCACGTTGACTTTCCTATACTCCCAGCTTTTTTGATAAGCCATTCTTCATGGTGGCAAGCGATGGCAATTTGATTGTCTAGCCTCTTCTTTGAAGGAAGGCTCGGAGCTTTTGAATCTATATCTGGTGCTACAGCTACTTTAGTAGCTAAATCATGCAACGGCTCATCTTTGTTCTTCTTGCTTCGATAATTTTCCATCACAATTTTTTTCTTACTGAGGATGGCTCATTGTGTGCTCCTCTCGTCTAGAGCGTTCCAAAATGCGCGCCCTTTATTTTACTCCACCCGAACACAGCTTGTTGAAATTAATCTGAACGTTTTCATTCAATTGCCCGTTGGCCTTTGTTCTTCAATGCATTGTTTGTTAATTCAGAGAAGTCATATATTTTGGGATCCTTCTCGGAGCCGCTATCACCGTTAGTATGTGAAATCGCGGTGCTGATCGCATGGTACTCCTTGCGACAGTTGGCACTAGCCTATATAGGTACAGGTGCTCAGAGCCAGATCAGCATTAATCGGAAGTCAATTTCAACCGAAACTACACCAATAAGTCAATAGCGCGAATTTAATGCAAGGTTTTATGCACATGGAGACAGCATGGTTTAATTAGATCCATTTGCGTTCGAGTTTTATCTTGCTGGTACCGTGTTGTGCAACTAGGTCCAAAATATCATGCCCGCAAGCCCAAAACTCTCAATTCGAATTCGTTGGTCGAATCATGGTCAGGATGTCAAAGTAGGATCGTATCCGCTAGGCTAGTATACGCCTGATTCGCTTTCATTAGGTGTCCTCGTTTTTTCGCAAAGCAAGCATTTCTGCGGCTGAAACTTACAAAACATAGTGCACCCCTACTTTCTGTGTTTCTATTTTATTTTTCTAATTTATGCGTTCCACCGGGTTCACCCGAAGGTGATAGAACGTAGTGTGTAAAATTTCAATTCTATAAAGTGCTATCATATTCTGAAACTCCTTGAACTTAAAACGAGTTCTATTGTCACAGAATATTATCGCTGGTAGTTGAAACAGCAATAAATTACATTCCTCAAGTACTCGTATCACTGCTGAAGTGGTAGCATGCCAAAAGGAGGAAAATCAATGGCATTTTGCTAAGGTATTCTAAAGTGGTCAAAATAAAGACATATCCTATCGCAGAACGTGGCAGAGGACCTAATAAATCTACGCACTAGACCTCGAACGGTTCCTTTGCCTGTTTGAGTTGAGCCGTCATAGGATCGAGGGGTATTCTCCTCCATGCATTTATGAACTGGAAGGCTTTGCATCTCATCACAAAGTGACTTTTCCTGCCTTCATCTTGGACCAAAAGAAGCCCAATGCCACTCAGGGATGCATGTTCCTTTCACCCATGTGTCCTGCGGTTCGAGTATCACAACGAAATTCCTTGGACTCCGGTTTCCGAACTACGTGCTTCAAACATTTCCAGCCAGTTCATATAATCCGGCACCCTCTTTCATAACTCTACTTCCACAGTGCACCAATCAGGAAGGCGTCGGAACTCGACCCTGTTACTTGTTTCAGATCTCTTGATTCCGCCTATCATTTCAACCATACGCACAGATCTAGACAGCATATCAAAACATGATAGTATTTACCTGTCCGGCGTACTACCTCAAAATAAAATTGCTGTGGTTGTAATGACCAATGAACCAATCTACCATAGTTAGGTAATAAAAAATGTATCTTCTATTAAGCATGGTAGTTCAAGGTAATTGACTGAAGGATAACGAGAGTTGATGGTCATTAAACTAGGGAAAACTTTAGTTTCGGATTTGGACCGTCAAGAGCGCCATTTTCCATAAGTTTATGTTAGGGTCGCTACTGTTAGTCCACGCACTCATTTTCTTCAGAGGATATCCCGTAATTTTACTGTATGAACCCGATACCTATATAATCAGATCCTGGGCAAATAGTACCACCTTTATCTCCCTCCTGTGTAATCTTCTTCTGCTTAGTAGTACTACAGCCCCTTTCAGGCCTTCGCTTCCTATTAGAAGCGCATGCAACTGTCTCGGTCCACTAACCGCGTCCCGCCAATTTTCAAAATCCGAGCAGCCATGAACTATCTTCGTCAACCGAGTCAGAACAGCGTTTCCTCGATTTCCGGACTAGTCTCCGCCCTTCAGTTCTCCCACTGAATACCTTTTTGGGTATCCGTTGTCCGTCCATACGATATGTGTGTCCAGCCATTGCAGCTTCCGCAGTCTTACAATCGTTGAGACCTCCGGCTCGTTAAAAATTTCATATTATAGTTGTATCGAACTCGCCATTGGCTCCCATCTAGCTTCGCTCCGATTGTTTACCTCAGGACTCGTCTTTCGAAGGCGTTCAATATATTTGCAGATGCTTGGGTTAGGGTCCATGTTTCACACCCATAGCATAGCATAGGTCTTATCAAGATTTGTATACTTGGAGCTTTGTTTTCCTGTATATGCAGCTGGTCTTCAAGATCGTCAAAACTGAATAAAAAAATTTTATTTGTGAGCTGTATTCTTCGGCGTATTTCGTCTCTATAGTCATTTTTGCCGCCTAAATATACAAATTCGCCCTTATTTTTAATATCGTATCCGCCAAGTGTGGTATTTTGACCATTTGAGATATTTTTTCTCGACTGCGTCATGAGCTTTGTTATATTCTCATTGATTTGTAGCCCTACTAGTTTTGTTTCGCTGTCGAGTTCCAAGAAAAATTCTTTGGCGGTTCTTAATGAACGTGATAAAATGTTGATGTCGTCCGCATAGGCTACCACTTGGTTTGACTTGTGTAGTAACGTACCTCTTGTATTGACGGATAGCTTTCTTATGACATATTTCAGAGCCAAATTGAATAGCAATGGTGCCAGCCCATCTCCCTGCTTTAGCCCGATATTTGTGTCAAAGGCCTTGAGTTAGTTATTGATGCGAACTTGGGAGATTGTCGACGTCATTGTCATTTTTGTAAGACGGACTTATTTGGCCCTTCTGTCTAATTCTGAAAGAATACTATTTAGATTATTCATCTTAAGTAAGTTACGCTATATGTAGCTATAAGTTAAATACGACTCGACGACAGTACTATAGTTTCTACCATTGCCCTCTGTATTGAAATTAAAAAGCTGTCTTTGCATAGTCCAACAGAAAATATGCAGAATTTGTTGACAAAAACAACCATGTTGCTGGTCATTCTGATAATAAAATGAGCTTACTTCATCGAGGCTAAAGGTGTATCATATATAGCAATTCCTGTCTTCCTGCTAGAAAGAGATTCCTGTAATTTGGTGGCACCTCAATGCATAGCAAAATAAGGCCTACCCAAAAGTAACGATTCTAGGCTAGATGCTCAGCTTGAATGTGGAGATGTTTGGTGGGTAGTTCAAAAGCTGTGCACATCTAGCGATCCCTTTCTCAAAACTTTCACTCCTCTGCAAAAACATTATGCAGGACATATCCGTAAACTTGTCCTTTAGATACGCATTTTTCGATTTAGATGATGATATTCTTTCTAGAATGTTCCCCAGGCGCCTTCTTCTCTTTTAAGTCTGTAGCAACTCAGGTTGCCCATTTTCGGATTTTACACCACTTGAACGAAATTTCTTAGCAAACAACCCCTCACAATCGTAAACAGTCAAGAATTCACTAGACCGCCAAGCTGGTTGTTTCTTAGCTGATTTGATAGATTGTTTGTATAGTCTTAGGAAGTCTTTGTAAGGTTGCAAATCCCCAGGCTCGTGAGATCCTCATTCCACTATGTGAAAGCAGACTATTTGCCGTACTTAACTGATAAAGAAGGTTTATAGACATTTCCATAGCTTTTTTGAATGTTTCTATCCTCTCATCCAGTGCTTTAATTAGTCTGATGTTATATATGTTCATTTTCCTGCTCTTGAAAATTCTTTCTAGACGATTTTTTAAATGGTTTCTGAAAGACTCTGTTGCTTCTTTCACCAAATTAATGTTGAACAGTATCCAGTTGTGGTCCAAAAAAGATCGCAAACTGGAAACATTCGAATTTCCTACCCTAATACCTTCGCTGCCTTTCATAAGCGTAGCATCGAAAATTTATTCCCACGCTCTACAGTTCGCCGAACTTACAAAAATGAAGATTGGTGTTTTGACTTTATTTCTCCTAGAAATATTGTTGTCAAAAATGAAGTTATATAAACATTTTCAATATTATTTTTAATTTTTACTAACAGTGGTCCTCCTTTAAAATTCGTTAAAAAATCAACGTCATATCACTTCAGGAGGTGCCGACCGGTCGCGTGGTAATTATGCGGAAGAGACATAAGGACCCTTTTCTTATGCAACATCAAGTTTAACCATATATTATTCATCCAAAAGTGAGAAAAAACGCACAGAAAAGCATTTATGTCCACCTTAGCTTAAACGGAAACTCTAGACATACCGATTAGAGCACTCGAGTTGTAAAATTTTGAAGATTTTTGTTAAGGAGACTTTTTATTGCTCAGACTCTAACTCAGGGCTCCTGCGTCGTAGTGACTTCCTCCCTGAAAAAGACCTTGAAATTTTTCCCAGCTCTAATAACTTTCAACATTGGCCGGCAAATTTACGTCACTCCTCACACCCTCTCGTGTCTCGCTTGTAGCCTTTATCTGACGCTGACGTTTTGAATTTCAGAATAAGTAGTTTTTGGTGTTTGGCATACCTCACGTCATATCACATGCGTAGATCTACCCTCCGAAAGACTTCTCAACTTTCCTCGTTCGTAAGAAGCGTGGATATGGATGCTTGGAGTACCTCAGCCTTCGGGATTACCCAGCCATTTATATGTATACTCGGGTTGTTGATCCGGAGACCCTGGATCAGCTGTCCAGTTTATAAATTTGTGATTGGCGATCAAATACGGTCCATGGTCTGAAGTGCCTTGAGTCTTAAGCCCGTTCATGCGTCCCTAACATTAGTGATGCATTCACTGAGGAAGTCCAAAGCCATTGATTTGATGACTTGAAGCCTCCTGACTATTTCACTGGAATCGTAGCAAAAAAGAAGGTCCACCAGGTGTTTCCTGATCATCTCTGATGATCTGCCCTTACCCATTCTGCCATGGATAACCTCATCCCAGCAAAGAATTCATCGATTATGACCACCTGCAGAGGTCTCCGAAAGCTATGATGTAGATTTACTGACAGTTTCATCCTATTTAGCATAATTTTCCGAATCCTTGAAAGACCCGTATTCAATTATTCTTCCTAAATTTCTCATCTATACATACCCAATATAATCTGTAAAGCGTAAAGCTTGAATAGACTAACTGTAAAACTTCACATTGATAAATGCTTCCTTGAGTCAAATACTTCACACTTGACCCAAAACTTCCTTTCTTCCTATTTCATGACAGCCCCGACTTAATTTAACGCAACTATACGATGAACAGCAATTGGAAGCACAAAAAGTGGGCAAGGACGAGAATTTTCATTTTCAGGACGTGTAGCAATTTATAAGTTTACGCATACTATTTGAACTTAACCTTCTATGAAAATATCGACTAAGAGGTTGAAGTATCCTTAGAATATGCTTTTTGCGGGAGGAAACAACAGAGTCAAAATCCTGCCCTCAACAATTCAAGAAGTGAGAAAGGACACCAACAACTATGGCATGTACGAGTATACATAATGAGTATTGCACATTCCCCAAGTCAAACTGAAAAATGGCGCCACATTTACTCCCTGGCAGATCTTTTAATGAGACAAAGACCATGGCAATGAGAATGGAAATGGAGGAGAGAATGTAAAAGGACGAAGGTTGATCTGTGTTTGCGTGTTTGTAACGAAAATGCAATGTTTACTCAATTTGTTGGTTTTTCCTCTTACGGTTACAGCGATGGCTTTGTGCCGTTTCTAAGGGGGGGGAGAGAACCTCGCACTCTTCCTGAAATAAAAGACTGCTGAAAAGCATACTCTAGTGCCTAATGCAGAGTCTTAATTTTTTTCCTTTGCTCATTTCAAAGAAAAAACTTTATTATAAGGCTGGATGTGATACGCACAATATTTTATGTACCCTTGTTATTTGTTTTCAACGCCTACGAAAATGAAAGTTTAAAATGTTTTTAAACTTGTATTGAGTTTTGCTCAATTATACATTCAAGTTATTTATATGCCAATAAAGCCATTAATATTAAATGTAATGTCTCAATTTTGCTCTGGTTTAAGTAAAATGTCTATTGGTCTTTCGAGAAGAAATCTCTTGAGAAAAATTTTGTAATTTCAACATGGTCTAATGAAGTGTAAATGCTAGAAACTTTTTTGACAGAATTGCTAATGCAGTATATTGAAGTTTGTTGTCCTTGGTAAACTTTAAACTTTTAATATAACTTCGCTTTTACGATAATTGGTGTCTTGCTTTTTCCATGTTGTGAATGTTTTCAAGAAATTTATTAAGCATCACTAGGCACTTTTAGAATCGTGTTTCTAGGACTGTCGTTCATCTGATTTGAAAATGAATCTCGTTGTAAAACGGTCACTATCAAATTAATTTTGTTCAGTGATGAAGCGCTTTTTTGGTTAACAGCAATGCAAAGCAATACCTAGAAGCTCCTTTACATCGATTAAAATTGACTGTGTGGTGTAGTGTACACGCCAGTGACATGACCGGTCCATATTTCTTTCGGTATGCGAACGGAGCTGCCGTTACCGTTACAGTGTTGTGTTCTGAAATCTAGACTGTATAGAGCAATGATAAGACGTTTTTGCTTCCAGGTTGGAAGATTCATTTCAACGTCAGGACGCTACGTGCCATATAATCAGAAGCTTCAAAAAATGGTCCCATCAATTGGCCACCTAAACTCTCCAATTTAATGCGTCTATCCTAAATTAGTGAAAACTGGGAATAATTTTTTTTTTGTGGTATGGAGGTGAATGCCATTTATGCACAGAGTGTGGGACTCCCATGCTCGCAAAAAAGCGACTGGACTACCCACTAAACACCTCCCCTCTCAACCCGAGAGCCTAGCCTGGAACCGTTTGACACATTACTTCGGGCCAGGTCTCGTTTGTTACGCCATGAGGAGCCTTCAAGTCGGGGGATTCCGTTCCTAGCGGGAGGGGAGAGGGGAAGAGGAAGTGCCAGACAAGCGATCCCCAAGCCCCAACGCCCCCGGCTGCTGTGAGTCCCTTTTATCTTTTAGGACTGCCCGAGCAGAATGTGCCACCTGGTTCCATTTGTCAACCGATTCGAGCATCACCGCGACTATATTATCCGAGTTGGGCTCTCCCGTCTCCCTGTAGAGGTCCCTTAGCAGCCTGACCCATTTTTCGCCCGCAAAAAAATGTGTGCCAGGCATTGTCCTCCTCTCCTGGGCAATACCGACAATCAGGGAACCGTGACTTATCAATTTTGTGCATGTAAGACTGAAAACACCCATGTCCGCTCAAAAACTGGGTCTAACAGAAGTCAGTCTCACCATGCCTTCGATTTAGCCACGGTCTCACATTCGGGATGATGCGCGCAGTCCATCTTCCCTTCGTGCAATTCACCGAAGACTGCTGCCAATCGTTGAGCGAGCGCTGTCTCTCCTCGCGGACAACCGTCTCCCTCGCATCCTCGTTTCGGCGCAGGTAAATAGCGCGGCGCTCTCTAGCAAGGAAGGCGACAGGCACCACCTCTGCAATAACTCTCACCGCCGAATCAGAGACTGTCGGATCCCAAGATGCAATCCTCAGTGCCCATCTTTTTTGTACCTGTGCCAAGCGTTTCCGGTATACCTCCTTACTGAGAGCGTCGCCCCACACTTCTGCTCCGTACAGTATCACTGACTGTACAGTACTCATCAAGAGGCGTCTTTTTGATGGGCTGGGTCCCCATACGTTGGCCATAAGTCGACTCAGAGCCGATACTCCTAAAGCAGCCTTCTCAGTCGTTGCCCCGATTTGCTCAGAGAAACTCATCTTTGAGTCGATCAGTAGCCCCAGGTACTTCACCGATAGCTTTGATTCGTTTTGCATATCCCCAATACTGATCATCCTTACTCTAGGGATTCTCTTTTTTGTCAAGATGACTGCTTCGGTTTTCTCCAGTGCTAAACTGAACCCGCAAGCAATCATCTAGTCCCTAACTCGGCGCATTAGCATACCTAGCCTAAGTTGCGCCTGTTCGCCGGTGCGTCCAGCGACCAGAGCCGCAACATCATCCGCATAGCCGACCAAGCGCGACTCATCTGGCATCACAAGTCTCAGTAGCCCGTCGTAAGACACGTTCCGTAGCGGACCAAGGATAGATCCCTGGGCAACATCCGATGTAACCGCCATCTTTCATTCTGTCCTTTAGGTAGTCCCTCAAAAGCCGCATTAGATGTTCTCGAACTTGAAACGGGTTTTCTAGCGTATCCACAATATCCACCCATCTAGCGGAGTTGAAGGCGTTTCTGACGTTGAGTGTCACAAACAGGACGATCCGTCGCTTGGTGCGACTATATGCCTCTGCCTTTTAGACCGCGCGCACCACCTCTGCAATCGCATCAATGGTAGAGCATCCTGCTCGAACGCCGTACTGCCGAGGAGAAAGGTGCCCATCAGCACGAATCGCGTTAGTGAGTTTTCCCTTGATGAGTTTCTCTGGCACTTTCCCAGCCGTGTCTAGCATGCATAACGGGCGGTATGCAGACTGCGATTTGGGATTTCCCTACCCTATGCTGATCAGGACGAACCTCGCCACCTTGCATCGTATCGGGAAAACCCCGTCCCGTAGGCAAGCGTTGAATGGGCTGAGCAGCAAGTCAGGACAATGGTGATAGACAAGCCGCAGCACCTCAGCTGCAGCACCATCTGGACCTGGAGGCTTTCTCGCTTTCAACGAAAGGACTGCCTGTTTCAGTTCCGGCTGTGTGAAGAGTGGACACTCGACTGCTGTTTCACCATGGACAGCGTTAACATGGGCGGGATGGGCGGGGAAGAGTGCCCGCACTATCTATGCCATCTTTTCAACTTCATGTATATAAGGCTTCCGTAGGGTACCAAACTTCCGCATAACTTGCTTGTAGCCAAGGGCCCACGGATCCTTGTTCACATTGTCCACTAGATATTGCCAGCAGCGAGCCTTGTTGTTGTTGATTAATTTGCGAAGGCATTTCCTGGCCGACTTTTATGCTGCTGCCCGGTTGCTTGCCTCGTTCCGGCTCCGTTCCCGTTGAGCCTCACGCCGAAGCTTGTGACACTCCCTTCGCTTTTCAGCGGTTTCAGCTGACCAGCAGTACACTGGAGGCTTGCCATGTCGGGGTTTTCGACGGGACATCGAAGCTTTGCAAGCAGTCGTGATGATGCTCATAGTTGAGTTCACCACGTCTTGGGGTGCCAAATCTTCCGTCCCCTCCGAAGCTCCCTGCAGCGACTCACCTGCTGTGAGAACATCGACGAACCTCTCGACGTCCATCCTTCCGATGTTCCATCCAGTTGTAGACGGCCGAGAGCACGGACGTTGGGAGAAAACATCGCTTATCTCCAGCAGAATGCACTGATGATCACTGGCTGAGTAGTCCTTTAATACTGTCCAGTTGTGTATCCTCCGTACTAAGGACTCCGAGGCGAATGTCACGTCCGGTATGGTTCCTTCACAGCCAATACGACGGAAGGTCGGCGTATTTCCGATGTTTAGTACAACGAGCGCCATCCTGGCCGCCATTACTAGGACTCGTTTTCCCCGTGGATCTGTTTGAGGCATGCCCCATTCGATTGCTTTCGCGTTGAAGTCTCCCCGAACAAGCATGTTCCCCTCTGCGTTCGAAACAGCGCCATTCATCTCCTAAAGCTTGGCTTGGAAAGATGACAAAACCATCCCCACGTCCACAGCTCTCCGTTTGGAAATCACTATTTCGAACCCAGATGGCGGCAGTACCAGTTTCATCAGGATACCAAGATGCTGAACTTTTATCATGATGTTGCTCACTCAGCAGCAAGAAGTCAACTTTCATGTCCCTTGCAAACAGATTTTGGGCAGTTGAACTGCAATTTAGGTTTAGCTGCAGGATGCGGGTCATCGAAGTACTGATTTTGCCTTGGCTAGGGCTTCCTGGAAAACGCGGCATTTTGCTGATCCCAAGATGTCCAAAATCAGGTCTTGGATTAGCATCCATGCAAAGAATACAATGTGCCTCCTTCGTACACTCTTTTCTTTTATGTCCCATTTCATAACATTGAGAACTCCTATCGGGTCCTTTGTATACTTGTGCGGTGTGACCATAACCAAGGCATTTAAAGCGTTGAAGAGGCGTTGCTCTTCGCCGTATTCTACAGACAACCCACCCTATTCGTACTTTGCCTTTATTCAGAAAATATTCAGCGTCCTTTTCGGTCAAGTCAGCTATGGCCATGCGTTGTCTCCTATGGTTTTCTGGTGTCAGCCTCGCCTTGATTCGGTCCACGCTAGGAAACTCCCTTTTGATGGCCTCTTCCACGTCGGCCAAATCTGTGACGCAGTCAGTGTCTCTTTTTCGATCATTACCATCGGCTCGAGCGAGGCTTTAGCTGCGCTTTTGTCGAGGTCCCTCTTTACTGCGTCGCAGAATACTTCCCTATTCTCGGCCTCTGCTCCAAATTCCACAAGTATGTGGCACGACCGCGTTGATTGTACTGCTTTAATAGCATTGTTAGTGTTTTCGGGCTTTACGTTTCCCCTGTGGTCCTACAGCACCTCCGCGTAGGATCGACCATCTTGGGGTTTTACGAGCAGTGCCTGCTGTCGGGGTCTTCGTCGGGGCTCCTTTCTCTCCTGTTTTGCATCTGGTCCTTTTTCCTGTCGGGCGGCCGTGTGGACTTTAATTTCTGGCACTTTTTAAAGGAGTTTCTTTGCGGGTTTCTTCACTCCTTTTGTAAGCACTGTCTTGTACCCATGATCTGGTGCTCGATGCCCTTCAAGTGCCTCTTCCTTCCTTCTTTTATCCTGGTCTCCTTCAATTGGGTTAAACACCATTCTTTCATTGATTTTTACTGGTGGAGCTATCTGTATCTGGGCATAATGCCAGCCAGTCAGAGCCCTATGACGAGCTTAAAATGGATATTTTTGATTAGGAAACTCTAACATATATTATTCATATCGTTCGTCTGTGATCATTTTTTCACCCTTAAGTTTAGCAAGGATATAAATTGTGAGATCAATTTTTCATAATTTTAATTGATCTACTGAATTCTTCACGGACTTGTTCCAAGCCCTCAGTCTGCTAAGGCTTATAACTTGGGTGAACTTTCTTCATAAATAAGAGTCTTACAGAATTCAACTTAACCGTTTCACCTTCTGAAAATAATCCCAATATCCCAATAAACTTTAAACCTGAAATTACTTCTCGACAGAATCACTTTTAATTCCAAGACTTCTCTGACATTTCCGTGCTTAAAACAGTAATTAGCTTATTTCTGTTGGACAATACAAGGTCGTCGCAATAAATCTCTCATAAAACATAATTTTAATCCGTCCAAGTCGCTTGCAAAAGAATACTTTCCTGGAAATTACGATGAAAATCTACACGTGTCCATCAAATTCACCGTCGTAGAAAGTTCATTTTAAATAAAATATTGATATACCTTAGCTCATGGTTTGCAGCATCCCACAAAATGATTGGGATGAGATTTAATTTCATGACTTTGACACAAGCCGTGAATAATATCAACCAAATATTAATTTCCAGAGAAATGGAATGATTGTCTTTTAACCTTTGTTGGTCTTCCTCTCACGCAATTAGTTTCCATGGATTTTTCACTGGAAAATGGGAATAAGATAATAATTGCTTTTTCTCGAAACTATTTTGTAAATGAAAAGTTCTAAGATAATTAGTTTAGAAGACTTGAGAGATCCCCGAAGTCATGTGCGTCTAATATTCCTGTTTTATCTAAAGTATTAGTATCATTAAGGCCTGTCTACAAGCAGACTGTAAACCAGTCAAAAAATTTCCCTAGTAGTTTATTGATTTTTGTTCATTTGTAAGTATAATCCACATACCTAAAATAATGAGCGCTACTTTTCGATATGGCCAGCTGCCAAATATACTCAGAATAAACTTCGTGGCGAAATGGTTAGACTGCTTGCCGCTTGATCCAATATATCATGGTTCGAGTCCCATTCATGGCAACGAAATTCATTTCGAAAGATTATTAGCTGTGATGTGGTTTAACTTAAAAATTCAGTACTCATTGCAGCTGTGACAGCACACGACCAAGCGTGATATAGTCATATCACCTTCTAAAGTACCGTTTGGGACTCGGAATAAGAAATAAATCAATGCTAAGTTTCAATTTGGACTACACGTCCATGCGTTATTGTTATTATTAAATAAATTTATTGCTTGTTTATTGACCCGTACTGAATAAAGTCCCCCGAAAATTAATAAATCACCTAAAACATCCTGTCAAAACTTATCAATGTTCATTATACAATTTACTTGCCAGGATCACACAGTATACATCTACTTTCTAATTGAACACTTTCACACCCCCGAAAACCATTATTATCACTTTCTTCGGTTGCTTGTTATTGTCTCATCCTTTCATTTAGAAACCCTACAATTGTCCTTATAATAGAAGATCCTGTTGCTTCTCGACATCTTTTGTTGAAAAGGGGTTCGATAATTTTCGTTAAATATAAACTCCGGAAGGAAGACTTCCACTGTACGGAGCACTGTACATAGGATCCATATCCATGTTGTATTTCCTATCTACAAACTTGTGTGTGTCCCTTGTTATATACTTCAACAAGTTCGTTAAATGCCTGTAAAGGGTTATGCCGGTACTCAAGTCTGTTAATTTCTATCGCACAACGTGTCCAGGCGACAAGGACAACGACAGCTTCCAATGTACATGCATACAACACTTGTTGGGTTTGTGTAATTTTGTTTAGGCTCTCCTTGCTCAACTTGTTTTCTTCTTCCTACTGCCAGTCCTTAAAAAAAAACCCACTTCGACCGGATGATTGCAGCAACGGAAAAATCCTTAATGGAACTCTTTAGACGACATCACTCAACACGGGTTTAATGAAAATTAGTCCACATTTCAGTTTGAAGCTTCATTAAACCTCACATCCGCCACTTGCTCAGCTCCAAGGATTTTCAGTACGAATTGCGTTTAATTCATTGTTTACCTAATTTTCAGTTATAATATCCGTTTCCATGCTCGTCTAATACCTCTTTGGTCCTTTTTCGCTTTTACTCGTATATGAAACCCTTCTTGTGTGTATTTAGTTGAAACCTCTTTTCTTATTCAGTGTTTCTTCTTTTTCTCTTTCTTTTTTCTATATCCTCGTCCGCTGGCAAACAAATAGGTACGATGGATGCAACAGCAACATGAAAAGGTTCGCAAGAAACGTGATTACAATCCGGATGTACGATTTCCGGGACTATCATTCGCCCCAAGACCAACCGGAGCTGGATTGGGTCTTGGTGGGCTGTTGAAAGGAATCGCACCACAAACACGACTTGAATACCGGGATGCATCTCCACATACGATATTTCCGGATCCGCTATTCAAGGAACAATGGTACCTGGTGAGTAGAGTATGTGTTACATTTTCATCGTAATGTTTGGTTTTGTTATAACGGAATTTTACCGTGATTTTTTCACCGTTATTTTCATATATGTATGTGCACGGATGCGTAGTCAAGTGTCTTTGGTATAAGGTGCAAAGTTTTTAGTTGAAAGCTTAACAGTTGTGGTAATTAGAAGCGGTTTATGAATTGTTATTGTGAAGGATGTATGGTTTAGTTTTAAGGAGTGTAATGATGTATTACTTGTTTCGACTTCAAGTATGTGCCAATATCATTGGAAATGAATCCGTTAATACGATATATTGTTTTTCCAAGTGGACGATCTACGATTGATTAGATATTTTCAGTAAAAATGGGACTCGAAAAGTGCCGGGAATATAATTCACACCAGATCTTTGTAGACTTCAAGCAGGCATACAACCGTGTTGACAGAAACATCCAGTAAGAAAAACAGATTAATTTTTTTTCATATCGTTGGGCCTAGCTTTGTTGGGTGAGCGAGCCGACGCGTTTTAGCTCATTGCACTCATCTTCAGTGTCTAAAGGATGATTCAGTGTCTAAAGGATGATTCATTCTATAAATACTGACGATGACTCAAAAGTGTCAAAACGCGTCTGCTCACCCAACAAAGCAAGGCCCGACGGCTTTTCAAGAAAACAGAAAATTGGCCTGCGGATACCAAATGAACAAAACTGATGACTATAAATGACTGAATTCGGCGTTCCTACTAAACTCTTACGTATGACCAAAGTAACAATGCTAAATACCGAAACTTAGGTCAAAGTTAACGAAGATTTGAACGAAAGCTTCCGAATAAAGTCAGGCCTTAAACCAGGGGATGGACTTGTCCCAAAGTTGTTCAATTTTGCTCTAGAACATGTGGTCAGGAAAACACCAGTAGACACCATGGGCACATTAGTCTACAGGTCCAGATTAATTCTAGATCTAATGGAAGCATCCATACAACTGGAGTCAGAAGCGAAAAAGTCGGCCTACTGGTCAATGAAATTAAAACTAAATTCATGACCCAAGTAAGGAGAGACATGCCTATACGGTAAAATCTGGCCTTAGGAGACCTCAACCTAGGAAGTGAGGATAACTTCATATACCTAGGAGTCCATCTTGATAGAAAGGGCACAAAAAAGAACGAAATATGAAAAAGGATAAACGTAGCAAGCAAAGCTTACTTCTCAGTACTACCTATACTAAGATCCAGAGAAAATAATGCTCGCTTATACAAGTCACTAACAGGATCTTTGCTTCTGTATTAATGTAAAACCTGGACTCTTACAAAAGTTTCCCAAAAGGCCCTGGATGCATTCGAACCTAAAGTGATCAGAAGGATATATGACCCAGTAAAGCATGGAGGAGAGTGCAGACTTCGTTACAAAGATGAGTTGTACAATCTTTATGACGACCCACCTGTATCCGCATGTGTAATGCTATTAAAAGTACTAGGGCACAGGCTCCTCAAGCGAGCGTTGACGGTTTTTGCGCAAGGACAACGTCCAGTTAAGGAACCGAAGAAATGATGAGAATCGGTGCGAACACTAGATACCTGCTTGGGATTCCCAATTGGCGAATCAGGTCGCAGAGCTGCGATAATTTGAGGCGACTTATACTGGAGGCGAAGGCCCAAATCGGAGCTATGCTATTAATTATGGCGAATATGGGGTTTTGATACCCTAGTATAGATTCATCTGCATTGACGATTTTAAGAAAATATTAGTAACAACTTGCAGCAGTCGAATTTCGATAATCCGTCGGAGACAAATTTGATTAAAAATAGCAATGCTAAAAAGAAGCGGTTGTCAATAGGGCCAATATGGCTGTGTGTATCGTAAAGAAAAAAATTCGGTCACTCCCAAAATATGAGGGGAACAGGTAATCGAGTAGCCCCAGTTTTCGAATAAATACCGAAGTCAAAATTAATTTTGAGATATCAGCTGTGCATAGAAGCAACTACCCATCGTTTTCTTTCAAAGATAACTTTCAGTCCCACCAAATAAAATGAAAACTTTTTTGGCGATTTAAAGCTCGGCCGTGTTGTCAAAAGAAATAACTGAATAGAAATCATAAATTTACCAGTAGTGGGTTAATTTTGCTTACTCATACTCATCACAGTTTTTTAAGGACCCTGTTTTTGTTGTATCACAGCGTTTTGACTACGTTTGATAGGACGTTAGAATTATGAGCAGAAACGATAGCAAACTTTTTTGAAAAATGCGATTTTGTTTTACCAGAACCGAAAAGTTGCAAGATTACCTTATTCAAACGGTATAAGAACGAATTCTTATGGCAGCTGAAAAGCTTTCCTAATTATTTCCTAACAAATACTGCAACGTCACTGTTACAGGGAAAATGCAGTTCATCCAAACCAACGATAAAAAACACGTCGACAAACACCTGGTGACAAATCAAGACAATTACTTCATCCACAAGCATGATCATTAATCATCAAGAAGTAATCATTACACAGTGTCTCAAGCTAACCATGGTTTTATCATCATCAAAAATAAACAAGAAATACCAGCGATTTTGCGTCATCCTGGATCTAGACGATACCAGAATAGAGTCATAAACGTAAGGTGTACTATATTTAATATATAATCATATGATAAACGAAGTGAAGATGGATTCACCCTTAGTACGTAGGAGCGATATATGATACAGTGCAAAAGGATAAAGTTGGTACGGGAAGGAAAGTTGGTAAGCGTTCTCGAAAGTTATACTCGAGTAAAGTTTAAATAAATAATTCAATTTGATACCCCACAAAACTATCTGCGGTAAAAAAGTTTTAGGACTCCCCTACCTACGAAAAAAATTTGAAATAAAATTTACAAAGAATTATCACTTCTAATTTAGCTACCAAGTTAGATGTCTGCAGCTTCTGTTGTTTCGGGGACCAACTGCTGTGACATAAAGACGGACGGACGGACAGATAAAACGGATTCAATGGGGTTTTGTAAGTAATGAAAAACCCTAAAAAATTATGTAAAGGAGCCTCTCTGTCTATGAATGAAGCCGAATTAATCGGATTGGCGCCGTTTATTGAAAAGTAACTAAAAGTTGCTATTGCATCAGGAAACCTTGGAAAAATCAACCACAAGAGGACTTCCGGATCATTTAAACTTTCAACGAGTGAAAACTTGAAAAACAACCAGAGAATCCACAGAGACAGTAGCTAAGAAAAGTAGTAACAAAAAATTTAAGAAAGCCACATCAAAAGTGAATAAACCTGAGGCTAATAATTTGACGCAGAAGACCAAAGATGATGGATCTTCAAAGGCTGCAATAGATCTGGTGCCGGGAAGAAATTGGAAAATTTTTTATTTAAAGGTTACGGACAACTGACGTTTCGAAATTTGATATTCTTTGAGTAACTGCGGACGCACAAATTTTGAAAGGACATCTGTCGCCATGCGAGATTGATATCCTCCTATAATTTTAGTTGATTTCAAAATTTAAATAGAAAAAAGCAGACTTCTAATTGTTCAGGCTGAATTATGCAGCTTTATTATTAGTAAAGTATTGTTAAATGTCTAAACATTTCTGCTAGCTACTGTCCAAGCATGATCAATATCTGAAAGTTACGTCACTGCGGGGTATTCAGAGTTGCTCGAATATTGCTGGTAGTTATCGTCAGAACATTCGCCAATATACGAGAAATGGATTGAATGACTAGAGACCCTTTATAAAGCCGAGCTGAATGAATGCGGAAAAATAGTAAAACCGCTACAGCAAAACTGCTATAGAATGGAATGTGAAGTAAAGGCGATATTGATTGATTGTGAATCGATTTTAGTAAAAGACAGTTGAAATGAAAATTGATAGACAAGTGAAAAGGAAATTGTAAAATAGTGAAATCAATTACTATGCATTCTTAGTAAACAAACTCTTTTAACTTAATTTAAAAGACATTGCGTTTTCATTTTCCCGGAACATTAAAATTATCGGCCGCGAATCATAACACGTGGCAGTGCTGTCAGAAGTGGGATAAAAAAACTTTGATGTCACGTGGAAACTGGTGAGAAAAAAATAATAAAAATAAAAGCCGAAATAATAAAAATACCACGAAACTTACATTTAAAATTTAATGAATTTACCATGTCGGAGGTTAGGGAAGAAGCACAAATGCCAAAATCAAAGGAACCAGAAGATGCACCGGTGCAAATATTGATGCTGATGCAGCCAGAGCAGCGAAAACAGTCGTCTAGTTTATTTGCGAAGATAAATGAGCAATCAGCGAAGTTGAATGAGCAATCAGCGAAGCTAAATGAACAATCAGCGAAACTGGACCAACAAGCGATCGAAATCAAGCAAGATTTTCAAAATTAGTCAACCACAATAAAAGCGGAGCTCGGTAGTCTGAACAAAAAAATTAAATGCGCCGAGGAACAGGTCATCCAGGTCGAGGAAAGAATCAACAACGAGATGGAAAAAGTGAAAAGGGAATTGAAAGCAGCGAAGGCAGTAGTAACCACCTCACCAGCCCCGCTTACAACCACAGCGCAAAGCTCATCCAGAAATGTGAAAACACTAATATTCGACGGGCAAACGGTCTGGAGTAACTACGAAATCCAGTTTGAAGCCGCCGCTAGGCCAAATCACTGGAATGAGCAGAAACGAGCAACTACATTAATTCTTGCTCTAAGAGGCCAAGTTGTCGAGCTTTTGCAGATTATCCCCGTTGAATAGCACTCAAACTTGGCTGCTATAATGAATGCCCTTGACATGCGTTATTAAGACGATCATCTGGAGCAGATTTATCGGTCGCAGCTACGGCATCGGATGCAGAAGTCTGGCGAAACCTTACAGCAGCTAGCCCAAGACATTGAGCGACTGGCACTTTTGGCTTACCCAGCGTACGACCCAGAACATCGAGACGACGCAGCAACAGAAGCATTCATCAGCGCATCCAATGACCAGGAATTGCAACAAGCCGTGCGAAAAATATGACTCGTACCACTGCCCGGGCTCGCGAGGTAGTGGCAGATGAATGTAGGTTTGAGCCCGTGGAAATTGAGCGAAACCCGCAGGTAAATGGTGCGCATAGATGCTGGAATTGCGGAGAGAAGGGGCATCTACAAAGAGACTGCAAGAAGCGAAGGAAACCGAGCTGTTGTCCCGGGTGTGCAGCTAGGAGGACATCCAGACCGAGTCAGGAGCCTAGAATAGAAGCCCTTCAAACTGAGGGGTCGGGGAACATGTAAGAGCAAACTTCGTGGGGCAGAGCTGGGCTAGGAGGATCGACGTCCCTAGCACCCCCGTCACCGTGTCAAGACTACATCGTGGAGAAGCAGACTTATGCCTTCTGGAACAAGTTGACGGAGAACATTGCACCATAACAATCGACACTGGTGCAACCCGATCGATTATCCGACCAGGCATAGTGAGACAACAACTACTTCACAAGGGCAGGATTTTCTCACTATAGACAGCTACGGGAGAAACTGCACCTGTCCATGGAGAGGTCAACCTCCAGATACAGTTGGGAGACCTTGCGTTCCGACATAATTTTCTGGTCGCGATCATTATGGATGACTGCATTCTCGGAATGGATTTTCTGCGACCCATGGAATCACGTTGGATTTGGGCAAATGGGTATTAAAATGGCGGAATGTCAAAACATTAATGGAGGATCCCAGCGTTCAAATTTCCACGATGAATGTGGTAGTATGTACCGACACTGATGTACCGAAATCTTCCGAGAGCATTGTATGGGCCAAGCTTGATGGTGATTCTGGAGACCACCGATCTTATCTGATAGAGCCAACGAAGACGTCGGCATTGCGCAGCTTGGTTGTAGGACGAAGCCTTGTAAGATCTCTAAGGAACGAATACGTGCCGGTTAGAGTCCTTGACACCACAGACTCAACCACGAGCATCAAAGCGGGAGATGTCATTGGCAGTTGCCAGCCTGTTTCCACCATCACCTCTTCGGAAGCTACTCACGACCATCATTGGAAAGGGAGGCAAGACATAGCCAAAGCCCGGGAATATTGAAGAAGTCCAAATTGCCAGTGCAGCTATTCAGGCAAGCCTCTGACCTGGTCACCAAGTACAGTGACATCTTCTCAACAAGCCCGGATGACCAAGGCCGAACGAGTGTGGTAACTCACGTCATAGACACACAGGGAGCCAAGCCGATTCGCCTAGCACCGAGACGTCTTCCTATATCCAAACAAGGAGAAGTGAGCGCATTTATCTCGGACATGGAAAAACAAGGCGTTATCGAACCTTCTGTCAGTCCATGGGCCGCGCCAGTAGTTCTGGTAAAGAAAAAGGATGGTAGTACTCGTTTTTGTATCGACTATAGGCAGCTTAACGACGTCACTAAGAAAGATAGTCACTCGTTTCCACGCATCAACGACATCATGGACACTTTAGCCGACGCAAAATGGTTTTCTACACTCGATCTCAAGAGTGGCTATTGGCAGGTAGAAATCGACAGGAAGGACCGAGAGAAGACCGCATTTTCAGTTGGGACTGGATTGTGGCAATTCGTGGTGATGCCGTTTGGGCTTTGCAATGCTCCAGCCACCTTCGAACGCCTGATGGAATACTTGCTACAAGGCTTAACCTGGAAAATCTGCTTGGTGTACCTAGATGACATCATTGTTATCGAGAGAACGTTCGAAGAGCATGTGCGAAACTTAGAAAAGATTTTCTCCCGATTGTGACTGGCGAATTTGAAACTCAGCCCTGACAAAATTACCCTTTTTGCAGCTTCAGTAAAATACCTGGGACACGTTGTATCAGCAGAAGGGGTCAAAACAGACCTTCTGAAAATTGAAGCCGTGAAAAGCTGGCCAACACCAAACAACAAGCGCCAACTACGAAGTTTTCTGGGTCTGGCGACCTACCATCGAGGATTCGTCAAAGACTTTGCCAAAATAGCCAAGTATCTCCATCAGCTAACCGAAGAAAATCGTCCGTAAATCTCGAATGAGCAATGCCAGGCAGCCTTTGGGACCTTGAAGAAGAAGTTGTGTGAATCGCATAGGCGACTCATATCCAAAACCCAGAAAAATGTTTGTAGCTGACACCGACGCAAGCAACGGTGGGACTGGAGCTGTACTCTTTCAGCAGATCGATGGCGAAGAAAAAGTCCTCTTGTATTACAGTCAAGTGCTCTCAAAAAGTGAAAGGACCTACTGCGTGACCAGGAAGGAGCTATTGGCTATAAAAGAGGCAACCAAGCAGTCCTAAAGGACCTATATGGCTAGACCATACATCGCTAAGATGGCTGCTAAATTTCAAAAACTCCGAAGGACAAGTTGCGAGATACATCAAAATCATGGAAATACTGACGCCCTATCTCGTCGTCCATGTCCAGCTAACTGCAAGCATTGCGGACGCATTGAGGAAAAGGAGCCGACCGTTGATCTGCAATTGATAACGGCCGAATCCGAAGAAGGTTGATCATCGGAGGAGATTCGAAATGCCTAGTAAGCCGATGAAGATATCGGACCATTGCTCGTTTGGAAGGAGGTAACTGGGCGACCTGCGTGGAAGGACGTTTCGATGCATGGTGCCAAGCTGAAAAGTTATTGGGCAAAATGGAACTCCCTTCAGGTGGAGGGTGGCGTATTCAAGCGGAAATGGGAAACGGTGGATGGCAGCTCCTAAAGGATGCAAACTTTACTTCCCAAAAGCCAAATCCACGATTTGGTCAAGGAAATGCACGAAGAATCCTCGGGAGGCCACCTTGGTGTTAACAAGACCTTAGCGAAATTGCGGGAAAGGTTCTACTGGCTCCACGCTCGAGAAAACGTAGAGGACTGGTGTCGCAGATGCACAATTTTCGCTTCCGTCAAAGGTCCAAAGCGACGACTGAAAGGACAAATGCAAGCCTACAACGTGGGTATACCGTTTGAAAGGATTGCTGTTGACATCGCAGGACCCTTTCCTGAAACTGAATCGATACACGCTGGTTGTGGCCAATTATTTCAGCAAGAGGCCCGAAGTCTACCCCATTCCAAACCAGGATGCAACTACTGTAGCCAAACAGCTAGTGTTAAATTGGGTCAGTAGGTACGGCATACCTTGTGTACTACATTCGGATCAGGGCCAAAGTTGTGAGTCACTGGTTTTTGGCGAAATATGTGAGCTGCTGGGAATACGGAAAACGAGGACAACACCACTGCATCCCCAATCCGTTGGAATGATCGAAAGTTTCAACGGCACTCTCAATAAACACCTGGCCAAGATGGTTGACGAGAACCAAAGGGACTGGGACCGACACATCCCACTATTTTTGATGGCGTACAGATCTGCCGAATATGCATCGATGGGCCAAGCCCCAGCCAAAGTCATTTTTGGAAAGACTATTCGTCTTCCAGCAGATGTAAAGTTCAGAACAGCCCCTGAGAAACCCCAAACGATCTCGGGGTACGCAAGTGAGCTAAAGCAATGGTTGAACCAGATACATCGGAAAGTGCGAAAACACCTTGAATCGGCTACTGACCGCATAAAGACCAGGTATGATCTAAAGGCAAATTCTACTTGCTTCTAGCAAGATGACTTGGTGTGGCTATATAACCCACAGTGGCGGAAGGGTAGATCACCAAAGCTGCAGCACAATTAGATGGGACCATACCGGGTTACAAAGCGAATCAACGACGTCGTATATCGCATACAGGAACAGCGTAAGCCGAGAGCCAAAATGAAAATCGTGCATCTGGACCGTCTTCCCCCATATAACATCTACTTGACTTGACTTGACTACAAATGACGACACATCTTTTCGAGGCGAAAAGAACTGAGGTAGGGGCAGTGTGCAAATGATTCTGCGAGCTACTGTCTCAATTTTCTTCGAAACTGTTAACAACGTCATGATTAACAAACGAATTTACTCAAAAGTACAAGAATCCACCAAGCATGATCAACATCTGAAAGTGACGTCACTGCGCCACACAGAATTGCTCGGATATTCCAGGTAGTTCGCCAATGTACGTGAAATGGATTGAATGACTAGAGACCCTATATAAAGCCGAGCTGAATGAATGGGGGAGACAGTAAAACCGCGATAGTGAAACTGCGATAAGTGTTGAGCGTGAATTAAAGACGATATTGATTGATTGTGAAGTGATTTTAGGAAGACAGTTGGAATTAAAAATGTATAGACAAGAGTAAAGTAAAATTGGTGAAATAGTTAAATTAATGGTTGTGCATTTTTAGTAAATGAACTCTTATAACTTAATTTAAAAGACAGTGCGTTTTCACTTTCCCCAGAACATCAAAATGATTGGCCGCGAACCATAACACGCGACAATATCATTGAGGTAGAATGACATTAGTTCCAACGTTTTTAAGTCCGCCAAATAAAAAGCTTAAAAATCGTTGATATTACCGAGTGTTCCTATAGTTTTAAAGTCATTACAACATCCTCAAGTATTGATAATTAGCTGTCAAATCAACTTTCAAGGGTTAGATATGCTAATAAGTGGCTGATTTAATTCAAGCCCAAAAGGACTCATTCTCGACAGTTTGTCTGAATTTTGACATTCCTAGGAAGAAAATTCTAATTAAGGATATTCCCTTTAGATAATCCAAATTATAAGACCGAGTGGCCTTATAACTTTGATTGTACTATACCGGCCAGCTGGATATCTCCCGAAAATTCCTCTGTAATATTCCAAGTATAGGGTCACATGAAATTCTCTGTAATGAGTGGATACAATGCGCAAGGCTACTTAAAATGTTTGAACTTTAAAATGAAACATTTCACCGAAATCTTAAGATTTTCAGTTATATTCCACGTTGCACACCTCACTCTCCTTCTCTTTCGAGAAAATCTCCTTCACGTGCTACAGATCATACTTGTACTCTCGCTCCTTTCTTCCTACTGATTCACTTGTTCTCATTATTGATTTTATATGCAAAAATCCTTGGAAGTCGTGTAATCAAGATGCTGTACAAAGTTATCTTTTCTGCGAAAGCAACTTTTCTTCTTTCATTTTCTTCCTCTTTTTTTTTATATTGTATTTTTTCCTCTGCAAGTATAACTTCTGTCATTACATCAGTTTAGTGAAATTTTCACTAAAATCTGGCGCGCGCGAGGTTGAGGCAATATAACGATGAGAAGACAGAAATGGTAGTAAGCAGTAGAAATCACAGTAGATGATGATGACTTTGACGACGATGATGATGGCGATGACGATATGGTAGAATGGGATTGTGAAGCGAAATCATGCAGAAGGATCAGGGGAGCGGCCAGAAATTACTAAACCTCTTAAATACACTTGCAAATAAACGGATTTAGGTGGCAAGAGCTATAATAATAGTTTAAATGTGGCAAAGTCCTGAAAGGAAGACGATAAGTAATATCTTTGTCCTTTGGTGCCGCATCTAATCTCTTTTAAGGATGCGTCTTAGGGCTTTATCGTGGTCTTCGTTTTTACTCATTTCTCTCCTCTCTATCTCTCTCTGCTCCGTTGGTGGTGACGCAAAATTGAGTGATACAGAGAGGGAAGTGGATCTTTGCAAGGATGATGTACTGCGAAAGGTTTAGATTGCGTGAAGGTGGCTGAGTTTCTTACGATTATTGCGGGGAATCTTTAAAGTGATACCTAGTGGGATTTTTAACAATGGCATCACAAAGTGCATGAGCATTACCGATGAGCCAACGTACAAAAATAAAGTGTGTAGAGTGAATAATCGCTAGTGCCATGGTTTGTGGACATTAAAATGAGTATAAAACGATTGTGGCCCGTTATTTGTTAACAAGGACGAAGATGAATGGTAGCCTTGCAGGTTAAAAGATTATCAAATGCTTTAAGCTTTGGTTACTTGTATTTGATGTATGTTGCGCCTGAAAAGGTGGATTGCGAAGATTAAGTGAGAATTAGTGTTTGTTGTGTGACTGAATTGAGAGTTTTTGTGTGCACGTGTTTGGTGATTTTTAAAAGCTTTCTGTACTTCTATGTAAAATATTGTCAAGTTTGCACAATTGTATTGTTAAATTTTGGCGAATTGTCATTTATTTTAACGAAATAACGCTATTCGCTTCAGATTTCCCTAAATATCTAACGACCGATTTTGTTCTTCACTCAAACGTTCTCCTTAAAATTACTGTTCAGCTTTTATTCATTCATAATTCATCGCATTAAATTCTCACAAACTTTTTCTCATCAAAATTTTTTTCTTTTTATTTTATCTATTTCATGTCTTACTTCGTGGGCCCCAAAATTACTACGCTTGGCTGTTGTACACATGCAACCAACATGAAAACACTATAACCATTTCCTCCTCTACCAAATTTCATCACCCCCGCCACGTCTCCACCGCCACTACCGCTGACAAAATGGAAAATTGAACTGACGTCGACGATGGCGGCAAAAAAAAAATTCGGGACGAAAAACGGAATTCCATTCTTTGCTGCTGCCGCTCTCGGGAAATGAATGATGAAAATGAATGTGGCGAAACGATGTGGTACGGGTGGAAATTCAACAGAATGGTGGCGCCAAAGATGGCCTTGATATGAACATTGGACCAGCCTGGCAGAAGGGATACACAGGAAAAGGCGTCGTCGTATCTATCCTTGATGATGGCATCCAGACAAATCATCCTGATCTCGCGCAGAATTATGTGAGTATTGTGTTATAATAAAATAGTCATAACAATAATCTTATAATAACAATAAATTCTTTTCGTAACGTACGAAACGTCCTGAATACAAAAAAACCAAAAAAATAACAGAAGAGAAAATCTCAGGAAAAACTTGGATGTGTTGTTAAAAGTTAGTCGAATAAAAATGCAGAATTAATGAATCCAAAGAAAATAAGAAATTAGGTCTGTTAAAAGCGAGTTTTTATTGGAGAAGTTGAAATTCCTCTTGTAGAATGTCCTTTTTGTGACTTTTCAAGTATATGAAAATCCTGTCCCCAAAAAAAGATTCAAAACTAATCGCAGTACTTCAAACGCATTCATCGCGATTGAATAGACGAAAAGGACTAAAATATTTCAAACACTTTTTTGAGCTCATTTGTTGCATTTTTCATCCCCCAAACAATACGTCAAGATATTGTAGTTTTTGTTCACCCGTCTATCCTCTCTCCATGCTCATTTCCTTTCAATAGAAATCTAGATTTCATTCACCCCCTGTCGGTGCACTGCTGCTGCGATAATGTTGGTTAGAAAGACACTAGGATTACTGCAAGAAAACATCTAAAGTATCCCGGAAACTATTTGCTTGAATAAACTGATTCATTTTAATGTCGAAGGATTCAGTTCTCTTCCACTGGTATTTTTACTGCAGGATTTTTACTGAGAATGTTTGCATGAATGTACGATTTGTGCAATGTTCGCTTTTGTGTAAGTTTTCAGTAAGAATGCTCGGAACAATTCGCTTCGATAGCAGGTTATCCTTGCATGCTTGCTGTGCTACGCTCAGCTGGCTCTCTTCATAGAGAGAAAAGGAGTTGAAAGTGAATAGGATTTCTGGCGGGTTTTAATTTGAACTTCAAACACACATATACAAACAGAGTTGCGGAACTTGTGTAAATCTAAATGGTAATGAAATCTTGAAAAACAGCAGAATGAGATAAAAGAAAAAAATTGAACAAAAAACAAACTCACACAGATATGTAACTTGCAGATGAGAAAGGATGTGAAGAAAGGACGAAACCTTTTAGGAGAATGAATAAACGAGATGTTTTGGTGCTCCTTAATTAAAATGCAAGTTGTTGGAATGCTTTTGCATTGACTTGAGTAGGAAACTGCTGTATGCTGTTTGTTCATGAAATAGAGAGGAATAATAGCAGGATATCTGTTGTTCTTGCTAGCGAGGATCGTTTATTTGTATTCGCTGTTTTGGAACTTTCTTTAAGTTAAATCAATATTATCTTAATGTGCAAATTGTTCAAATGGTTTTGTTTGGTTACCAGATTAAGTGAGATGGTATGTCAGATCGAGATCGATCGATCTGAATAAAGCTTCAAGGATATTCTGAATCTCGAAGTAAATATCCCACCGATTGCGGCCCAAATATTCTTATACTCTTCATGTAAGAAATTGTTGGACTCCTCGAAACTAATTTCACCTTTGTATTCGACCCATCCAAAAAACCTACAACTTTCACTCGGGCTATAATAACCAGCTTGTTGGTCATAAAATAAAAAAAAAGAACTGTCCGGGTCAAAAAAAATTAGCCAATACATATCCTGGAACAATAATTTTCCTCTAATTTATGTGCTTACGTTAAATCGTTTTCCATGCAGCTGATAATAAATGGAAAATCCATTGTCTACACATCACTCATCACCTAGACCATCTATCTTGTCTAGATTAAATAGAACAGTCTCCTGTTCACGCAAGGATCCATTCCGAGTTGATTCCGCGATTGTCGTGCATCAATTTTAATCGATTCACGATCAGTTGTGCCTTGGATGGCTGCAAACCCTTTCGTGATTAACTAATCTAGTATACCGTACGTATCCGAAGTAGTAATGCAATTCAATGTTTGACACTGGAGTTGACTAATACCAATTTGTACCAGTTTCATCGTCTTTTTTCTAGCCGTTATTGAGGTTTTCAGTCACGTTTAACCCGTCACTACTGACGTACGTATGTGGTACGTCACCCAAACGGGTTTTCGTTGAAAACTTTGTTTTTTTTTTTGTGGTTGGGAGATCAATGCTTTTTACGCACTTAGTGTGAGACTCCGAAGCTCATAATACATCTGGACTACCCACTATACACCTCCCTCGTCACCCGACTACCCAGTCTGGACCCGTTTGACACATTACTTCGGGCTAGGTTTCGTTTTCTTTTGCCTAGAGATACCTTCGAGTTGAAGGAATCCCTTCACTACCTGAAAAGAGGTTAGAAAAAAAATTACTGGAAAGGAAACCTTTCCACTCTCGACGCCTCCCGACGATCCAGTATGCCTTTGTACCCGTCAGCATTACCCGAGCGTAATTTGCCACGCAGCTCCATTTATCAACTGATGTAAGCCTGTTTCCGACTACAGTCTCCGGAAAGAGCTCTCTAATTTCTCAGCGGAGATCATCGCTTAGCCTTTCCCATCTTACGCAGATGAAAAATGGGTGACAGGTATCATACACCGGAGACCGTGACTTATCGATCTTGTATACGTACGACTGGAAACATCCATGCCCTCTCAAGAGCTGAACTAGGTAGAAATCAGCCTCACCGTGCGCACTCGATTGAGCCACGGCTTCAAATCAGGGATCAGATGAGCACGTCCATATTCCCCTGGCATCGTTCACCCAGGACTGTTGCCAATCGCTAAGATAGCGATGTCTTTTTTCCCTAGCAACCGCCTCTTTGTCGCCCTAACTTCTGCGTGGATAGACGCTCCTTCGCTCCCTAACAAGGAGTTTGTTAGGCATCACACCTACAATCACTAATACCGCTGGCTCGGAGACTGTCTGGTATATGCGTGCGATTCGCAGCACCTACCTGTGCCAACCGCTTTCAGTGCTAATTCTTATATAGAGCATCGCTCCATAGTTCTGAACCGTAGAGTAGAACAGATTGTACAGCACCCGTCTTGTCTCCTTGACTTAACAGACCTCCCTATATTGGTTATCAATCGGAAAAGTATCGCTGCACGTACAGCCGCCTTTTCGGTTGTTGCTCCAATTTGTGCAGAGAAACTCATTTTTGAGTCCATTAGTACTCCTTGGCATTTCACGGCTAGTTTCGGCTTCAAAACTTTATTTCGCGCGAGAATTTGGTGGTGTCTTTTTTGGTAGTTTCTTAGTCACCAATGACGCATATGCAACGACAGAAAGCGGACATACGGTACGTGGCTAAGCCGTTATTTCGAGAACTTGACGCATGTCGTACGTAGTGTCAATGTCAGATTGACTTTTTTAATTAATTCATGTTTGTCCGTAGACAAAATGAATCACAAGCCATCTGATTCTTCTTTCGAGCTATCTACATCTAGAAAAATGCAACGACTTCAATTCAACAGAGCTGATAACGTAGCAATTATTGAGGTGTGGCTTTGTGAATCTGACGCTTTGTTTCTTCGAAGGATAAATATTTTTTAACGAAGAGATTCCGGCTTGTGCTTCGGATCATGGCTCTTCTGAAGAAGCAATTCCATTGTCACATTTTCCAGCCGAACTGATTCTGAAGCAAGGTAAACTAGCGCCCAGGTGAGTGATTATCAGATAGATATGGTTGCCGAGAGTGATCGATGGTGAGAGTATAATGGCAAAGATCATTTCATGAAGCCACTGAACCACTCGTACAAGCAGCGCAGAACATTGTGACTCCAATAGCCACTACTTATTTACCACCTTCCCAATTGTTTGATTTGCTGATAACTGACAGTATCAAAACACAAGTTATAAAAAAACGCTAACTAAAGATTGGAATTGATCAGTAAAAATATAAGAGGCAATCCGACAGGAATCCTCGTGGAAGCTAGTATTCTTTGGGGATTGCCGCCCCCACGTACTCGGGGAAATGGAGGTCGCCGTGAAGTTTCTCCTGGGATAACAAGTAAGCGACCCTGACTGAATTTAGATTACGCTTTGGGTAATGAACTGCAATTGGTGCTTTGGGCTAAAAGACATGATGGTTTGGATATAGTTGCTTTCCACAGTAGCGCCAAGGTGCCACTCGTGTGTGAACGGGTCCAATCCAACTATTAAACCGTCTCCACTCCGTCAAAACCTTGTCAATTGGTGTTGTTTCAGTTGAGACGGACTCCCGTTAAGCGCTGGTCTGGCTCTGAGCTCCTGTTCCCATAAGGGCTTTTGCCAACCCTCGCATGGCCTACTTGCTATGTAAAGATAACCATGGGACCGAAAAGGCGACTACACATACGAGCCGAGACTGCGCCGCATGCGTGTACGGGTCCAATTCAACCATCAAATTGTCTCCACTCCAGCAAAACCTTATCAGGCCTCAAAATACATTCAAAGCTCGCACCAATTCATTGATGGTGTAGGTTCAGCTGAGGCGGACTCCCGATAAGCGCTGGTCTGGCTCTGAGCTCCTGTGCTCACAAGGGCTTGTGCCAATCCTTGCATGGCCTCACTGCTATGTAAAGATAACCATGAGACCAAAAAGGCGACTACATATACGAACGGAGACAGCAGCGCCGAGGGGAAACCCAATCAAACCAAAATTTACTCAACTAAAGAACACAAAAATAAATCAAAAGGAAAACCAAAAACTCAATAAAAAGACCAATATCGACGCCTGAACCAACGGTTACAGCCACGACGTTACCCTCGCATCCAGTTCGGTACCAATGAAAACAAAAATGACCATGGATGTTCTACGAGAAATTAAAGGAGCGGTAAAATCGGAAGAAATACTAACTTCCATAAAAACCGTACGGTCAAATCGTTCGGGTGACCAATTGCTAGAGTTCGGACCAGAAGCCACTAACAAAGATGCATTCCACGATGCAGTCCAAAACTTCCTTAGAAAGAAGGCAATCATAACCTCGCTTTTAGCTAGGGCTGCCTCAAAATAAGAGAAATTGATGCTGCTACAGATTTACCCGTGATGGAAGATGCCTTAAAGCTAAGCTTTCCTAGCTTGAGTGAGCCAAAATTACACTGACCAATCTAAATACAATAATAGAGGCCAGCACATGGCTATTGTCAACACCTCAGAAAAATATGCCGAATATATGTTAGAAAAGGAGAAAAGTAGAATCGTTTGGGTTACTTGTACGATAAGGTGAAGACTAATCTTTCCCCAATATTTTAGGTACCTCGGGTTAGGGCCTACTGCATACTGTAAGGGGATCGATAGGAACTCCCTGTACTATAACTGCGGCAGAACAGGGTAACAAGAAAGGTGTGCAAAGAAAAGGCACACTGCTTCCTGCGCCAAGACGCTGACCCAAGACCAGATAATTTGCAACACGTGCTAGGCATAGGCAAATGTTGGACTTTCAAGGAAGCCCAGCCAAAGTTAAAGCACTCTTGTAATGAGCCGTATTCTGCAGATACATCGAAGCACACGCTCAAAGTCTATTCAAGCTGTTTGCGAGAGACAGTCAAGTTGACTTGCTACTGGTCAGTGAGCAATGCCATAACTGAAGCTCCCCTAAATAGTATCCCCGTGAATCTGGTAGTGCCGGCACCTGGGCTCAGAACAGTACTGATTTTCTAGTGGAGAGCTATGGACTCAAAGATAACTTTGTGGGTTCGGTGTTCAAGGACTACATTCTTTAGTGTACCTAGCGCCGAACGAATCAATATCATCCTTCCAAGCCAAGCTTAATACTTTGGGAGGCGCTGTCTCGAACGCAGATGGCCACGTACTCATTGGGGGACACTTCAATGTTAAGGTAATCGAATGGGAATGCCTCAAACTTACCCGCGGGGAAAACGAGTCTTAGAGAGGGCAGCCAGCACAAGACTTGTCGTGCTGAACATCTGTGATACGCCGACTTTCCGCTGTGTAGGCTAAAAAGCAACCATATCCGACTTGACATTTGCCTCAGAGTCCCTAGCACGGAGGGTATACAAGTGGAGAGTATTAGAGGGCTTCTTAGCTAGATCCCAAGCATAATATTCTAGATTAGAACATTATGCTAGAGATCCGTGATGCTGTCTCCCAACGCCCGTGCTCTCAACCTTCCACGATCGGGTGAAACATTGAGAATATGAACGTCAAGAGGTTCGTTGCGTAACTCACTACAGATGCGCCGTTGCCGGAATATTCACAGGGGACTGCGGAGCTAGCAGCTCAACGCGTGGTGAACTCAACTATGAGCATCATCAAGTTTACTTACAGCGCTTCTATGTCCTTTCGGAAACCTTCAATGTACTGGTTAAAGACTGTAATCGCTGAAAAGTGAAAGGAGTGTCACAAACTTTGACATAAAGTTCAACGAGCTTGGAACCGTCACGAGGCATGCAACCGGTTAGCAGCGTATAAGCCGGCCATGAAATGCCCCGAAAAATGATTAACAGTAGTAAAGCTTGTTACTGGCAAGATCTAATGGACAATGCAAACAAGGATCCGTGCGGCCTTGACTACAAGCTAGTTACCTAAAAGCTTGGTGCCATACGCATCTCCTGCATACATGAAGCAGAAAAGATGGTCGAGATAGTGCGGGCAATCTTTCCCGGCCATCCCGCTCATGTTGACGCTGTCAACGCCAAAATAGCTGTCGAACGCCCACCCTTCACGCGGCTGCAAATGGGAGTAGCGGTCTTAATATTGAAACCAAGAAAGGTCCAGACGGCGTCCCAGCTAAAGTCTTTCTGCTCGTCTTTTACCGTTGTCCTAACTTGCTGCGCAGCATATTTAACGCTTGTCTGCGAGGATAAGGACATAATACATGCTAGACATGACTAAGAATATGCTAGAGAAACTTATCAAGGGAAGACACACTGCCAGCAATTCAAACTGCTGGGGACCTATCTTCTCGGCAGCACTGTTTTAGAGCAGGATGCTATACTATTCATGCAATAATAGAGGTGGCAAGTACGGTCCAAAAGGCGGAGGCACATAACTGCACCAAGCGACGGGTGGCTCTGTTGGTGACACTTGATACTCGGTGACAGCTGATATTCGGAACCCCGCTAGATGGGTTGATATTCTAGACGACCCTTTTCAAGCTTCAAAGTATCTTCTGCGGTTTTTGAGGGACTACCTGAAAGACCGAAGCAGGATACCATGCAAGGCCAACGAAGGGTAGAAGTTACATTAGGTGTTGCTTAACAATCTCTCCTTGGTTTGGACATGTAGAACATATTGTACGATGGACTACTGAGATTAGCAATGCCGGGTAAGTCGCGCCTCATCGGCTGTGCGGATGTTGCCGCGGCACTAGTTGCTAGATGCACCATCGAACAGGCGCAACTAAGGCTGGGTGTACCAATGCGTCGCGTGGAAGACCGGATGACTGCTCGGGGGTTCATTCTAGCACTGGACAAAACCGAAGTGGTCATCCTGACAAAGAAGAGAATCGCCAAAGTAGGACGATTAATATTGGAGAAGTCATGGTTGAATCGAAACCATCAATAAAATACCTCGGGTTACTGATCGACTCGAAGATGAGTTTCTATGAGAAAATCAGGACAATGGCTAATAAAGTTGCTTTAGGCGTTTTGACTCTGAAGTGACTGATGAATCCAACCCATCAAGAAAGTGACTTTTGATGAGACCCGTAGAAACGGTGTTTCTATACGAGTAGAAATATGGAGCAGCGTTCTCAGTAACGAGCTTTATCGAAATCGCTTGGCGCAAGTACTGAGACGAGCAGTACAAAGGATAACATCTTCATTACCCACAGTCTCTGATTCGGCGTTGCTAGTCATTACAGGCCTGTTAAATATCGCCCTCCTTGCTAGAGAAGGCCGTACTATCTATTCAATCCTCAAGGGACACAGTTGTCCGCGAGGAGAGACAACGCTCACTCAATGATCGGCAGCAATCCTGGTTGAACAAAACCAGGGGAAGATAGACTGTGCGCCTCATTCCTGATTTGAGACCGTCGCTCAATCGAATGCACTGTAAGAGTTATTTCTATCTGACCCAGCTCTTGAGCGGGCATGGGTGGTTTCAGTCTTAACATTGGTAAGGGGCAGCTTACCGACTGTTAGTGTTGCGCGAGAGAAAGAGAGCATTTATTGCATACAAAAATGAGACAGGATGCGCCTGAGTTTCTACAAGGAAACAGGAGAGCTCGCCCCGGGTATTCTAACCGAAGAGATGCTTGCATCAGCTGACAAATGGAACCATGGGACTTATTAGGCCATGTAGTACACCAGTGTATATCATTACACATATGTGTACCTGCCTTTACTGTCGCTTTTCTCTTACCTTTACTATCGCTTTCTCTTGTCAGAGTCATCCATTTTGAAAAAGAAACATCAAGTGAATATCTGGAATTTTTTTAAATTCATAAAAATTGCAGAAGATGGCTACTGCATGTAACAAGAATATCGTTAAGATAGCATTCGAATTGAATTGTCAGTCGTTTTTGAGCGTGACGTTTATTTTAAGCGAAAAAGGCAGGAAAGCATTAAATTTCTAATATTTTTGGTGTTTTGAAGACGGATCGTACAATAGTTTACAAAATCGGTCAAATAGTTTAGTTTCGGTAAGTTTTTCGTTAGTATATCACGTGCTTTTTATAAGATACACACTTGTGCACCTCAGGATTTTTGTTAATATGACAGAATTTCTATTTTTCAGGAAAAATCATGTCGCCCTTCTTAACGGATGAAGAGATAGTAGAGCTCTTGAATTGTAGTGAAAATGATCTCTCAGATAACGATGATAGAGATTTAGCGCCGATCGAGGATGCTGCAGAAACCGCCATCTTGGAATCAGAAGAGGAACAGGACGATGTTATGCGACAACCTGAGGCTAGCAATTCAAGAATGTTTTGGCTGTCAAAGCAAATGACTCCTCGTGGTCTGGATATTTCTTATGACAAACTGCTATGTGAAGGAGCTTCAGAGATTAGTTGTCTATACTCCTTTTTTGAGTGTTTGGACCTTGAGTTTTGGAAGTTGGTGGCAGATCAAACAAATTTATATTTGGCGCAGCAAAGACACCTTCGATCGGAGAAAACAAGTCAAGTAGAAATGATCAACTTCACTGGTGTACAAATCATGATGGGCACGCTAAATTACCCCCAAGCGAGATTGTATTGGAGAAGAGACCTTGCTTTGCCCGTCATAAGTGAAACTATGGCGCGGGATCGCTTCTTCGAACTCCGAAATCACATTCATTTCGCTAACAACACTGCAGAAAATCAAGATGGAGACAAACTCTGGAAAATCAGGCCGTTATTATATAAAATCCTTCGAAAATGCCAAAGTCTGCCTCGGTCAACACGCATGTCCATCGACGAGCAGATGATACCATTTTCAGGAAGATGTGGCTTTTGTCAATATGTGCCGTCGAAACCTAATCCTTTAGGGTTGAAAAATTTTATTTTGGCTGCGAGGGTCGGTCTTGCATTGGACTTTATTTACGTTGGCTCTTACACGGTACCTCCACAGGACATGACTAAACTTGGCTTATGTAGAAGCATCGTCAAACTGCTCTGGCGGACGATTAATCAAGATTCTGTTTTGTACGCAGACAGATTTTTTATTTAACAAGTCTGAGACTTGCAGACTATTTGAACGCAAACAAACAGAACGTGTGCATCACATGGACAGTTGTGAGGAACCGGTTTGGTGAAGTTTCCAAAAAATTGAAAAATGACAAGCAGCGCAAAGGAGGCGAATGTGATGAGAAGGTGAGAAGCGATGGGAATGTCTGTGTTTTGAAGTTACTATGCTATCCTCATGCGCAGGAAGTGCACCAGCCGAGATTCGTAAATGATGGTGTAAGCAGATAAAGCATAAAATAGATGTGGCACAGCCAGCCGTGGTTAGAAATTACAACAAATGTATGGGCGGAATTGATCTAAGTGATAGGCTGATCGCTTATTATCACACTGCTATGTGAACTAGGAGGTGGATAGTTCGCGCTTTTAGCCATTCAACAGATTCATGCAACGTCAACTGCTGAATAATGTATATACAGTGTTGCGACGAAGAAGGAGTACCTGCCAAGAACAGGTTAGGTCTGATGGGCTACCGGCTGAACGTTGCAACAGCCATGATCAAGTATGAGGGTGGAAATGTTGATCCACTTTTTCTGCAACCGGGCACGAGCAGAGAAGCTACTGAAAAACAGGCAAAATTGGACGCAAACGAGGAACAACAAAACAAAATAAACATCGGTATCCAACATGTTCGTCCCCTTGCCGAGCAAATTGCATCATGTGCTCTGAAATGTATCACACATTCCGTTGTAATCTGGTCTCAAGCCCTAAATTTGATCTATGTGCTCAAGTGAGTACATCGATCATAAAAACCATAAAATAGTTGAATCGTGCGAAACAAATTGTTCATAGATCACGTTGAACAATTTGTTAGCGTTTTTCCGGTGCAATAAAATGGCGGTGCCAACTGAGCCATTTTGACTTTGGTATACGTCACGTAAAGGGTGGTCCAACCAAAATGCACGATGTTCATTGTAAATAAACAAGCAAAAAGCTTTCAGAGAATTATGTTAATATCTTTTATTATAATAAACGGATCTATGACAATTATGTGTGACACAAATTATCGCCCAAATGCTCGCCACAGCTACGGTGGCGTACTTCTATCCGATGGCCCATATTTTCAATTACTCTGATACATAATAATCCTTTAGCTCTTGAATTGTTCTTGGCTCATTGACGTTCACTTTTTTTTATATATCCCCAGCGAAAGAACTCCAGCGGTGTTGAATCACAATAGTCGTGAAGGCCAATTAACATCGCCACAACGTGAGATAACACGGCCATTAAATTTCTCGTGCAAAAGAACCATTGTTTCGTTTGCTGTGTGGCAAGTGGCACCATCTTGTTGGAACCCATATTATCCAGGTCCATAATCTCAATTTCTGGCCACAAGAAGTCCGTTGTCATCTCGCAATAGTGAACACCATTCACAGTAACTGCTTGGCCGTCCTCATTTTCGAAGAAGTACGGCCCGATGACGCCTCCAGTCCATAAACCGCATCAAACAGTCACTCTCTGTGGATGTATCAGCTTTTCAACAATCACTCGTTGATTCTCATTTGCCCAAATGCGGCAATTCTGCTTGTTAACGAATCCACTGAGGTGAAAGTGTGCCTCGTCGCTAAAGATGATTTTCTTTGTAAAGTCACCATTCCCTTCTGTCTGTTCAACCAACTATTCGGCGTATTGCCGACGCTTGAAATGGTCAGTAGGCTTTTGAGCCAATTGAACCTTGTCAGCGTGTAAATCCAAATCTTTATTCAAAATTTGCATCAGTGATGTTCGTGAGATGTTCAATTGTTGGGTACGACGACCAGTCGAGGTTGACGGCTCTTCTGCTACACTGTTGCGGACAATAGAAATGTTTTCCACAGAACGAACTGGGCAAGCATGCACAGGTGATTTCACATTTCCTACAGACCCGGTTTGCTGAAATTTGCGCACGATTCTCCCGATTGTGGACACATTTGGTCGATTATGCTGACCGAAAAAATCACGGAGTGCACGAAATGCATTTTGACGCTTCAACAACCTTAACGCACTGCTCGATTGTGTACCTCTCCATGATTGAATTGGTAAAACACTGAAACAAAGAAATGTCAAATTAAGTTGGGCGAAAAACTTGACGTTAAGGTGTGACTCACAATTAATATTGTGCATTATGGTTGGACCACCTTTATAACGTGCGATCTGTCAAAAGTAAAAACATGAAAATCAAAATACTCAAGGACTGGACTCAATGAATTTATAGGTATTTTCGGAACGCAATCAACAGGTCATTTATTTCACTTTATTCAACTTATTCCATCGACCCTTCAAGTCTATCCTTACACAAAATAAACTAGTACCGACAATTTCAGAAGCGATTTCATCATCAATTTTCTAACTTCTCATTGACCCTAACAAACTACCAAAATAAAATGTTCATCAATCAATTTTTCGAATGAAAACAAAAGCAGAGGAAGAGAGAGAGAGATGTAACGACAACGAGGATAAGAGAGAGAGAGACTAAATGTGAACTATTGCAACTCCCCAAAGTGATACATCAAAAATGCTTTCTACCAATTACATTGGAAATAATAATTTTTCCTTGCCTTTACTACGAAACATATCCTCTGACGCATCCACATAACCAACGTAACTGAAATGATTGATATTGTATCATGACTTCATAGCTCTTGACTAGAACATATAACAATTAAAATCCATCAACATTATTGATGGGGTGGAGGAGTCAGCACTGCAACCAAAGATGTACGAGTATTGCCTTCGAAAGGTACCTCTAACTACTCTCCACAATCCTTTCGTTAGTCTTGCAAAACCCTAGGCTCCCGAGTTGCGGGAAAGCTGCGGAAATTTGGTATTTCATATCGTCAAGCAGAGTAAGTTTTGATTTGTTTTCCAGTCCTTGCTAGTGCTATAAACTAAATATCAGGATAACTTGCATGGAATTCGTCTGGGATTAAGCACGATTTCGAAGAGTGTTCACTCCTTTTTCTAGTGTACCTACATTTGCCAACGTATGTGTAAGCAATTCGTCTTCGTTATCAAATATCGGCAAATATTGTTTCAATAAATTTTTAAGGCTCTCAAAGGACATTCCTTCGTTCTACTGCTCTTCCAACTAAAAATTTCCTGCCATTTTTACCCACGCTTCCATCAGTTTCTTCTTCGTTCATCTATTTCCCATTTCAATCCTGCATTGAATGGAATGCGTTCACGATGAAGGGAAGTCGCGACGAAATAGTAACAAGGATGGGATCTTATTGCGGTATCCACGAGGCGCGGGGAGAACAATGTTCGAAACAATCAGCAATCGACAGGGGAAAGAGCGAAGCGCGGAAGCAAACGTGAAAATAATAAAAAAATGTGCTTTGAAAAATTAAATAAAAAACCGCCGTGTGTGATATTGATCGATTTATGAATCAACAACAGACTCGTCGACCCATACGAGTACGTACACATATGACGAGTTTGCCAGAGCGAAGAAGAACTTCTGCTGATATCCCAACAACTTGTCGGGTAGCGAATAAATTGTCCTGAGCTGCAAGTCGATCGGATTTCGATGGAAGTTGGAATTGAAAAGTAATAGTTTGTAGCTTGGACTGGGAAGGAAATTTTTTCTCTTTATTTCCCAGCTCTAAGCATCTCCCGTTAGGCTCCTTTTGGGCGTGTTTGGTAAAACGTGGAAAACTACGCTGAAATTCTGAGAGTACGGCAAAGTGAAATTCTTTCAATCGCTTTCATTATGTTGATGCGTCAGAATGGAAAAATTCATTTCCCTAAGGTGCAAAAGGGTTCAGATCGCATTTAAACATCCTTTCAAAGTTACTCGGGCCCACTCGCGCTCCTGCTGATTTCATATTTCTTTCATTTGCTGCTCTCAAATGAATGGGAACCATAAGTGGGTCATATGTATTTTACATGCACGTATCTCCTGACAAATACAGCCCGAGTGTACGTCGTACTTGCGCTTCGTTTTCGGTTACTGAAGTCATACCCTCACGACGACGCTCAACATCCATATGCCGAGGATTTTCAGTGAAATGAAGCTTTTCATCATTCTCTGTCCTTAAAAATGTCAGAAACAATGCAATCAAGTTATACAATATTTCGAAATACGATGGAGATGATGATATCCAACTCTACCCGCTTTGCTCCTTCCAACCCTTCCACTCCTGCCGCTGATGTGTGGATGAGGCCGTGATGATGGTAATGGTACTGGTGAATTGCGGCGATGAGAGGTTCATACATGAGATGCAAACTAAGGGTTGATTTCAAGTTAATGAAGTGTAATTTAAGTTGAGCGAGAAGTTGGCAGGATATGTGTCGACCTGGAAAGTTATAACAAAAAGTTTGTGGTTTACGAGCATCATAAATATTGCTAGGACGTTTGCTGTGGACGTTTTTTAAAGCGAAGTGTGATTATCATTTGTTATAGCTCAGGTGAAAAGGTGGTCATCACTGTTTGAAATTTTCTCACAGGTCGCGCCAGTGATGGAAATGAATTAGGTATGTTGATTTAGTGATGCCCGTTTGGGTATAATTTCGTGGAAATTGACCGGGAAAATTCATCAAATTTAGTTGCAAGGATGAACGTTTTAGATGCCCAACAGTATTTGCTGTTAAAAGGGGGTTCAAAGTGTGATTTATGATGTTTTATTTACATAGCAGATGAAACTGTAAGCGATTTCTGTTTTTATAATGAACCGTAATATGAAAACCAAATCTAAATTGCACTGGATTATTCCCGTGCGTCGTCACGGCCTCGGTATGCACTGCAGTGGCAGACATTCAAAATGGTTAAGGGGTGCTTGACTCGGATTGGCATAATGACGGGTAAGCGTGCCATGGGACTTTCCAGGAGACCTTCTGCTTGTGCTGGGCCACCTTACGTAACAAAACTCAACACAAATAGGAGGGAAAAGTGTTGAGAAGTAAAGTTATCGTACGTCGATAGGCTCACCGCGCATGCGTGAGTGAAACCCAGTATTAAGGCTCCGGAGCGCACTACTTGCGTCACCAGTAATTTTTGTTAGTTGGTCTGTGACTGCTGCCCACAAGACGTGTGCAATAAGAAGTTCCTTTATGTAAAACAAATAAAGCGTACTCATATATATTAAAAGTTATCTTTCTCTTCAAACATATAGTCCCTCTGTCCCTTCGATAATCTCAACAAAAAGAAATGGAGGGTCATCTCAGAAAAAAAAGAAAGTTTTGTTAATTAGACACAAACATATTATAAATACGACTTTGATTAAATTTTAATTTGATAATGACAAAAATCCCCAAAAAGGGGGACTTAAATTTAATGCAATTTTCATTATATTAATTTCAATCACTGAATAGATACCAAATTATAGTAATAAGCTTCGGAAGGAATGACAGTTTGACTGTCAGTTGGTCGAACATCCCCCAAGTCACCGAAAAACAAAATAAATCAAACTAGTTTCAAGTAACCACTCCTGTTAACGTTCCGGAACAAGAGTATTTTTGTTTCTTCAAAACTGCACGGTCAAATTGTAGACGGTCTCGAAAACTTCAGTTCGTATCTGACATGAAACTTTGTTTGCCACGGCATAATACCTACTTCACATTCTAAAGCTACTTGAATATGATCTTTTCACTCAAAATCCACTTAAACTCAATGCGGACTCCCTCGCCTCTATTAAATTCCGGTCCCGTCAAGACTCACCCTTATTCTCCCTTCCACTTTCCAATTTTCCTAAATTTTCGCTTAATTTCCCCTAGGGTTTTGTGCTCCTGCCCAGCCTGGATTTCTAACATGCAACTTACAACTGCAATCATCAATCCAGCCAACCGCCTTACGATAATACTGATGCTAAAGTTCATTGTCGTCCTAAGGAGGCACCTACCTCCATACCAAAAAATGATAAGAAGTTAAGCCATACTAAAAATTGCGATCCTGACGCATCTCAGGATCCAAATCAATTAAGATGCCAACCTTTACACTTAAATTCACTGCGCTTTATAAAAGTATGCTGTGTTCATAGGTATGTTTAGAGTCCGTTAAGGACATCAAAGATGGAATGCTACCTCAACAAGCCAAAAGTCTGTGTTAAGCTGGAATAACCTTTCCTGGCAACGCGTACTGGCAGTTAGCTTCTGTGGTGTCCGCCAGCACATGGGCCCACTACAAAAAAATTTCAATCGTACGATTCGATTGGTCTATCAAATTTGTCCGAAAGGAAAATGTCAATGCCAGAACTAAAGGACGCTACATACTGTTTCACCAACTTTTCTTATTTTCACCGTGCTCTATCACGTGTACGGCCTCATCTTTGACGAGGAAGGTTGTGGTCCATGACAAAAGGTTGGGCATCCCAATAGGATTGGTGCCCCTTTGCGCCCCTCCCAGTCGGACCTAGGGGCGCGATGGTGCGAGTCAACAAGCGATGACTCCTCATCCCAAAGAAAAGCCGTCAAAACGTCAAAATAATCACAGCCCGATGGCTGGGTAAGGGGATGATTAATCAGACATCGATGCGGGTCTCATACTCGTGTGGCAACTGGGAAATAAGAAGGCCGAGGCCGCTAATTTTACATCCCATACTTGGAGACTAGCATTCAATTGATAACATGATATAACCGATTTTGTTTTTTCAAAAATTTATTTATAATTTTGAGTTATTCTTCTGCATTAAAACGTACGCTTAATAGCCTTTGTATTTTAGTACATTAGGCTTTTCTTAATTTTGGTACTTTATTCTTTTTTGGCTCTTGTTACCTATTAGCATTCTTAAACAGCCAAATTTTACTAATCGGGCAAATATTTTTCAGAAATCTACGATGACTCAGCCTTAAACGTGCCTAGTTTTAGCTCTTTAGGATATTATATGTTCCGTCCAGGAGCCATTTACATTTAGAGAATTCATTACTATTAAGAACGTTCGCAGTAATTTGAAATTACAAGAAGTTTAGTTAGAACACTAACATTCCAATCATTATTGAGGTATATTGGTATGTCTAAATCAATAAAAGTTAAGTAAAGTGTTCCATCTAAGGCCTACGAGTACTTCAAGTAAATCAACACTTGCTCTAAACAGAAATGTTATAGAACCCATACAAGATTCTGATCAGCTTAGCAGGAGTTCCCAAATAAGGCCCATGATACAATGAGTTTACTGTTCAAGGATTGAACAGGTACTAGTTTCAAAATATTAGGCCCGAACTGGATCTAAACAATGCCTGATTTGCGATACAATTAGCCTTAATATTTCACAATTTATCATGCAATAGGGCTCTAAAATCGTGGAAGGCACTTAACTAAAAGGACAACATAATGAACCTATCGCCACCAAATCAAGATTAGGGTGGTACTTATCGGGCGATACTCCGAGCCCTCGTAATACGTCTTCGCACGTTACCACTCTCCACATCTGCAATGATGTTGATCTTGTCCAGACTTTACAAAAGTTTTGGATACAAGAAGAAGTACCCAAGGCACCCATGCTTACACCTGATGAGCAAGAGCGTACAGCTCACTTGGAGCAAACTCACTGTCGTACCGATGAAGGTTGATATGTGCTGAGATTACCATTCAAGAAGTCAGTATCTCACAATGAAATAGATTTTACTCCTTCGTACCGCACATCTGAGAAGATGTTGCAGAAAATGGAAACTCGTTTTCAAAACGATCTCAAACTCAAAGAAATGTATCATAACTTTTTGAATCAGTATGAAACCATGGGTCACATGACCAACGTATCATTTGATACATCTCTACAACGTAACTTTATACCGCATAATGGTATTTGCAAGAGGATCAGTACGTCCACTAAATTACGTACGGTGTTTAACGGGTCTTCCAAACTAAACTGGGGTGTATTATTGAATGATCTACTCCAAGTAGGTCCCAATCTGTTGCCCATGCTGACAGATTTGTTCATAGGGTGACAAAATTATCGTTATGTCTTCGTCGCCGACAGAAAAGATGTATCGTCAGATACTGATACATCCTGACGATCACCATTACCAATGCATATTATGGAGATACGATCCATCTGAGCCCGTCTCGGCTTATGAGTTGAATACGGTAACCTATGGCTTAGCTTCATCGCCTTGTCAAGCTACCTTGACTATTAAGCAACTAGCCAAAGACCACATGATAGATCATCCATGGGGTGCATCAGTTCTTCATGATGAAATTTACATGGATGATGTTTTATCTGGTGGGCATACTGTTTAAGAAGCTAAGGACAAACAGAAGGAGGTTTTCCTTTGAGAATATATCAATCGAATAATCCCGCAATTCTCCAGAGTATCGTTGATGATTATCTTGCTGAAAGATCAAAATCATTCGAAAATTTCGAGATGCAAACCTCAGTTTTGGGTCTGTCATGGAATCGCTGTAAAGTTAATTTTTAATTCAATGTTCGTCAGTTTGGAAACACCCCAAAATGGACTAAGCGAGTCGTTTTATCTCGCACAGCTAAGCTGCTTGATCCACTTGAATGGTTAGCTCCCATCATTATCCATGCAAAAATATTATTGGAGCTTTTATGGCAAGAAAAGGAAGGATGGGATGAAGAAATTACATCGGAACATCAAAATTTTTGGTTGAAATGGGAAGCTGAGTTTTCTCAAATAAATTATATTCAAATAACACGTTGGAACAGCTACTCGCCTCAAGCAGAAATCGTTGAAATTCACGGGTTTGCCGATGCATCTAAGCTCGCATATGGCGCTTGTTTATATCGAAGTGTTGTACATGAAAGTCAAGCTATCGTAACACTAGTAACTACCAAGAGTAAGGTAGCCCCATTGAAGCAATTATCCATCCCACGTTTAGAACTCTCAGCAGCCTACTTGCTAGCCAAATTGGCGAAACATTAACTGAAAACTTCTAAAATTGGTATTACATCTTCGCATTTATGGAATGATTCCACTGATGTACTTCAGTGGCTGAAAGGTCACCCTTCACGTTGGAAGCCTTTTGTAGCGAACCGATGCTCTAGCATCTACGACAATATGCCTGAAGCTTGATAGCATAACGTGAAATCCAAGGACGCTGACATAGTATCGCGGGGTTGTAGAGTTACTCTACTAACTCATAATGATCTATGGTGGAAAGGACCATCTTGGTTATCTCAACCCACAAAATCAAGGGTATCGTCTCAAGATGAACCCCTAGAGTCAAGAGAACCACCTCCTGAAAAAAACTCTTCAAAACCTGTAGTCCATTTAATCACACGATCTCACTATGAATTCGACTTGATTCATAGTTTTTCGTCTGTCAAAAAACTCTTGAGAGTCACCTCGTATTGTCTAAAATGTATAGTGCGCTTTTTAATTCGCGTGACTAACAAAAGAAAAGAGCAATCAAAAGCTTCTTAGAGCATCTAAAGAATTATGTCACAGTAAAGCAAGGAACCAAAAGGAATACTTTGATGTCTAACGTCGAATCTCGTCTGACAAAAAATCTCTCGTCCCAATTTTTTACGGTATCGATCATGAAACCCCCTTTCATTTATTCATGGAAAAACATACAGCCTGATGAGTTAAAAACGTGCTCGCTTATTTATTGTCTATCTTCATCAGCGTCTTCATTTTGCTGAAGTGCCATCTTCACTGAGAAAAGGGTTGCGATTGCCCAATTCCAGCCCAATTTTAAGGTTGAATCCGTTCATGGATGGTGATTTAATCAGAGTGGGAGGTCGATTAGTAAATTCTCAACTACCGCATGAGAATAAATTTCCCCTTTTACTGCATAATAATGATGACTTCACTAAAATGCTAATTCGTCAAACGCGTTTAGACACCTTTCATGGTGGAATCCAGTTAACCCTCGACACATTGCGTTTACAATATCAAATCTTAAAAAGATGGCTAGCTGTGAAATCATGCGTTAAAACCTGTCATAAGTCCATTCTTTACGCAAAAAAGGGTGGTACGCAACTAATGGGAAATCAACCTCTAAATCGTACATTACCATACAAACCCTTTAATATCACTGGCATCGATTATGCTTGACCGATAAAAGTTCGCTCAGCCAAAGTTAGAGGCAATGTCACTCAAAAGGGCTACATTGCTATTTTTGTCTGCTTCTCTACTCATGCCGTTCATATTGAAGTAGTCGAAGATTACAGTAGTGCTGCCTTCATTGCTGCATTTCATCGTTTCACATTTCGCAGAGGTCAATGCTATGAATTACATAGTGACCAGGGAACTACTTTAGTCGGCGCTGATTCAGAGCTCACCAAGATGTTTCAAGGTGCCTTAGAATGGTCTGAAAGGGCAAAAAACCAACTATCCATAAGTGGCACTAAATGGCATTTCAACCCTCCAGGCGCCCCTCACTTCGATGGTTTGTGCAAAAGTGCGGTGAAATCCAAGAAGTGGAGTGGAGATCAAGTTTTGACTTTTATCGAATACTCTACCTCGCTTTGTCGTATTGAAGCGATCTTGACTTCGAGACCTCTGTTACCACTCAGTGATGACATAAGCGATTTAAATCCATTGACCCCAGCTCATTTTTTGATACAACGATCTTCGTATCATATCCCCGAACCTAACCGACGCAATGATAGGATCCCAGTGAGTAAACGCTGGGAGTTATTAACTCAAATAACCCAACATTTCTGGGATAGATGGTCAGCTGAGTATCTAACTTCACTTCAAAATCGTACTAAATAGACTCAAAGGCAAGATTCTATTCAGGTCGGGAATTTAGTTTGTATGACAACCTTTCCTGGGAAATGGCCTTTAGGAATTGTTAAAAAAGTACATCCTGGCACCGATAGCCTGGTTAGAACTGCTACGATCAAGACCGCCAACGCCGAACTTATGCGCCCGATCGTCAAGCTCGTGTTACTGGAATGCGCGTTTTCGATTACATAATGCACAAGCTCAATAATTATCTATTAACAATTTATGAATTTATTACACTAGTTAAGATATTCGAGAATTGAAACTATGAAATTAATTTATTTTAGTGTACAATCATCTTTATGTATTACAACTATTAATCCTAATAGTCAAGTTCTCCCTCACCTATAGAATTTTAGAGTCTTTAATTTTTGTTTTTGTTCATTCCGCGACGGATGAAAGGGAGAGAATGTTCGAGATTTTTGCTTTTCAGTATTTCAGTTACTATTAGTCAGAGGACATTTTTTATTACCGCGCCTGTAAATTATTTAAAAGAGAAAAGCCATCTGCGCAACACCTCTATGTCAAGGCAAGAATAACAGCTGTTTGACGTTTGTCTAAGAAGAAACTTCGAATTGACCATTCCTATACATATCAGTCTCGCTAACATACCGTGATTACTCAGCACTTAATAAACTACATAAAAAGTCCACGTTTTTTTCATTTGCATTAGTAATGTTTATTTCTTTCCTTTTAATTCTAAACAACTACATATTTTAGGGTTTCGTACTAAAATACAAAACCCTATTGCAATCACGACCTCTGTCCGTCTGTCCGTCCATACGTCCGTCCGTCCGTATGTTACAGCACTTTTTCTCCGAAACTATAGAAGCTACAACAATGAAACTTCGTGGAAAGGTATGAAGTGGTGACTTCTTGAAAGTTTTGGGATGGAAAAATTTTTCAAAGGGGGGCCTGTCCATATAGGGAGGTGACCCTTTAAAATTTTTTTTCCACCATTGGTAGTCGAGTAGGGTGTCATTGGAAAGGTCTTAATGAGATTTTTTCAAAACAAGTTTCAAAATTGCCTTACCGTTGCCGATGGGGGCAGGGGAAATGTACGAACTTTTCGCGTACCCCCCCCTCGCGATTGGATACCTTTCATCCGAAAAATCTGAAAAAAATCATGGATGTAGACCTTTATGAGTACAACAACAACAAATACATGTAATGGTATGATTGATCGATTTTATGTTTTCTTGAATAAAATCTTTACGTTACCCTTAAATTCAATAAAATTCAGTCCACTTTTTACAAGGGTGATCTGTTCTCAAAATTTCACAAAGACCGAATGATATTTAATGAAGTCATAGCGATTTTAATTTTCCTGTATTACTATGGAGCAATATGCGCTGTACAGGGTTATCCATTTCGTGGTAGGAAAGTATAACCCTGCCATTTGACATTTGTCAGAATTAAATGTCATCCAAAGCTTGTTTTTTTAGTTGAAGGTTTGCCATTTAGAAATATGGATCGTTTAACAGTCGAAGAATGCGTTAAAATTATTAAATTTTATTATAAAAATGGTGATTCTGCTGTATCAACATTTAGGGCATTACGAGCCGATTACGGTCGACATAATCGACCTACACAGCAAACAATTTCGAATGCAGTGAGAAAATTTGGAGAGACTGGATCGGTTATTGATATTGCAAGGCCTGTGCATCATCGCAACATTCGTTCTGCTGAAAATATCGCTGTCGTTGCTCAAAGTGTGGAGGAAGAGCCGAATTTGTCGATTCCTCGACGTGCTCAACATTTGGGCTTGTCTTACGGCTCATTGTGGCGGATTTTACATTTGGATTTACATCTCCATCCATACTAAATCCAACTCACTCAAGAACTTAAGCTTCAAGACCATACACAACACAGAATTTATGCGAATTGGGTGATTGAACAACAAGCCATTGATAACGATTTTTCGAACAAAATTTTCTTTCGTGATGAGGCTCATTTTTCGCTCAGTGGTTACGTAAATAAACAGAATTGCCACATATGGGGCCCCCAAAATCCTCAGGTGATCGCAGAAAGGCCTTTGCATCCAGAAAAAGTGACCGTTTGATGTGCATTATGGTCTAGTGGTGTTATTGGCCCGTATTTTTTTGAAAACGGTCAAGGAAGAGCCATTACAGTCAATTCTGACCGCTATGGACGGATTTTAACCGATTATTTTTGGAGAGAAATTGAAGATTATGATCTGGAGAACATGTGGTTCGAACACGACGGAGCCACAAGCCACACAATACAGGCTAATCGAGCACTTTTGCAAGAGAAATTACCAGGACGCGTAATTTCGAGATTGAGTGATGTCAATTGGGCCGCAAGATCCTGCGACCTAATATCTTTGGATTTCTTTTTATGGGGCTATGCGAAAGATCGTGTTTACGCGAACAATACTCAAAATCTTGAGCAATCGAAAACCAATATTCGTGAAGTAATGGCCGAGATATTGCCAGAATTGTGCTGAAAAGTCATTGAAAATTTTCTCAAAAGATTGACAATTGTAAGAGGTCCCATGGAGGACATTTGAATGATGTTGTGTTTCTCGTATAATGGCAAGGTTCAATCTTTATTTTGAACAAAAAATTTTGACTCCATCTGAATATTTTATGTATTTTCTTTAGCTTTACTTTCCCAAGCGTAAAATGGATAACCCTATATTATTACTGTGGAATTGTGGTTGTAAAACAATCAATTCTGTATTTATTACAATCCAGTTCTGGACAATGGATACGATCCTGACTCAAATGAAGAATTGGAATCTCAAAAGAGTTTCCGATACGAAATTTTATTGAGAATGTGATCAGATGAATATATCAGAGGATTCCGTACTGCATTGGAATGAGATTCTAATCAGATAGCAGTATAAAGGTACCTAGTTCTGTACTCACATCAGGAACTTAGAGATGACTGCATCCAAGAATCTAGCAGTGCACTAAAATCAATACCTGATCAGATATCCGTATCAAAAAATCTGGTACTGAGCTCAAATCGAAACTGATCAGATGGCTGTGTTAAAGTATATCTGTCCCGGGCGGTATCATAATCCGAAATACCTAGTCTAACTTCTAGCCCGGCTAACGTTTCTTCTGATTTCCAACTGCTTTTTGTCCCCCAGTTTTTCCAAAAAATGCCTTTTTAGGTATTCGTTGCTCGTTTTTATAGAGACTTTCAATAAATTTATTGGCATCTTTTGTCGATTCTTATAGGTGTCTGAAAATATCCAACCTGTGCTCATATCTCGGCGCCAGAACCTTGAAAGGACCTCTGCGGGTCTGAGCGTGTCCAGTGATATTTTACTAACATCCGCAATGCCACACATAGCGATGAGATGCTTTGAAAAATGTTTTCTAATTTTTATATACAGCGGTAACATGACATATGAGATAATTCAGCAGTGACGACAGTTCGCTCTCATTTGGTAATTATACAAAAACCATTGTTGTCGGTGCCATGCTCGCAAATACTTAAACGAGAACTCAAAAAGTGAATTCTGAGTACACTACAATGCTTTGTTCTTCTATCAGATCATACAGATTGAATATAATTTAGCCTTTCTATGGTCCCGCTCTCGGAATTTCTCATTAATTTAGCGCAGCTTGATTACATTGCTACCAAAGGATTAAAAAATTTGATACTGGAAACGAATTTGTTTGTTTGACAAAAGAAATAAATTAAAAACCTAAATCCTTAGTAAGAGAATTTCGCGTTGAAGCTATGTAGGAATACCAAAATCAGCGTAGTAGTAACATAGTATTCTAATTGTAATCTGAATGGATCTCTAGTCTCAACTTTAAAAGGATATTAAGCGAAAGTTAAACACGTGCCACAAACAATGGGTTGAATAAAGGCAAAACCAATTACTTTGAAAAATAAACAAACAACAAAATTATATATGTAATAAAGTACAACCATTTAAATCTTTGAAAATAAACCTTAACTTAAACCCAGATGATAATTACCTATTTGACTGTACTACCTTTTTTTCCAATCATCATTTGAACTTCAACTATATCCTTTGATCTACAACGACTATCCTTTGATATTCTGTGAAAATCAATTTATTATTCAACCCTCCTTACTGCCCTCTCTTCTCGGCCCTGCACCTTTTTCCCGATAAAAACCACTTGAAATTGAAATGAATATAAATCATTTGCTATGGTAACCTACAAATTTACACAACATTCAAAGAATTGATTTTATGTTGCTGTTCTTGTTGTTGTTGTTGTTGTTGTTCTTCATTCCAATACGTATGTTCGATTTCTTAGCAAAGCAAAAAAAGCATGAAAAAGGAACGCACATCGATATACACCTTTTTCCACGTGCAATCTGGTTTCAGGACAAAAAAGTGGAAAAATAACATTTTAACCAGATCCTTGGAAATCAAATAGACATTCACATAAATCGTGCATGAATGATTTTAGCGTCGAACATATCAAGATTACTTTGAATTGACAGACGTTGGACTAATTGAACATGTTCCGACAGAAATTCAATTTAAATTGATGTATGTGGGCGAATTTAGGAATAGGATTTGAAATTAGATGTCTACACAGGTGGCCTTATTTTAAGAAAATCGGTTTTCGAATCGAGCAGGGAAGATTATTAACCACAAAAAGTCTCAATTTTTTTCAAGGACTGTAACATCATATCCTATAATTTTTAGAGGGTAAAGGACGATATCGTTCTTTATTTTAAGAATAGTAGTCGCTATATATGAGCCTGAATACTATTTGGATCTATCAAAAATTTCTTTAATCGTACTAATGTTTGTAATCTTAGTAGTGTAGCCAGCTGAAGCCAAAGCTTATTCGCTTGAACCCCATTGCCAGTAACAGTTTGTTCCGAGTAATCCTTCAACTGGGTACCGGAAAGGTAGAAAGTCAAGCGTTATACTGTCCAAATAACCTTCTAGGGGAGCGCTGTGGTCACGGAATGCAAGACAGACAATCCGACCCTTTTTAATCGGACACGTCCAGTAATCGGATGTTCTTGTATTCAAAATGTGAACGTGGTTCAATTTATAATTTAAACAACGAAGATATAGCGCAGCTTTTAGACGTTTGACAGCTAACGCGTTCTTGCTCATTCTCTTCCATTTTCCATTCATTTCAGTTTATACATTCTGCGTTCACATCGTGATAAACATATGTCTTAATAAACGCTTAGCACTACAGCCCCTCTCGGGGCTTCGTTTCCTGCAAAAAGAGCCTCCAACTGTCTCGGTTCATTGCCCGCGTCACCAATTTCGAAATCCGAGCAGCGATAAACTGTCTTCGTCGACCGAGTCAGACTAGCGTTTCCTCAGTTTCCCCACTGGTATCCAGCCTTCAGTTCTCCCAACGAATACCTTTTTGGGTATCCGTTGTTCGTCCATACAATTGATGTGTCCAGCCCAATGCAGCTTCCACAGTCTTACAATCGTTGAGACCTCCGGCTCATACAGCTAATGGTTGTATCGAATTCGCCATTGGTTCCCGTCTAGCTTCGCTCCGATTATTCGCCTCAGGACCCGTCGCTCAAAGGCGTTCAATATATTTGCGGATACTTGGGTTAAGATCCATGTTTCACACCCATAGCATAACACAGGTCTTATCAAAGATTTGTATACTTGAAGGTTTGTTTTCCTGTGTATGCAGCTGGTTTTCAAGATCGTCGACACTGAATAAAATATTTTATTTGCGAGCTGTATTCTTCGGCATATTTCGTCTCACCACCTGGGCTGTTGTCTTAAAGTCAGATAGATTCCCGGTATATGAGCTCTGTATCAAACAACCACAAAGCTGCTCAGCTACCGATGTCACAACAGCCTCCCGAAACATGCCCCCATGCCCTTTCACCTCCCTATTTTATTTTTTGCTTTAGCGCTACAGCCCATTTCGGGTCTTTGCTTATAGATAGTTAGAGTATCTCATTATCTTGATGGAATGCATTGGCATTCGGGAAGGTGATATTGTCAGTGTCACACTTTGGCCTTGTGTCCATCCACCCAGCTGCGATACGTTCTGATTTTAAACCAGCACGTATCATAGCGGAGCAGACTTATAGTCCGTCCGAAGAACCACTCAAAACAAGTCTCGTTGTCGCCAACGGGACTCGAACCAAGGACCTTCGGATTACAGAGTGAGTGCTCTAACCGCTACACTACGTGGACTGCTACTGTCTTTTGATTAAAACGCGGTACAGCGCGCTTGTCCGTATTGTTGTGTATTTTAAGAAATGCTGAAAATTTACATGTGAAGTGATCGACATGTCGGTAAAACGAAAGCATGATACATTGATCTTGGCCGTCAAAAAGAAGATTATACGCAAGATGGATACTGATGACAATGTAAGGAATGTTGCAAGACATTACGGTGTGCCTCGAACAACCCTCTATTCGAAATTAAAAAGCGTCGAATGTACGGTAAAAGATCTTGAGAGTGGGTCAGGTAACCGGTACACTACCAAGACCGATGAATTTGAAAACGTAAAAAAAATGCTATATGTGTGCTTTGAGCAAAAGAAAAAATGCTGCTTAGATGGGGGACAAAGCTTTGTCTTTGCACACTTTAATCTAAAGTCCTGACAAGTTTTTCAACGCAAGCACCAGGAGGTTTACCAAATTTAGGATTCTTTATGGTGCAGGTTTATTGACCATACCTGGAGACAAACTCTTGAGTGATCAATAGTACCATTTGTAGCGAAGTACAATGAGACTAAGATTAAAGTGCACTACTCTCTAAGAAGAAATGGACCAAAACGTCATTCACATGGTCAATGCAAAGCACAAGAAAAAGGTCCTCCTTAATGTGTTCCGCCAAAAATATTGATATTTTCAAAACATTGACGCCAATCAATTTAAAGGATGTGTTGTTCACCTTTGCCGAATTGCAGAATGAAGTTTAGGCCGAAACAATCTGATCATCATGGAGAAAATTGCATGCAATTTTTCCTATGATACATGAAGATGCCGACGAATGGGAACCACTTGGAAACCTTCCTTTGGCAAACTTCATTAGAGACATAAGCAAAATAGTGGACAATGAAAACTCTGAGCTGCAGAAAGGTAATATCGAGGGTTAGTGCGCTGGAACACATGGCTTAGTAAGTTTGAGAAAAAACTGTTTTTTCTGTTTTTTTTAAGGGTTTGTAAACAAAGTTAAAAAACCCTACTAATTTCGCTTCCTATCTATCCGTTTGTCCGTCCGTCCGTGTGTCACAGCACTTTTTCTCGCAAACTTCTTTAGCTAGAAACATCAAATTTTAAAAGCAGGTGTAAAGTAGTGCTCTTTTCAAAGTTCAACAACAAATTTTATAAGGTATTTAAGGGAGGTCTCCACATATAGGGGAGGGGCCCCTGAAAAAAAAATGCAATCAAAAGTAGTCGATACGGGTATTGAAAGGAAAGGTCTTGATGATATATTTTCAAACACTTTTTGCTCGAGGGGCGCACAGGGGGGGGGGGAAATACACGAAAAACCCATTGTTTTGTTTCATGTGCATGAAGACAGATGAGCCATTAATGGCTCAAGTCAAATTTGTTTCTTAGCAAAATCAAAAGGAAGAAATAGATGGAAAAGTTGAAGAAGAACCTAGCCTCCCAATGGGAAGCTTGACAGAGCACACAGTTAAATCCGAAGAAGCGCTCGCAGCCGTTGATATGAGCATTATATCGGCAGAAGAGAACTCCATGAATGCAAAAACAATTTTGGCCCTCCGAACAAGCGTGATATTTAATTTACAAACTGTACAGAAAAACAAAAATATAAAGGCCTGGTCACAATTATTGTTGAGTTTCACTTCTTTTGAATGTGATTTGCAAATAAAATTATCACATTTTGAACATTTTTTTGAAGTTTTTACGTCTTTGTTCCGTGAGCATATGTAGCAACGAGCAATTTTTGACCGCTTTGGCTGACTCGCTCCAGCTTCTGCCTCATGCTCTGCTCCAAGTAGCTGGGAAATTATATTACTTAAGTCCTCTGGAAAATTATTCGAGTTTTTGCTACGCTCTTTAAGATGAGGCATTACTAGGCACATTCCTATATCTTGAATGAAATCACGCCGACGCAACTTACTACCTTTGTTGGATGCTTTCCAAATAACGAAGCTGTTGGCTGTTGCTATATTCAAAATAGCTCCGGAAACAGTAGTTGGCCAACGTCGAGTTCTTCTGCCAACAGAATATGTCGCACATTTCTGATCAAGAGATTCCACGCCACCCTTGGTTGAGTTATAAAAGATAATTATTTCAGGTTTTGAGGATATTGCATCAATATCCGACGAATGATGCATCGAGGATACTAAGACAACAGATTTGTTTCTCTTGGGCACATATGAGACCAGTGTTTTATCGGCAACAAATCCAAATAAAGATGACTCAATCGGTCTTGATCTCTGAGGTAGAAACTGTTTCGGGATTTCTCTTTTATTTTTACGCATGGTTCCAACGTAGGTTAGACCGCGGCTTTTGAAAGCATCTACTAGCTCGATTGATGAAAACCAGTTGTCTCCAGTTATGTTTCGATTAGTGCCGAAGAAAGGTTCCGCTAGTCTCAAAACTGTTCTCGTAGGTATTGATTGCTCATTTCGCCTTGTTTGCTCTTTTTCTTGGTATATAAAAGCGGAGTATAAGTAATTTTTTTTTGCATCACACATGCACATAATTGTTATGCCGTATCGTGCAGGCTTTGATTTTATATATATTCGAAATTTGCATCGCCCCCGGGAAGGCACCAGCATTTCATCCACGGTCAAATACTCCGAACAAATCTAATTTGATTTGCAGTTCTCCATAAACATGTCAAATATATAAGCAATTAGAGCCAGACGGTCTGTAACTATTCTTGTTTCACGAGTTTGTACGTCATCAAAGCTCAGAGCAGATAGCAGAAATAAGAACCTATTCAGAGTCTTACACCCCTGAAAACATTGCGACCAGTTCCATCAGTAGCCCACAGCGTACGCACGTGTTCATGGTTGGACTTGAATATACCACTCAGTATGAGAAGACCAATAAAGGCTCTGATTTCCACTTCATTAGAATGACAAGCGAATGCAGGCAGGTCACTGCTAGCCATCTATTCTAAAATTTCGCTTATCTTCTCATTAGTTTATGTAGTAATGTACAAAATCATATCATTCGTGATAAGCAAGGACCATGATTCAAGAGGTGACAAATGGTTAATGTAGCACAATGTTGTGAGCCCTTGTTCGAGAAGTTGCTGGTGGAGCTTTTGACCACTTGAAACGATTTTTTCCGAAGGAAAAACTCGATTCTCTGGCTATATCTTGTTCTCGTCGCTCTTCACTCGTATCATCTTCATCACTTTCGATTTCACTTTCTGAGTCGTCATCGATAATTTCTGACACAGCATCGCTCAGTTCATCATCGTTTCCAAAAAGATCTGCGAGTTCTCCATCGTCCTTTGAAAATTCTTCTTCTCAAATTTTTGCGATTTCTTCTTCGGTCAAATATCGCGCCATTTTATCTAAAAAAAGTACATATATAAGAAAGACGATAGAAAAAAACACTAACGTAACCACATTCGTGGGGTACTTTTCTACCCCAGCGTATACCTACCGAAGTTGCTATTTGATGAAACAAGACACACTGTTGCGCTCCGCGAGATCCCAATGTCAACTGAGATTACGTGAAGTTTCCACGAACACGGCGTAATACGATCTTAATTACAAGCAAAAAAAGATCAGATGGGGTAGAAAGCTACCCCACGAATGTAGTTAAGGGTTAATCTAAATTTTCAAAAGATTTTTCTCGTTGTCTATTTCCAAAAAAGAATGAAACATTCGTTTTATTTTAACTCAAAAAGCTACCAAATTTATTTATTATCTAAGGAAAATGATCGATGATGGAGAATTTTCTCAAAATACCAGATTTTTACATGCATTTCCAATAATCGTACATTTCCCAGTAATGAGGGTTTTTGACTAACCGTCCAGTCCCAAAAGCGTCTGACTGAACAGCGTGTACTGTACTTCATATCATATCTTAACCACTTAGTATGGCTCTCACCAGATATTTGTGCATTTTTATTTGTGGTTCTAAGGTGAATGCTATTTATACACTGAGCGTTAAACTCCCAAGCTAATAATGCATCTAGACTACCCATTAAACACCTTCCCTGTTACCTAAAAATCCAGCCTGGAACCGCTTGATACATTACTTCGGGCTGGGCCTAGCTTTCTTACGCCCAGAGGCGCTTACGAGTTGGAGGAAATGCTTTTCTAGCTACAAAGAAGGGAGAAGAAGGGTTACTTCATAAGACGCAGGCCAGTGACCGTGACTTATCGATGCTGTGCAAGTAAAACTAAAAACACTCATGTTCTCTCAAAAGCTGGGTTACGTAGAAGCCAGTCTCACCGTGAACTCGATTGAACCACAGCCTTAGGTCAGGGATCAGGCGAGCAGTCCATCTTCCCTTAGTACCACTCTCCCGGGATTGTTGCCAATCGCTGAGACAACGCTGTCTTTCCTCCCTAGCAACTGCATCTCTGTCATCCTCGGCTCTGCGCAAGTAGACGCCCCTTCACTCCCTTAACAAAGAGCGCAACGGGCATCACACCTGCAAGCACCAATACCGCCGATTTGGAGGCTAGTATGCGCGTGCGTTTCGCCGTGCTCCTTGTCTCTGCACTTGTGTCAATTGCAACTTCTTAGTGCCTTGCCCAATAATTCTGACCTGTAAAATAGGACAAATTATAAAGCGCTCATTAGGAGTCGTCTCCTTGATGAAACAGGCCCTTCTGTGTTGGCCATCAGTTGAGAAAGTGTTGTTGCTCCAATTTGTGCGGAAAAAGGCATCTTTGAGTCTAAAAGTAACCCCAAGTATTTCACTGCTAGTTTTGACTTGACTAGCCTTTTCGCGTTATTATATTCCTCTTATATTCCTTACTCTGGGCTTTCTCTTCTTCGTTAGTATGACCATTTCGGTTTTCTGCTATCCAAGACTGAAGCTGTGAGTGGTCACCCAGTCTCTCACTCGTCTCATCAGCGTGCCTAGTCTGAATTGTGCATGTTCGACAGTGCGTCCCGCGACTAACACTGATACATCGTTTGACATCTCAAGTTTCGGTAGCTCATCAGACGATACGTCCCACAAATCAGGACCGAAGATGAAGCCCAAAGAGACACCTGATGTAACAGCCATACTTTGACTCCCCTTCGTAGGACAAACTGGGGTTCCTCAAGTAGTCACTCAAGATTCGCATGAGGTATTGTAGCACTTGGGAACGACTTTCCAGCGCTCCCACGATATCCACCCATCTGGCGGAATTGAAAGTGTTTCTGACGTCAAGAGTAACTAGTAAGATGACCCTTCGAGTGGAATTGCTGTGCGCCTCGGGGTGCTCAACCGCCCTTATGACTTCTACGATTGCGTCAATGGTAGAGCGACCTACTCTGAAACCACACTGTCTTGGGGATATGTCCCTTGCGGCTCAGATCGCGTATCAGTGAGTCTGCCTTTGATAAGTTTTTCGAACACACTTAGCTTGCACAATATCGGTCAGTATGCAGAAGGTGACTCAAGATTCCCCTTACCTTTGTTGCTCAGCACGAGCCTCGCTTCTTCTTCTTCTTAGCACTACAGCCCTTCTCCGGCCTTCGCTTCCTGCAAAAAGCGCCTCCAACTGTCTCGGTCCATTGACCGCGTCCTCCAATTCCAAAATCCGAGCGGCAGTTGTTCGTCCGTACGATTCATGTGGCCAGCCATTTCAGCTTCCGCAGTCTTACAATCGTTGAGACGAGCCTTGCGACCCTGCAGCATTCTAGAAATATTCCTTCACGCAAGCATTGAACATACAATTCAAGCCAGAATTAGTAAGCCATCTGCAGCACCGCAGCTGGAACTCCCTCTGATCCTAGAGCCTTTCTTTTCTTCAAGGACAATGCTGCGTCTCTCACTTCTGTCTTTGTGAAAAATGAGCATTCCACTAGTGTTTCATCTTGGGCAGCCTAAATAGGGACCCTTTTAAGGCTGCCCAACCTTAAAAGGGACTGGATAAATGAGGTAAAGAGCCCGCAAAATCTCATCCGCGTTGACAACTAATGTTCAGCTGTGCACCGTTATATGGCTAACAACTCAAGTCGGTACTCAGCTGTGCACGCTCCTTTTTGGCTGTTGACTTTAGTCGATGCTCGTATTGCTGGTTCAGCATTAAAACTTCAACGATATCCTTTCAGCCTGCTCTACATCCTAGTCCTGAGTTCGTTAGTGAAAAAAACTTAAATACCAAATGCAAACGTCGCGGATATCAAATCGAATCGTTTTTAGGGTTTAATTAGATACGCCTTAAGAGTTTTTACTGTTACGTAGGTAACCATAGTAGAACTGAATCCTATTGCATTTTAAGTCACATTTATCATTTAAACTTAAAAACTGCAAAGATGATACGTCCTTTGCCTTCGAAGAAATTGATCCCAATCATATGACGCCACTAAATATTTTCCTGAAAGTCTTGATTTTCTCGACGATTGGGTTCCTCAAATCGGACTTCAAAAAATAGATTCTAAGGCCGGAATATGAGTCTTAGGGATAGGATCTTCTAAAGAAATATAATTGTTGACATTTTTGTTTAAGCTTCTGCTAGAAAAATTTCTATGGTTTTTCATAGTACTCGTACACCGAAAATTGGTCTGATGGAAGTTGCTATTTATGTTCACTTTCGGCTCTCTCAGATTTCAGTAAAATATCCTTGAAAGCAAACTTTTTAAAGAGATATTCAAAGGAGAGCATTCACCAAAATATCTTTGACAATCGAAAATTTCCATTCCAAGACATTGAACCCTCTTTTCCATACAAAACATTTGTTTATTTCAAATCGATCCTTTCTAGGACACAAACAGTTAAATTGTATCGAACACATGCCGGCCCATTATGGGAGAAGAAAAGAAAAAAGAAAAATTTAGAACGGAATGAATGATTTCACGAAAAATCGGCAATTTTCCACTTATGTAGAATCATTTCATTTCACATCCCACATATATACTGATAACCTCATAAGAAGGATAAAGAAGGATGCGTTACAAATAGTATTTATCATCATGCGTGGGCTTTTTCAGTTGTGTTGCTAATATTCCTCTTCCTTTATTGGTGCCACGATTGCTCCTGCTGATGCTTTTGATGCTATTGCCTGCTGCTTTCGCTTGAATAAAAAATCTCCGAAGGATTCTTTCGTTGATCCTTTTCTTGCACTGAATGATGATTCTGATTTTTAACCTTCTGATTCAAAAAATGCTTAAGAATGGTGTTTAAATGGTTTTTTTTCCTGTAGAGGGTAAACACTTGATGCGTGAAAATTTTTTAAAAGGACTAATGTGATTTCTACGTAAGGACAGAATTTTAACGGCCCGATAAGGTCCGTTTGAAAATGGGTTGAAAGCAGTTTTACTCTGCATTGATGATTTGGTAATTGTAAAGTATTTTTTTTCGCATGCATTTTCGGTTCATGCATTTGGTATTGAAATGAAACGTTCATGGTCAAGTTTTCAGAAATAACTGAAACTACAAAAAAAAACCAATTGAAGTAAAACGACTTAAATTCACTTGTGTATTTTTTTTCATTGAAATGTTGAACATACTACATAATTTCAAGTCAATTCTCTATTATCACACTCGATCAAATTTACTGGAAAGTTGTGTAAATTTTACTAATCAAGGGAAATTATGAAGTGCGGGTTACGGATTTCAACAAAATTTATAAGGAAGAACGTTTCATCCATCAGGATTACATCCTTCAAGCCATTCGGTACACTTCTCAATACTTTTCAAGTAAATCGTTGCCAAAGATCCTTAATACATTTATATAGAAGTAATATCTATCATTTCAACTACTCAGCCACTGATGCTGATGAAATGATAAATATCAATTGCATACGAATGTTATATAAGGATCTCTGGCAAGGATTTGTTTGAAATATATTGTAAGGTGCACCGAATGACCCGAAAAAGGTAATCCTGATGAGAAGAACTTTTTCCCTCCTCCGTAACCAACACTTCGAAACTTCATCTTGTAAGCTAGTAAGGCAACCAACATAACATAATAACCGCTACGTCAATCGAACATTTAAACGTGTCTTATGTAGATTATTTAGTTTTGGGTTAGATAGCATGTGACCCGTAAGATACGTGTTCAATTCCAAGTCTATGAGTTAGTAAAATTTAAAAAGAAATTTTAACCAGTACGTATCATTAATAATGGAAATAAAGTCGATCCGAAGAATCACTCGAAACAAATCTCGGTTATCACCAACGAGATTTGAACCAGGGGCCTGTATCTTTTGGGATGATATCTCTTACCACTACGTTACGCGGACTTCTCCGTATAACATTTACACAGAGTTCTACGTAATCGAAAAGTTTTCCACTTTTTTTTGTGGTAGGGGGGGGTGAATGCCATTTATGCACAGAGTGTGGGACTCCCAAGATCGCAAGAAAGTGGCTGGACTACCCAGTCCCTGTCAACCTGAGAACCCAGCCTGGAACCGTTTGACACATTACTTTGGGCCAGGTCTCGTTTTTTTACGTCGTGAGGCGCCTTCAAGCTGGGAGATCCCTTACTTGCGGGAGGAGAGAGGAGAGGAGGAAGTGCCAGAAAAGCGATCCCCCAGCCCCAGCGCCCTGGCTGCTGTGAGTCCCTTTTATATTTTAGGACTGCCCGAGTATAATGTGCCACCTGGTTCCATTTGTCAACCGATTCGAGCATCACCGCAAATATATTATCCGGGTGAGCTCTCTCGTCTCCCTGTAGAGTTCCCTTCGCAGCCTGGCCCATTTTATACACGCTAAAAATGTGTGGCAGGCATTGTCCTCCTCTCCTGGGCAAAACCGACAATCGGGGACCGTGACTTACCAATCTTGTTTTTTACTTTGGAGATGATTAAATTTCTTCATTTGATTTATAACCTGAAAATAATTTTTTGTACCCTAACCGCATCGAGTGCGAACACACCAGATTTCGAGGGTGAGGATATTGTTTAAGGTAGCAACATTGATCTGTGTGCAACGCACGTAGGCAAATAGAGGTAACTCTCTTCTGTGGCAGATGGCAATGCACACTTAAAGGGCATGCTGAGCACAGTTTGAAATAGCAACACTCTCAAACACAACATACAGCTTTATCGATGCCCACTACAAGACAGGATTATCATTGTTTAAGATCTGTCTTATTCTAGACAGTAAAGAAGACCCTAGGACTATGTATTCAATGCTGGAAGAGGAAAGCCAAGAAACACGGGCGGTTATATCATTGAAGAATCTAGAAAAGCGATATCGGTTATCGATGAGGACTTGAGGAGTATCAAAACTCTTTTAGTCGACAACGATCACGCAACTTCAGCACTTACAGCGATTATGTGGAGATATTACTGTATGTTGCTTGGCAATTAGTGGAACCAGACTGCTCGAGCAGTGAGACTTATAATTGTCTACCGGATATTGAACCAACTTCTTGTCACAGTGGCGTTAAACATACGCATGGGGGAAGAAAAAGAACGAATACTTCGATTCCTCGGAAAGCATGAAGATACCGGAGGTCAGACCACAAGGCTTGGAGCTTCAAGAGAGAATAAAAGGATACCACTATTGGCAATAGGATCTGATTCCAAAAATACAGGAAATAAACAAGGGCCGGGAAATTATTACAAGTAGCTAAGCTCATTTGAAGGGCCAGTTAGGTTTTACGGATGGGTAGCCAAAATTCTATAGCAAAATTCAGGAAATTTAACCCGAAAAACTTGTTTTAAAAAAGGCAATAATCAACAAAGGAGCTACTTTCTTGTACACACAAGCTAAAATTCGTGCTGAGAACTCGAAAAAAGCTACTACTGCCAAAAAAATGAAAGAAATGACAGTGAATGCATATTCTAGTGACTCTTGTGGACCACAGCGACTCTTGTAGAAGCAGAACCGTAGACAGGTAGGAAGCTATGTACACGAGGATCTTGAATCGAATTGATGAAACTAGGCGGATCGGAACGTCAAGATGTAATGATCTGCAATGATCAGATTCCACTGGACTGGTTCAAGAGAACCCTGCTTCTGGAGGTGCCGGCAGATAATGCTCTGAAGCTCCTGTAGCGGCGGCAGAGCCCAAGTATTCTAACTAATGGCTCGAAGATGTTGAGAGTAAATGAACCGGCGTGTACTATGAGATGTGGTTCTGGCCAACGTGCTGAAAATTCGTGAACAGTTATGAGTTAGACGTATTCATTATTAAATCCCCTTCTACTGTTCATGATTCTCAGTGCCACTGCTGCTCTCCTCCTGACATTTTTCTATATGAAGAGCTTAAGTTAAATTGTCAAGATTTACCGACTACAGAGTGCATCTCTGTGTTCGAGAGGCCTCTTTGCCAGATTTCAGGAAAGCATAATAACTGCTTTCATAAGCACGATCGGATTGATTTCGAGTAATTTTAAGGACTGTTAAGCCCTGAAAATCTCTCCTTCATTTATTTTTTTCTTATAGGAAAGGCATCCCTAATGAGTCATGTTTTTTTGCCCGTGTGATCTCCTCATTCGTTGAGCCAGGAACATATTGATCTAGTAGGCGTTCCGAAGGTTTTTTGCTTCTATTTATTCACGAACCATCATCCCTTTTTGGCGTTGCATATATCGTACTCGTTCTTTCCCTCTCCTTACAATTGAATCCTCCCACTTTCCATCACATCTAAATGGTACTCGTAAATTTTTTTTCGCGACTGGTATCAGCGATTCAGCGATTATCAAAACTGCTAATGCGCTAACCTTGTGGCTACTCGCAAAGCTTTTTTTTCTCTGAATCCACGTGACCATAAATGGCACATTTTCATTCTGAGAGTTTCTGCCTAACCTATATAAAAACAGATGTCTTTCCGCTGATTCAAGTTCCCGGAAATTAGCGAGTATTTGGCTCAATGTTGCTACCCTTGTTGAGGCTTTGCTTATCGTTGACCTGATTTGCTCAGAAAAACTAATCTCGGGTTCAATCAATAAGCCAAGGTTTTTGATTACCGGCTTAGATTCGACTGTTGTTTATCCGATCATTATTGTAGGAATGACTGTTGGACTCCTTTTCCTACTAAGGATAAATAATTCAATGTTCTCCAATGCTAGAATAAATCCGCGAGTGGTCATCTACTCACTTATAGAAAGCAGGAGTATGCCTAGTTTATACTCGCCGTATTCGAACTTGGATGCAGTGACCAAAACGGCAACATAACATTCGTCTTTCAACGCCATCCTCAAAAGCTATTTGTACAAAGTGTTCCGAAAATGTGGACCAAGGAGTGCGCCAGGACCAGATGGGATTTCAACAAAGATATTGCTGCTGGTCTATTACTATCCCTTGACATACTGATAAGTGTGATCAACGCTTTCGTGTGTAAAGATATATACTCAGAGCACCGGAAGGTAGCCAGGCTTTTTAAATTTAGTAAACAAGTTGAAGACGCAGGAAAATACTCTTCCTAGAAAGTTTTTGTAAACCAATTGCCAACTCAAACAATATCTTCTAAATATGAGGGCGGTTCAAATATAATCGAGACAAATGCTCTGACACGTTTATCTACTATCGAAAAAATTTACAAAAATTTACAATTTTTCTAGGTACTCCTCCTTACAAGTTACGCATTTTGTCCACCTTTCCAGAAGCTTTTTGACGCCACTATCGAAGAATCCCTTGGGCAACTCGGACCGCTATGTGCGCACGAACTCTTCTACTTCATCGTCGGTGTTGAATCTTTGACCTCCAAGGGTTTTTTTCAGTGGTCCAAACATGTGGTAGTCGCAGGGTGATAAATCCCTACTTTAGGGGAAGGAGGGGTTGTTCCAGTACCTCCGACCCCAATTCTGATATTGCATCGAGTGTGAGACGCACGGTATGAGGGCGCGCGTTATCCTGGAGAAGAATCGCACTTCGTGCTGGAATTCTCCTCCGTTTCGGCCGTTATTTTGCGATATTGAATTTGTTCTACACTACCAATACTGATGCTGAGCTCAGTAAAAATGTCTCGAACATTCATCCTACAGTCCTCCAAATTGAGCTGTTCTACACGGCAAATGTTGTCTGGTGTGATGCTGGTTCGCGGTTAACGATCATGTGGCTCATTCTCGACGGTTTCGCGACAATTCTTGAATGCTTTGGCCCATTCAAACACAGCAGCCCTGCTCAGGCACTCACAACCGAACTGGTTTCGCAAACGCAGATAAATTTTCGTGTATTTAACGCCTTCCCACACTCAAAAACGAATGACGATGCGTTGCGCAATGGCGGTCGGCACTTGGCGTTCACGCATGGTCGTAGCACGCGCGTGAAACATGCACTCCCGACGAAAACTATGCCACACTGTTCGAAAGGGACTCAGCTATCACATACTCAAGCTACGACCTTCAAAACATACATCCACGTCATCTCAAGCGTTTGCCTCCATGATATTTGAACCACCCTCCTATCAAAACTTGACTAATATACAAATTTTCGTACATTTCCATTCCCTCTGCACTCCTTGAAGCAAAGCTTGTTAGTTTAAGACCTGTTTTGAAAAATTCTCATCAAGAACTTTCATTTGATACCCATATTGCCTACATTTGGTAAAATTTCCCCTATGCACACAATAAAATTTTTTCTTGTAGTGATATTTCACCTCTTTATACCTACTTGCGAAATTTCATGTTTCTAGGTTATGTGGTTTCCGGGAAAAATTACTGTGACACACGGACGGACAGACTTTTAGTATAGTTTTGCCAAATTATTTTACAAAACCCTAAAAGGGGTAATTTTAAGTCATCATCTGCATATCGCTTGCTATATATGCAAGACATTACTGGGATAGCATTGGTCCACCTCAACAAGATAAAGCCTCTTGATGAGTGCCGTGCAGTCTGTACTGCACTATGAATCAGAGCTATGCAGCGACACTCTCAGCAAGGTGTTGTCCCGAAAGCGGCCAGCACAAGTGCAGAGAAAAGGAGCGGCTTGAATGGCCCCCATATATCGAACAGTCTCTGGGTCGGTGATTTTGATGGTTGCAGGGGTGATACAAATTGCCCGCCCGCCTTGCTAGAAAGTTAAAAATATCTACTTGTGTAGAAATAAAGGCGGCAGGAAGTTGGTAGCTAAACAGAAGAGAGAAAGGTCTCTCAGCGATTGGTAACAGTCCTGAGAAAGCGTCAGATAGACCGCGTTCCTGATCCCTCACTTGAGGCCGTGGATCGATCTAAGGTATAGTGAGAGTGGCCCAGCTCTTGAGCGGATAGATTAAGAATTTCAGTATAATCTGGAAAAGATTGATAAGTCACAGTATTCTGACTGCAGTTTTGACGCAAAAATGGGACAGGCAGCGCTTTGATCTCTTCAACGAAATTGAAATTCTCTCCCTGGAAATGATAATTGCAGAGATGTTAAGTTTTGTTGACAAGTTGAACCGTTTGGCTCATTACGTTCAGGCAGTCTTCACACTTTAATAGCGTGGAAGAGTTTCCTTTTGAGCAATCCTTTATTCTCCCTCTCTGCTAGAATTTGCATTCTTGTAGCCCAAAGACGCCACGAGGGCACATGAAAACTATTCCAAGTTAGGTTCTCAAACTCACAGGGGAGTTGTATAACGGTGTTTCCAGAAGCCGTGCGCGTCTGGGAGTATAATGCCCAGGGTATAAATAGTCTTTACCTTCCTTTCACAAAAAATATCCAGGAATGGCACTTGGAAACTTAGCAAAAATTTTTATCATGTATGTATAGTGAAAGGTGTTTCTGCTACCAAATGACAGGATTTGGCAGGACTTATGTACGCTGCAGCTTGGCAGATTCAGTTTAAACATCTCAATGGTGGCATTGAATGTGGATCGTCCTGACTTAGATTCAAGCAGCCGATGTAGTTAGGTCCCCAGCAGCATACATGGCATCGGAGAGTTATTCTTTAAAGAATTTCTCAATCATAACGAGTGCAATTCAGACGGTTGCTCTAAGTGTCCTTATCTCTTGCTGGTTAATGTGAACTTTCTAGAAAGCGGCAAAGACGCAATTCAACCGTATTGAGCAGTAGGTCACGGCAAAGATGCCGCATGAATTCCTGCCTTCCGATCGCAACACTTGGTGACTTCATTGATAACACAACTTTACAAGCTCCCTAACTGTAAATGGTGGGTAGTCTCAACTGTTTTTTGCTGCACACTATATTGACATAAACAAGGTAACCGGCCCGAACCACTTTTTCGGTTTGTATGTTTTGAGCAAACAGGTTTCTAAGTGAGTAACTTATACCACACATTGCTAATCCTATGCTCCACGAGCTTCAGCAAATAGCAGATTTTCTTGAGTTCACCTGTCTACCAAACAATTTTTTCCCGCAACTTGAAAGTACGGCTTTTGGGCATCAGTTTAGAAGAAATCGACAAAATATCGAATAAAGATCAAGTGTTCTTAATCAAAAGTGTCAAGGAGGAAGAGGAGTTCTCTGCTGAAATCTTCGAACAGAAAATCGGACGCATTGGAAGTTTTGAAATGCAACTGAAACTAAAAAATCGAGCAGAACTTATCTTTAATCGAAAACTAGAAGTCCTATACGCGTTTAAAGAAGAAAGTTGACAAGAGACTTGACTCTCTAGAAGCCGCTCAAATTATTGAAAAACTTACACCAGTGACAAGGAATCTCCACTTCTAGTCATAATGAATCCCGGGCGAGATGCAATTAAATAAGGAGTGAATTCGAGATTAGTGGGTGCAGATTACCCAATTCGGAAAATCGACGAGGTTCTGAAAAGGCTAAAAGGTCAACAAATTTTTCTCGCCTGGATTTGTTTAAGGCCTTTTTATATGTGGTTGAAATCTTTTTCTTCTTCTTCCTCTTCTTCGTAACGCTACAACCCTTCTCGGAGCATCGCTTCCTGCAAAAAGCGCCTCCAATTATCTCGGTCCATTACCTGCGTTCTCCAATTTGGTAACATAATATTCTTGCGTTATATCCAACTTATCGTCATTAAATCACCAACGACCTCAACTTTTATAAAACAGTAGGAGCTTCTTCTGGACTTCAAGATGCGAATCATTGGTCAGGAAACTCAAGGGAGAAATAGTGAGTGACTGTGTTTTAGTACTTTACGATCCGACCCTCTCTCTCTCTGCAGCTAGCTTGCGATGCGAGTCTCCATGGCGTCGATGGCGTGCTGTCTCACATAGTGGACGTCGAAAAGCGGCTTATTGCGTTTGCGTCACACGTCTTAACGAAGGCAGAACAAAACTACTCCAAGCTCGACCGAGAAGCTTGGACAGTTATATTCTCAGTGAGACATTTTTATCAATATCTCTTGGCACATCCATTCAAACTAATAACCGATAATCAAAGACTGTCCGAACGACTTCAGCTCATCTACTCAGATATGCTGCGTTCCCATCAGGGTTCGACTATAAGTCTCTTTCAAGAAAGCAATTGACAAGGCCAATGCCTATCTCGTTTCCCGGTCAAAACCAGAACAGATAAGCGCATAAATGAAGAAATACACAAGATCTGTGAAAAATCAGTTCTTAGGATTTTCACGACATTCGAATTGATTCCAGCAGAAACTAAGAAGGATCAAGATCTGAAACGATTGTGTAAGGAATCGCAAAATAACGATGTACCAGATTCTGAATTTATCATTGTTCAAGGTTTTGCATTTAAGGAACAACATCTGGTTTATACCGGCGACTGTACGAGCCTCCGTACCCTGGGAATCACACCGAACACACGAAGAATCTTCTACCCGATATACCCCTGGAACAAGGGCGATGAGAGTCGGGGCCTGGGTTCAAGCTAAATTCTTTAAAAACAATAAGAATTGTGGAAAAGTTGCACTATAATCGAAAAATACCGTCGGTTATGTTATTCTGTTGAACTAGATGATAGAAATAAATCACATTGACCAATTACGGCCAACAACAAGGCAGCACCGGCAAAGCTGAAGCCCGATGACATCAAGGAGCCATCATCAACACACTAGCCACAGGTGAAAAAACGTAAAATAGGAATACAAGAAACGGACAGGCATGCAGAGCTACCTTCTCTACCGAATCCAGACGTCCATTACCAAACTTAACCAGAACCAGAGTACGGACATGCTGAGGATAGTGAACCTTTTCAAGAGTTGATTATCGAGTCTTCCATCGTCTATTCAGACTAAAGATTCACTCCCACCAGACCTAGCCAATGTGAGTTCAACAGAGAAACTCAGCGGGTCAGAAGCTTTACATCGTTCCACGAGGAATCGAGGGAGACCCCGATTATTATGTGCATATAGGATTTTTTGTTAAGAAGGAGTGGGGGTAAAACACTATTAGAAACCGATTGCATTACTGTACTGTTGGCAGCACTGCCTCTACCGTCAGTCATAAGGGATTCTTATACCTTAAAACACGTGTCAATATATATTATATATTGATATACGGGTTTAATTACATCTAACTCATTACGCGTGTTTTAAAATATACGAATCCTCAATGATTGATAGTAGTGCTGCCAACTTCCCTACTCAACAAGCTTGACAGCAAAGCAAAATTACAAAGCAATGAAAATAAAATACAGCTCATGACACTGTCGAGAAAAATAGCTCAAATGCCCAAAACCTCACATTTGGCGAATACAATACCAAAACTGTAGATGAATTTTTGTATTCACGCACCAAAATAACGAGAATCAGTAATGCAAGAGACGAAATACGCAGAAGAATGCAGTTCGCAAATAAAATATTTTATTCAGTTTTGACGATCTTGAAGACCAGTTGCATACACAGGAAAACAAAGCTCTTAGTATACAAACCCATGATATTACCTGTGCTATACTATGGGCGTGAAATATGGACTGAAGGGTTGGGGAAACCGTGGAAACGCTGCTTGGAGGTGCCTGTTGCAGGAAGCGAAGGACCGAGAGGGAATGTAGCGCTACAAAAAAGAAGGAGAACAATTATAGAATACAACAATCAGATACAATAGAAAACCTGCTTGCTGGCGTGATAAGACTCATTGTAGAGTTTATCAGGTTCTCATTTGAAACCTCATAGTAGTCGCCATTCCTGCCTGCTCAATTCGTGAGACGATGATAGCTCGTTCTATGCTCCAACGACAAAAGTTTAGCAGTTGTTTGGACATTCAACACAGCAATGCCGGTCTAAGCTGCTATTTCCAAGGCTCTTTCTCTTCTCTACCCATGACAATTCAATCCCCACTTTTGAAACTGCATCCATAATGTTGGACATAAGTCAAGCCCTCAATAAAAAGTTAGGATGGTCTCTTTTTGCATCAAATAAACCCTGAAAAACGCAATTCCGGAGCACCGAACTCAGACAAAACCATTGCGAACATTGCTTCACTCAGTCGCGATAGGCCATCCACTCTTTCCATTTAAAATTGATATTGCAGATTCTGGGCGCTTGAACTCTAATAAGAAGGATATAGCATGGTTTATAAGGAAATGTCCCCAGCTTTTGGATAGGAAGTCTACAGTTGAAACAGAGCGCGCTTCGGTCGGGTCTACTGCTAGTTGATGTAGTGTGTCATAGTTTGAGGTACGCAAAACTTTGCCTTATGCTACAACTTTCACTTTACTCTTTAGTAAAGTCGGTCTATATGCCCCTCTTCGTTCTCAACAATTGTTAATTTCTGTGCCCATGATACTAACTGTAGGACTGTAGGAATTCCCGTCTTCTGACTCCTTCTTATTTGACTGCTTCCACAATGAAGTCTATATCCCCTTTTTTTAGGGTAGCCATAGGCTCCAAACTAGAGACCATTGCTTTCGGCCCGAATGTAGTGCAAGTAGTAGTAGTAGTAGTTTTGGTTCCACACTATGTAGTAGTCCTCCATTCTGCTGGCTTTATTCGCGAAGCATTTGTCTTTTTATCTGCGAGTTATAAAAGTACAGCATCCTTAGAGAATCTACATCTCTTTTGCGTTTTCGTGTATTTTTTATATGATGTATTTGTTCACGTTCTTCTTCGTACAACATGCAAATTTATATCCGTTGAAGCTTGTCTAAAATATTTTTTCCAAGATACCACCCCTAGCCCTATTTTAGTCTATACCTTCCGCTATTTACGAGAGGAGTTTCTTGATCTCTCTATCGTCCGCCTTAATCATTACGATTTTTACTAGCAGGAGAGCTTAAACCGTTCAATTTTTTCACATTCAAGATTCGAAAACCAGCAACAACAAACGTTTGAAGCCCGTTTGATTAAAAGCAATGTCAAAACAGGTAGAGCTCTTTCATTTTCTTGCCAAACAAAACCTCGCAGAATTCGATGCTATGTAACTAAGTAAATCAGAAGAGAACAAGAGCTTTCCACTGATTTATGTTTATACGAGTATTCTAAAATTGCAGCTGCTTTAAAATATTATTCCAATAGACTGTCTGCCAAGGATCATCTAAACAGTACTGAAAATTGATGGAAGGGACGTGATTTTCAACAAAAATCAATCTTGCTTTGTTAGAAGGACTTTATATGATACATCCTGCAAAGAAGAGGATGAGTGTGGTACCACAAAACAGCTTGAGTCAGCTAAACGCCCCTAAGAATTCATTGATTTTAAAATGTAACCAAAGAAAAAGCCCTCTAGAAATTTCTACCAAAGAACAAAGCAGAGGCGTAGTGTAGTGGTTAGAGTGCTCGCTGCGTAAATCGAAAGTCCTTGGTTCAAATCCCGCTGGTGACAGCGAGATTTGTTTCGAGTGATTTTTCAGACGGACTAATAAGCTCGTTCAGTTATGATACGTACTGGTTTTAAGGGAGATCGTATCGCAGATTGGTGGACAGACGGTCAAAGCGTGATGTATACGATCAAGATAATGAAATACTCTAACTATCTCAAAGCGAAGGCTCGAAAATAGCTGTAAGGCTAAAGCAAAAACAAAGCAATAAAAAAATCATACCCTGAAGTGCAAGAAGGAAGCTTGCAGCAAAGCTGAAGCCGACAATTAAAACTATCGGTCGATTTTGATTGCAGCCTGTATATGTTCGGAAATTTGGTCAGCTGCACTTATCATGACAACTGGAATGTCAATTCTTTTGCATGTTCTTGAGACTCATATACTGTTTACCTGGAAAAGATTGCAATTAAGCAATGAAAAAATCATTTCAATGATCCGATACAAAATTATAGAAAAAAATGTATTTTGACCCTCTTATCCCCTCTTTAGAACAAAGTGCACTACATTGTATACTTAATAGCAAGAGGAATATAGGTCTGGAATGTTTGTAAAAAATATCTCAAAAAAAGTTCTGAGTTAAGTTGTCATTATCGAAAGTGCAAGCAATACAAAAAAACGCTGAATACACGCAACACAGGCAATAATTAAGTACTTGGTTCATTGTGATCCAATTCAACAGTCATTAAAAACACAAAAGGCTTTCAAAACGGCTTAAGACTGAACGAGGGTCCCTTTTTGAAATCTCTCTAACTCAGTCACACAAAAAAAGCCAAATTATTTTCAAACCACAAAATGAGTTCTTTTTCTCTGAAGAAAAAACATTCAACAATAACCTTTTTTTTTCAAACGTAGCCATTCATACCAAGCGATTTACGAATGAAAGATTTAATCCTGTAATGATATTTTCAAACGATTCCCCCCCATCATTTCATTTACTATCCCAGCGTCCTTTCTCGAACATTTCATCCAGTTTTTTCTTGGTCTACGTATATCTGTTTGTAGCAGCGAGACGAAATGTGCTTTTAATGTTTTCACTAATTTACCGCCAACCATTATTCCGATTGACCCAAAAGGTTTGCTCGTCTCGCTTGCTTGCTTGCTCTTCCGATTCCCTCAATTGATTCCTTCCTACTATACCTCTCATACCCCGCAACCTGCCTTCTCGCTTCATTCGATGAGTTTTCAACTCGAAAACCAACATTATCGGCTAGACTTTGAGTTTGGATAAGCTCTTTCTCTGACTTGTACAAAACGTGTGCTTTTGGTTACGATAAATATTTAAGATCCTGTAATAGAATTTCAAATCAGTGAATTGATGATAGGTCAAAACGGTTGGAAAACGTTTGTTACGATATCGACTGTAAATATCCTTCGTTCGACTCGACTATTTCATTTGGTACGCCCGCATTTGGCTTATATCCCTTTTTCTCGAGCTTATCGGCATTTCAGCTCAGTATGCTCAACGTCTCCAATACATACATTTATCCAACCCACTCAGATGCTCTCTAGCGGCACGAATCCAAGGATTACAAGGAATCGCAAAGGCACAAAATGTACGATTTGAATCGATTTTATCGGTTGAAAATCAAGGTGACTACCATTTCAATGAGATTTTCAATAGATTCAATCGATGATGATGTTACCAAGGGTTCGCCCGGCTCCGTATCGGGAAAGAATAAAGGATGCAGAAGGTCAACATATGGAATAGAATTAATGACTGCAATTCGCATAAATGCTTTTAATACTCATTCCGTTTATGTTCAGTCATGAGCCATCATTTGGGACCATTGAGGGACGCCTAAGACACATCAAGCTTATGGGGAGGGATGTGATTTGATGGGGTCCGCATAACTAGGGTTTTATCAGTCACGTACTCGCTATGAAAATGAATGATTTGTTACGATTATCCTCGCATTTGCAACTATCGGCTCCCGGGCCCGGCGGCCATGTATGCCCAATAAAATCAGAAAGTTCAACAATAAAACACGAAATATTCAGAATCGTTTCCGCCGGCAACCCCCTCTGTCACATATTATTCAATTTGTCGCGCAGGAGGTCGTAGCCAGCGGAAAAAACAGTCAACCGTAATGGAGGACACAACTCAAAGTCGATTTTGCCGTCGATAAAAATGTATGAGGCGGAAGCACGAGCGACCTACGTACGCGAAAACTTTCTCAGATTCCGCTCTATGTTTTGATCGACCAAATAGTGGTTATGTGTCATTACAGAAAGACAAACTTGGGATTTATGTTGACAGTTTTAGTGTTTCGTCGAACTCTATAGCATTGTATTTAGTGCCTGGAACAATATTAGGAGCCTTTACGTATTCCGTATGCAACTTTCCCGCCACAAGCGTGTCCCAGAATACTAAAACGTTCATGTGTCATTACGCAAAATTATCTGGGCCGAAGCGAGACTCGATAAAGCCAGATCCCCATATGTTTGACTTTGGCTCAGGGAATATCCTTCGAGTGACGGTTGATACCATTCTTGCATCTTAGAGCACAGACTTATGGCAAAAGATGCAGAAGGAGAATGCTATATTTTCTGCTCCTTCCCAGTAAACCACTGGCATTTGTTTTCCACGTTCTTACGTTCGAGGAAAACATATCAGACTTGGTAACCACCGTGTAAGGATTCATAAAGTGTATATGCTTGTGCTCATTTTTATCGACAAATTTTATTGGTGTCAATATCGACGACGTTGCGTCGCTTTCAACAATGAAAATATCACCATAAAACTTTTCCGACTTTTGTGAACTTATTACTGCGCGCGAATGGTTGGAAGGAAAGTTTTCCGATTGCGAATGGAATATCCTTTTCATACATGGCACGAATCGCATTGAACAATGTGGTATAAATGTGATCCTTAACATTTTTATGCTTGTCTTATGCAGCAAGTAAGTATGTTAAGTGGTATGACTTTGGGATATTGACGCGATAACACACTCAAATGCGTTTGCAGGTTAGCTGATTTGAATACCGAGAAGTTCGATTTGCGAGGGTTGTTTATGTATTTTTGGTATTCTCAACAACCAAACAATATAATACTTTCAAAAGAGCAGACTTTTATGAATTATGGATCATTGGGACCATCGTCACAAATACTTAGGACTTGAGTTCGAAGCAGACAACTTTACGAGCGGTTATTTGTTCAGAACTACTCACTCTACATTTATTTTTATTGCCAGTAATATCTTCAAAATTGATCTTCTGTTTTTGTGAAGATATGATCACTATGCTCCTCCATTGTCTATTGATCCATAGCGATAGGGCATGAGAACGTATAAATGTTAATAAGTAAAGACGTGAATGCCTAAAAGCGAAAAAATTATCGACATGAAAAATGGGGACTAAATAAGGCTTTTAATATACGGATACGATTTTCGAAGATTTAGCAGAAAGTTTTGAACTCTCAGGTATCATTATAAGGCCGGGTAACATTCAATCGACAAAATCGCTTCGAGTACAATCTATCTGTGCCTGGCCACCTACATAAAAACACGAACGCTAGTGTGAGTCCCTGTCCCTTAGTATCAAACAATTGGTGAGATTTCCGACTACATCTCCTCTGTTTGTCGATCAAGCAGACCTCACGTACACTTTCTCCATATTTGGTAACCCCATCCTCTTTTTAAGTATCCAGAAGCAATTACGGCTTAAACTCTAGTAAATGTTGAGCGGAACAGTCAGTTTGTCAGCACGATTCTACGCTCTTCCGCAGAAGGTTATAATGGCAGTCATGCCTTAACTCGGAGTAAATAATATATTACTATTAAGCGGAAATGTACCACAAACTTTTCATGAACCGGGTACTTATCTAAAGAAATATGAGCAAACACACTTCATTCCAACCGTTTTGAAAGCAGTGGTAAAAACGTTTAGCGCTTATTGACACCTTCATGATTGGGAATCACTGGCACGTTTTCAGTTTAGTATAGAAAGTCAGCAACCTTTTTTCAGCCGATTTTTTTCCTATTGAGCCCAGGGTTAGCAAAAACTTCCCCTATTTAATCGTGATTGCAAGATACATACGGTCCTATAGAGAGTATTGATGGAATATCCTCCAGATTCACAGGAAGAGCGTCGAATGCTCACTTATCATTGCTATCTCAAGAAGCTCTTTTCTATTAGAAGTCTGAAAGAAAGTCTCCATACCTACAAGCTGCGTTATAAACGAGACTGGGCTAAAATAGACATGACAGGAGCTTTTTTCTAGTAAATTCGAGTTTATTTATTCAAAATAGTCTCCTCCGGCCGCGATACACTGTTTTGCAGGATCCAAAAGCTTTTCAAAAGAGTGTTTAAGGTCATTGGTCGAAATGTCCTTCAGGATGTCGGTACAAGCCTTTTGGATGCCCTCTACGGACGCAAAGCGTTTTCCTTTCATGGCCAAATGCAGTTTTCCAAATAGGTGGAAAAGTCACTCAAAATCACTTAAGTAATTGATAAAACTACAATAAAAAATTAACCCTGGCCCAAGACAACTTTATTTATTTTCGATATAACTTAACAGCACACATCAACTTGCAACTGACGCTTATCAAACTGTTTGTACAGTAAAAATCTGATTTCTTTTAGTAGTTTTCTCAATTAACTAGCGGGAGCGATAAGAGTATTGTCGAAAAGTACCAAAAGTTGAGCCAGAGAATCAAGAGCAGTTTCACAGAAAGAGTCTCTGAGCCTTCGGCAAAAGCATTTGGAGCAACATTATTTTCGGCGTAACCATTGGCTTTTGTCGGCACTGTTCTTACCAAAACTTAAGGCACGTTTAAACCAGTAATAATTGTGGCTCCTGTCAGTTTATAGCATGTTTCTTTGTTTCTACATATAGGCCAACACCTTGCCAAAACTCAACTTCAGTTAGCTTCTTTACAAGTAGTCACTACTTCAAACCCTCCAGTCTTGTTTAGTTTGTCGTATATGTGCAGAAGAGGTAGACATATTCATGCCTAAAACACTAGAGTCCAATTTTCTGTACAAAACCTATGCAACTTCATTTAACAATCCGTGTTGTGGGCTCATTCGAAAACTCTTTTTCGGGAAACAATTTTGTGTCCTGAATAAACCATGCTCATAACCATCTATCATCAAGAATATTCCTACAAATTGGCTTAATAGTAAACTTGATTCTTTAGTAATATCTATAAATCAAAGTCAGATTTTCCTCCAATATGCGAGTGTTTCTCTCTTTCTCTCTCTCTCTCTCTCTCTCTCTCTCTCTGAGCCCACTTCATCCTCGAGTCCGATTCGAAGTGTTTGTTGGAACTACACGTCACAATTAGAATTCAATCTTCATCCATGCTTTAATTATATACTGAAGGCTTCCCTTGTGTTTTGCTCTCCTATCATTTCTTTGAGTAGCCCGTTGTTGTCACAGCAACTAAAGCCCCCATCGTCCTTATCTGGGATGTTCCTTAAAGTTTCACTCTCTGTCAAGTACGATTTATCACGTATATTCATGACCTCACATATGCCATTAACTCTGTTCCTCTCTTCCATAGATGTAAATGATATCGAATTTTAGATAATCATAGGGCCTGAATTAATTAATAAAATTTTTGTCTTACTGATATTATTTCATCAGCATATTCTTTATTTTGTAAAATGTTCACGTGCCCTTAACCTTAATATCAACCGCATAAAATATAACGATTATAATGCGCCTATTTTAAGTCCGAGTTATAATTTGAGGGCCAAAACTCTTTTGCGGTCAAGTCCTTATTGCATCCGTAGATATTTTAAATCATTGAGATTTCTTTTTTACCAAAGTGGTATTCCAGGCGTTCCGATCGGGGGATCTTTTTGCTCTTGCTAGGCCACCTACATTAAAAATACGAACACGAAGATAAGTGAGTAGGGAGGGACGATACAAAAAATGAAAGAAACAGTTGACTTAATGCTTGTTTGGTTTGAAGTATAGCAACGTAAGCTCTTAATTCCCCTGACTAAATAGAATCAAAATTTAAATAGAAAATTGATGAAATTAACAGAGAAGGAAGAAGAAAGTACAGGCACAAAAAAAATTAAAAAAAAAAAGGCAATGCTCGATTCAGTAACAGCGGAATCTGCCACTCGCTTTTTATTGGAAGAATTTTTTACTGTTATTTGTTGAATTAATTTGTTTCTGTAAAGAAAATTCACACTCATTTTGTGCGTTTTTAGGGCTTTTATAAAATGAATTTTAATAGTCTGTGTGGTCTAGTGGTTAGAGCATGACCGCATAAGCCGAAGGTCCAAGGTTCAAATCTCGTTAGGAGCAACGTGATTTAGTTCAGGGGATTTTTCGGACAGACTATGAGTGTTCACTCAGTAGTGATATGTACTGATTTAATCAAATCATATCACAGCTGAGCAGGCACACGGTAGCATGGTACTGACCAAACCAACTTCCGAAAAAATCAACACGGTCATGAAAATGAGATACTCTAAGTATCTCTAAGCGAAGGCTACAAAGAAGAAGCTACAAAGAAGAAGAAAATGAATTTTACAAATACCTATTAGTTTTGCGTCCTGTCTGTCCATCCGGCTGTCCCTGCGTCACAGCAAGTTTCCTCAGAAGCAATTGCAGGTACAAACTCAAACTTTGCGGAATGGTCAGCAGTGGTGGTCTCTCAAAAGTTAAGACCTTATCAAAAATATCAAATTCTTTTTAACTAAATACCGAAGTGGCCCATCTCAAATGTAATCGGGTGGAAGTTCAAATGAAGGCCTTTAGAATCTAAAGGCGGCACAGGGGAGGTAATATATATGGATGATTTGTGTCCCCCCTCGTGATTGGGCACCTTTGAACCGAAAAATCTGAAAAACAATCACAGAGGTAGGTCTGTATGAGCACCAGCGCAAAAAATACCTCTGAAATCAAACTCTACTCCACGTTGTTAGTAATAGTGTAGTTTGTAAATTTTACGTTTTGCTTTTCAAAGTAGGAACGGTACCTTTAGATTCTTATAATTATTGAGTTAGGTATATCAACATAAGATCCTTGTGCTCACAAACTTTCATTAAAATCGAATTATAATCAGGTGAGATATAGCCATTTGAATTATATAATTATATAGAAACACAGCAACAACAGTAGGTGATAGTAGATGGTATGCACTTCAAATCAACATAGAAACTACAATTTTTACATGTAAATTTCAAGAAAAGTATTTTATTTGAATATGTTAGATTGGCCAAGTATTCAGAAAATTTATTTAAGGTAGAAAAATATGGCGATTTCTTGTATGTTTTCTTTCTGGTAGCAACTACAGCCCCTTTCGGGCCTTCGCTTAGAGATAGTTTGAGTACCTCATTATCATGATCGAATGTATCGGCACTTCACAAGGTAATATGGTCAGTATCACGCTTTGGCCGTGTGTCCGCCCCACCCTGCTACGTTCTGATTTTAAACCAGCACGTACCATAGCTGAACGGGCTTATAGTCCGTCCGAAAAATCACTGAAATTAAATCTTATTGCCGCAAACGAGAGCCAAACCAGGGGCCTTCGGCTTATGGGATGAGTGCTCTAACCACTACACCATGCGGACTACAATGTATGTTTAACAGAGTCTTAATTTGAGTCAATGATTCATATCATCAGAAAAGTAGCCTCGGACCCTATGATTTTTACAAAGCCCTATTACAACCACGGAAGTACCTGCAATTGTAGACATTAATATTTGGCAGAGGACTACCTATCTCTGGGTGATATGCTGAGGCTGGCTACCGCTCAGGCGAGTCGTAGGTCTTCCGGGAAACCCTCTGCCTATGCTAGGCCGCCTCAGACACAAGACTTACACAAAAAGGGAAGGAAAAGGGAAATCATTTTGGAAATGAAAATCTATTCCTTCTTATATCATAACGGCCGTTTTTGTTCATGTACAAATAAAATATGAGAACAATCTAACGTAATATGCAGACAAATAAATAAAGTCAACAAAATTAACCCCCTTTTCAAGTAACATACACTTAAAACAATCCTCAAAAGTATGATTTGAAAATAGTTAACAAAAAGGTAAGGTATATGATCCTAAAAAGTAAAATCAACCCAAAATAAATTCTTTATCTTAAAAAATGTAAAAATTTACTCACCCCTTGGAATGCTGCTGAGCGCTCTGCAACTGAAGGGGGTCACTGAAAAAAAATTAATTTATATATTATGTTTCATCTTTTGCACTATAAAATCTAAATAAAGGAATAAGAAAAAAAGCATCTAACCCCCACTTCTCCGCTTGTCCGTACCTCAAACGTACTTGAGTTTAAAAATAGTACAATATCTATTTATCTCTAAATAAACTTGTATTTATTTCCAATAATCTAATAATTATAGCAACAATTGGTCTTAAAAAAACTGAAATTAGTTCACTTGTCTTCTGTAGCTTAGGACTTCCGACACACGTTGTTTCAAATATTGTTGGATTTACTCATCTTTTCTATTGATTGTGTACTGTACATACGCTTTTCGTTGACTTTTGTCTTGCATGCACTTTTATGTTACTGATGCGTCTTTTCTATTAACACAGTGCACACACTTTGTGTTTTTTTACTAGCATTCACTATTGTATTCTTAGTTGTATTTACACCCTCGTTAAAATTTCTTCCACTTGCCTTTCTTCCATTTTGACGAACCTGCAAAACTTTCAAATCCCTGTATTTTTAGATTTCATATTTCCGTATCAATTTTCACCACTCTCTAACTCCACGTCCTCACGAGACTCCCGCTAGCAACTGACTCGTCTCCGGAACCCTTTTTCCCCAATCACCTGCTGTAATTCATAGCTAGCGTAATTGAAGTTCATCACACTTCAATCCCGTTCCCTCTGGTAATTTTTCAAACGTTCGCCAAATGCAATATTTCCAATTGCATATATAGCTGGTCTGACTCGGTCGACGAAGACGGTTCATCGCTGCTGGGATTTCGAAATTGGAGGATGCGGTCAATGGGCCGAGACAGTCGGAGGCGCTATTTGCAGGAAGCGAAGGCCCGAGCGGGGCTGTAGTGCTACGAAGAAGAAGAATATGATGATTTGCATAGTAACAATGATAATGCTTAGCTATATGCAAATCATCATTCACTCAGAAATATTTACATTTGACGAAACTAAAAAGATCTTTGTCTTCTTGAAAGAATTTGATCACACGGTCCCAGTAGAACTCTACATTCGGAATCCACCATTCTACTAACCGCACTACGCAACCGTTGATGATGAGAAGGTGAATATTTGAACCATTTATTGATATTCCCTTCGTCCATAAGAGATTACACGATCAAGTTCCAACTGATGCCAAGCGATAAAATGACTGCATCAGTTTCGTTGTAAAGGCAATTTGTTATATGCTTACTGATACAAGTATCATAAAGGGATTAGGAGACCTAATTATTTTACGATTGCTGTCCCATTGCAATGGTTGAATGGGAACAACAAGTACTATGTGAAAACAATTGAACTGACTAGTGAGAAGAGGAAAATTAAGTTTAGTTTATCATTCGACCGAGACAATTGGAGGCGCTATTTGCAGGAAGTGAAGGCCCGATACAGGCTGCGAAGAAGTTTTGTTTGTTAATAAAATAAAATACAATAGAAAAAAAGATTGAAATTTATTTAAGGGAAAGTAAAAGCTATGATTTCTGTCAATAAGAATAATAGAGGAAATTATAAGTGGTGATTACAAGGGAATGAGGAAGAAAACATAATTAAAAATTTCAAAAGAAATGTGTGCCAAAGAAATTTAGTATTTGATATTGATGAAGTTCAGTTCTAACGAACAAGAGAATGCCGGTAACTGCCAGAATTCGCAACAGCCTTTCTGCTAGGAGCACTCTCCTGACTACGAGGCTTATGTTGAGTTTAAGTCAATGATTGTGTCTAAACCTTGTTTCTTTTTCAATCTTCATTCTAATCACAACTGATTATGGTACTCGCTCTTCACTCCATCCTATCAGAACCCATTTAAATCAATGCAATGTATCGCAAATGTTCTTTTCTATAGAGTTTTCCAATAAGAGGTGTTATTTTGATATTAAAAGAAAAATGCCATTTTTTAATATGAATGACCGGATGTTTATTTCGTTATAAAGGGAAGGTATGCCATTAATAGTGGAAAATAACATCATGCAAATAACCACTACGAACACGCTTACGGGACCATATCCTTTTCATGAAATTTTCCATAACCAAATCCAATAAGAGATGTTATTTTGATATTAAAAAAAAAATGCCATTTTTTTATTATTAGTCATCGGATGTTTATTTCATTATAAAGAGGAAAGTATGCCGTTAAAAGTGGAAAATAACATCAGACAAATGACTCCCACAACACGCTTACAGGACCGTGTCCTTGTCATGAAATTTTCCATAACCAAATCACAAAGTGGCTGCCCTATGTCCTCGATAGCCTCACGAATTCCATCTTTGAGGTCTTGAATCGACGCTGTGCTGTTGGCGTAGATCTTCTCTTTCACGTGGCCCCAAAGGAAGAAATCGCAAGGTGTTAAATCACAAGGTCCATTTAAAATAACACCTCTTATTGGAAAACCCTATACTTCTTTTGACTATGACAACTCATCATCCACATCTCCATCATCCATAAGCGCTGAGCAAAGTGATTTTTGGAAACTCGCAATTAATCATGTTTTGAAAAGCTTGTTGTTAGTAGAACTACTTTCGTTATAGTCGTTACACGTGAAAAGCAATGCAAGGAAGGATTGAATTACCTTTAGCGTAATTTTTTCAATCCGAACTTGTGTGTCATACTGTTGTAAGTTTGATTTACTACGTTTTCATATTTAATCATCACTATACTAAAGAGATATCTTGTTTTTGCATTAGCACTATAACCCCTTTCGGATCTCCGCTTAGAGATTGTTAGAGTATCTCATTATCCTGATCGAATGTATCGGCACTCGAGAGAGTGATATGGGCAGTATCACGCTTTGGCGGTATATTCATCCACCCAGCTACGATACGTTCTGAATTTAAACCAGTGCGTAACATACGGGCCGAAAAATCACTCGAAACAAAACTTTTTGTCACCAACAATATTCCAATCAGCGACCTTCGGTACGGACAGGACTACAGAAAAGATGTCTATCAAGCTCTATTTCGCTTTGACAGCACCAACAATCTGCCAGTTAAAGTTCGGATAGCAAGTTTTTAAGTTGTATGGAGATCGAAGGCTTGTACAAATCATAGTCAACATGGTGAAAGATAAATTTTCAATTCTCAATTGGCTTTAACACAGAAATCTGATCTTTCCGTCACCAATTCAAAACATTCATCCTTTTGGATGCATTGGTTTTGGTCTTTGCAACTCTTAAAAAAAGTCTCATTAAAACGCATAAGCTTGTACGATTTCCATTTCATCACCATGTATCCGGTGTCGCAAACCAGTTCGGGCTTCGCTGTTAAATTGTCGTCCCTTTACTTTTTGTTCTGACACTCACACATTTTAAAAATCCGCCTAGCCTTCTTTTTTTAAGCAATATTTTATCTCTTGCTCTCTCTCTGTCTCTACAGGTATTTACTAATTTCGTAGGCATGGGCATTTAATTGACTTCTTAAAGCACATTCAAAAAAATTTCGATTGTTTTGACTTTCATTTCTTGTAAGTTTTTCTAAAGCTATAACTGTTGCTTGATAGCAGCAAGAAACGAGAAAAAAATTCGTCTTCGTAATCTCGTTCCACAAACTTGACCCGCTTCACACACAATTCCAAAATCATCGTCCACTTTCTACGTCTAACGTTTTGTTGCTAGGACCCACATGATATCTGCAGGAATTTAAAAGTCAGTGTGTGCAACGGCTCATCTGCATATTGCTATAAGCGCCCTACAGATGATCCATAGCCATAGCCAAGCCATGTAGAAGCTTTTGTTTGTGGAGTCATGAATGCTATTGTTACTTTGATCAAAAATGTGGCGTAAAGAAGGAGGGAAAATAGCAACACTACATACGATATGGTCCGTAAGCAGATAATCCCTAAAACATTAAGCGTAATAAGAAATATAGAATGGATGGATATAAATTAAGAGTTTAGGAATTTTTGTATTCAAGACTATCATGGTCGCAACAAAAAGTGGCGGCGTTCACTTGAAATTACCCGCGTATTTCGAGAATCGGCTGCAAATTATTGCATTCCTTTTATTTCTGATGTATAATACAGTTACTATTATTTACGAAATCCAATGTACATTAAGAACTCCGCTTTTCTTTAAAAGAACGTTAAGATTGCTAAAATATTTATTACTGCTATTTTTCAATCGATTTTAACGTGGTCTTGCGTTACATGATCAAATTTCACTTATATGTACTTGTATAAGGTACCTTACCAAATAATGTTCACCCTTTCTAACATCCTTGCCTCTTAAACTCAAATGCTCTAAAAATACGACAAACTTTCATGTTAAATCCAATCGTAAACAAAAAGCAATCCTATTTATAAGAATTTCTATAAAATCTCATAATCTTCCTCATACCAATCCTTTATCTCAAAAATACAATTCTCCTTATACATATTACATTGCCAAAATGCCTAAAAATATTATCAAGAAAATGTTCCCAACACTTTAAGAATCAAAATATCTTAAGGTGTAAAATCTTCAAAGAAGATTAAACAATTTCCGCGAAAATTCACTTCAAGGACGAGGACTAGCAACGCAACTATGTCGAAAGCGTTCCAATAAAATTGCTGGAAATTTTTCATCATCAAAGCACCAAAAATGTATGAATTCGCGGAATAAATAATCATGTCAACAGCCTCCTTGAACGCGAGCATACTTTTTTCAAATTAAAATGAAATCTTACTATTTCTGCGAAACAAGAAGAGAAAATACAAAAAAAAAGAAAGCAGAGAAGTCTTCATAAGTAACGAGACGCAACACAAAAAAATACATTGCGATTGTAAAGTAAACTTGAAATAATTACAGATTCCTTTGAATTGTAGATTTTACATTGAATCTCTTGATATTTAATTATTCCCTCCAACAATCGCATGCAAGCGTAACATTGTGTCTTGATATCGCTCTTGTTTGTAAGTTCACAATAGTGAGCTATTAAAATGAAAATCAGAGGGCAAAATTATTAGGAAGGGAAGATATTTAAGGACTCTCTTGTTTTGATGATTTGCTTTGTGATTTTCGTATTATAGCAATATCTGCGGATTCGAGGGGAGATGATTGTTAATATAACTCAATTATTTATTAATTACGATCAGCAAAATGAATGAATTGTGAATTCTCGAAAATTCTTCTGTGGGAAGAATGGCAGGCATTCTTTGCAGGATGAAGCAACTAAATATTTAACATTCGCTACAATTTCATCTCGAGGGTGATTCCCCTCACCACCCCCTAGTCCGTCACTCTGAGTTGAGTTCACATGAGAAATTCAACAATTTCAAAAGTAACGTCAATTCAGTTTCCAGTCGCTCATACATTCTGCATTCTTACATACGCACACCTACACAAACTCACATGGCATGCCAGTGCCTGCTTTTATGATTTGTTTCGTCTGAACTATGTAGACTTTTCAAGAGCCCTGCCTGGCATCCACAGAGGCGTTTTAATTCATTTTCCATTCTACAAAAGTCTGAAGGAAAAAGCTACTTATCACACGTTGTGGAATATTTACATTCCGCCCGAGTCCTCCTCACCAGGACCTGCTCCCCCGCCCCTCGTCGCGGTAGTGTTCGCGTAATAGCATGTAGCGGGAAATTTCCACATACATGATTTTTGCATAGAATAGGTGCTACGGTAGCAATTTGGCAAAGACTGAAAAAGGAAGAAGACGACGCTGACGTGGAGTAAAGAAGGTTGAAGCAACACTTTAATGTAAAATAAGCGTATTATGCAATGTTATCCTCGCCGGCGGCGACGGTGGTGGTACAAGTACAAAGTACTTGCCAGATTCGTAGAAAAGGATGTGGAAGCGGCGGTGTGGCGGTTGTGTGGCTACTTTTACAGATTTTCCCATACTTCTTTCGCGTGGCTGGTACTGTATAATAACGCAACATTTACTTTTTCATGAGTTTAATAAAGAAAAATACAACCAGCCACACTATACCGAGTACAGTGTGTAGTTCCAGGAATCAACATAACATAGTGCTGACTTTCAACAGTAAGTTTGCCTTCATTCTCGCGCTGAAAAGGATGTTTGCATTTAGGTCATGCAAGTGGAGGAGTAATTTAAAGTTAGTTTTACAAGAAATATGTCTTATCTTGCTAACATATACCCTTGTAACTGCAAGTTGAATATCAATAATTGATTCTTCGATTTGTTTTATTTTCAGGACCCAGATGCATCGTATGACATCAATGGAAACGACTCGGATCCAATGCCACAGGATAATGGTGATAACAAACATGGAACCAGATGTGCCGGTGAAGTTGCTTCTGTTGCTTTTAACAATTATTGTGGCGTTGGTGTGGCTTATAATGCCAGCATTGGTGGTAAGTTTGGAAATTTGTTTATTGTAACTACTACGAAAATTCCGGGAAACGCTCTTTAAAGGATTCAGGTTTGAATGTTAAGAAATTGTTCAATGTTAGTTGAACTCTGGCAAGTTTTCGTGCGAAAGTTTGTCTTTTGGTCATGTCATAGGCTATGGAAAGGTAGGATTTGAAATTGAAAAGGATTTGTTTGTTTTAAGTAGAAATCAGTAGATTTCAAAACGATAGATTTCAGAAATTATGTCTATGCTGCCATCAACACAAAGTATACTCGCCAGTGAGCGGGCGATCAGCAACTAAACAATGTATTATGAAGTGGCAAATGAAAATAGAAAATATTGCCAAAATTTGCTGCTTGATCCTATTCATGTTAAAACTGCTTGGATCTTATCAAGGAATAGGCATGATTAGAGCTGTTTTGGGCATGTGAAATATCCCGAAAAAGTTTAATATATGGGCGAGCACTACAGCCACAGCCACGTTCAGCTTTTTGCTTGGAGATAGGGTATCTCATAATCCTGATCGAATGTATCGGCATTCGAGATGATGATATGGTCAGTACCACACTTTGGCCGTTGATCCGTTAACCCAACTGCTATACGTTCTGATTTTAAACCAGTACGTATCATAACTGAACGGGCTTATAATCCGTCTGAAGAATCAATTAAAACAAGCTCGTTGTCATCAACGTGATTCGAACCCGGGGCTTTTGGCTTATGCAACGAGCATTCTAACCGTTACACCACGTGAACTAGTACTTATGTGAAACTTCTCCAGAGGTGTTTGAAGAGGCATTCTTCTTCTTCTTCTATGATGCTAGAGTCCAGAATTTACCCTGGCCATCCGGATGCATCGCGCCCAGTCATCTGCATCCAAACACCACGTCCTCCAATTTGATACCTTCTGCTGTCCGCGCCCACTGAGCTCTCCTATCGTTTGCATGGCCTCCCTTATGACCAGTTTCCTTCAATCCTTCCCTTTAGCACCTCCCTAGGCACCCTAGCATGTGGCATACACTCAACGTGGCTGCCCCACTGTAGTTTTTGCAATTTTACGATGATAGAAGCTTGTGGCTCGTTAAAAAGGCTATGCAACTCATCGTTGATATCATTCACCACAGTTCTCTTTGTTTAAAAAGACTAAATAATTTCCGTTTCTCCGATGTTTCCGCCAGCGTTTCGCAACCAAATAAAAATTGGTACGTCTAAAGAGTATTGAGTCTTTGTTGTCATTTTTCGATTGACTGTTTCTTTTATTAAAAATGGATTTTATTTAAGTACTTATTGTCCATTATTATCTCTGACCTTTTGCCATTTTTAGGGTAGAGCCATTATTCCATCTGTGTAGAACTTCTGTGCTTTATTGGCGAAAAACTTGGCCAACTGATTTTCACAGTCCCTTTTTGAAGTAAATTTCTTTTCATTAAGGAAGTTTTGCAGAGACCGAAACAAATGGTATTCTGATGGTGCAAGGTCTGGACTATACGGTAGATGTATCAAAAACTCCCAGCCAAGCTGTCAATTTTTGCCGAGTCATCAAAGATGTGTGTGGTCTGACATTGTCATGATGGAAGACAACGTCCTGTCTATTGATCAATTCTTGCTGATTGTTTTTTGAATTGCTTGTTGCAATCTAGTTATTTGCTGATAATACAGAGCCGAATTGAGTGTTTTGCCAGGTTCTGGCACCTCATGATAAACAATTCCCTTCTAATCCCACCATACACACAGCATAACCTTATTTGGTGTCAACTCTCGCTTTGAAGTCGTTTGTGATGATTCACCTTTTTTTGACCATGATCTTTTTCGAACGACATGTATGTTACCCATTTTTCATCGCCGGTAATGATTTGCTTCAAAAATGGCTCGATTTCGTTGCGGTGTATTAGCATTTCGCAAATGGAAATTCGGTCGATCAAATTTTATTGTGTTAATTCATGCGGCACCCAAACGTCGAGCTTCTTTGTGTATCCACCCTTACGCAAATGGTTCAAAACTATTTGGTGATGGATATTCAGTTCCTTAGCAATGTCATGGCTGCTTATGTGTCGGTCTTCTTCAATTTTTTGTAAGATTTCATCGACTTTTTCAGTGATTGGTCGACCTGAGCGAGGTGCATCTTCAACATCAAAATTTCCAGAACAAAAGCAAGCAAACCATCTCTTGGCTGTGGCTTTTGATAAAGTATCTTGACCGTTGACACCACACATTTTTTCACGAGCCTGCAATGCATTCTCACCTTGATTGTAAAATATAACGAATTTTTTCAGAAATTTCACTCATTTTTAAATGAATACAACTTTTGACACAAATGACGAAATACAAAACTGTCCATCTGAAAATTGTAGATTGGAGTGTCATCTTTCAAACGCATGTCGGTTTGACTCAACCTGGTTAGTATTGCCCGATATATAACGACGAGCACCATCTAGTGACAAAAAAGGCTCAATATTTTTTACACTATCCAATTTTCTCAAAACTTTGTAGATTTTAATTTTGGACTTTCTGTTTAATTTCTTGAGCCTCATTATAAGGAATATTCTCTATCGATATTCGCCGGTTAATCTAGTTTTTCTCGCCGCCATGTTTTAAAAGCTGAACCTCGAGTTGTCGTTCGCCTACTGTCCACTATGTTTGCTAAATACGGTTGAGAAAGTTCTCAGGAACTCATCAGGAGAAGACTTTCTGACTGGTTTTATGCTGCTGGGGACCTATCTCCACAGCAGTATAGATTCAAAGTAGGTCGCCACACAGTCCATGCAATCGGAGAAGTGAGGAGTGTGGTTTGGTGTGGATTCACTCGGCGGGCTGTTCTGGTGGCCATTCTTGACGTCGAAAATGCCTTCAATTGGGCAAGATGGGCGAACATCCTGAAAGTGCTGAAAATCGTTTTCCAAGTACTAGCATATCCGATGCAGATTTTGAGGAATTTTTTGAAGGACTGCATTTTGCTTTCCTACACCTTCCTCCATCCGGAGAGCATCCTAAATTCATACTGGATACAACTCCTTCAATAATAATTAAAAGTAAGGCGCAAGTTTAACCTAGGTCGAAAAACAGCGCTGAACTGACGTCGAGTAACGATTCTGAGGTTGTACTTCTAACATCACCTGGGTCCTCATCTTCTCGTCAAGGTACTATATCGACAAAATATACCCTCATCATCCAACACCCTAGTATTGGAAGCTTCAAACTTTGTGGAAATTCAACCAGCGTCAGTAGTAGATGCTTCTAATTGCGCTGGAGCTCTGCCAGTACCACAGATGGTTCTTTCTCTTCAAGTCATGGCCCCGCCGAAGCAAATATTTATATCTCGCCTGGCTTATGAGACATCGACGAATGACATCAGTGATTCCGTGTTTGCTAAATTTGGACCTTAGGTGAAGATCATCAACTGTCACAAACTGACAAAGGATAATATTGAGGGTAGGGTTATAGCTTTCTTCAAGCTAACTGTACCTTCAAACTGCACCATAGTTCTTCACCCTGAAACCTGGCCTCCTGGAACTTTAATTAAGCCTTTCTAAGCGACCAGAAGAAGAAATTTTTATAGTGCGGCGAATTATCTTCCGAGACTTCAAAAACTGTTCAACCAAAACGTTTTTTAAATAGTAATTTACATATTGATATTCGAAACACTTGTCGTAGTTTCAATCTTTACTATAGAAAGAAACGTGACATGCGAACCAATCTGGAGGCTATTAGATTTGTCTCTTCTACCCCCGCCGATGATTTAAACTCTAAAAGGAACAAAGCTGGCTTCTGAGATCGTCAGCAATGAAATTTTCCCATTATATGATGTCTACCGCACTGATAGGGATCGTTTAGTTTCAGGTAAATCAGACGGCTTTAACCAACAAACTATGCTCTGAGTTTTCCGCTTCACTTCCAGTAGAATGCATGACTACCTCCCTTAATATTTCTCAACCGTATTAAATTGCAATACTTGTACATACTCTGCAATCCTCTTTTTCGCGTTTACAATTGTTTTTTCTCTGAATTCTCTTCTTATTTCATCAACATCATCGCTCTACACACTATTTTAATCTGTGGTGACTACAAGATTACAGTATCGAAAATATGAGCGAATTTGTGTATTTAGGCGCGAAAATAACGAAAACGGGTAATGAAAGAGACGAAATACGCCGAAGAATACAGCTCGCAAATAAAATATTTTATTCAGTTTTGACGATCTTGAAGACCAGCTGCATACACAGGAAAACAAAGCTCAAAGTATACAAATCTGTGATAAGACCTGTATTACGCGATGGGTGTGAAACATGAACCCTAACCCAAGCATCCGCAAATATATTGAACGCCTTTGAGCGAGGAGCCCTAAGGCGAATAATCGGAGCGAAGCTAGAAGAGAACCAATGGCGAATTCGATACAACCATAAGCTGTTTGAAAGTTTTGACGAATCGGAGGTCTCAACGATTGTAAGGCTGCGGAAGCTGCAATGGACTGGCCACGTGAATCGTATGGACGAACAACGGATACCCAAAAAGGTATTCGTTGGGAGAACTGAAGGCCGGAGACTAGTGGGGAAACCGAGGAAACGCTAGTCTGACTCGGTCGACGAAGACAGTTCATCACTGCTTGGATCTAGGAATTGAAGTACGCGGTCAATGGACCGAGACAGTTGGAAGCGCTATTTGCAGTAAGCGAAGGGGCTGTAGTGCTAAGTAGAAGACGACTTCAAGTTTCCTTGCCTATATTGGGGCACAAGTTTTCACACTCTTACATCTTACAATGATCCCTCTATCCTGTTTTCTTCTTTTTTTATCGCTTGGTTTCCTATCACAATTAAATACGATCCCGAACACAAAAAACCAACTTAGCGATGTTATCTTTACTACTAATTCTGCCTCAATCTCCTTGATTTCAAAATCCCCCTACAAACCTGTAAAACCTGATCCCCATCATCCTCCGCTTGAGGTTCGTTTATCTTTTCTCGCACCTCAATCCAAGTGCCCTCCTTTTTCCAATACAGAATTATTTATCTTCTACCAAAATCTCAATAGCGTAATTATAAATCATATACGTGTCTGCCGTTCCCCTTGAACAAGGATCCCCAGCTAAATTTCGGCTTAAATCTCAGATGCTCTTTGTATGAAAGGCCAGGTACGCAGAAACTACCAGTATTCCGGCTCTGACACTGACCTCGCCAACTACCGACTGCTTCACAAAGAAGCCAAAAAAGCGGTTAAGAACGCAATGCAAACTTATTATTATATAATTGAAACATAACTACAATCTCATAGTCCCAAGCCCTTCTGGCCATACATTCGTTCCCTAAAAATAACATCTCATAGCCCTAATATCTTGTCGTGGTATAACTGCTGAGCTTCTGATAGGCAAGCTATCTGTGACCTTATTGCGAAATTTTTTTCTCCACCTTAAAGGTTTCAAACCCCACTGAATACTCATCGTGTCCCTCTTTTTCTCCTGTTGTGCACTCTATCATGACCTATCCATAGGAGTTTGAAGGTGTACTGCTCATTTTTGACATTAATGGTGGTCCGAGTCCAAATGGAATACCAAATCTGTTCATAAAGCCAGTTTCATCGTCATCATCTACCCCACTGTCAATTATTTCCAACATTAACCTTTCTTCCAGCTGATTTCCCGTCGTATGGAATCGAACTAACATTCTTCCGATCCATAAGTCCAGAGACCGTAGTGAAATCTCGAACTATCGCCCGATTTTTTTACTGTCTGGTTTTGGCAAGCTCCTTGGGCGAATTGTGCATAACAGAATACACGATGCCATCAGTATCCTGTTTGCAAATGAACAACATGGCTTCATTAAAGGCCGTTCGACAATAACTAATTTGTTAGAACTTACGAATACCATCTCTCTTGCTTTTGACAAGAGCCAACAGGTGGATGTCAAGTACAACCATTAGCTAAAGCCTATGACAGTGTTGATCATGGCCCTCTGGCTAATAAAATTCAATCGTTCTGCGTTTCCGACTCAATCCTATCTTGAATCTTATCCTTCTTATCTCATCGCTTTTGCACCGTTACATGGAATAATTTTTCATCGGCCTTATTTAGTCCAAAATCCAGTGTTACCCAAGGATCAATTTTAGGCCCTTTGCTATTCAGTATTTTCATTGATGACCTTCCCCAATGCCTCTGCTCTAATTGACGTATTTACGCTGATGATTTAAACATTTATCGTTCCATTCACTGTAGCAAAGACTGTTCACACCTTCAACGTGGTTTTGACAATATCCGAAAATGGTGTAAAGTTAATTTACTTCCTCTTAATATTTCAAAGTGTTGCCAGATGAGGTACATCAACAAAATTCAACCAGTTATATATGAATACCGAATTGATGGATCGTTGCTCGCACTTGTCGATAAATTTAAAGATTTGGGAGTAGTATTTGATCCAGGTTTGAAATTTGACATTCATATGCCACGTAAACCTCAACCTTTCTCTGCATTAAAATGAACAGAGTTTCTTGTTCTGTAATCTATGGGACTCACGGACTTAAAGGTGGCTCACCAACCCATCGTCCTTGAGAGCGAAAATTGCTAGCGACACTCGGGCTAAGTGCCACGTCAACCTGTGAAGAGGTTTGCTTTGTGCCATGGGATGAAAAGGGCCAACGACAGGTTGCTGTCACTCCCTATACGGTAGTTGTTTTCATTTTGTCGCTAGTGAAGAGACTTCCGCACCAACCAGAATGTGGTAGGTATCCTAACAAAAATAACTGGAACCTCATCGTTGAGATGAGGGGTATTGATTGATGCTTAATTCAATCCCGTTCATAGAAACCGTGCGCCTTCGACTATTCTTGGAAGATGCTCACGTTACACACGTGATTTTATGCTGTAAAATGGTAGCTTAGTAGAAAGAGAAATGATGGACCTGGAGTTATGTTGGCCAGAAAGGAGAAGTGAAATCGAACAAAAGGAGTGATGGAACTAGCAGCGAAGTAAGCGAAGGACCTGGAGGTGTGCTGACCGGAAAGGAGAAAAAGGACGGAGGGCAAAGGAAAGGAAAGGAGAAAACGGACGAAGGGCAAAACCTTAGTAGAAAAGGGAAACGAGAAACCTAGAGGCAAATGCATATTGGTGGTTGCATAATGCCTAAAGGGTGAAATTGAACTGGACGAACGACGGAAGTCTAGTGCAAAGGGGAGACGATGGGCTCGGAGACATGATGGTCTGAATGGAGAAGTGGAATTGAACGAGCAGTGTAAGTTTAAAAAAAAGAGGGAATCGAGAGCTTCGGGGGCGTGTTTCTACATGCCTCCAAAGCCATTCACTGACAACGCTCAGCCTTACTTCTGTAAGGCTGAGCGTTGTCAGTAAATGACTCGTGTTTTATAGTAATTAAATTATCCACCTGATATGTTACATGCAGGAGGGGTCGAAAATTTTTCAACTCATTAGAAATAGAAGGCAATAAAGACGAAACATGGTAGTCTAAGCGTAGGTGGATTTGCCAAACCCCAGAAATTAGCAGCCTTTGGAGAGGACCGCTCTCACGTACCCGAGGTATGACTTTTTTGCTGTTTTGCTTTTAGCACTAAAGCCCTTTTTGGGCCTTTACTTAGAGATAGCTAGAATATCTCATCTTGATCGTATTTATCGGCAATTGGGAAGGTGATATGTTCAGTACCACGCTTTGGCCATGTGTTCGTCCACCCAGCTGCGATACGTTCTGATTTTCAAACCAGTACGTACCATAACTGAACGGGCTTATAGTTTGGCCAAAGAATCGTTCGAAGCAAATCTCGTTATCACCAACGGAATTCGAACCAGGGACCTTTAGCTTACGCAGTGAGCATTCTAACCACTAAACGACGCAGTGTGGCTACCTACCGCGATACAAGAGTAACATAGGGAGTAATACAGCGATCACGACAAACTGAACAGAGCTAGGGGAAGTTCATAACAGTTTGCTACCACACCCTAGACAGTGAGACGGTAGGAAAGAAAATAAATAAGTAAAACAAATTTATTTTTACCGCATAGAATCCGGAACTTCATATAGCATATGTTTTAATATGATGTACAGGCGAATGCCTGCAACTATAGGAAAAAAATGTGGAACAGGGGGTGAGAGCTGGCAACATGTACTATTTGAGTATCTAGGATATGGCGATCTCCGTAGTGCATGTAGCATGAACTCGTTCAGATGTCCCGCAGACGTCCAGGAGTATTTGATGTATGGCATGTGATTCACGTGCTTAAATTCCTATGCCCGACGAGCTTTCAATAAGTCGCTACAGCTCTGCTCAGCAGAGGCAGAGCCGCAGTGGAGGAACTTAATGATTCTGTTAGGTCCTATGTTTCAACATGTTTATAGATTTCCCTGGCAGTGGTAGGTGATTATGCTGACCGAAATAGTACCAGGTTCTCAGTCCTGTAAATCCTTGGGGAGTGCCCTACAACACGTATTGGAGGATGGGTTACCAGCCCGTCTTTGGTGGGAGAAAAAATTCATAATGAAGTTTAGGCTGGGTGCCATCACAACCTGAGGAGAAGTTTGATCTATTTACAGAATTCTTAGAAAGCATTTATTTGTACTAATTTCTCATTATTTAAATAAAAAATAAACATTCGCTAAATAATATTCTTGGAAGCTAGCATTCTTTGAGGAATGCCGGCCCCACATACACAAAGAAGTGAAAGTGTCTGTAGGGTTCTTTCGTGAACTACAACCTGGCAACGATTCTCGGCTACAAAAAGAAGATTGAATTGAAACTGCGTTTGGGCTGGCGGATATGATATTTTGGACCGAGCTGCATTGTGTGGTATCGCCGATGTGACACCTGCGCGCAAACAGCTTCGATATAAGTATCATACCCTCTCCGCCCTGATAAAACCTCTAAGCGTTTGTCCCCATAAGAGCAAATTCCAACCCTTGCATGACCTCCATGCTATGCAAAGACAACCATGAAACCAAAATAAAAGTGACTACACATGCGAAGGACGTTGATGGGCATGAAACGTTAGATTAGAGGTTCTAGACAGTGCTAGCAAAAGCCTACAAAATGTAATAAAAAATAAAGTTATAATAGATTCCCAACAAAAAGAAATAGCTGATGCGAGGCAGGAGGGAAAAAGCCACGACGAAGATCCCGGCGGCAGGTAATGCTCATGAAACCGATGGATGGCTGATACTACGCAAATGATTTGCTGGACTTCGGGAGGGGTGTAAAGCCCGAAGACACCAAAATTGCCATGAATGCAGTACGACCAACCCAGTTTGGTAACATACTGGCTGAATTTGGACTAGAGTCCAATTATAAAGAAGCATTCTGCGATTCAGTCATGAACGTCCTAATCAAAAAGACCACTAGCCCCGCTCGAGCCGATGGTAACGACCAGAATTGGTGACATTGACTGCGTGAGGTAGAGGAGCCCATCAAAAAGAAAACCCTTTGGGTAACCAAGGCGAAATCGCGAATAACACCGGGAGGCAATATGGGACAATGTATGGTGCTCATCGACCTGATCGAGAAGGATGCTGAACAACTTCTGAGTAAAGGGAAAGTAAGAATAGGGTGAGTCATTTGCAGAGTACGGTGAAGAGCTGTACCTCTCCACTGTTTTAAATGTTTTGGTTATGGTCATACCGCACAGGGATGCATGGTACTCGACAGAAGTTCCCTTTGCTACAAGTATGTCAAAATTGAACATAAAAGTAAAAAGTGTTCAAGTATCTTTTGTAAGATGCTGATCCAGGACCAAATTTTAAGCATGTCTTAAGATCAGGAAAGTGTCGGGTTTTCCAGGAAGCTCTTGCCAAGGTAAAATAACTTCGATGGCCCGTACCCTGCAGGTAAATCTACACCACGGTTCAACTGCCCAAAACCTATTTGAGCCGCTTGAAAGGGAGATGAAAGCCGACTTTGTGCTGGCGAGTGAGCAACACCACGAAAAAGTTCGTTGTTAAGGTGCCCTCATCAAACTAGTACTGGCAGATGGCACTAGTTCCGAACATTGGTGACTTCACTCTTTATTGTGTACCTACCGCCGAACAAACCGATATCATCTTTCCAAGCCAAGCTTAATGCTTTGGAGAACGAAGATGGCCGCATACTCGTTAGGAGAGACTTTAATGTTAAAGCAATCGAAAAGTACATCTCTCAAATTGATCTTCGGGAGAACTTAACCCCAGAGATAACGGCCGGAACTGGTGGCGTTAAACACGGTTAATACGCCGACTTGTACGTCATTTAAGCTGTGAGAGAATCATAGGAGACGTGACATTTGGCTTGGAGCCTGTGGTATAGAGGGGTAGACAGTTGGAGAGTGATCATCAGGGCATAATACTTAAAATCCTGATACTTTCCCCCAATGCCCGTGCTCTCAACCTTCCTTGATTGGGTGAAACATTGGGAGAATGGAAGTCAAGAGGTTTGTCGAGGTGTTACGGCAGGTGCACCGTTACTTGAAATTTCGTAGGGGGCAGAAGGGCTAGCAGCCAAGATGTGGTGACCTCAACTTCTCGTATGAGCATCTTCGAGTATGCTTCTAGTGCTTCTAAGTGTTTCACTGAAATCGCCAAAAAGCGAAGGGAGCTATAATAAACCTAAGCAGTCGAGCGGCTCCGTGGTGATCAGGAGTGGCTGGTCCTGAAGAGATAAGGTAGTCATCCCGTGGAAACTGCTTAGTTTGTTGTTTTACAAGATTATAATTAACGACATCCGCCAAGTTTCCATCCTTTAGGCAGAGATGAGCCACTTTAACATCTTTATGTTTGACAGTCCCCTTGCAATGGAACGACCTTCGGCAGAGAAAGTAACGGTTGCTTTTTGTAGAATGTTTGCGTTTAACTCAAGCCTCCATGTCCGCTAACTTTAAGGAGACAAAAAAATGTTGAATTATTGTAGAGTAGCCTAATTGACACATAATAGAATATTTCTAAAGATAATAAAAATTGATCGGTACGTCTCGTAGAGTAGAGTACGCGTGATTAATATTTTGTAGTGTAGCCTCGTGGCTCGACAAGAACCCGCCTCATATGATGCCGTAAATAGCTAGTCGACAAGCATGCGTACTCGGTCGTTAAGCGAAGCTAGACAGCTGAGCTCGGTCTATTTTATAGCTCGCTGAAACTTGTGCCATAAAATCGGCACTCGTGCCCTACACGGGTTTTGAGCCAAAATTTCATTACAGAGCTTCAACGTGAAGTTCAACGAGACGTATCGGCTCTAAGTCGGCTTATGGCCAACGAAGGAATTCCCGACCCATCAAGAAGGCGACTTTTAATGAGTGCGTTAGAGTCTGTGCTTATGTACGGAGAAAAAATATGGGGTAATGCTTTCAGTAAAGAGCTGTACCAAAAACGTTTGGCACAAGTACAGAGAAGAGAAGCAATGAGGATTGCATCACATATCCAACAGTCTTTGATTCGGCGGTGCTAGTCATCGCAGGCGTGATACCCATCATCCTTATTCCAGATCTGATTTGGACTGCGCACCTAACCGCATATCTGACCTTGGCTCAATCGAACGCACAGTGAGACTGACTCCTACCTGACCAAGCTCATGAGGGGGCATGGGTGTTTTGAATCTTACTTGTACAAGATTGTTGAGTTGTGGTCCCCACACTTCAGACTTTGCACATTTATTTGAATGCCAAAGATGGAACAGGCTGTGCCGGAACTCTGCAGGGAAGCAGGAGAGCTTTCCCCAGATAGTCTAATCGGCAAGATACTTGGATCGGTTGACAAATGGGACCATGTGGCACATTATTTACGGGCAGTCCAAAAAAGGGTTCACAGCAGCCAGGGATGTCAGGGTAGGGGGACTATTTTTCTACCAATCCTTCTTTCTCCCTCTCCTCTCGCTAGGTGCGGGATCCCTCAATTCGAAAGCACCTCACGGCGTAGCAAAATGAGGCTTGATGTTTAGTGGGTTGTCCAGGTGTCTTCCGCCCCAGGGAGTCCTATATTCAGGACGTAAATCGCCTTCACCTTCCAGCCGCAAAGAAATAGTTGATTATTTTATATGGCTGATGCTTATTACACAAGAGCGCGGCGCGTGTCGCCCTATCAAGGGATAATCAGGCTATCGATAATGGTTTGATTTGTGTAGTAGGCTAGGTGATCATGCCGGGTTGCTGTCAACGCCTACACGGTAGGCAATCTATCCTGGCTGAAACGAGATGTTTATTACTTTCGTTTTGTGGCTGGAAAGAAAATTCTTGCTCCAACTAGTGTGCAGCGGGTAACCTAACTGAGGTAACTGTGAGTTCATCTTTGTAGTGGGGGGCTTGACGCTTACTTCAATCCCATCTTTTGATATCGTGAGGCCAGGGCTTTCCTTGGAAGTCATGTTAAACACTTCGACTTACTGACAGCAGAGGTGAAGCTTTTCAAAAGTAACTCACATTTTAACTAAATGCGCATCAATTTTGTTTTAGGTCTTGCACGACTTTATGGGCCGATTTCATCGATTCGCATCACACTATCATATTTAGGGTTTTGTGAAATCACAACGCGACCTGTCTGTCCGTCCGTGTGTCACAGCTTTTTTTCTCGCAAACTATATAAGCTAGAACCATCAGAATTTTGTATGTAGGTGTAAAGTGGTACCCTCTTCAAAGTTCAACTACAAAAAATAAATTTATAAGGTATTTTAGGGGGTCTCCCCATATAGGGAAGTCGCCCCCGAAAAAAAAGTTAGATAGCCAATATGGGTATCAAATTAAAGGTCTGGATGAGAAATTTTCAAAACATGTCTTTAACTGACATTTTTTGCTTCAAGGGGCGCACAGGGAGAGGAACTACACGAAAAACGTGCACATCCCTTGACATGTTTCTTGACTTTATTCGTTGTTGGTGACTGCATTTCGTAAATTTAGTACAAAACCCTTCTGACATGAGCGTAGATCGGTCTACCCAACTTGTTTCTTGTACCTCCCAAAGCGAAACCAAACAAACATTAAATTTGATTGAATTTCAGATTTATCGCAATCTTTCCACTTGGCCAATCGCCACTGTTACCAATGTTGAAAATCAATTATCCTGGCATCTAAATAAACAATCTAAAGTATTTTTGATTTATTTATATCTTCTCCTTGTTCTGGAAAAAAAATCATTTTCGAACCTTAACATTGAGTTGTACAAAAATAAGAACAAAAAAAATTGATATATTTTCCGAATTACCAGCCTTGCTCGTTCAAAAAAAAGAAGAAAATGTCCTTTTCCAGGTATTGTACAATAACAAATCTACTCTATGGTATCTCATCTCAGGTTCCCTACCCAAAGTAGCTAAAGGCTATCAAATTACTTTTCATGTGAAAATGAAATGTAGTGCTCCACAGGAGACAACTTCATCCCCCTCCCTTGTATTCTTGGCAGCTTCGCACTTCTTCGAAGGTGGAGCAGGGTGGCAAGAAGACGAAGAAAAAAATACATGTTGGATGTTATTTATGGATAATATCGCATCGAATTGAGTTGTTTGTATGATACCAATTGTGAAAGGTTTTTTTTATTAAATTTTGTCTTTTCGTTATGCATAAAAGGCATTTTCATTTCAACCTTATTTGTATTTATGGGTGATATCTTATATTGTTAACATTTTCCGCGACTATTCCTCTTAGTCGCGAGCGAAACGACTCGCGAGCAGCGTATTGCGATATTAGACAAGAATCTCAAGATGGTAACTTCTATTTTACGATGTGCAATTTATAGCAGCTATTAGAGCTTCGCGTCTTGCTGGTACTTTTGTGTCCTTGTTGTTGTTCCAGCCGCCGCTGCTGGTGCTCCTGTTTTCATAGGAAATTCAATGAATTCTGTGACAACCTTCGATGTATCGTTCGTCAGGAGGATATGCCCGTGCCGCCCTCACTCCATTCTCTTTCTTGTCAGCCTCCTCCAATGTCTTATTGTTTCAAAAGCGCAAGGACGACGCGAAGTAAAAGTTTACGCGCGAATGGAAATATCTTTTATCCTGGAAAAGTATGTTATTTTGAATAAACAACTGCGTATATTAAATGTTATTGTGAAATATATAGAGAAGTCGGTGCTCGGTGTTTTATCCTTGGCGAAGGAAATGGCGAGCGATTTCTTTAAAAAAATGCCGCCTGGTGTTCAAGTTCACCCGTGCGTGATATTTGTTACTTTTGGATGGTGCTAAAAGCATTTGTGCTGTTGTTTTGCAGCCAACAGATATAGTCATGTATCATTTGAACATATGGTTGCAGCGAACATTACGATATGTGCTATGTGTGAGCTTTCAGAGCGCAGGAAAAAACCATTAGTAGCAGATTGTAGATAATATTTATGATCTAGAAAGAATGGAATCCTGCGAGACCGAGCACAAGGCGAATTGATTTATCTGAGCAAAAATGTATTCTCATTGCAATAAACCATGAATTATTAGCAGCCAGCTATCAATGAATATTAGCGGTAATGGGGAGCGGATGAAAAATGCTTAAACGATGCCGAAGACATGACCAAAACCACGCGTTTACGGTTAGTACGCGTTCAGGTGAATTACGACTGAATCTTTGACTCGGATCTATTTCTCATCCGAAAGATGTTTTTTATTTCTATTTTATTCCTTGTAGTACTTGCTATCAAAGTCAATATTTATTGGTCCTTCTCCATGGATTGATGTTTTCTTCTTTATTGCTACAGGCGTGCGGATGCTGGATGGGAGTGTGAATGATGCGGTCGAGGCGAAGGCATTAAGCTTGAATCCACAACATATCGACATTTACAGTGCCTCGTGGGGCCCCGAGGACGACGGCTCTACGGTAGATGGTCCCGGTCCATTGGCCAGACGTGCCTTCATCTACGGCGTCACAAGTGGCCGTCAAGGCAAAGGATCCATTTTCGTGTGGGCATCGGGCAACGGAGGACGATACACGGACTCGTGTAACTGCGACGGATACACTAATTCGATTTTCACGCTCTCGATCTCGAGCGCCACGCAAGGAGGGTGAGTATCTCGCACGACACTTTGAATATACACTTGTTGAATGACATTTTCAATTTGCTATATCCTTGAACGCCGCCCGCGAGCACACTCGTATTGCTTGCTCACTGGCTTTATCCCCTCCAACAGCTCTCATAGGATAAAGTGAATGTCTGAGGCAGCTAATTGGAATTTGGTTAGGATCTGTGGCAACTCCCTCAAAGCACAAGCTAAACATAGCTCAATCGAAATATCATCCGAAATTTCCAATTTCAATTTACAAGAAACGCCAAAGTCCGTTTGAGGCAATGGTAAATGGCATGCAATTCAAAAACCACTTCAAAGGCATATGCAAACCAAAATGTGTATTCGAGCCTTTAATAATTCTCCTAATGAAACAGTCAGATCCCGGTAGTTTTTTGAGTTTTTTTTCGGTTCTCGTTAGGGTAATTAAAGTTTTCATGCACTATTTTCGATAACGAGCTTTTCAACTGTATCCTGGCTGGACTTAGCCTATTGCTGCATCAGCAAGTTGGTGGGATTTTCTGATTTCAATTTTTATAGTCACATCAGTCGCACAGATGGAAATAGATGGAGTTTTTCATGAGGTGTTGTTTGAAAAGCGTGAAACATAAACTGAAAAAATAATATGAAAATATTTTGTACATTCTCCAACGAAATCGAAGTGGGACATGAACAAAAACAGTACAAAAAATTTAAGTTTTTCAGTTTGAGCTTTTTATATCAAAAACATGCACGAAAATCTCTAGGGAGGTTCAAATGCTAATGGAAAAAATATTGAAATACATTTTAATGGCGGCTGAATGTGAGAATAAATTGGTATTTCATGCTCTTAAGCCTCGTCATTTATTGGATTGATTGGGAGGAGTCTTCTATTATTTTGAATGGTTTTGAAAATACCAAAAGTAAAGATTGAAAGCATGCAGCGCTCACTGGTTCCAAATTCAACTGAATTTTTAGAATGAGTGAAAAAAAAGGATTAATTCAAAGCTCGACTTAAAATTTACAGCATATTTTAAATTGTTTAAGTTTAAATTTTTTTCATGTATAGCATGTAAATATTAATAGAAAATATTGAATCATTCAGTAAGCATGTTACTAAAAATATTTGGTATTACTGATGGACTCCTGGACTATCAAAAATATTGATTAGGATCATCTTTGCAATCATAAGGTAAGGCTAAGCAAATATGCATTTACCGCTCCAAATATAATCCAGCTATGATCCAACGAAATACATAACTTTTCTTTTCATGAAGAAAAAATTGGGTCAAATTCACAAAAATCAAGTTTTTGGGTATATTTGGGTCTGGATCAACCTTTGGCAAATTGCCAAAAAATTTAAATAAGTTTATATGACATCAGACAGTTGTCCGAGTCTCACAAATTCAGTTCAAATTGAAAAAAGGTAACCTCAAACATTATGAAGGTTGTAACAGCCACGGTAGGCACAGCAGTTGCAGACTTGAAATTATGGCAGAGATCTTTGATCCCCAGGTGGCATCTTGAGCCGATTGGAGCTCAGCCGTGACGGAGTTCTTTCGGGGAAGACCGCTGCCCGTGCTGGGCCACCTTGCATTTAAGGACTTACTAGAAGAATGCAAATTGCAGTTTTGAGAATTGAAATAGTGTGAAAATTAAGTATCCAAGGTCATTTACTAAATGAAAAATAAAATTAACATAGTTAAAAAGTAGATGGGCTATAGAGACTAAGTACACATGTCGGAACCACCCTCTTCTAACCATTTTCTTCTCTAATAATTTTTCAGAAAAATAATTCATGCAACGCAATTAAGTAGCTACACACAAATAGGTAATTTGAAGCTATCGGAGCCATCCAAAAACGAGTTCGTTGCCCGCACAATGCAAAAAGTTCAGTGTACAGGAAATCATCTTATAAATTTTTATTAAATTGATGTAAAAAGGGTCGAATGATCAATAAAAAAGTTTAGCACAGGCAATCAGAAAGGCCAAGTAAGCTGACTTGCTGCTGCTTAGCGAGCGACATCACAAAAGAGGTTCGCAAGCATGGCATCGGGACGAACCTAATACTCTCGCCATCTGGGTTCGGAAACAGCGCTCACTTCCAAGTTCAGGATCAAGAGCGAGGAGATAATTTCTTTTAGGCCCTATATTCGGGGATACACTTCTTAGTTTATACCAAACGCTGAACGAACCCTTAAGATCTTTTTAATTTAGGCTCAATGCTTTGGAGGATCACAGATGTCCAGTCGCGAGGGGGGGACACAAATTTTTCGTGTATTTCCCCTCCCTGAGCATCCCTCGAAGCAAAAAGTGTCAAATTAAGACCTGTTTTGAAAAGTCCCCATGAACACCTTTTATTTGTTACCCATATCGACTACCTTTGATGAAATTTTTTTTCGGGGCCAGTCCTCTATATGGGGAGACCCCCCCCCCCCCCCTTAAATACCTTATAAAAATTTTTTGTGGTTGAGCTTTGAAGAGAGCACCACTTTACACCTGCATACAAAATTTGATGTTTCTATCTTAAGTAGTTTGCGAGAAAAAGTGCTGTGACACACGGACGGACAGACGGACAGACTGGTCGCGAAAGTAGTAGGGTTTTGTACAATTATTTTACAAAACCCTAAAAAAAACCAATTAAAATCGCGATATCGATATGGTGTAGGATCGTAAGTATACGAAAAAATTTTGAATCCCTCGTTATATATCTCGCACGTTTTGTTCGCTGTATCAACTCCACGTTTGGTTGCATTGTAGTCCATTATTATTTCAGATTTACCACTCTCCTTGTTGATTTTGGCATCATCAGGCATGCTGTGTAGAAAAACAACGTTGTTTTACTGTTGTGGCACTTGGGAAAATGACTTAAATCGCGTTGGTGCCCAAATAAGGTGAATTTTCACTCGGCCACGTATTTCCGTATATTGTTTAGGCAATTCTTTTTTGCTTTTGCGGGTTCTCCCAATCACAGCCAACTTGTATTCTGCATCATGTATATCCAACAATAGAATACTAGTGAAAAATCATGTATGATGCCACGGCCAGCATTGTGATTAACTTCACTCTGCCGTAAAACCAATGCCATAGCCGGGTTGTCAACATGATAGATGCCGTTATGTTGCTTCCCTACGTAGACTTCCATGTTTTTTATATAAAACATTTTGACATCTATCAAGGTATAAACCAAATAAATAGGTTTTGATGGTATGTATTGCCTGAAGGTACGACATCCTTTGAAAGCGTCTAATTTTTCATCTATTATACAAATGAAGACACAGCATCATATCTCTCGAGTGTTGCCACAATTTCATCAAACAGTTCTCTACTATAACTCCACAATCTGCTCGCGTATCCTTATCGTCAAATCTGAGAAACCGCATCACTAAATAAAATGTATTCCAACTCATTCGGTGTGCGACTTTCAGTCCCCCATCAGACGCGTCCCCAGGTAGCAGATAGAGCGTGCCCTAATCGGCTAGCCGGCGGGTGTGTGGGAAGTAAAAGACCACTCGTGGACTAAAACCGACTTAATCGAAGCGCCGATAACACCCCTATTGTATTTACTTGTCATGGAATCAGGGCGACAGCTTCGGATCTAGAACTTAGAATGAAAGATCATTGAGCACACCAGGCGCACTGCGACAAGTTCTGGTTGAAATAAAGTAATACAAAATCAACATCCTTACAGTACAAGAAAACATATGGCACGGTGAAGACATATTTGACATGTGAACGCACACTGTTTTTAAAAGCGGAGAACTGCAAGCAAGCCATGAGTTTGTAGTGGCTTTCATTGTTGACAGCGCATTTAAGCAACTTATCACTGACTTCAAGCCCGTTAACGAAAGGTTCTGTGCGATTCGTATCCAGACCAAATTTTTAATGTCTGGCTAGACAATTGTCAGTGTGGCAATCAAGAACGAATTTTACAGCACCTTGGAATGCACTGTGGATGCATTGCCGTCAAATGACGTTAAAATTATTCTGGGTGACTTCAATGCAAAAATCTGCCAAGAAACGGCACATAAAAGAACAACCAGACGATGCAGCCCCCATGCGGAGACCAGTGACAACAGACAGCGGCTGATAGACTTTGCTACTAGTAGAGGCTTTACAGTAAGCTCCATACGCTTTCCACATCGAAACATCCATAAAAGAGCGTTGGCATCCCCAGACAGTCACATATTCAACCAGATCGACCATGTTCTCATACCAAAACAAGCCGCCACCCGTATTCTTAACACGCGCTCGTTCCGCAGCGTTGTCTGTAATTCGGGCCACTAGCTTATAAGGGTCAAGTTCCGATACCGCATCTCCCAGAGCTGTAAATAAGGATCGTTGCTTAATCCAAGGTACCAGATACATAAGCTAAATGATATGACAGCATATCAGCGCTGGAAAATTGCATCAGCATATCCCCGCAGGCGGTAAAAAGTAATAATGACATCAAATCTTAGTGAAAGACAGTAAAAGATGCGGTCACAGCAGCAGCCGATGAGGTCTTGGGGCACCAGCCAAAGACAAATACAAACGACTTTCACGCCGAAGAATGGAAGGAAGCGATTAGAAAAAGGAACCAGGCGCACAAAGCGTACATCCAGCGACCGATTCGGGCCAAAGAGGAACAATATAAAACCCTTTGACGTCGCGGTAAAAAAATATACCGACGAAAGAAACGACCGACCGTCAATATCAAGAATCAATAGATAAACGAAAACATGACACTACATGAAGGCAGATCAGTGCATGCCTCTATTAAATAAATAAAAGACGGCTTGAATCTAAAAACAAGTTTTTGCAAAAGTGCTCAAGGAGCAATCATAGACAAACCAGTCTAAATTAAAAACAGATGGCTCCAATATTTCCAGACGCTATTCACAGTGCCCCCAACAACAGCTGAAGCTGCGAACAAAGCAAGAGGTCCCAGCCTCACCACCAACCAGAGATGAAGTACAGGCGGGACCTCAGAGGAAATATGGCTCCTTGAATAGATAGAATACCGGCAGAACTGTTCCAGATTAGGGGTCTCCATCTAAATAACCTTATGAATCGACTAAAATGCAGAATATGGTCAAAGGAGCAGTTACCAGAGGACTGACGGAATAGTAGAATATGTCCTGTATATAAAAAGAGGAACAAATTAAGGTGTAAAAATTATAGAGGCATCGGTCTACTGTGCCCGTCTTATAAAGTGCTCTCCATGATCATAGAAAGAAAATTAAGGCCAGAAAATTACAGCCGTACTATGAAAGTATTATAGGAAAGTATCAGGGAGGCTTTCGAAGTGGACGGTCCGCAATAGACCAAATATTCTCAGTAAAGCAGGTGCTCGAAAAGTGTTGGGAATATAATATTGATGTGCACCAACTCTCTGTAGATTTCAAGCAAGTATTCGACAGTGCCGACAGGAATGCGCTGTGCAAAGTAATGCTTGACTTTGGCGTCCCAACAAAACTAGTCCGTATGGTCAACGTCATGATGCTAAACACAGATTTCTAGGTTAAGGTAAACAGTGAACTAACGAATAGCTTTAGAATGGAATTAAGCTGAAAACAAGAGAATGGACTTGCCCCAATGTTCTTTAATATTGAGCTGGAACACATCCTCAGGAAGACATCAGCTGAAACCTTGGATACACTAATGTTCAAGTCCACACAATTGGTAGCATATGCTGATAACGTCAATATTATGGCATGTTCAATCTCAGATGCCAAAGGAGCATTTATGAGCCTAGAATCTGAAGCGAACCGAACTGGCCTACAAGTTGATGAAACTAATACTAAATTCATAACTCAAACGAGGAAGAAAACTCAAGTTCGAAAGAATCTGACCTAGGCGACTACGATCTTGAAAGTGTGGATAATTTTATCTACCTTGGAGTCAGCCTGAATAGAAGAAGCACCGAAAAGGACAAGATTCGACGCCGTATTAACGCCCCAAATAAAGCCTATTACTCCGTACTTCCCAGCCTAAGGTCCAAAGTGGTGCACAGGTAAAATAAGCTCCGAATTCACAAGACACTGGTAAAACCTGTGCTGTTTTATGGAAGTGAATCATAGACCCTGCCGAGTGAATCCGATAAGGACGTATTTGAACGCAAAGTGCGCCGGAAAATCTACGGCCAAGTGAAACATGGAACAGAGTGGAGACTAAGTATCAAAGATGAGTTGTATGAACTATTTGTCCGTCCATCTGCTTCCTCTTGCGTTAAGTTCCGTAAAGTTACGTACCACAATGTAGGCATCCAGCGGAAAAACCGAGGACTCGATGCAAACACACGGTAGAAACTGACAGCAGACCCTTGTTAGGAGTAAATAACTGGCGGACAAGGTCGCGGAACCTTGATGTTTGGAGGAGATTAATCCTGGATGATAAATTTGTCCTCGATGTGGAAGGGAAGTTAGAAGATAGAAATTGGGGAAGGGCATTAGTATAAAGATTCAATAACAAGGTACTTAAAATGGAGGATATGATAAAGAACTACACCAGGTGATGGAGCACAAATGATTTGAGAAATATGATTTGATCCAAGAAAGGATTGGATCCGAGTTGCGAAGCTGCTGTAGTTTCTATTTATAAGAAGGGTATGGTCAACTAAATCAAATGTTTTCGAAAGGTCTGTGTAGAGGACTTCTAATTGTTCACCCCTATCTATGTTAGAGTGATTGTAGATCGAACTTTCACAAAGCCGTGTTGGTTCTTAGAGAGTACATTTTGTAAATACTTATACATCCTGTTACGCGCAATTCACTCAAGCAGCTTAGCTTACCCAAAGAGCAGGGAGATAGGCCCATAATTAGAGATAAGTCTCCGGTCTCTGAATTTGTAATCAGCGAGGATATTAACAATTTTCCAGCCCTTGAGAAAAACTACAGCTGAGAGACTGGCGTTGGAGAGAAAAGGTAAGGGTACGCTTAAGGTAGTGGATAGAGATTTGATAAATCTGTTTAGGATTCTATCAGGGCCAGGACTGCCATTTATGTCGAGCATCTGGATAATATGCTCAACTTCAGTAAAGAGGCTACAATAGCCTGGCCGTCAGCGGCTACCCTTTCATTTAGGGTAAAGACGCTAGAGTATTGGAAGAGACTTTGAGGAAGCGCACATAAGGCCAAAAAGATTTTGAACTCTTGGAAAGTAGAGAGGCCTCTATTTCATTGAAATACGAACGTATAGCACATTTAATTACAACTTTGGAGTACTTCCGATGTTCTTAGAAAACGGCCAGATCAAGGTGCGGTTTAGAGACTAGACATTTACGGTAAGATAGGTCTTCCAGATATAAAGCTTCCGACACCTCGGCAGTGAATCAACCTGGGCTTCTTCTTCGATGTGCCCAAAAAAAGAGGTGCATATATGAAGATGACATTATTCGGGATATGATAAAAGATACGAATAGCTTTATTGCAGTCTGTGTAATGGAGAAGTTAATTCCAATCAATGCATCTGAGGTCAGTGTCGATGTCGACGCTATTAGCCCTGTGGAAGCCATATCTTGAATCGGTACGCAAAAGTCTACTTTAGATAGAAGGAAATGATAACTGGGCTTTTAAAGGTGGATGGTGAATATCAAGGGTGATGCACGGGGAAAAGGATAGAGTGACAGAGGTAAATGCGGCAGGATTGTTTCCAGTAACTTGTAATTATTAGGGATAGTATTCAGTTGAGAGGGTGAGCAGAGGGGCAAAAAAGAAGATAAAAGTAGAGAAAGTTCATTGGAGCAGATGATTGAGTCCAAATGAATCTCCCACTTCAGTGAAGGCCTAATAAGTCACCACGGATGATGAAATCACGGAGGGAGAGAGAGAGAGAGAGAAAGCGCGAGTCGGTGATAAAGTTAAGCAAAAAAGCAATCATAGATCTGAAAAGAGCAGTCACAAAGGATATAAATGCAAACTAAGCTTAAACTGTGAAAAGAGGATAGATTAGTAAGGACGAAAAAACATTCAAATGAAGTAAAAGAAAAAAGTCAGCGCAGTATGCCACCACCATCCGATTTACAGGCACAGAGCGGTTCCTGTAAGCACAGAAAGCAGTGTGAAGTGGGAAGATTTTACTACTGAGGGTCTCCTGTGAAAGTCAACTTTTAAACAGACCGAGTCATCACCTTTGTCTAAAGAGGCAAGTTTTATTTTACCCAGCTTGGTCCTCAGCCCACGTATATTTTGTTAGTACAGATGAAAAGACTTAAAGTTACCTCAATTTGAGCACGTTTTCTGTTGAGACGACGAAAATTTTGACGAGAGTACGGCGGGCTCGTTTGACAAGAACACCAGGAGGCCAGAAGTCCACCTTTTCCAAGTCTAATACGTGTGCACGAGCTGTGAGCTTCAATCCAGTTAGGACGATCGTCTTTCGTTAATTTTGTCACTTCTAAAATGTTTGTAGAAAACCCGAGTTTTTCCCTAACGTACATCTTTACATTCTCAGTGGGGGTGTCAAAGGTTAAACGAGAAACAAAAAGGTGCAGATGAGCTGTTACCCTCAGTCTAGAACATTGTTGAGCGATAGTGTCAATGCCTGGCGTGGGAACTGCATGCGTAAAACGTACTTGTGAAACGTTTTGTCGGGCCACTGCAGCAGTTGATGACAGGTTAACGCAGGTCAGTGTTAATTGCATCAAAAAATGCACTTCGGGGAGAAACGGAAGAAATATTATTGTCTCTCCTAGTTGTAATTAAACATCTGTAACCCAAAAAATAATCCCGACGGTAGTTATTTATGAATACAACAAAAATAACTATAGAAGATGAAATTCACTTAACTTTATTATTAATAGTATTTCTAGAATTTCAATTTTCGTCAATAAAATCGTATGGGTATTCTTAAATTCAATAAAATGTAGTTGTTTAGTAGCTCAATATATATTTTTAGGGCTTTGTAAAAAATTGTTTTTGCAAAGACCTAATTGTTTTTACAAAGACCTACTAGTTTCGCGTCCTGTCTGTCCCTGTGTCACAACAATTTTTCTCAGAAACTTTAGAACCTAAAAAGCTCTAACTTTCTGAACAGGTCAGAAGTTGTGGTCTCAAAAGTTTAGGTCTTATCAAACATTTAAAAATTTTTAAGGGCATCCCTTCTTATGCTGAAGTGACCCTTAACACATTTTTTAATCAAATGTAGCCGAGTGGGGTATCAAATGAAAAGTCTTGATTTAGAACCTTTTGAATCTGAAAGGTTTTTTTACATCGGGGTTCCAGGGAGAGGCAAAATGTTCGAAAAATTTGTGTGGCTATAACGATTTGGATTTTCTCCGACTTCATCAACAATATATGAGTTTTCTACTATATGGACTTTTTATCGAAGTGGTCTATTCAACCTTTTCTACTACATACCAAGGTGTTCCGTACGAAAGAAACTTCAAACCTATAAACTACCAAGTCGAGTGATTAGCTCTATTGTCCTATCTTTTCAATTTATTCTCAAATACTTAATAGCCGTTTATTATATTCCTTTCATTATCCTGTTTAAATTTTCCTTACAGCTTCAAACCTTGGTACCTGGAAGAATGTTCATCAACTCTGGCCACCACATACAGTTCTGGAACGCCAGGTCACGATAAAAGCGTCGCTACCGTCGATATGGATGGCCGACTACGGCCCGATCACATTTGCACTGTTGAACATACTGGCACCTCAGCCTCAGCCCCGCTAGCCGCCGGCATTTGCGCTCTAGCCCTTGAATCGAATCCCTACTTAACCTGGCGCGATATGCAATACCTAGTAGTAATGACATCCCGTCCAGAACCACTAGAAAAGGAAGCAGGATGGCTTTTGAATGGAGTTAAAAGGAAGTACAGCCACAAATTCGGTTATGGTCTTATGGATGCTGGGGCTCTAGTAAGCCTGGCGGAACAATGGACTTCAGTGCCACCACAACATATTTGTAAATCACGAGAGAATAATGAGGATCGTCAAATTGAAGGAACCTATGGATATACGTTGCAAATTCATATGGATGTCAACGGATGTGCTGGAACGATCAATGAGGTTCGATATTTGGAACATGTTCAGTGCAAGATCACGCTTCGATTCTTCCCGAGAGGAAATTTGAGGATACTTTTGACTTCACCAATGGGAACGACCAGTACTTTGTTATTCGAACGACCTAGAGATATTGTCAAGTCCAACTTCGATGACTGGCCTTTCTTGAGCGTTCACTTCTGGGGTGAACGAGCTGAGGGTCGATGGACATTGCAAATTATTAATGGTGGACGCCGACGCGTGAACCAACCTGGTATACTATCCAAATGGCAATTGATCTTCTACGGAACTCAAACGAATCCTGTCCGATTGAAGAATGGAGTGGCAGATCAAGGGAATCTGCGACGAGTGCAAGGACTAAGTCCTTATGTCTTTCCCACTGACGCCGACTTAGGGCAGGCACAAGGTGGAAATATTTTTTACAACCCAGCTGATCCTTTTGGATACTTAAATTATCAAAATCTTTTTACGGGAGCTGGAAGCAGTCCTGAAAAGGCTGTAGCAACGGTTGATGGTCATAATATTCCAACTCCGCAGCGACAAAACGTGATGGCTGACTCGAATAATAAAATTGTTTTACATGACTGTGATCCTGAATGTGATTCGCAAGGATGCTACGGTCGAGGACCAACGCAATGTGTTGCGTGCAAGCATTACCGATTGGACAAGTAAATATTTTTTGATAACTATTTCAAATTATGACTTATTAATGTTTTGTTTCTTTTTAGTACCTGTGTTAGCCGTTGTCCACCACGAAGTTTTCCGAATCAAGGAGGCGTATGCTGGCCGTGCCACGAATCCTGCGAGACGTGCGCTGGAGCTGGTCAAGACAGCTGCCTAACCTGCGCTCCAGCTCACCTCCACGTTACCGACCTGGCTGTTTGCCTGCAAGTTTGCCCTGAAGGATACTACGAAAGTAAGCATGTCCTGAAGTAATTTCTCATCCAAACCAACAATCATTTTCTCTTTATCTTTCCTCCACACTCGTTCGATGATGTATTGCTCACTTGAAGATTACGACAACAAAACATGTGTCCCATGTGAAGCCAACTGTGCATCATGTCAAGATCGCCCTGATTACTGCACGAGCTGTGACCATCACTTAGTTATGCACGACCATAAGTGCTATTCAGCCTGTCCAGAGCATACCTTCGAAACAGAGGACTACAAGTAAGTAATCGTGCCTGCAAGTGCATATTGTGGCGGTAGATGCAGTGTTATGTTTGTCTTGTTGTTTGCTGGAAGTTTGAATGCATCCTTACACATGTTCGTTGCATATATTTGAATAACACTTATGGTGCGAATAAAGTGTGTCCTCCGCAGAGGGACAAGAGCTGGGACTTGAAGTGCCTCTTGTGTGCAGCCTGGAGTTATTGCTCTTTGAAGGGATCTTCAAGTTCACTCGTCTTGGGGATTTATTAGTTTGAATGCTGCAAAAATTTAACATCCTTGCAAGATGATTCCATTTTATGCGAGTACTAACATTATTTTCTTCATCTTTTACAGCTGTGCGCCATGTCACACATCCTGCTCCACATGTAACGGCTCCGCGGAATCACAATGCATCACTTGTCGTTCAGGACGATTCGCTTTGGACGGGAAGTGCTTGAACAGCTGCCCAGCCGGCTATTACGGCGATAAGAAGCGTCAGGAGTGCGTCCCCTGCCCCACCGGATGCGCAACATGTAGCAGTAATGGAATCTGTCTAACGTGCAAGGACAATTGGGTTCTGAATAAGAAAAGCAAATGTATCGTGAAAGGAAGTGATGCTTGCGATGACTGTAAGTGATTTTTGTCATCAACATTAGTCCTAGCTCTCAAAACAATATGGGGTAAAAATGTAGTTCTTATTGTGTATGCATGTGCGAGTATGTGTTTGAATGTTTGATGTTGGACGAGGACAAGTACGATCTTGGGAGCCATCTCGTTGGGGATATTGATTCCATTCCGTTCCCGACAAACTGAAATCGCCATATTTGGGGACGAACACAGGCAGCTACATTGTCGGACTGTTATTACCAGACGATGGGGCAATAACGCAGGGAGAAATGGAGACAGGAATGTATTAGTCAGAGTTGTTGGACCGCAAGGATTTTATGGTCACTTGATAGTATATTTGAGCTGGGAGATAAAAGACAGTTTGGGTACTTTGACCGGCATTCACACAAAAGCCGGCCATCCTTACATTTGACAAAGCTATGAATAGAACGAAAGGCCCTTTGTGCGCTTTCCTTTTGCACTCCACCCTGCTCTTAAGGGCAAACAAATGGCCGTGGCTAACAGCTTATCCTTTTTGCCTTTTTACCTAACCTTGGCATGAAAAATCAGCATCTTAGGCATGTCTTGCGGAAGTTGAGATTTGAGCAGCACAATAAGAAACTATCGGACGAAATGTATCCTTTATTAGTAATGGCTGGTTGTAATGCTTTCATTAAAGCAGGTGCTGTTCCTTGTAGAATTACTCTTCCTTTATCTCCTCCCGCGCAGCAGTTGGACGAGAGTATGAAATCTCAAACGGTGCATCGTTAACTCGACAAAAGCACACTGAGATATGATAGAGGACAATTAGCAATGGGGCGGGGCGGCAAAGTAGGAAAGAAGATAAAGGCAACTGTAAAACAAATTAAATGGAGCCATTCAGCTACGGCAAATGACTACCATGGGGTGTATTATATAGACAGACTATAATTAGCAGCTTTCTTCATATTTCGGGGCTAGGAGCTAATGACTTCACTAATTACAAAATGAATGTGCCATAATATTGCTTTGATGTTTCCCTGGCTCCATGCCAACGCAACAAAGCCAAGTTTTGTGGGTTCCAAGCAAAATCATGATCGAAGTTAGCTATAACGATTTCCGCCATAAAATCCTGTAAAACAAACCTGCTCTTGTGTTTGACTGCATATTTGTTTTTAACAGAGCAAATTATGTTCCAAGTACCTGGAACGCACCTGAAATATTTTCAAACGCATTAAATGATTTCATTGGAAATTAACTCATTGTGCGCTCGAATTCCTTTTGATTTGCGAATGTAACAAAGCGTCGGATGCTCTTTCAAAGCACAACAAAATTCTAAAGGATTGGAATAAAATGGAAATTTATAAAATTATACTGAAATTGGTTGATAGGAGGGAAATTAATATATCTGCTTTATAGAATTGAATATCCTTCCAGTTCAATTAAAACCCCAGTACAAAGCACTTCTAGGAATTTGTGTGAATTTTTGATTATCGCTGAATAAAAGGATGAATTTGGTTTTATGGTTTTTATTTTTCAGAAACTAATTAATGCAATGTGAAAAACTGGATTTTATCTTACTAATAGTTTACATTTAAATGCTCCAACTTGACAATAATTTTCCACGAATTAGCTGGCGATATAGTATCAGTCGCAGTAGCCCCTTATCCTGAATTTCAGTAAAATAAAAAAAAAAATCGAGTAGCGTAGTCATTAGATTTTCTTTTCTTGTTACCATATGTACATATTTCATTCCCTTTCAGCGTCTGAAAAGTGTGGCTCGGGACCTCTTTTCCCGGGATGCGAATCAGGCAGGGAGGCCTGAGGAGTTATTTATGGTGGTAGTGTCCGGCGAGTGAAGTGGACATAGGGTCGGTTTTTAAAATTCTTTCTCTGTTTGTAGGTGTTAAGTGATAAGGGGTCGTTAATTTCTGTTTCCCGGTGGGGAAAGCTGCGGGTTTTTGCGTGGTGGTGGTACTGCGTGGTAGGGTATTTGGAGGGTGACCTCCGCGGCTCGGTGGCGGTGAGCGCCAAACGTTTGAAGGGTGATCATTTCGCTCCGGTCGGTCGTTTTCTCGCTTGGAAGACCTTTTGAAGGCTCGGTGAATCGAACGTGTGGCGCCCCAGTTGGGTCGATGGAGCCTCAGCCGGAGTAGCCACAATAAATCGGTGGGGGTGGCAACGGACTCGGTAATAAAGTATTTGCCATTGTCTTGTTTGGTGCAGAGGTACATAACAGCCACAAGTGCCTAGTTCCTTGCGTCGCAGAAGCCATGTCCATGCCAAGCGAGCATGAGATACGGATTGACTCTAGTTGCTTCAGTTGATTGCGATAAGTGAACCATTCCTTCAGTAGATTAAAGTAGATAAGTAAAGGAGTATTCCATTAACATTACCCCTGCAATTATCCCTATACGAGAAGTTAAGACAATAGAAGTACAGGTGCCAATTTTCTCATTTGTTTGTATAACTCTGATCCGTCGTTTAACGCCTGCCTTTTTGTGGCTGGGGTGATGTCAACTAAGCCAACATGGTAAAACAGTTCATCCGTTGTAGGATCCCAACGGAGACCAAGAATTGTCGCTTGTCAGGTATAATTCTAGCTCTGCACTTTCAGAGTGGCCAACAAGATGTACCACGACGTCTGCATCGTTTGATCCTCATTTTCGTAGATGGAAGTAGCCCGTCTAAGAGCCGAGGTAACATCTTCCCCCAATTGCATTGTCTTTTCTCTTGTTGGTACACTTGCAAGATAGTCGCCCACATAAAAATCCTTGTGAATGCTGCACCGAGCAGTCGTAAACCTGCCACAATCCAGAAGGCTATGACCATTCTCGATTCTACATTGTTGCATTACTCGAATAGCTAAATATGGTCCACTTTTCGGACCATAAGTAGCAGTGGCCAGCTGATATGTTCGCAGCATCTCTGCTGGTGGTTTCCGCCAGAGTATAATTGATGCCACCCTCGATGGCGCGTATCCATATGTCATCATCATTTATGGCATAGCTCTAATTCGGGCGTTCTTCTCCAGTAGTTATCGCTTCCAATCGTCGCGATTCTTCGACCTCCTTCGCCAATTGGAAATCCCAAACAAGAATCTGCTACCAGCATCGATTCAATATTCCCTCCGTTTCCTCGACTTTCCAACTGGACGTTTGCTTTGCTCTCTACCCTTCACCGTTCGCCTGGGGAGCCTGTACTTTGCGTAGCCTTAAACATGCGTAGACAGCTGGGGCATCTTGAAAATTAAACAACTCGTCGTTGTAACAAAACCTCCACTATTCTCACTCATAAATACTTGCCAAAAGATCTTCTCTTCATCGGCCGTCGATTTGTCAGGTTGATAAGCAAATATTGTATCGGTGGACCAGCTAACTGTCTGACATTTAAGAAAATGCCGTTTGAAGATCAAGCTGAAGCATTAAACATAATGCAGAACTTAGTCTTGACAGCTTGATGCGGAATGTAGTAAAGTTCTAATGCTTCGCCGTATTGATTTGGGAATAGATGCATGTATTCTAGCTTCTCATACTCAGTCATAATAATAATAATCCATCGAACAACCGTGCAAATCCGACCTTTTTTTTTAGTAGGGAGGTGAAGGCATTTACGCCCGCCGAGTCTGGCAGTGTGGGACTCCCATGGAGGATACCCTTGGACTACCCACTAAACACCTCCCCTGTCAATCTGAGAACCTAGCCTGGAACCGTTTGACACATTACTTCGGGCTAAGCCTCATTTCTCTACGCGTTTAGGCGCCACCGGGCTACAGAGATCCCTTTTTCAGCGGGAGGAGGGGAAGGGAGAGGGATTTCTAGAAAAGAGACCCTTCCGCCCTGGACGCCTCCAGGCGCTCAAATATGTTCCTTTTTATCTTAAGGACTGCCCGAGCGTAATGTGCCACACAGTTCCATTTGTCAACGGATGTGCATCTCTCCAGTGAGTTCATCCGGAGAGAGATCTCCCATTTCTTCAATGAGGTCACCGCGCTGCCTTTCCCACCTCTTGCATACAAAAAATGTGTGGTAGGCATCATCGACCTCTCAAGCACAGAATATGCAGTCAGGAGACCGTGACTTACCAATCTTGTGCAGGTAAGACCGAAAGAATCCATGTCCACTCAGAAGCTGAGTTAGATAGAAGTCAGTCTCGTCATGCCTTCGATTGAGCCACGGCCTCAGGTTACCAATAAGGCGTGCGGTCCACCTACCTTTTGTATCGCTCACCCAGGACTGTTGCCAATCACTGAGTGAGCGGTCTCATTCTTCGTGGGCGACAGCATCTCTGTCGCATTCGTTCCTCCGCAGGTAGATTCTGCGGCGCTCCTTGGCAAGGAGGGCAATGGGTATCACTCCTGCGATGATCAGCACTGCCGACTCCGTGACAGTTCAATATGCAGATGCAATCCGCAGCGCTCCTCGTCACTGCACCTGTGCCAAGCGCTTTCGATACAGCTCCTTGTTGAGAGCCTCACACCATATTTCTGATCCGTACAACAGCAAAGATTGTACGGCACTCATCAGAAGTCTCCTTCTTGATGAGGTGGGACCCCCTATGTTGGCCATTAGTCGGCTGAGAGCCGGAACACTCGCTGCAGCCTTGTCAGCTATTGCCCTGATTTGCTCGGAGAAACGCATCTTCGAGTCGATCAGAATGCCCAGGTACTTCACTGCTAGTTTAGTCTCAACGAGTGCTTCCCCAATGTTGATCATCCTTACTCTAGGGATTCTCTTCTTTGTCAAGATGACTACTTCGGTTTTCTCCAAAGCTAGGCTGAACCCGCGAGCAATCATCCAGTCCCTCACTCGGCGCATTAGCGTACCCAGTCTGAGTTGCGCTTGTTCAACAGTGCGTCCCGCAACTAGCGCCGCGACATCATCTGCATAGCCGATCAAGCGCGACTCATCCGGCAGCTCGATTCTCAGTATCCGACCCTTGGCATTAAGATTTATTGCTGGGGTATTTGATTCTATAACCGTAACGGAATCCGAGGTAATATGGTCGATATCACGCTCAACCATGTGATTATTATCTAATTTTAACACTAGTACCCATCACAGTTGGATGGGCTGATAGTCCGACAGAAGCATAAGAAGCTCAAACTTGATGCCGCGACCAAGGTTTGAACTTGGGAGCTACTGCGCAAGTGGAGTGTGCTCTGACCCACTGCTCCACATGGACTACTTTATTCAGTCATGAAAGCTATATATTTCTGCCGAAGCTCTGCATTTGACGCCAGTTTACGTTGCAGATGATAGCATTGTCGAAGCACCAAGGAGTGAAAGTTGCCAAGGGGTTGCGCAGCGTTCAAAAAGGGCATCTGTACCACATAATAACCTTTGCGATATCGTCGGTACTTACGGGTAGATCTGAGTAGACTTCCGCAAAAGGGTCACTTTAGCTTTAGTGTTTTATTCGCTCTCTCTTCATCATTATTAATAACGAGTATGCAGACATAGCTTTCACGATTTGATCCTCGGTGCTACTAAAGGTTTCTTCATTCAGGACATAACAATTTTATCTATGAATAAAACACATAAATATTTGAGATATTGAGTTCAAACTTATTGTGGGTACAGTGCAAGCATTACCTTTTAGTAATGAAATAAGATTACTACAAGTACGTTTACAGCAGTCGATTCTTTGCACCCAATTTACCACCACTCTGGCACACATTCAACCGCAACGTTGGCAATTTCGCGTTAAGTGTTGTCTTTGACCTCCTCTAAACTTGCTGACTTGTGGGCATAGACCAGTGACTTGATTTAGCCCCATAAAAAGAAATCAAATGGCGTTAGATCGCATGAACAAGGTGGCCATTCGACGGGACTATTTCTCGAGATAACACGTTTACCGAATTCGCTTTTCAATAAATCGATTATGAGGCGTGCCGTGTGGCTAGTGGCACCCTCTTGTTGAAACCACATATTGTTGATGTTAAGTTCATCCAATTCTGGCCACAAATAATCTTCCAACATAAAACGATAGCGCTCTCCATTGACAGTAACATGACGGTCGTTTTCATTCACGAAAAATATGGCCCAATCAGACCTCCAGCATGAAAACCGCACCGAACCGTAATTTTTTGCGGATGCAACGGTATCCTTAGAAGCACATTTGGGTTTGTTGCTGACCAATAACGCATATTTTGCTCATTTATAAAGCCATTGAGCCCGAAATGAGCTTCATTGCTGAAGATGATTTTTTGATGAAAGTTCTTCCTTTTCTCTTAGCTTTACCAGAGCCCAATCGAAGAAGTTTTGGGGTTCTGAATGGTCAAGTGGCTTTAATTCTTAAGTCAATGTGATTTTGTAACCATGTAGGCCAAGATCTTTTCGCAAAATACGCCACAGTATCGTTTGAGCGATGCCCAATTCTTGAGAACGACATTGAATCTACTGTTTAGGCTTATTTTGAATCGATACACTTACGGCTGCGATATTTCTTTCGCTTCGAGCGGTACGACATATTTTTGGCACCGAAAGGTACATTAGTGAAAATGTGGACTCGAAATTGTCCACTATAGCACGCACAGCCTGTCTGGTGGGATGATTATTACGCCCGTAATTTCGGTAGCAATTTTTAATAATTTTCAAATTTTGCTGGTGTGTGAACGTTACCCATGTTAAAATATTGTTTACTTAAAAAAAAAATAATAGCACGTTCATATAAAGGTACAAAACTGTTATGTCCTAAATGGAAAACCCTTTAGTTTACGCTGGGCCAAAAATAATCCAGCCCGGTCGCGTATTTTGAGCTACTGGAGCGTCAATATCGCCCCATAAAATTCCATCTTTAATAAATTGGCTCTACATTAATACGCTCGGGTCGGCCGAATTGAGGGTCAACCAGCGGTAAACACCGTAGATGTTGCCAGCAATGAGCAGAAATAGACGCCACTGGAGTAGGTGACGTAATCGAATCAACAGTATGTACTTGTAGCTCTACTGTCAACCTAAACGATGATTTGAACCGCGATGCAATTTCCACAAGTGCCCGTGATAACTGTATGAATAGTTGTTGCTGCCAATACCTTCCACTAGTAATATGCATTTCTGCATATTGACAAACAAAGTTCTGAATAAACTAGTCGTAATGAAACTAGCTTGTGAGCCTGGATCGCAGAGTTTACAACAGCTGTGTATCTTGCCAAATTTGGGCATAAGCCAAAAGTATCATGCGGTTGGTTATCATTGCTAACGTTTTCAGCGCGTCATCTAGTCATTGACAATTTTGTGTTAGCTGGCCAGGATCACCAAAGAGACGAATAGCCACTGAACGTGTTAATGAGTTAGCATGATATGCCACCGCTGAGAAGTGTGGTACCTTGGGCTCACAACACAACATGGTATGATGGCAGCCATTGCATATTTGGAGCTCGTAGGGATGCAAACATTAGTGGGATGTCCTGGCTTTAGACAGTTGAAGCAAAAGTTAGATCTTTACAGCTTCTGGAACCGCTTGTGGGCCCGAAGCGACCATAGTTGCTGAGAACGGCTAATTCAGTGCATGTCTTGGTTACAGCACTCGCAATCACTGGGGGTGATTATCGCAAAATTTGTTTTTACCAATCTTGTCGTTCGTATTGAGCTCGCTGCTTGCGGTGCCTTTCAGTTAGCTGGAGGGTTCATACGGTTTCCGGCGAAATTGATTATGCATTCGCAGTATATCTGCAGTTGAACTGTGTGCTCGCTTTTCAACAGATGTTATGTTTAGTACAACTCATGCCCCAAGACTCTTGTATTGTGGTTGATAATTTGGAGATAACGATTAGTACAGTAAGTGCGTTCCATTCCTTCACTGGCAATCTAACGACGCTCAATACACGAAGTGACTCACGCACCGTATCAATTATCGAAAGCAGCACAGACGTAAATCTTGCTACATGGATTTGAGTCAATTGTTTCGGACTGGCGTACTTATTTTCGAGGGGTTACCACACTTCCTCATAGCCACTACTGTGCATACTCTTAACCAGAGCCAACGAATCGCCTTGAACTGATTCATGCGATTTTTGAAGAATCTATGCCTCCGAAAAATTCTACGTGTGCGCCAAAGTTTCACATGCATCCTTGAATACCAGCCAATTGCAATGTTGGCCATCAAATTTAGGCAGTGCCAATTGTTCCAGTTTTGGAATCATTGTGCCCGGACGCTGCTATTCTGGCTGTATCGTCTTGTGCATCACCTGGTGCCAGTAATGTTCAAAGAAATAACTTCCAGATCAAATAATCGGGATTATGTAAATGCTTAAGCCAAATATCTAGGAAAAATCACAAAATGACGCTGAATTACCATTTATTACAATAAAAAAATATTAGAATGAACTTGACTTGTAGTCCAATATGCTTGATGAGCATTAACGAGTTAATACCCAACTCTCTAATGCTGGCCTTGCTGCCATCCCATCGATTTGACGTTGTGATAGCAGAACAATTCATTTAGTAATATAGGGTTATCTATTTTATGCTTGGGAAAGTAAACCTAAAGAAAACACATAAAATATTCAGATAGAAACAAAATTTTTTATTTAATGTAAAGATTAAACCTTGCCATTATACGTAAAACACAACACTTCTTACATGCCTCAATCCTTTTTAGCTAATTTTCAATGACTTTTCGGCACATTTCCGGCAATATCTCGGCCATAACTTCACGAATACTGGTTTTTAATTGCTCAAGATTTTGAGGATTGTTCGCGTAAACACGTTCTTTCGCATAGGTGCTCGGTCGCAGGATCGTGCGGGCCAATTGACATCACTCAATCTCGAAATTACGCGTCCTGGAAATTTCTCTTGCAAAAGTGCTCGATTAGCCTGTGTTGTGTGGCTTGTGGCTCCGTCCTGTTGGAACCACATGTTCTCCAGATCATAATCTTCAATTTCTCTCCAAAAATAATCGGTTAACATCCGTCCATAGCGGTCAGAATTGGCTGTAATGGCTTTTCCTAGATCGTTTTCAAAAAAATACGGGCCAATAACACCACCAGACGATAACGCACATCAAACGGTCACTTTTTCTGGATGCAAAGGCCTTTCTGCGACCACCTGAGGATTTTGAGTGCCCCATATGCGGCAATTCTGTTTATTTACGTAACTACTGATCGAAAAATGAGTCTCATCACTAAAGAAAATTTTGTTCGAAAAATCTTTATCAATGGCTTGTTGTTCAATCACCCAATTCGCATAAATTCTGCGTTGTGTATGGTCTTGAGGCTTAAGTTCTTGAGTGAGTTGGATTTTGTACAGATGGAGATGACAATCTAAATGCAAAATCCGCCACAATGAGCCGTAAGACAAGCCCAAATGTTGAGAACGTCGAGGAATCGACGAATTCGGGTCTTCCTCCACACTTTGAGGAACGACAGCGATATTTTCAGCAAAACGAATGGTGCGATGATGCACAGGCCTTTCAATATCAATAACCGATCCAGTCTCTTAAAATTTTCTCACTGTGTTCGAGATTGTTTGCTGTGTAGGTCGATTATGTCGACCGTAATCGGTTCGTAAAGCCCTAAATGTTGATACAGCAGAATCACCATTTTTATAATAAAATTTAATAATTTTAATGCGTTCTTCGACTTCTAAACGATCCATATTTCTAAATGGCAAACCTTCAACTAAAAAAACACGGTTTGGATCACATTTAATTTTGACAAATGGCAGGGTTATACTTTTCTACCACGAAATGGATAACCCTGTACTTTAAAAAGTGAACCCCGAAAAGCCAGAATCTCATATACTGGTTGTATTCGCATTTAAAAATTTATGATTCCCCAGGTGAATCTTTGATTAGAAGTATCTTTGTGTTGTTTAATGATTAACGCTTGGTTCCTTGCAATCAAAAATTCCAGTCAATGAATGATCAAATATCCAAATATAAAGGGTTTTCCAATAAGAGGTGTTATTTTGAATAGCCCGCTATTTCGGTAGATGTCACTTTTCAAGCTGTCATTTTTTAACATTTGACAAGCAGAAACTACGCTATTCATAAAAATGGAACGATACATGCTTCAACAGCGCATTGAAATTATTAAAATTCACTTTAAAACTGGTGAAAATTTGGCAGAGATGGTTTGTAAAACTCGAGCATTTTTGGGTCGTGGTGAAGCACCTTGTAAGACCGCAATACAGAAATTGGTGGAAAAATTCGAGCAGTTGGGACAATTTAGTGATATGAAGAATAAAACCCGTGCACGTCACTCAAGAACAGCCGAGAATATTGCTGCTGTAGCCGAAAGTGTTGAAGAAAACCCAGATTTGTCCATTCCTCATCGTTCTTTAGAATTAGGCATACCACAAACGTCATTACACCGTATTTTGCATAAAAATTTGGGTCTTAAGGCTTAGGAAGTTCAGTTAACACAAGAACTCAAGCTGGTCGATCATCAGCAACGTCGTGTCTTTGCTGATTAGGTCCTTGAAATGCATGAAAATGATCCGGAATTCCATCGAAAAATCATCTTGAGTGATGACGCCTATTCCCACTTCGGTAGCTTCGTCAACAAGCAAAATTGTCGTATCTAGGGCTCGGAAAACCCAAGAGTTATTGTTGAAAAGCCTCTCTATCTTCAACGTGTGACTTTTTGGTGCGGTTTATGGCCTGGCGGAGTCATTGGACCTTACTTTTTCGAAAATGAGGCTGGATTGTGCTATCGAGAGATGATTAATGATTTTTGATGGCCGAAATTGGATGGTATTGATCTGGACAACGTTAACTTTCAACAAAACGGCGCTACGTGCCATACAAGCAACGAAACCATTGATCTTTTACGGGAAAAGTTTCTGGACCGTGTTATCTCTCGAAGAGGTGATCGCAATTGGCCACCGAGATCTTGTGATTTAACACCTTGCAACTTCTTCCTTTGGGACCACGTGAAAGAGGAGGTCTACGCCAACAGCCCAGCATCGATTCAAGACCTCAAAGATGGAATTCGTGAGGCTATCGAGGACATAGGGCAGCCACTTTGCGATTTGGTTATTGAAAATTTCATGAAAAGGATATGGACCTGTAAGCGTGGTCGTGGTGGTCATTTGCCTGATTTTATTTTTCACTACTAACGGCATACCTTCCTCTTTATAATGAAATAAACACCCGATCATTTATATTAAAACATGGCATTTTTCTTTTAATTTCAAAATAACACCTCTTATTGGAAAACCCTGTATTACATCTCGATGAAGGGATTTTATAATGGCATTACCCATAAAGCTTTTAGAGATGACCGTTGTATGGATACGAAAAATCATCCGTTTTAATTTTAGAGCGGGAACTTTTTCGTTGGGTGGATCGGTTCTTTGTTATTTGGCATGTTTTTATGCTTTTGACACCGAAGGCAACACGTCTAGCCGTGTGACAGTTGAGAAGCTACAACCAGTTACTCTAGTTAAGGTACTCCTTTAATGCTTTTGGGGTACAAAAGAGTATTAATCTGCATTGGCCGATAATTTTAAATTTGACTGGGAGTCTACCCTTATGTTAAAGTGCTCCTAAATTTTTTTTGTTAAAGGCAGTGGGATGTCACTTGGTTATAAATTTAAGAATCTGAAATAAAAATGTTAATTTGTGCATCAGGGGGTCCAAGGTGATGTAAAATGTACGGAAAAATTTCAATCGTGGTCGAATGTTGACCGTGCTAGAAGGATAAACAATTTAAAATGACATCTCTTGGTAAAATGCTTCGTGGTAAATTTTCATAGAGAAGCGAAATAATTGTTTTTTTTTCGGTTTGTTTTGAATATTTTATATAATACTACTAAGCTAACCATCCAGAAGCTGGAAATCGAGATAAAAAATTTATTGATGCTATTACAACTAACTGGATTGATTACCAAACCATTCTCTTGAAAACACTCTCCTGACATTTCATCAAATTATCCTTACAACTACGCTGTATAGACCGTATCTATTCTATCTGAATCAAAAGGATTATATCTCGCTAGGATTTTAAAGCACTAGAGTGCATCAATTAAAATAGTACAGGGCAGCCATTTATCCTGGTCAGGCTTTTTATTATTCTGAATCAATTTTCAAACCTTGCTTCCATTCATTTTTTCAGTACCTATCAAAACCAATTTCCACCAACTCGATTAATTCCTTTTATTTATCTCTCTCTCTCTCTTTTTCTCTGTTTTATTTTCAGCCGAATATTTCGACAACGGCCACTGTCATCCATGCCATTCAACGTGTGAAACTTGTGATGGTCCAACAGAGACAAATTGCCTAAAATGTCCACCGAGTCTACTATTACAATCGAATCGATGTGTAAGCACCTGTGACGAAGGATATTACATGGAAGCCGGTGTATGTGCCAAATGCTTACATACGTGCACACAATGCGTGTCACGTATGAATTGCACAGCATGTGCCAAAGGTCTTCAATTACAAAGTGGCGAATGTAGGACTACGTGCGCTGAAGGGTAATTACAGATTTTATTTTTTTCTTCCTCCTCCTTTATGTCCTTTCTATGCAAGTGTTTGGTGAGATTGTGGTAGCAAAGAGAATTGGAAAGACACGGAAATGTTGCCGCCAGTTGAAAAGGACATTGTTTCCTTCGTTAGTGGGAGGTGGGATTGGAAAAATATCCTTAAACTCTGACACTCTAGATTGGTCACTTTGACCACTCTTTAATGCAGGCTACAAATTCAATTAACTTTGACATCTGTTCACTCTGATATTGTACCTTCTAGCTACAGTGAAGCGTCAAAGGTTGTCTACAGACGACACCACGTTCGACGCCTCAGTCTTTCCGATTCTTTCTGCCCTAATATAACTGTAAATATATAATAGCAGGAAGTTCAATCCGGCTTTGCTTATGTGGCTTTCGAAATGTTCAATTTCTTTGTATTTTATTCGGCAGGTATTATAGCGACCGAGGCACGTGTGCAAAATGTTATTTAAGCTGTCACACATGCAGTGGACCACGTCGTGACCAATGCGTCGAATGCCCCAAAGGATGGCAATTGGCAGGCGGTGAGTGTCATCCTGAGTGTCCTGAGGGATTCTACAAATCAGAGTTTGGCTGCCAGAAATGCCATCATTATTGTAAAACATGCAATGGTAAGTAGAATTATTGTTCATTTTATTCAAGATTTTATCCTTGAATATTTGCTTGAAAATAAATATCCTTTAAGATGGATAAACACTGAAAACCTGAATTCAATAACAATTACCCTCAACAATGTTAGTCTATTCCCAACGAATTTCTTGTGTCCTTGATTTGCCCAACTACCCTCTCGTCGCCAAGTAATGGAGATTTATCAGAAATCGTTGTCCTAGCTACAGCAAAGTATCCCCCTCTTGTTTATGACGTGTGCAAGATGCCGTGTAACAACACTTATTGTTGATCGTAGTACAGTGCGGAGTGGAAAACCCAACTCCTAGCAAGCAAGGACATACACAAAAAAATTAAGGAGCAAGAGAAAACCGATGACGACGAAAAATTGTCGATAGAAATGTATTATAGTATGATAGGATCCTAAGGACGAGCAGAAAATACACATGACTATCTAAGGATATTACCGTCAAGTTCGTAATTGAGTTCTTTTGTCGTACATACAATCCTTTAACTGGGTTTGTGTTTTTTCTTCCGGCGAACGGTGGAGCATTGCTCATAAAGGAGAAGTAAAGTATTAAGGTGAAGTATTTTATATCTTCATCGCAGTTGTATTCTTCTTTGTCAGTCATCAACGTCGTTGTGCTGTTCTTGTCGCTGCTGCTGTTGTTGTTGTTGTTGTCATCTTCGTGAATTCTATATGATAACAAGGATCGTAGGATTTATACATCACATACACCCAACTATCGTAGCTGAGTTGAATATACTTCATATCATATGATGAGAAAAGGATCACTGAGCCTTTATTAATGCGATAGTCTGCTTAGTGACCTATAAATAAATGGTCTTGCCTTTTTCCCTACTTTTTGTCCCGTGAAATGTCAAGTAAAACTATAAATGAAATATCTTCGAAGGGAAGTAGAAATCAGTCTTATCGGGAAAATATAAGCTCGAGTGGAAAAATAATTCAACGATGCGTGCACTTTTCAAAATTGAAAACTTATGTTGTTTTCCTAGAGCTCATAACTCGTCCTTGATTCTATCATTTTAGAATAAATATTAATTGATCGATTTGTAGAAATTGATGTTGTTTCAGCTTATTTTTGAAAACAAAATAGAAAATTGGATTATCCTTGAATTGTAATTTATTCTATTAAAATGAAATGGCAGTAAGTTGCTGATACTCAAGACGATTTCTATTTTTTAGCTGGGATTTATAATTTACAAGAAGGTTTTGAACTATTTTCAGTTCCTCTCATGGTCAAATATGAGGATCTATTTAATGCAAAAACGCAACAGACGTCAGTAAGTAAATGTAGCATAACGAGCATGAAAACAGTGCCCATTTCTGAAGTAACAACGCTCTGAAAAAGTTATCATACCTCCAAAAAAATCCACGGCAAAGGATTACAATATTAGTGGGGTAAGCAACATATTAAGTCGCTACATTAGGCCAAATAATTGTTGCGGCTACGGTATCTACCACAGCATTTAAAAATGTCAGAGGGATTGTTAATCTCTAGGTGTCATCCTGAGCTGTCTGGCAACATTTTGTAGTGTTCTTCGAAGAAGATTACTCCTTTCGTGTTGGACAACCTATATATTATAAGTTGGATAAGTTGGAAGGATTTAATTAAGTAGGACGATTTTGGAAAATGAGATAATTCAACTAAAATTGTATATCCTAGAAGAATGACGTAAAAGACAGCAGTGATAGTGTGCTGCCTCGGCGAAATAGGACGGTGAGATTGGCCTTGTCTAAAGATGCATAAATGTGCTGGTAGGCTAGCATTGCGGTGTCGTGGGGTGAGTTCTTTTCCCCAGCACAAGGACCCACTGCAAAAAATTTCGCATTAACGAATTGAAAAGGGTTTAATGGGGATCGACTGGTGTCGAAGCCGAGGTAACCCACTTAGGGTTGAAATTGCTTACAGGCAGTAACAAACTGAGCCGAGAGAAAACAGACGCACTTGAGCGGACTTCATCGTTACCTACGATACTTATGACCCCCAAATAAGAGTGGGGGGTCCAGGTGGAAGCGTTACCACCTCGCACCCTCCCAACCTGGTCAAGATCCAAATGTAACCGTGGCCATATTTTCCATCTAAAATACAAGGTATGCCAATTAAGTAATGAGATTTATTCCTTGAAAACCGTATATTTAAAAATTATTCTACAACTCTGCCATCCCCTTCAAAGTAGTTCCCTTCGGGCAGCTATGCAACGATTCCAGCGCGTACCCTCGTCACGATCGCCTTGATGTCCGTAATCGACTCAAAATGGGTTCCTTTGACCACCGATTTTGTTCTAGGGAACAAAAAAGTCACAGGGTGACATATCAGGCGAATAAGGCGGCTTGCAACGCGGCGATACCTTTAGAGGCCAAATACTGGGACACGCTAAGGGCCATATGCTGCGGTCCTTTGGGACCATCTTTGCGCACAACATTTTCATCCCAAAATCGTCGATTAAAATTTGTCTGTGTTTCACGGTTCATACCCAGTTCCGAGGCCAGCATTCGAACTGTTAAACGCCGATCTTCACGGATTAGGGCGCTCACGCGCTACGCATTCGCGTTAGTCCGCACCTCGACTGGTCTCCCGCTCCGCGCCTCATCTTCCACGCTTTCACGCCCCTCCTTAAACTCTTTATGCCACTGAAACACCTGGGCACGACTAAGAGCACTATCACCATGCAATTTCAGCGTACGTTTCCGAAGCTGTTTTGCCCAATCTGGTGACGCGTTACTCTTAATTTCATTTCTCCATTTTCTCGACGAGCACCACCAACACACGTCTACTGAACACGACACAGCAGGCGAACTGAACAAGCTTGAGCGATGGTAAATATATCAATGGAGTGGGTAAGGATCCCGGGGAAGGAGAAGGCTTTTCAAGGTCGCAGGTTTACCACAAGCGCGGCAATAAAATCAATCTCATGACTTCGTAATTACCTCTTAATTTGAATGAATTTTTTCTTTAAATGAAAAATATAAACGTGGCAAATTTATGCCATAGTATTATGTGAGGGAATCACATAACCCTATGCCACAAATAGGCACGCGAGCGGAGGGCCACCTTACCCTGCAACAGCACCTGTAACGCTTCAAAAGGGGTGAGCTCGCCCGATGGCTAGTTCGTTATAGTGGCGGAGCTAGCCAACGTGGCAGGTCCCATACCCGGTCAGGTCCCCAGCGAAAGGAAAGACCGAATGTAATCCTTTAAGTACACATTACTTTATTTTTCTTTATTTTCAGTTTTTCTGATAGTTTCAGATATATCGAGCGTAGAGAAATCATATCACATGCCTAATAAATACGTTTATAGATAAAAGAATCTAACAGTCAAAAGTGTAGTGTGTTTGCACCTTTTTCCCCAAATGGATTAAAATTTAGTGGATGTCATTAAGTGTGTGCAATACATTTTCAGCTAAGCTATTGGGTGACTAACGATTTACAAACGATTAATACTTTGAAAATTTATATTTGTACAATTTTTAATAACAAAATAATCAAATATAAAATTTGAAAAAAACATCGCCAACATCCTCGTCGGGCGCCCGCTGGTGATATAGTTATGCCTATTGCTGAAATTCTTAACTACTTTTCGAATACAATCCGTATCAAAACACAAAAAAACATCACTCCACCAATTATTTTTTTTCCTCCTTATCCTGACGATCTTCAATTACACTTATGAACAAAGTTCCACGATCTAGAAACATCATCTCGTTTCCCTTTAGCCACTTATATCTGGCGAACACACCGTATCCAACATTGATTCGTGAAATAAATAGTATCCTATTCATTCAGATATTATATCAACTTCTCATTATTCCATCGATGAGCGGAAGAGGGTAAGCGTCTTTAAAGGTCACTGCATTGACTTTCCGGGCATCTAGACAAAGATGGACTTTACCTGGTTTCACCACCAAGGTGAGGGCCAGGCACTTTGGGACTCCTCTATAACCCCCAACTCTAGCATTCTGTCTAACTCTGCGTACATCAGATTTTCCATGACCGATTAGATGGCGTAGTGTCTCTGTTCCATGCGTTTGCTATCGCCGACGAACATGTACGACCAGGGTAGTGCGGCCAAGGTCTTGCGTAGCATAAGATGGAAAAGCCTTGATGAATGCTTCCAAAAGTTTTCGTTGGTTAGGCGTTAATTCGTGTCTGTTGAGTATAGAAGCGAGTTCATTGACATATCTAGTATTAAAGGGTGAGTCTGTGAATATGTTTGAGGCCAAACCAAATTAAAGGACGAAATCGACGCCAAGGTACACGTTCTGAGTAAGTGAAGGGATAATGAAGAAAGTAATAATCTTAGTTTGACTTCTGAATGTCATGGGTGTTGTCAATCTACCCTGGATAGGTTGTTTGGTACAATCAGCTGTACTGATTTCAGAGCGCCAGGGTTTTACTACAGTAGGGTGTAGAAGGAGTACTGTTGAGCTGAGACTCGAGGCAAGGCAGCTGATACTTGCACCCGTGTCAATCAGTGTAATAGCGATTTCGCCCAACACTTTTATTGGTGCGTAAGGTCTGGTGTCATTTTCGGAAACCCCACGAGATGTTGCATAAGTTTAGGGTTTGACGACAGGTGCGCACTCTCTTGCGGAAACTTCGCCAACGACCAGTGGATCACTTTCTCTGCGCGAGCGAGAGGTGACTTCTTCGGAAGCAAAGATTCATTCTCGAGCCACGCGGTATTCCTGCATTCGAACATGATATGGCTTTAGAGCGCGAATTCTTGGCTGCTGCGGTTCTTCATGTAGTAACTGCGGTGGTCGCTTCAAAAGTGTCGTTTGAAAGGCTTCCGCAAGAGAGGAAACCCCCGCAGTCATAATTGTCAAGGCTGGTGTATTATCGTGAATATTGGGGTTTGCAGCAGGCTGTCGACATACTTAAGAGCTTTGGAGTACCGCTGACGTCGTCGGGTACTCGCTCGTCCGCTTTTTGAAGTGGCGCAATCTGGGCAATGCGGGAAGTAGGTGTCAGGCTTACCGCATCCGTAGCAGAAAATCGTACGCTCTGCTCAACATGCAATAAACCGATGTCTGGTTTGCTTGCAGTTCCAGCAGGTCGTGAGGTTCCCCACTGCAGCTACCGTAAGTTCGTCTGACTCTCGGTCAGTCTCCTCCTGATCTGGAGTGTTGGTCTCTTGTACTATTTCCGCGCCGGGGACCTCGTCTAGTCCATAGGTATGGCCATTCTTGGAGCTCCTCCTGGACTCCTTCTTGTTAACTGACGGCTCTTAGAAGCGATGCCATGCCCTGAGGGTCGAAGTTTGCGACGTCACGGTGAAGTTCCGGCCTCAAATTGCGTTTTAGCACCCGCAGCAGTTGTGTTTGAGTCATCGCCTCAGTTAACTGGTCATTTAGCCGTAAGATGTCGGCTCGAAACTTGCAGGAGGTCTCGTCTGGTCGTTGCCATCTGGCATTGATTTTGTCCAGGACCCGCTCCTCCATGTTAATTGTGGGATACTTCATACGGACTACCTCCTTCAGCCGTGACCAGCAGTGGGATAAGAGAGTAGCATGTATCCGCCAGTACGTTTCCAGCGCTGCTCCCCTCAGCAGCATCCGCAAGGCTAGCCTGCCAGCGCATTCATGCGTCCTCAGATAAAACCAATCTCGGAACATTCCACCATCCTATTTTGCCTAGGCAGACCTTTACGGACATCATCCGCCCCATTTCTCTACAATTATTTGCTCAACACTACCTTCATACTACTCGTTTGCTGCATCCATTGAGTAATTATCCGTCGCTGCCCTAACTACTTCGGCCTTATGCTCTAGTACTCTCGTTGATGCTGATGCCACTAGCTTCTCCTGATATTGCGCCTCGTTGGAGTAAGACCGCCCGTCCTCCCTTCTATAGAGTCCTGTTCAAGTCTGCAGGATTTTTCGCTCCACTAATCCTATCTTGTCCCATTGTCTTTTCGGAGCTCCTTTCTATATTATCACCGCGTATATGATGATCGGACGAATCAGGGTTTTACAGGCTTAAACTTTGACTCGCTTGCCTACTGTTGACTGCTTCGCGAAAAGAAGTATAAGATGATCGTACGCTGAGAAGTCATTTTTTTCAAAAGATTGTCAACGTGAGCACTGAAGAGATTCCAGGTATTTTTGTAACCTCGTTTTAGCAGAGCGCAAATTGGGCTCAGATGAACACTCTAACAAGTCGTCAGCGAAGAGGTTCAACTGGATTCAGACTTGTACTCGTCTCTTACGCCCGTGAATATATATTGAAAAGAAATGGGCCTAATATAGAACCCTATGAGACCCCCAAGTTGATAGCAAATGGGTCCGACCTAGCTCCACCAGCCACCACAGAGGCAGTTGGTCCCCTCATGAAGCTGCCTATGATTTGCAAAATATGATGCGGAAAGCGAAAATTTACCGTTTCGTAGAGCCGCCCATTAAGAGTCGAAAGACTTTTCACACATCAATCAGGCAAGCTACAAATAGCTAATGATTGCGCCACCTTCTCTTCATATCGTCTTGGAACACGGCTATAGCATCTGCAGTGGAGTGGGCTCCTTTGAAGCCAAATTGTCTTTCCGGCACAATTCTTTCCCCCGCAGAGAATTGTATGATGCTCTCAAGTATCACCCTTTCAAGCAGCTTACCAATATTTGAAAGCAGTGAAATTGGACGAGTATCGACTATCGACTGCGTCAGTTGTCCTCGACTTTTCTGAGTCTTGAAAATTTTTTTGATTATCTCCATCGCTGAGGGAAGTAGCGAATGTTGATGCAATTACTCAGAATAATCGCGAGGAGAACAAAGAAAACATGGGGAAGCTTCTTAAGCATATAATTGGAGATTCCATCAGCCCCTGCTGATTTTTGAAATTTTGCTCCGGTGCCAAAAAAGTGAGTCTCTCAGGACAGACAAACAGATCATGGCCAGAAGGTGCGTCAGAGGGATTCGAATCAGAGAACACAATTGATCATGGTCCTTGTCGAAATTCGTTGTGGTACCGCTCACTAACGAAGTAACGGAAGAGTCCTCACTTGTTTTCTCTCCTTGAAGAACTCAGCAATACATTTGTCATCCATAAGCATGGAACCATCATAAGTGAGGACCCCGAGCAGCCTTTTCCCCCCAGTTTTCCTATTGATATGAGGAAACATACAAGGACCTGGTTTGATACTTACCAGGGCCTGTTCAAATCGCTCGTTAGCAGAATTCGTGGCTCTCTTCGAGATTATTTGGCTTAGGGACATAACCACTAGATGAAAACGTTCATACTATATTTAACGATGAAATTCCAAGATGTCTTCTATTAAATCTCGATAAAGATAATTTGTCGACGATTTCTTAATGGAGATTTTTGAGATGACCGTATCCAGGGTTGAATTTATACCTGCGATTCCTCATCGATTTTAGGAATAGAAAGATTTGTCGATCCATCCATCCATCCAAATTGCCTTCAATTTTCCGTCAAGGTCAACACTAACTGTTGCTTAATTGATAAGCTTTAATGGAATTAAAAATTGAGGATCTGCAACCTCAAGCTTTACACCCTTTTTCACTCTTAAGGTCAGCTCAACCAAAGGATGGTCAGACTCGGCATCAAGAACTCCACACTCGAAATTCCTCCAACTATGGGAGTGATTTACCAGGTTGGCAGACACAATGAAAAAGTCAATAATAGACGAGCTTCGGCAAAAGGTAGGCTCTTTCAAGGTAATCAATATGAGATCCATATTTTATTGAACCCAGTTAGTGATAGCTCTTTGATAGCCATTAGATGCAATATTTCCCCATGAAGGATGCTTCATATTGAAATCAACTTCCATGGAGTAGGAATCGAATATTTTGAACAGAGTAAACACTGCTTTCAAGTCATCAATGAGTTCCCTCACCGAATATCCACGTTGTACGGAGCTTTATGCTATCGATTTCTTCACTTCGACGTCTGGTTTGAACTGGACTAAGAAGAGGAAAGCGTCCTTTTTTCCCTACTAGAGGTTATCATCGAGAACCTTTTAGCTGATATGATATCCACTCTGAAATGCTCTGAATGCAATGAACTGTTCACGCCTTTGAGTAGAAGAGTCAGTTTTCAGGTGTAAGGAACGGGCTCCTGGAGCTACTCGAACGTGTCAGTCATTACCGGTGGAGCCAGTTGAAGGCTGAAGAAAAGCAGCAAGCCGAAGAAGAGCAAAAAGCTAGAGAAGAGCTAAGAGATCAGTTTACCGAGGAAGCGCAGACAGCTTTATCACCAAACACTATCAAAAATTGGCCCATACCTCAACCTAAGGAAACCGGAATAAAAGAAGGAAAGACATTTAATGGCCAGAAAACGTTAGATCAGGAGCTCCAAAAAGTGCTAACAAAGCAGCTAAGAAAGCGGCCTAAAAATAAAGTTCTCCTAGATGCCCAACAATACGAAGTTTCTGATCCGAGGCAGAAGAGAAACAAACCACGACGAAAATTTCGGCGGCAGCCACTGTTCGTGAAACTCAAGAATGACTACGCAAATGTGTTCATGGAGATGTAAAGCCCAAAGACACCAAAACTTCCATTAAAGCAGTGTGCCCAACCCCGCCTGGCCATATATGATCGAACTCGGAGCTAAGGCATTCTGCGATGAAGTCAAGAAGGTTCTCGGCAAAAGAGCAATTGCAGCCTTGTCTTGAGCTGATGGCAACGATCGAAATCAAGGACAATGCCTGCATCACGGACTTAGTAGAATTAGAGGAGGGCATCAAAAGGGAGCTCCCATGCATAAACAGGGTTAAAGCGAGGTTGACACCAGGCAAAAATAGGGCACAACGCATGGCCATCATCGACCTGACCGAGAAGGACGTCGAACAACTTCTGAGCACCGGGAAAGTAAGAATCGAATTGGTCAGCAGGTTACGGCAAATAACACTACCTTCCCGCAGCTCTAAATGCCTTGGTTATGGTCATGTCGCACGAATTCTCTATGCTACAAACGTGGTGACATAGGACACAAAAGAAAATAATATACGAGGGAAGGAAACTGTATCCTTTGCAAGGTTACTGATTCAAAACCGGATTTCAAGCACGTCTTATAATCAGCAATGTTTTGGGATTTCCAAGAAATTCTGGCTAAGGTAAAAGCAGCACTTAATGGCGTATATCCTGCAGATAGACCTACACCACAGCACAAACTATTCAAGCAGGTTTTGGGCAGCTGAGTAGTTTGCGAGGGACATAAAAGTCTACTTTTTACTGCTGAGTGAGCAACACCACGGCAAAAGTTCGTTCAACATGATAACCTGACGTAAATGGTAGTGTTGCTATTAGCGCTCACACCATTGCTAATTTCCTAGTGAAAGGCTATGGGCGAAGGGATGGTTTTGTGTGGGTTTGGTGTTCAGGGATTACATTCTTTAGCGTTAACCTAATGCTGAGCGGACCGATATGATTTTTCCAAGCCAAGCAGATGGCCACGTACTCGTTGGGGGGAGACTTCAAATTTAAAGTGATTGAATGAGGCATGTCTCAACCAAACCCGCGGGCAAAACGGATCGTCGAAATAGCTGTCAGGAAAGGGTTTGTCGCACTAAGCATCGGCGATATGCCGACTTTCCACCACGTGGGCTATGAAGAGACCATATACGGGGTGCTATTCGCCTCGGAGCCCCTGCAGGGAGGGTATACAATTAGAGAGTATTAGACGACTATTCAGCCAGTGATCATCAGTACATTCTGCTTGAGCGTAATGCTGTCTCCCAACGCCCGTGCTCTTGACCTTCCACGATTAGGCGGAACATTAGAAGGATGGACGTTTAGATAGATGAGGACGATTCGCAGAGGACTGAAGAACTATCAGCTCCAGATGTTTTGAACTCAACTGTGAGCATCATCACGCGTTTCTATGCCACGTCGGAGACCCCCACACAGCAAGCCTCCAGTGTACTGATGATCAACTTAAAATCGCTTGAAAGTAAAAGGAGTGCCACAAGCTTCAACGTAAAGTTCAACGGGCACGAAACCGGTACGAAGTGTGCAACCGGTTGGCAGCATATATATTGGCCAGAAAATGCCTTCGCAACATGATCGCTGATGGCAAGACTTAGTGGAGAATGTGAACAGAGATTCTTGGGGCGTTGGCTACAAGCTAGCCAGCGGAATCTTGGTGCCCCATGCAAACCCAGCATATATGAAGCAGAAAAGATGGATTAGATAGTGCGGGCGCTTTTCCCCGCCCATCCCGTGCATGTTGACGCTGTCGACGACAAAATGGCAGTCGATTGCCCACTCTACGTGCGGCTGGAACTGAAAGAGTCAGTCCAAGGAAGGCTCCAAGTCCTGACGGCGTCCCAGCTGAGGTGATGCAGCGTGTCTACCACCATTTTCCTAACTTACTGCTCAGCATTTTTAACGCTTGCTTGCGCGAAGGAGTTTTCCCAAAATGTTGGAAGGTAGTGGGGCTCGTACTGATTAGTATGGATAAGGGCATTACTGGATCACCGTCTGCATGTCACCCGCTATGTATGCCAGACACGATTAGAAAAGTGATAGAATAACTCATTGATTCCTGTTACTGGAGACCTATCTGCCCGGCAGTACGACATTAGAGCAGAAAGATCCAATATTAGTGCAATTGTAGAGGTGGTAAGTGTGGTCGAAAATACCAAGGCACATAGTCGTATCAACCGGCGGGAAGTTGTGTTGGTGACACTTGATGTTTGGATCACCTTCAACTTGGGTGGATATTCTAGACACTCAAAGCACCCCTTTTAAAGTTCCAGAATATCTTATACTGCTTTTATGGACTACCTGAAGAACAGGGCCAATGAAGGATGGAAGTTACATCGGGGGTTGCTCAAGGCTCTAGCCTTGGTCTAGACTTGTGGAACATATGATACAACGGGCTGTTTCTTGCAAAGTCCGACGACTTTCCAAAAGAAAATACGCACTGAAGATGACTCAAAGTAGTCAAAATGCGTCTCCTCATACAACAAAGCAAGGCCCGACGGCTTTTAAAGAAAAAAGAGGATTGGCATACGGATACCAAATAAACAAAATTATTGACTAAAAAACAAAATGTTTTGTTTGATTCAAGCAGCGTTAGTGACATTGTTAGTAGACACAGCCTTATAGTCGACCTAACAAAAGTACACCACAAAAGAACGAGTACAAACATGTGATGGATTCCCGTTGTTTCTAACAAAAGTGAAAGTAGCGGAAGAGTGTGAAGGCGAGCGGAAAAAATTAATATTGGAAAAGAAGTTTCATCAATTAAGACGAGAATAAATGACAGTGTCCCAACAAATCAAGGTGCGTACAATCGAAAACATAGTCATCAATCTCCCCAGGTATTTACGCAAGCTCAACAGAATCTACTGAACATAGGACTGAAAAACTGCATTAACGCGAACGCCAAACCAGAAGATATCGTCATGGAAATCGAAGCCGGGATCATCAGACTTTCGAGCATGCATGGACTAACGGCAGAGGAAAAACAAAGGATTAGAACCAGCACTGCAGATACACTGAAAAAAGAAACTAGATGGCTGGGAAAGCAGGACGAGAATAGGATCATCAATAAACTCAAAAATCTACCGGTTTACTACATGAAAGCGGATAAAGGGAATGCCTTTGTGATCATGGACAAGGCCGATTACGAAAATAGAATGCGGGAAAAAATAAATACGGGACCATACTTCAGTCTACAAAATAATCCACTGCCTGAGTCAATAAAAAGAGTGGAAAAAGTGCAGAAAGAACGTGAACCATGGATTCAGGTCCTCAAGCAATTCTTAAAAGTAACCAACCCATCGCTACCGAGGATCATAGGACTTCCGAAGATTCACAAGCCAGGCCATGAAATGCGTGAAATTGTGTCAGCAAAAAACGCCCCCACTCAGAAAATTGCGAAGTGGTTCGTCAAAGAATTCAATATCATAAACAATAAATTTGTTACCAAACCAGCAGCGAATTCTGCAGAATTTACTTCAAAGGTTTTGTCCTGGGGACCTTTGGAAGATGGCGATACGATGGTGTAATTTGACGGCAATGCACTTTTTCCCAGTATTCCAGTCAAAGAAGCACTTGCTTTACTTGAGGAGTAGATTCTGATACAACGATCAGTAGAACAATGGACAGCACGTGCCAAAATGTATTTGAAACTGGATAGACTCTGCATGGGTGAAAGCTATTTCATTTTCAAGGGAAAAGTTTTTAAACAAACATGCGGTGCTCTAATGAGAAACCCTCTTTCCCCGTCTGTAAGCGAAGTTTTTATGGCATTTTTGGAGGAGAAGCTAGCACAAGAAGGTAAACTGCCACATCGATGGGTGCGTTATGTATACGATATCTTCACGATCATCAAAGAGGATCAGGTCCAGCAAACTCACGGCGATCAACTCGATATACAACAACATCAGTTCCACCCACGAGCTGGAGTCGGAGGGGCGGCTACCATTCCTGGACGTAATGGTATGTAGAGGAGCTTCTAGTTAGAGTATCTCATTTTCATGACCGTATTGATTTTTTCGAAAGTTGGTTTGGTCAGTATCATCTCCCATGTGTCTGCTCAGCTATGATATGATCTGATTAAATCAGTACATATCACCACTGAGTGAACACTCATAGTCTGTCCGAAAAATCCCCTGAACTAAATCACGTTGCTCCCAACGAGATTTGAACCTGGGACCTTCAGCTTCTGCGTTCATGCTCTAACCACTAGACCACACAGACTACCTGTAGAGGAGCTAATAGGTTGGAATTCGAAATATACCGCAAACCAACGGACACCATGCGGATTATTCCTTTCATTTCAAACCATTGCCAACAGCGAAAATGGGCGACATTTAGCTGGCATGTGACTCGAATGCTCACGCTTCCATTGAATAAAGAAGGCCTGAAAAAAGAAACGTCCCATATTTATAAGTTAGCCGAGTGGAATGGGTAGCCTACGAATGAAGTCACCAACTTGATAGCCAAACGAACGAAGGAGATCTTCAACAAAAAGTTCACAACGCTAACTGCGGAAGTCGAGCAACGGAAGAAGTTGCTTGTAACTTTTGACTCAAGGACGAAAACAATGAAGAGGGCTATGAAAAACGTAGATATCGACCTAGTTTATACGAGCCGGGTCGCAAAACTGCAGAACTTGCTAGGATCAACCAAGGACCCCATACCCAAAATGGAACGGAGCGGAGTCTACAAGGTATCGTGTACGAAATGTAATGGATGTTATATTGGACAAACGAGGAGATCACTAGGTGTCAGATGGAACGAACACTTAAGAGAAGCAGTCAACAAAAATAAAAAGCAGAATGCAAAAAACTTCAAATCAAAAGTGTCGGAGCATATAGTCCTTGAAAAGCATGACATCACGGCGGACAACGTGAGCATGCTTAAAACGATTACAAACGGGTGGAAGCTTGATGTAGCAGAAAGTTTGGAGATATTCAATCGGAAGACGCAGGACATTTGGAACGGCGACTCAGGTATCGGATACACCTGGCTATTCAAGCTTACAAAATAATGAATGTAATTAAGTAGTAATTCAGGAAAAACAAAATTTTTGAATGGTAAAAGGATCAGGTAAGTATAAATTAGCTAAAAGAACTTTTAGGGATTAAAGACATGTTAGGTGTGATAAGAGGATCGTTTTGATTAGTTTAAAAAGTTTTGTATAAATATTAGGACACCTGTAATTTAGGTTTACTGAGGAAGTTCTCAAGTAGAGAACGAAAAAATTGTATTCAGAATAAAAATAAAAATAGTAGTAGTAGAATTAAAGGCAATTTACTTTCTTTTATTTTTTATATATGAAAGTTTTACTAAAGGCGGAATGTCCTGACCTAATAAATAATGCTTTAAATTAAAATTTGTTGTTGGTTTTAATTCGAATCTTCAAATATAATTGGCTCAGATAAAGAAATAGATGGAAGAGTGAAAAATAATATTTATGAAATTAATGAATGCTTAGATTCAGCACTACCTTAGCCGCAACAAAATTAAATTACAAATAATATAACTAGAAACTGAAATAGTTAGGAGAACTGTTTCAAATCTGATGTTGGATACAAGTTGTGTATGGCAAAAAAACTTTACTACAAACTAAACTTGTTTTATTTATAGAATTTTTTCCTGAAGCGTGGCAATTTTCAAGCTTCGTGTGTTACCGCGCAATGCAATGTCTATTCATCTTATTATAATCAGTTCTGCTGATCATTGTTTTGAGAACAAAAGGAACTACTTTTGACTTTTCAAAAAGAATCCTTAGCGCTAACAAAGCCAGCGTACTTCTTGAACCGCTTCCCACTTGAAAATAGTTTCTACCATGGACAAAACGTTTAATCGCTTAAAATTGCATACACCTGCAAAATTTCCACAATATTCTCAACTAGCTTCATCATCTTTCAACTTCTTTCACGTTACTTAGTAATTTTTCCTAGAAAGTGCTTTGAAGTATCCTTAACGTTGAATGGTCTTAGCGATGCAACACAACATTCTGTCGATACTCTCTATTAAGTCAATATTCGGTGAAATCTTTCAAGTTCTTCAATTTATGCGGCGTTCCACTTCCACTTTGGCATCAAACAATGTTTTAGCGAAGGCGAATCTCCTTTCACCAACATACACACACTCTCATCATTGTCTCTCCCTCCTGATCGTTCCCTCTTTCGTTACTTTATTGAAGGAGCCGCTTCAAACTCAATCAGCTTAACTACAAGAAGCGATTTCCAAAGTCTGATAGCATAGCAAGTACCCTCTTCGGCATCATCATCGTCATAGTCATTATCCGCGTTTTCATGACGCGAGAGGAAATGTTATGTTGTCATCAGGATAATCCTTATCTTCAGTATATTCAGCGATATTAAGTGCATGATGATGTTGACGTTCCTTTGCGATACACGGAGCAGCGTATGAATATCGAGGGAATGGAAATGCACTAGAGATGCAACAAGTAGCAAGGATAGAGTGCCTCAAAGAGGGAAAGAGGATATTGAAGTAGTTGGATGTGGAGTGGCACTAAAATGTCCTATATACTCTATCAAAATTGTTTTGATTAAGAAGCTTTGTTGGCGTTTCTCCTTTTATTCACCGATATAATCATCCCATTATGTTCCAGTATGTCCTTACAAAGGATAGCAATTTATTTTTAAAACAATATTTTACTTAATCCCTTACATCCGTTTGCATTCAAAAACACACAATCTATATCGAATCATCTAATCCATTCGTAAAATCCTTTTTAATCCGCAGGTGCTGGACCATTAGCCTGTACATCGTGCCCACCGCACTACATGCTCGACGGTGGCCTGTGCATGGAGTGTCTCGGCTCCCAGTACTACGACTCGCCAACGCAAAAATGTAAAACTTGCCATGAATCATGTAGGTCGTGCACAGGTCCTGGCCAATATTCCTGTCAAACGTGTGCTTTCCCACTTCATCTGGATCGTCTTAATAACCAATGTGTGCCTTGCTGCCCCACAGACGCTTCGCCCGACGATCAGTCGTGTTGTCATTGCGATAAGGACACAGGTGAGTGAATCCTATTTTCGACTACGACCGCACATCCGCCCGGACTATGACGACAACTAGACAAGGACTCCAGTGGACGGGTTAAAATTTAATTATAATCGTGCAAAGGACTATCCTTTTGCCGGGGACGACAATCGTGGTATCTATCACCTGACATACGATACGGGAAGTTGATAGCACTCGTACAGCATGTCCGGTACATATGTGCATGCTTTGTAGTACATGTAAAAAGTCACGACATGTGATACTCAAAATCCTTTTTCGTCCACGTCCATTTGCAGGTCGATGTATAAACGCTTCGCCGGCCGGGAAAAGAAGGATTGCGATAGGTGCTGAACAGCAATTTGGCAAAAATGATGGCTACGGCGTTGGTAAATTAGACGGCGAACCAACAGGTGTCCTATCGCAAGTCGGATCGCCATTTACAACAATTACGGCAATCGCCGTTGCAGGATGTTTGATGATTGTTACGATATTTGCAATAATTTTCGCCATACTTCAGGTGAGTTGTTGATTTCCTATTTAATTAACGTATTCGCTTGTTTCATCGCATTGTTGGTGTTTGAAGGAGATTTTCGTAACGGTTAGAATTTAGTGTTTCCTTTTCGAGTATTTTCTTTCCACAGGCTCTTTAAATAATCACTGCCCAACACTCTGAATGAATGGAGTGGCGAAAGACCTAGTTTATTATTCAAACAGAAATGCTCACGCTATCCCGAGACTCCTTAGTTATGATCGTAAAACATGCAAATTGGAAAACATAACAAAAGTGCCTCTGGTGAGATTTCAGGACATTTGGGTACCAGTGTTTTAGTTTCCGTTTAGAAATAGCTGAAGGACTTTTATAATTTGTAGTGAAAATATGAAAAACATAACAAGAAAAATTTAGTGTTAAAGTTAACGTAGAAAAGGACATTAGCCGTCAGGCTTGTGCTTTGTAGTAATCCATCTTCAGTCCGTCCAAGTCAGTCTTATCACTCCCTGAAGGACTTTTGTAATGACCAACTCGCATCGCAATCCCTCCCTAACCACAATACATTCCAGGACTCGTGCAAACAATAACACAAAATTTAGCAAATCCTTCTAGTATTCCGCAAAATCTCCCCACCTGCAATTAGCAAATTAATTTACCAAAAATATATAATCCCTGGTGGGATTCAGATTAGCACACTAAAATTTCTAATGGGAGTGTGTGTCAGTGCTGGTTCGGCCGCTCGAGCTCAGCAAGCTCCTCAACGTCAGACAGCAGCCAGGACTCGGTTTGGTATTGTCTTTACACCTGAATACCGCCGCCACCACAGCAAGCATGAAGCATGGCTATAATCGATGCTCTCGAATTGGCCGAATTACCTGAACCGTAAATTAGTTAGCTAATTGAATTCCAATGGCATAAACTCGTACGGAAATTAGAGATCTAGTTATTCAGCTAGCAAACTGACACATTAGTGTCCTCTTACCATCCTTACTCACGCGCTTAGACGAAACGTTTTGTCGGCAATCGGACCTTTCCATGCCACGTGTGACGTTGAACGACGAGTGTGTGTTGTATGTGGGCAGGGGTTGCGCCCCCCGCGTTGTATGTGGGCAGGGATTGCGCCCCCCCCGTTTCAGGGAGGGCGAAATAAAATTTGAATTTGTGTTCTGGCTAAAAACAATAATTTCACTGTCGTCGTGTTTATGATAGTGAATAATTGGAATTAGTTTGCTATAATTTTAATTAGTAATTAGCACAGATTTGAATTAGACATTCGGAAAATGGCATGGGCCAATTATGTATGAATCTACATACCGCCATTGGGCTAATTGATGGCCATTACTATTATATATATCTCATGTACATGCTGGGAAATGTGTGTAACCGACAGATTGGATTTAAATTACATGGTCGGAGATTTTTTTGTTAGAATTTGTATCTATGAAATTCCCAGTTGTATGTCAAACGTGTAAATTATAAAAGGAATTAGAATAATAACGCGCTGTACAATATTATTATTGTGCCATTGATCGATTTGGTTTGTAATTACTATTTGTACTCGTAAATGGCTTGGACATTTGTGTTCTACCAATTCATAGAATTTTCATTTAGTAACAAATAAATATGATCAAAAATTGAAATTCCATTACTGTGGCTATTTGAATTATTTTATTCGATTTAATGTTACTTTTGTTTCAATATTGTTTTATTTTGAATACGGGGGTGGGGACATAGTGTGTTCTTTAAGGTTAAGAGGTCCTTAAATCCGGACGTAGAAGGTCTACATATTCCATCCATTATTAGGTGTTTATTGCATGATTTTAGCTATAAACTTTAGTTTTAATTTTATAAATTTTGACCACAGGAACAATAATATTAAAAGTGGCATTTGCCCGAATTTGTCGCTCTCCTGACTACTCTCTCCTTGTGCTCCTTGGCTCTCCGGATTCCTCCAGCTTTTCTGCATACAATTTTATAGGTTCCATTCCTGTCTCCTGGTACAGCACCTCGTTGGGGTAAGACCGTCCTTCCTACCGTCTGTATAGGCCTGTACAAGCCCGAAGCATGTTTCGCTAGACTAATCCTGTCTTGCCCCATTTTGCCCTCGGAGCTCCGTTTCATAGCATCACCGCATATGTGATGATCGGACAGATCAAAGTTTTATAGGCCTCGCTTGCTCGCTGTCGAATGTTTCCTGAAAAGAGGTTTAAGAAGATGGTACGCATAAGTCTCTTTTTTTAATATATTATCAACGTGAGCACTAAAGGTAGCTTTCCTGTCGAAAACGACCTCCAAGTACTTCGTTTGCCTAGAGCAGTGAACCATCTGCCCATTCAACTTAATCCTGGAGTCGTAGATGCCTCTTGCACGACGACCTAATTTTTTATGGGGGTCCTTGAACACAATTAATTCATTTTTCTTTGCATTTACCTTGATTCTCCATTTCCGGTAATATGCAGTAAGCGATTCCAAATATTTTTGGAGCCGCATCCTAGCATAGCGCAAATTGTGCTCAGATGACCACACTAACAAGTCGTCAGCGAAGAGGTTCACCTAGATTCCGGGCTTATATTTATCTCTTACGTCCGGGACGTCAGAGTTGAAGATATTGAAAAGAAATGGGCCTAATATAGAGACCCCTGTGGGACCCCTGAGTCAATACTAAATGGGTCTGACCTTGCTCCACCAGGGACCACAAAGGCAGTTCTTCCCATCATAAAGCCGCCTATAATTTTTACAATATGTGCCGGAAAGCCAAAATTTATCATTTCGTAGAGCAGCCCATTGATCTATGCAGAGTCACAGGCTTTCTCCACATCGATCAGGCAAGCTACAACAAGCTTATCGTCGTACCAACTTCTCTCAGGACCGACAAATAGACCCTGCCCAGAAGGTGCGTCAGAGGGATTTGAAACAGAGAACCTGGTCAAGCACAATCGCTCATTGTCCCTGTCGAAATTCGTCATAGTGCTGCTCACTAAAGAAGCAACGGAAGAGTCCTCACTTGCTTTCTCTCCTTGAAGAACTTTCGGAAAGGGTTTCGCGATAGTCAGCGATGGCTTTATTGTCCATGAGCTTGGATCCATCATAAGTGAAGATCCTGGGCAGCATTTTTCTACCAGTTATCCTATTGTTATGAGGAAACATACAGAGACCTGGTTTCATACTTTCCAGGACCTGTTCAAATCGCTCGTTAGCAAAAGTCGTCAATGAGTTCCCTCATCGAGTATCCATGCCGAACATAGATCCCCACGAAGGCAAAGGTGCACCCTCCTAGCACGGAGCTTATTATTTCTACTTCAATGCATTTCAGACTTCGAAGTCACTACCTTTGGACTTTCAGGTGATCTTTGTGAGCCATAGCAACTCCAAGATTTCCCTCTGGATCATCACGCCCAATGATCACGTATCTTCCTAGTTGCACTCTGTGTCTTTCTTTGAGTCTTGTTTCCGATGTAAACAAGAAGTCTGGTCTATGGGCGTTCAAGCATTCTTGAACAAAATTCTTTTTATAGCGTGGAGCTAGTGAACATATGTTGAGGATAGAGAGTTTTAATGAAACTCATCACGACAACATGCTTTAAAGGCGAATTCTAAGTACGCAGCTTTTTTCTCACTAGGGTCAGTGAGTTTTTTATAAAGGAAGTTAAAAGAGTCCACTTTTCGAATGAGTGTGAACAAGTCACACCAGAAAAATTGTTGGCAGTCAGTGCTCAAAACCGTATTTCGGTCATTCTGCGACTGCTGGGGCTACTGCATCGGTTGTGGTTTTTGTTGCCATATAGGCTACGGTGCAGGCTGTTTCGTTGCACCTTGCAAATAGCTAGAGCATCTCAGTAAGCATTACCACAATCGAAGCACGCCAACATAGTGTCCTGATAAATTTGGTACTTCCGCCATCTGGATTTGGAACAGCGCCCACTTCAAAGTGCAGGACCAGGGGCGAGATGGTTGCATTTGGGTTCGGTGCTCGGGAACTAGATTCTTTAGCGTATACCTAACACCAAACAAACCGTTGCAATCTTTTCAATATACGCTCAATGCTTTAGAGGACGTTTTTTTCGAGCACAGAAGATCATGTATTCGTTAAAGGCGATTTCAAAACCAGAGCAATTGAATGGAATATGCCACAATCAAATCCTCAATGCAATCGCATTCTAGATCTGGCAGCTAGAATTAATAATAGTCCACGCCCAACAGTCCAAATCTGAACCTTGGCGTTGAGATTTATTGTCAGGGTATCTCATTTCATGATCGTAACGAAATCGAGGTGATATGGTCAATATCTAGAATGAAGTTCATCGTATTAAACACAGGCCGCACCCCTACTTTCCGATGATGGGCTTGGTTGGAACCATACCGGATGTGACATTCGCTTCAGAGGCCTTATTACCAAGGCTAAAAAGTTGGCGTTCTAGAGGACTACTCTGCTAGTGATTACTAGTATTCGTACATAGCATTTGAGATCCATGACGGTGCTTCTCGATGCACATACGTTCAGTCTTCTAAATTTCCGTGGAATACTAAAAAGGTTTGCAGACATGCTAACGGCACGCTTGCCATTGACGGTAACTTTGCTGGGCTAGTTATGCAGAAGCTCTGCAACTAAAGGGTACCCTGCTTATACGTCATAGAAAAACGTGCAGGCGTTTTTCCCCTTTCATCCCGTCTATGCTGAGGCCATCCACGATGAAACATCATTAGGATGTCCACTTTTTCCGAAGGCAGAACTGGAAGAATCAATCTTGTCAATGAAAGTAGGAAAGGCTCCATGAACAAATGGGATTCCAGCCAGGGTGTTGCAGATAGTCTATCACTTTTTCCCTGGCTTGCTGCTCAGTACGTTCAAATGCATGCTTGTGTGAATTGATATTTCCAGAGTGCTGGAAAGTAGCGAGGCTTGTGCTAATCAGCCAGGGGAAGAGGAATCTCGAGCTGCCGTTTGCATACCGCTCGCTACGTATGCTGGACATAGCCGGGAAAGTGCTCGAAAAACTGATCAAGGGAAGACTCGCTGTCGTGATTCATGCTGCTGGGGATCTATTTCCATGGATGTATCGCTTTAGAACAGGCCGCTCTACTATCGGGGAGGTAGTGAGCGCGGTCCAGTGTGTGGACGCATAAAGAAGTTCTACCCGACGAGTTATCCTGCTGGTTACTCGACGTCAGAAATGCTTTCAACTCCACAAGATGAGTGGATATACTGAAAGCATAGGAAATAGTTTCCAAGTACTAGAATATCTGATGTGGATATTGGGGGAATATCTAAAAGATCGTAGCCTGATCTTTTACACGGAGAAAAGGAGCCGAGGGATAGTAATTACATCGGGTGACGCTCAGGGCTCCATCTTCAATCCTGATTTGTGGAACATCTTATATAGCTTGCGTTGCTGGATAAGTCACCCTTGATCGGCTATGTGGATGATAATGCGGTACTAGTCACCATACGTGTAGCCAAACATGTGCAACTCAGACCATGTCTGCTAATGCGCCGAGTGAGGGACTAGATAACTGCTCATGACTTCAGCCGTTTACTGGAGACAACCGCAATGGTAGTCCTTATAAAGAATAGAATCCCTAGAGTAAGGACCTTCAGTATTGGGGAAACGCTGGTCAAATCCAGCAATGATATACCCGAGCATATTCACAGAATCGAAGATGAGTTTTTGTGAGAAAATCGGAACAACCGCTGATAAATCAGAAGCACACGTAACGGCACTTACTCGACTGATAGCAAATATAGGGGGCGAATCTCATCAATAAGACGACTCTTGATAAGCGCTATGCAGCCTGTATTACTCTATGGCTCAGAGCTATGGGGTGATGCTCTGTACAAGGAGTTGCACGGTATTCGGTTGGCAAAGATGCAGAGGCAAGTAGCGCTGCCAATTGCGTGTGCGTATAGGACAGTCTGCGAGCCGGCAGTATTCTTTGTTCAAGACCGAACAATATCTTTTTGTGCCTAAGCGAAGTTGGCAAGGAGGCGTTCGCTAACAAATAGAGAAAGTGCTGCCTGAGCGATTGGCAACTGTCTTCGGAGAGTAACACAACAAGGGGTAAATATACTGTGTGCCTGATCGTTACCTGAAGCCGTGGCTCAATCGACTGCATGGCGAGACTCTTTTCTAATTGAACCAGCTCTTGAGCGGGCATGGATGTTTCAGTCTTACTTGTGGGAGATTGGTAAGTCATGGTTTTCCAACTATGTGTTTTGCGCAGGAGAGATGGATGACGCCTTTCACTCATTTTTCGCTTGCAAAAGTTGGAACAGGCAGCATGTTGACCTTCCCGGGAAAATCAGAGAGTTCTCCCCGGGGACTATAATCGATAAGATGCTTACATCCGTTGGCAAACGGACCCCCATTGTTTATTATGCTCGGGCAGTCCTGACAGTCAAAAAGGGCATACTGAAGCGTCGGGAGGCGTCAGGAATGGAGGAGTCTCTTTTTTAGCAATTCCATCCCCTTACTTTCTCTTTTAACGGTCCTCCACTAAGTCCAGGTCAAACAGCTCCAGGGTAGGCTCTCAGATTTACAAGGAAATTGTTAGCTGGATAGTCCAGAAGCATTCCGCGCTTGGAAGTACCACAGTCAGGGCGTATATAGCCATCACCTCCCAAATACAACAAATCACGTTTCTTCCAGTGCGATCCTAATAAATTGGTACCGGTTATTTAAACTTCTCCTACAGCCCCTCTCGGGTCTTCGCTTCCGAAAAAAGCAGTGATAAAATGTCTTCAAGCACCGAGTCAGATCAGCGTTTCCTTGGTTTCCCCGTTGATTTCTGCCCACCAGTTCTCCCAATGATTACCTTTTTAGGTATCGATTGTTCGTTCATAGATTCACGTGGCCAGCCCGTTGCAGCTTCTGCAGTCTTACGATCGTTGAGACCTTCTGCTCGTCAACAATTTCATACAACTCATGATTGTATCGAATCGAACATTCTCGTCTAACTTCGCTCCGATTGTTTGCCTTAGACTCGCTCCTCGAAGGCGTTTAATATGTTTGCGGATGCCCCATGTTTCACACCCATAACGTAGCACAAGTCTTATCACATATTCAGGAAAGGTTATTTGGCGGTTATTAACGACCATGATAAAATGTTGATATTGTCCCCATAGCCTACCTATTGGCTCGACTTGTATAGTAACGTACCTCATGTATCGACAGGTAGCTCTCTTATAACTATTCGAAAGCTACATTGAAAAGCAATGGAGCTAGCCCATCTCCCTGCTTTAGTCCGATATTTGTGGCAAAGGTTTCGGTGAGTTGACTATTGATGCGGACTTGCGAGGTTGTCGACGCCATTGTTATTTTGGTAAGATGGGGCTAATTTGGCAGGGAAACCAAAACAAAGCACTGATTGGCACAGTATAGTACGTTACCATCAACACTACTGTACGTACATACAGTTCATAGTTGTTTAGAGTTCAAAATTGGTGGTCCACGTCTAATTTCGATCCGATTGTTCGCCTCAGGACCCGTCGCTCAAAGGCGTTCAATATATTTGCGGATGCTTGGGTTAGGGTCCATGTTTCACACCCTTAGCATAACACAGGCCTTTTCACAGATTTTTATACTTGGAGCTTTGTTTTCCTGTGTATGCAGCTGGTCTTCAAGATCGTCAATACTGAATAAAATATTTTATTTGTCAGCTGTATTCTTCAGCGTATTTCGTGTCTTTCATAACTGGTTCCGGTTATTTTCGCGCCTAAATACACAAATTCCCTTACATTTTTGATACTGTATTGGCCAAGTGTGATGTTTTGTGTATCTGAGGTACTTTTACTCGACTGTGTCATGAGCTTTGTTTTATTTTCATTGATTTGTGGCCCTACTAGTTTTCCTTCGCTGTCGAGTTTCAGGAAGAGTTCTTCTCGTGTATCGACAGGTACTTCCTTATGACGTACCCCAGTGCCAAATTGAATAGCAATAGGGCCAGCCCATCCCCCTGCCTTAGTCCAATATTTGTATCAAAAGCATCGGTGAGTTGATTGTTGATGCGGACTTAGGAGGTCGTCGACATCATTGTCATTTTGGTAAGACGGACTAATTTGGCTGGGATGCCCCAGCAAAGCATCATTTGGTACAGTACTGTTGCAACCGCGGAAGTCACCGCAGTTGCAGACATTATGTTTCAGCAGAGGGGTGTGTATACTGAGGCCGAAGAGCGCTCAGTCGTGTCGTGGGACTTCCGGGACACCCTTTGCTCGTGCCGAGCCACCTTACATATAATAATTAACAGGAAGGGAAAAGGACGGGAAGGGGGGAGGTCATGGTTTTTAGCAAGACATGGTCGTTTTATTCACAAAAAAGGCAAATTTGTACAACAAAAAAAAAATCTACAAATTATTAATGTCAATAAAAACAAGAAAAAATGACCCCTTTAAAATTTTACGTACAGAAGAAAAACAATCAAATAAAATTTTTTATATAAAAGGAAACACAAAAAAAAGAACTTGATGATGTGAATTTATAGTAACAAATAGGAAACTGACTCTTTCCTCGTTGATCTCCGAGCAAGGAACACGCAACGACCACTTATCGCACTCTCCGATCCGTTCTTTTGGGTTGCGAAGAGGGCCAGGTGCCGAAATTAAAGTATTCTTTTCTGCGAGTAAGCTGTCGAAGGTATCCGTGAAATTTTTGCCTACAGACGCCGTTTGGAGCCTTTCGATGTCAAAATTTTTGTAGCGGGCTGGTCTTCATCGGATATGCCTTTGACATACAACAGTTTTTTTTCTTGCTTTCTTTAAAGGGCAGAATCACTCTCGGCACTTTATTTTACTTCAATTATTTCGACCGCAAACTCGCACCAACTTTATTCCCGGAGGCCAAAAACCAAAAATTCTTCTCCCTCACTCGTATTTGCACATGAATCATACGTTATTCCACAACTACTGTAATTTCTTGTTTCTTACTTCACAACTATTGTAATGTCTTGCTTCTTATTACACAACTAATGTGGTTTCTGGTTTCTTATTACACAACCCATGTAATTTCTTTTGCCCTTCCTAACACCAAAACTTTCGCCCCTCAACTTCAGAATTAATTCATTAACTTTCTTCTTCCGTCACCGAAAAAATTAATCCCGTATACTTCAAATTCAGATCTCTTTTATTTTTTTCCAACTTGAAAATTAACAAACTGAAATATTTATCCTCGTATTTCCACATTGAAAAATTGGTTCACTAACTTTTTGCTGAAACTCCCAAATCCAAAACTTCACTTCACCGAACGTTCATTGAAAGCAATTTCTCTTCTTTCCGTCCAATATTGACTGCCCAAATCTAAGAACTCCATGCTCAGTCCCGCAATCCTTTCATTTTGCATTACCGCTGCCGCATCTGGGTAACGTAATCGAAGTTCATTACACTTCGATTCTGCTACCCACACACCTTCTTCGTACCGACAAATGCAACAATTTCCATTTTGCATATATGGCAATTTGCATTACCAAGGAAGCGTTGATTAGATGCAAAGTGTCGTATATATACGGAAACTATTGCTTTTGCCGATACTCCAAAAAGAGTGCTTTCCTGCACTCGGGAAACTTGGACCCAGGGTCCCAGCAGACCCCCGGTCGAGAATCCTCGACGCTACCAACGGAGCCACCTTCTGTTGATTTCCCATTCATCAAATTAGCAACTTCAATTTCGTTAATGGGAAGTAATGAATGCAGTGTTGTTAGTGGGAAAATTAAAATTATACTATTACTATTTTTTTTTAAATTAAAAACAGGATAGGATTGAGTTGATGGGGAATTAAAAATCATAGGGAAATCGGTAAAATGTTTATAAAAATTAATAAATATACAGGGGAAGTTGCGAATGGGAGAAAGTCGGTGCGCCGGAATTCGCAACAGTACATTACGATCAACACTGTCGTATGCTTGCTTAAAGTCAACAAAAATTTCACATCTATGCTTCTCAATTGGTCGTCATAGTATTTTCTTTCCTTAATTCTAATTATCTTATTCGCTACTCTTCTGAGATTTTCAGAGCGTTCTCTCTTCGTCCTGGTTTTTCTACCTATGCAATCTCTGTACGCCTGATTCTTTTTATGCAACGCATTCTGGCATTCATCATCAAATCAATCATTTCTCTTGCGCCGAGCTTGAGGTCCGATTGTCTGTTCTGCCACAGTCTTAATAGCCACTGCCACTTCCATCCAGAGCTCATTGCTTGTCTTTAACGATGCGTTTGATCAGATGGGAGCCAGCTGGTTGTCGAGGGTATCCGTGAAATTTTTACCTACAGACGCCGTTTGGAGCCTTTCGATGTCAAATTTTTGCAGCGGGCTGGTCTTCATCGGATATGCCTTTGACATACAACATCAATGGGTTAATTTGATCAAGTAATGATCTGAGTTACAATTGGTTCCTCGATATGTACGGACGTCAAGTATGCTCTAGGCCCAACGTTGTTGGATCAGAACATGATCGATCTGGTTTTGTGTGTTGCCGTCCGGTTATACACAGGACATTTTATGAATGCGTCGATGTTGGAAGCAAGTCGAACATGTGACTAGATACCTGGTACGTGCAAAGTCAATCAGGCGCTGGCCGTTGTCATTTGTTTCATCGTGGATGCTATATCCGCGAGTCGTTCACCGATGAGATAGCTCATTGCCAACCTTAGCGTTGAAATGACCCAGTATTATTTGTGTCGTTTGTGGGCAATGAGTCGACTAGTCTTTCCACGTGATTGTAGAACGTTTCCTTCTTTTCTTTGTCCTTTTCTTCGGTCGGGGCAAGTACGTTGATCAGCCAAATTTTCAAGGATTTCGCTTTTGTACGAATCGCACCCAACCGTTCATTGACTGCCTTAAAATCAATAACGTACGATTTAAACTCCCTATCCAAAATAAAGGCCACTCCGAGTTCTTGTTTTCCAGTAGGCTTCCGACTTTTGAATATTGTGTGTGATCTCATGTCTTGAATTTCATTTCCAGTCCAGTTCGTTTCCTTGATTGCCAGTGTTTTTAATTTGTATTAACTGGCCTCCTGTAAAATGTCTTTAACAGCGCCGGTGTAATTGAGCGATCAGACATTCCATGATCCAATACCATAGTCCTTTTTCCGTTTGCGAGGTTTTTGCCGTGACTCCAATCCATTCTGAAGCCATTCGGCAGGCTTGGAAACATTTTAAAGTTTTCCAGGGATGGGAAGTTAGTCTGTCACCCAACCTCCATTTCAGCGGCATGGTTATTACTTCGATTCCGTTAGCAGGCGCGGAAGATTCGCCTTCACCCTCTCACGTCTCCACAAAGGAAATGTAAGCAGGAGTTAGTAGCAGAGCTGTAGATGTCCCAGTATTGGAGAACTAGTAAATCCAATGTGCGACCCCCAGAACGTTTACTACCATTTAATTGTGGGGTTTAGGATGAGGGATCATGGAAGTTGTGGGTAGGGGAAACAAGGGGTTCCCTCCTTCTTTCTCAAACGGGCTTGGGACCGTTTATGGCGGAGTTAAGCCAGGCTCATACCTGAGCTCTAAAAGTGGTATACCACGTTTTATGTGCTTGGTTCATGTACCGCAATGTCTGCATAAGCTTTAAGGGCAATATTTGGTTGTTTTTGGATCAATGGTTTTTGGATGAGGTTTGTCGATGTGGTCTCGAAAGATAGTGTAGAATTCAAGGTTTTTATCGGGGAATGAGGCGTAGATAATAAGGAAACTGTGGCGTAATCAAAGCATGCCACAATCAACAACTGCGAAATCAAATCGTGCTGTAATCAACAAAGGTGAAATCAAAGTATGCAAAAAAATAAACAACATTGAAGTGAAAATTAATGCCAGTCGAAGAATTTCCATTTTTCATAACGAACTCTATTATTGGAACCATATTTTTCAAATTTAATAAACTATGTATATGATTGATGATAGATTTGAGTTTTACTAATTTGTAGTGTTATTAGAAGGTTCAAAAATGTCCGTAAAGGACTGCAGCGATGTTCTGCTGCCTCGACAGAAGAAGATGACAATATCTGCCGAGAATGCCCTCGTCTGGAGACGCGTGAATGCGCTGGCAGGCTAGCATTGCGGTGTCGTGGGGCGGGTTCATTTCCCCAGCACGAGGACCCACTGTTGTAGTTCAAGATGCGACCGAAGTCGCAAAAAGTGTAGATAACTACACCGAGGGAGATAGAACTTGTTACGAGAACAAGAGGAACCTGAGAAGAAAGGCGGAGTTGGGGTAACCTCGTCATTACCCGACGAAGCTCATGGCCCACAAATGAAAGAGGGGCAACCGGGTGGTGATGGAGCCCCTTCGCACCCACCCAACCGGAATAAATCCATATATATTTTGTTGCAGTGGCCAAGTATTCCTCTTCTGAGTGGAAAACTCATACAACTTGAATTGCATGAACTTTCCCATCAGAGGGGGAGTACCCTGGTGACCAATTTATGCCATAGAATTATACAATTTGATTGCATAACGCTATGCCATAAAGAGGCACTCGGCTTGGGCCACTCAACCCGCTATATCACCTGAAACAAAGAAAAATTAACTATATACCCGGCGGCTGGCTCATGTTTTGAGGTGGAAGCCTGCCACCGTACCGGGTCCTATACCCGGTTAGAGTCGGAAGAAAGGAAAGACCGAAGGGTATGGTATTAATTCATTTTTTAATTTTTTCCTCTTTCCGAACAACGCAATTATGCTTTCAAATTAATTGTTTAAAAGCAATATAGGAACAATATGACAATACTTGATATTTCTTCTATGACTAAAGCTTCATGGATAATAAATTTGTTGTCAATTAATGGTTATTGTGTTCGATTCAAGTGATCTACTAAATACATCAGTCCGTAACATAAGCATTATCCATCGAAGTTTAGAATATGATAGCAGACTTCTAATACAATGTTTCCATTTCTTCTCTTTGACCGTTTTTTTTTTTTTTTTGAACAAAATAATTATGTATTTGTTTTGTCTTTGTTTTATTAGTTTTTGCGACTCTTTTTTTTGTGTCTTAAATTTTTTTGTTCTATTTCAGCGCAATCGGTTTGCGATATTTTTAAATAATTCCTTTTTTTTTAAATGAAAAAAAAAACATGCAAAAATATATATATATATATATATATATATATATATATATATATATATATATATATATATATATATGTATATATATATATATATATATATATATATATATATATATATATATATATATATATATATGACACAATAAAAGGGTACTCACCCGCATGGTCCTCCGAGCACTCGACGACAATGCAGATGATCCTGTAATTCCGGCTCTGTAACATCTATTTCACCTCTATATACAAATTCAATTATAGTCTTTAGATCTCTGTAGATTATATCTGCGGGTAGCATAATTGTTGGATGTTTTCATGGATTCTCTAATAACAGTTTTTGAAAGTATGTTGAGCAAGCTCAACAAATGATTGATCTTCTCGCAATTGTTGAAAAACGGTGGTCATAGTACTTTGATAGTTGTTCCATCTTCAACTAAAATACTGATGACTTCTTACGGCCATTTTAATTGATTTTATTTCCTTAGATGAAACAATGCAGCGTATATTTTATAAGGACGATTAACTTGGTGAAGCATACATTAAAACTTTGCACTGTTCCCCGCTCTGTTCAGTTTTCACTTGTTCTGTCAGCACCCAAGCATTCACCTTTAGTCAGTTGTTTCGTCTCCTCGTTCACTTTCTTCGTTCTCTCGTAACAAGTTTGGTTCCCCGCCGCTGCGCCCGATACGATAATGCTTGCGCGACCAAAACAAAAATAAAAATTTCGCTACCAATACAACAACGTTCAATCGCGAGGGAAGCAGGGGTCGACAAACAATCGACAATCGTTAAGCGGCTAATTATCTCTGCCCGATAATTATTTAAATTAATCGCTCGTTCGTTTTACGACAACTTTTCCCGTCCACGCTTTAACGGTCTTTTCCGTCGGAAATATGCGCTCACACACACTTGCCCACTATCACGCGCGCCCTGAACGCACACACAAACACGATAGCAATTGTTTCCCACTTGCGAACGAGGACGACGAACGGCAGCAATCGCACACCAGACGACGAAAAAAAGAAAAACTCCTTTCCGGTGCATCGAGCATTTTTTCATTTCAACATTTCAACTGCGCTCGCCTTCGCCTTCCACCAAATACGTGCGCCAATGCATCAAGTTCAATGTTCAGACGCGGACCTTTTGCACTCGCGTTTTCCATTTGCCCCGGTGGCAGCAAATTTGATTTTTGACACTTTACACGCCTTTTCTTGCATCTCCCTGGACGTGGGCAAATAAACACTTGTCGCAGCACTTACTGAGAGGAATTTATGCAGTGGTCCGCCACTCGCATGTCTAATTCGCAATTCAAGAAATTCCTCGGCACCAAAGTACACGTCCGAACCCCAGGTCGCGCATATAAACATGGAACATCCACGGAGCCGGCACACAGAAGTCGCAAGCCTGTTCCTGGACCTAAAATACACTTTTGGACTCTGCCTTTTGCAAAAACGTTCGTGTTTTAAGAGCGATTGTTCCTTACACCGCCGTTTATTCGGAATTTTGCTTTGCACGACAGATGAGCCTGTTAAAATATTTTACTGTACTTGCTTCTACTGCTACTACTACTGCGTGCATCTTTCGAATCACTCTTCACACGTGGCCGCCAGGCGGGATATGTTTTAACGTTACCGGCTAGCAAGGACTTTGACTCGGCGGTTTTCTCGTCCAAATAGAGACTCAAGTACTTGTCACTTGGCTGCAAGGAGTTGTCCGAGACCGTGTGGGATTTCCCTATGATCTGGCGCTTGGGGTGTCGCTTGTCTGTACCGCTGCGCGCCTTGAGAGAGAAATTGCGTAACTTCCGCGAATGTTCTTTGCTTTTGTTAGCATTCAGGAGCGATGGGCTTTTGGCAATATTTCTACAAATATTGTTTGATTTTTTCACCAAATGCTGGGACTTGCTGCCAGTACCGTACAGGCTATGTTTCGAGTAGATATTGCAGTTCCTGTAATGGGTCTTCAGAAGGAGACTGTTGGGGTCAGCTTCATCGAGATGACTGTAGCACGTTATCGGGTCCGAACTGCTCAGATTATGGGCAACTATGTTCCTGTACTGAACTATCACCAGCACCGGCACTAATTTCCAAACGTGGGTTATCTGTCAAGTCTCCTTCCTCACTCAATGACAACTGCCGCTGTCAAAAGTCTTCCATCGTTCCAGATCAATCTCAAATCGTACCAGTTCGATCGCAAATTGTTCTAGTTCAATCTGAAATTGTTCCAGTTCAATCTGCAATCGTACCAGTTCGATCGTTTCAATTGATCTGGGACATTTTATGCTTGAGTTTTTCTTCAACCCTTTAACTGCTCGATTACTACAAATTAGCTCACTCACCACCTCAGAATCATAAGGATTTTTAGTGTTTCCAGCAATAGTCTAGCAGCGATTTAAGTTACGTTGATTCATATTAAGTTGGCATAGAGAGAAGCCTGTGCAAAGATGAAGCCCATCCGCTCCTAATCACTTGATTTGTTTTCTAACTTATACTCATCTGAAATAAATTTTGCTCAGTCTTCATAATGAAACATTGATCTTTTAAGGAAACGCAAAGCAACAAAAAAAGTTAAAAATCAATGATTTAGTACCAAGCCGCGCGAGAATGCAATGTTAATTTCCATGAATTCTGTGCGACCGGTTCTTTCTCGCTGAACTCTCCATTCCTCCTTAATTCATACTAGCAAATTGACAATTATTTTGCTTATTTGCTATCCACAAGTCAATTCTCATTTTTGCTGAAAAGCCGTTAGGATTTGCTTAAAAAAGCAAGGCCTGACGACTTTTCAGGAAAACAGTATAAAAAAATGTGCAAAAATATTCTTTGAAAATGATTTTAAACTCAGTTTAAGCCAAAAATGCAAACATCTCGCCATTTTTCATCAAATAAAATATGTGCCTGATAAAACAGCCAACTTTACCCTCTTAAACTGTTGCTATATTCGAAAATAACGTTTTTTCTTCATTCTGCTGAACAATCATAAAGTAGAAATAAAAGTACAAAAATCATATAAACAATAACGGTTGAAAATCATTTCAACATTTATTATTCCGCAGATATTGCGAGAAATACGCGCACCTTTTCCTTTTTTCATATCACCTACAACCCCATGCATGTCCTGACTGACTTATACTTCATAAGCAGACTCTGTTAATCCTCTTCAACTTTAGACCTAGCAATCAACTTTTATATGCTATATCCTGAACACATAATGGAGCTCCACACCCCCATCTGCAGGACGATATAAGTCTGAAATATAGACACGCTTGTATGAACTTTACTACTTACTTCCCGTCCGTAGGTGAGTGAGCATGAAGCCCATTATGATCGAACGATGTCCAGAGCAACGTTAAATGTGTGAAGGATATAAAGCAAGGCTTGACCATTGAATCCTACATTCCAACTTCGTGTGCTAAACCTCTGTACATTGGCATACTCACGTCCATATGATGTTATAAGCTCCTCTGCATGCCCATAGCACTTTCCGCTATATGTTCTCATAATAAAAGTTCGACTTGTGCACCGAACAGGATCCCCCACACATGAAGCTGTAATATGCACGTGCTACGCAAGGAGATGTAAGGACGTCCTTGCGAAAAGGAGGAAGCAGGAAACGGCAGAGTTGGCGAGATGAAATCGTTTATTTGCTAAGACTTAACTTGAGCAACTTTTATCAAAAAACATAATGAAAAACTTATTCGTGGGAGTGATGATCCTTTTCTGAACTAGTTTCGCGAAAAGCAAAGTCACTTCCATTTAACACGGGGCTCCAAACTTTTCATATAACTTCATTCGTTGCTTTTTTATGCTCCTGCACTGTGCATAGTAATAACAACTTTTTAAATTTGCTTCTTTATTCTCTTTTTTCTCGCCTCACCGCGCCGCTGAGCAGAAGAATAGCTACAAGGCCAAAGGAGCTGTCAGGCGGACTCACACTGGCGTAAGGTACAACAAATTGCCCACCAGGTCCAAAAAGTCAGGACAATCATCTTCGGCCACGTTGCAAATAAATTTGAATGAATTCGATGGAGATGATGACTACTACGATGATGATGATGACGACGAAGATGAGCATCATGACGCTAACGAGCCTGCCAACGAAGAGGAAGAGTTTGGTTGTCAGGACGACGCCGGCAATGTCAGTTACACGAAAGTGGTCTCGTTTGCAAAGGACTCCGGTGCGCCTAGTTTGGCGGATGATAGGTATCGTGTGGGATTTATGCGACATGGCAACGTCATCGATGAGGATTGTCATCAGGCTGACGAGGCTGCTGCAAGTGTCCTTCAGCGGGATCCACGTTTGCCAAACCGTAATAGGATGGCAAGAAAAGCCAATAATAGTGACGATGTCGAGGGTAGTAGTGTAAGGTATTTGCAAGACGCTTCACAAAATCGCAAGAAATTGAAAGTATCGCTGAAGAGAGGCTCGAGCTCAAGGACCAGCAGAACTAGCCCGAACGGTAGCAATAGCCAATGTGACGAAGAAGTGCCGTTGCGCACCAACACGTAGGATTAAGTGCGCTCAACGACTCCTACCCGTCTTTACATTCTAAATAAAATATTTTCATTTTCTTTGGAAGCTTTATCTTCTACAATAATTTGATTATTTGACTTTACAACAATTTTCTCGTCCAGTTCTTTTCTTATTATAATGTGAACCACTTAATTGAAGATAATCACCAGAATTGGATTCTTGTTTAGTTGAATTAACGCTAGAGCAATTCAGTTGTTTTTCGTTAAATGCAGAAGCAATTTAACAGTTTATATTTTACTACCGTATCATTATTAAATGTAACGATTTTTTCTTATTGTTGTAACGCAAGCAAATATTTTTTTATCTGAAATAAATAATTTTCAACATATTTTTTCTTCCCTTTTTAGTATTTCAATTGCCGCTTATTTATGACGAATACTAAATTTTAACTAAATCAATTAATTGTCCATTCCGAATTAGTTTTAGCTCCTTTTTAACGAATAATTAATTGCAGGATCAATTGTTCTACTTGAAAACCATTTAGATAAGTTGTTAATAGATAAATAAATTATGGTAAATGGAATTGAGTGATATTTTTACAATTATTATATTTACAATGCAACTAAACGACAAAATGAGAGGTGAATACAAATCAAGTGCCACTTGGGAGTATGTAGAGAAACAAAAATGATACTAAGATCGAACTAAACGCGTAACACACGCAAAATGTATACAGACTTATGCAATTCCTTGCAGCTCAAATCACCCCTGATAATATAATTAGGAAACGCAAAATTTTAGAAACATCAAGAAAATATAAAACGGTTCTACTTACAGAAATGTATGAAATCTAAAAAAATAAAAATAAAACAAACGAAGAAAGAAATCTTGCCTAGCAGAAAATTTAAATTCATGAAGTAAATTTTCTTTTAAAAAAGTGTAAAGATAAAAATATTCACTTTCGGCTGCATATGAGCATGATAGGCAGAAATCAATTATGTAAAAATAGAATATGATTATAAATTAATAGGTTCGAAATAAATTTTCATTTACATTTCATCCTTTCAAAAAAATTAAATAAAATTCCCAAATAGAAGAAGAAATGCAAATGGAAATGTTTTCAGCAATTGTATATAGTATAAATGTTCTTGTTTTTTAATTTATTTTTAATAAAATGGAAAACATTGTTGTATAGCCAATTTTGTATATTTTCAAAATAAAAACAAAGCAAAAATACAAATTGTTTTTATACGAAATTAACTACTGATAAATTAAAAAAAATAAAAAGAAACTATTCAACGGTTAAATATGTATACATATATAAATAGATATTTATATAAATATAAATGTAGTTAGGGAAGAAGAAATAATCAAAAAAATGAGGAAACAGCAAAAGTAAACATTAAAATGTAGAATTACGCATGAAAATGTTTCCATGTCTGTTTGCAGATCTTTTTTGTGTTTACTTTGATGAAACATAATTATATATCCGTATATTTTTAGTTAGAAATAAGTTTGTTAATTTGCTTTACATTTATTTTTATGTATTTATAAAGCTACCACAACGGCTTTTATTTGAAGCAAGTTGAAATCACCGTTTTCTTTTTAAAAAATTGTAACAAAATAAGATTTTACAATGGAAATTAAATGTATTCAAGAATTCATTCTGCAAAACTTAAAACAAAGAAATAAAAAAAAACTATATCAGAGACCAAACAAATTCAAACTATATAAATCTAAGAATATAAATGTAAAACTCAATTCTTTCAAAATAAAAATGTTAAGCATAAATTATATTTGAGTTTGTTTTATTTTAAATTATGATTTTTTTTCCTGTTCTTAAAAATAAATTGTAAATACATATATGAATTTAAAAAGACAAAAAAAAGAAAAAAAAGATTGAGCGAAGAACTGATAAAAATTTAAACTAACTAAAATTATTAAAACACTTAGAGCACGAAAAAACAATTAAAGCAAATATTAAATGTAAAAGAAAATTATTTTATTTATCATGAATTTTGGTTTATCAATATTAAAAGAGTGAAATCGCTATTGCACATTAAAATGAAAAATTTTCAAAACGGAGAGACATGAACAGAGTTGTGTTGAATGAATTAAAATAAATATAAATAAAAATAATTTGTATTTTAGAGAATTTTATTTGAATTTTTTTTAGTATTGTAAGCATAAACTTTTGCAAAAAAAAAAAAATATGTGAGCGATGACGAAGTATAAATGAAAATGTAATTGTGTATCAAATAAATGATTAAAAATAGAGAAAGCGTGCAAAAGTGGCGATAATATGTGAAAATCAACTAAATTAAATTAAATAAAAATGAAGAAATTATTATTATAATTTAATAAGGAAATTATATAGATATATATACATAAACACAAATAAAGAATTTTTCATGTTAAAGAAATGGTTGTTTTAGTAAGCATAAAGGATTTGATATTTAAAGAGAAAATTTTGGCATTATATGTATTTCCATTCAAAATTGTATATATTCTTCAATACAGAGCCAACCAGTCATGGTACCAGAGAGTCATCATTTGTAGCGCGTAGTATTCGAATCCCTTGGACGGATACTGAATAGTCCCGACATTCATCATTTCGCACATTTGATTGCAACTATCCTGCAAACCTCGTGGGGGTAAGTACAATCAAACTTATATATTTATTTAATAATTTTCCTTAATTCCTGATATAAAATTCCAAATCATCTATACCGTTTTTCTTTATGAAAATATTCTTTGCTAAGATTGCTGCAATTTCAAGACCGAATCGTGATAAAATTTTAAGAATTTATTCTCACACTAAAGACAATAAAACCAAGTAAAATATGATGTTGCTGGCAGCAGTTGAGCAGCCGTTTAAGAGGTTACTTATCCTTTCACGAAGGAGTATCTCAAACTGTTCATATTTGCTTTCATTAGAAAACTCTTATTGCTCCTTTCCTCCATCAGAACAATAAAGAACAAACCTGGAACCGTCCGGAGCCGGCGTTTCAGTAATCAAAATCGACGAAAACTTTACGCAAGCTCCGGGTAACTTACGTAGTCAAAGACCACAAATAAATCTATGTATAAAAATTGAATGTCGTCAGTCAATGAGTTCGTTCTCTTTTTGCCCAAGTGAAAATTTCAAAACACGCCCCAATTTGCAGTAAATTTTCAGGAAAAGTGTATCAGGCCAGAATCTCAGTTAATTTAATTATCCAAAAAAGTCGACCTAGTGAAAGCAAAATGGCGGCCATGCTTGATTCCTGCTTTGATTAAAGTTAAGCTCCGATTTTCATGAAATTTGGTACATGCGTTTATTGAACTGTACTATAAAGCTAACAATAAAATATTCAAAATTAACCAATCTGAACCGAAATGGTAACCACTTGTAATATTCTCCGATATTTCGGGGCGATACCCGGCAGAGGTCGATCATCCTTGCACAATATATCTAAACAGTTGGCAAGCGTGAGATGACACACGAGATGTGTTCAAAAAGTAAGGTGACTTTGTATTTTTAGGAAGAAATATTTATTTATTCGTCAATATTTATGTTGTCCCCTTCAAAGTAATCAATACACTTTTGCCAAAGCTTTTTCCAATCCTCGAAGCACTTCTTATAAGCACTTTTCGGTATAGCCTTGCGCTCTTCCAGCGATGCAGTCGTTATCTCCTCAAGCGTTGCAAATCTTCGTCTTTTCATAGCTCTCTTCAGTTTTGGGGACAAAAAAAAGTCAGATGGGGCCAAATTCGGTGAATATGGTGACTGCGGTGTTGTTTTTGGCCAAACAATTCTTGACCTTTGATCAATTTTTTTTCGACAGCGAAAAATCGCTGAGCACGCAAAACACTTCTAATAAACAAACTAGTATTAAAAAATCGTTAATCGAATATACTTTGCACGCGAAATTTGAAAAGTCAGCTTACTTTTTGTACAGACCTCGTATGTCAAAAGTTGACAAGCGTGAGATGGCAGATCTCTGTCTATCAACCGCCACGCGACCTCAGAGAGATCTTTGGAGTCCTGATGGTGGCCAAAACAACGGGTTTCCTCGGGTAGCCACAGGCGGCAACAATAAGGAAGACAAAAAAGCACTGCCAGACAACGAAGTCGCTTGGCCAGACCCTGTAAGGCAACACGGATCTCAGCAGTGCTAGCTGTCGCTGGCGAACTCGTAGAAAACACCGACTGGTGAATTCCGTTGCGGCGAGTGTAAGAAGGTGACGAGGAATGCAAAATTGCTACGGAAAAATAGGAAAAAAAAAGACGGCAACTCCGGCCACTGTTTCGTAATTACCTGCCCCAAGACAAACGAATTGCCACCAATTCTACGTCTAGCACTTGTTGCGTGTAGACGTGTTTTTAATCACCCCTGTCATTAATTTTAAAAATCAATTAATTTTTCACAAAAGTCAGTTCGAAAAATCTAATTAATTTTTTGTAAGTCAGTCAAAAGCAAATTTTAATTCTCATTGGAAAAAGCATTTATCGTCGAAGGAATCGACCCACGGATTCATCGAATATTATCTGACTTCGATAAATCGACAAAAGCAAATAAGCCAAAGACAACTCGGGACTGCTGTATGGAGGAGCCCGACGGCTTCCTTCCATTGGGGGGGCCCCGGGGAGAATAGCAATTTGAAATTGGCAGCAAGCGTCAATAAATGAAGACACACGAGTACCCCGGACTCCGCAGATGGCAGCCGTCAGACTCAAGTAGTCGAAGATAACCAAGAAATGAGTCGACTTCAAGTTCAAATTCAAGAATTGAAAATAAGACTGAAAACGTACGAAGATATGTTCGAGAGAGCGAAGAAAGTTGAAGATGCAGAACCGGTTCGACAAACAAATACGGAAGCTAAGTAGAAGAAAGCTGTCAAACAAGTCATCCCAGAAGAAGTACTAAGTGCTGGAAGCACTAACGACAGCCAGAACAACTGTGCAGCGCTGGACGGACTCCAACAAGAAATGGTGGTTGATGAAAATATTGAAGGTAATATTAGTCAAGAAAATGATAATTTTATACTTTATTTAAAAAATAAAAATAAGGAGAAGAAACCAGCCCGTAGTTCTGCTGGTCCCCCTCAAAAAGTAGCCAAGAATACCGAGAAAGTTCCGCCAATTAATGTCTTCGGACAAAGCGGAAAGGACATGGTTCGGCTGTTGGCAGCCGAAAACAAGTTGACAAATTTCGAAATCAAACGAATAAATTCCGAGAAGTTGTCAATTAGGACGAAATCACTGGTTGATTTCAAATCAGCAAAAGATGCTTTGAATTCTGGGGAGGTTCCGCACTTCACCTATACCCCCAAAAGCGAGAAGAACCAGACGTTCTTGCTGAAGGGCTTGGACTGCGGAGAAGATACCGTTGATCTTCTTCAGGTTCTCAAGGAAACAGCACCACAAATAGAGTTTATCTCAGTGAAAACATTCGCGACAAGAAGGTCGACGGTAGAAAAAAAAAATTTACCACTTTATTTGGTACAAATTACAAATAAGAGCAGTCCAAGCGCTCTTCAGCAAATCAGGTATTTAAATTTTCGAGTGGTGAGGTGGGAATGCCTCCAGAAGCGAGAAATCAACCAGTGCTATCGCTGCCAACGATTTGGGCATTCGGCTGCTAACTGCGCCATGCATTACCGATGCGTTAAATGCAAAGACGTGCATGCTCCCGGTGAGTGCAAATTGGCTCAGACGGAGCCAAAAGAGAAGTTATATTGTGTGAACTGCGGTGTTTTTGGTCACCCGGCATCATATCGAGGATGCTCCCGATATCAGGATGCAAGATTGAAATCTGCCCCAAAACAAACACAAATACACCGCAGTGTCTTAGCTCCGAACTTCGTCAAGCCCGGAGTATCATTTGCTCTCGCCGCTAGAGGACCAGCAGAAAATGCGGAAAATAGTGTAAATAATGTAAGTGGCAATAATGAGCTGCTTCTCAAAATTTATCAGCAATTAAATTCCTTATCAGAGCGAATCGATAAACAAGATTCGAAAATTAACATTGTTTTTCAGCGTTTAGGACTTTCAAATGCCTCCAAATAAATTGTCATCCAGCCACATTCCCACGGATAGGATTCGTCTCATCTCGATCAACGTCAACTCCATTGTTACTTTACATCGGCGTGATTATCTCCTTGAATTCATTGCCAGACAAAAGCCTGACATCCTGCTTCTAACCGAAACCCACCTCAATTCATGGCACTCCATGACATTCAAGGATTTCGAATTCGTAAGGAACGATAGGGTAATAGGTGATGGGGGAGGTGGCACCGGGATATTGGTTCGAAGACCCTATCGTTTCCAAAATATTGAAAAAGTCGAATTCAAAAGCTTTGAATCTCTTGAAGTGTCCGTTATCAAAATCTCACTGCCAGGTGGGGATAACCTCATCGTTATCTCTGCCTATGCAACTGGTGGAACTGTTCTCAAGCTCAGGGAGGAACTCAATTCCTTGTTTGAAATACTCGAATTGAACAGGCTGCATAACTATTATATTCTTGCTGGTGACCTGAACGCCAAGCATACATCATGGCTGAACGCCACCAATAATCCAAGAGGTGTATTCCTGAAATCATGGATAACAGAGAACCAAATTGAATACAGGTGCAATCTTTATGGGTCGGAGTACCCAACATACCCTAGGACAAATTCATATTTGGACCTTTGCATTGCTGACGCAAGACTCGAATTCAACTTTAATAGTCCTCAACGGAAACTGCAGGTGCTTCCTTATGATAGCGACCATAACGCAATCGTAATGGAAATCAATCATCACAGGGATGATTTCTTCCTCATTCCAGTTCAACACGAAAATCATCGGTTGAACTTCAAAAAAACAGACTGGGGAAAGTTTCAAAAGAAGTTTAATCGCGAGTACCAGAAGCAATGTCCCCCTTCTGATGGTGGCAACTCTTGCTCAATGATTCCGAATGACAGGAATGTAACTAACGATGAAATAGATGTCTATTTGTCGAAGTTAGAGAAGCTGACGTTGGAAACGATTGAGAAAGTAGTTCCCAAGATTAAACTTCGAAACAATATGGAAGGATATGAAACACCAACCATCGCAAGGTTGAAAAGATTGAAAAGCCTTCTTCTCACACGCGTCAACAATATTTATCGACGATTTTTGGACTACAACCATCCCTCGTTGTCTTTGTTGAAATTACATCTGAAGAATGTCCGGAACTTAGTCCGGTCATACTTCAGGAGTGAGGTCAGCAATCAATGGGCGGAAAAATTGAGGGGTATTAGCCCACAGGACCCAGATGGCGTGTTTGCGAAAGTGAATAGCATATTCCGCAAGAAGTCTCGAGTGAAGGTATCGAATCTTGAAGTCACTAGTGATGAGATAAATCTTCTCGATAGGGCTGGTATCGAAATTGATAGTACGACTCCGGATAGAAATGGAAACAGGATTACGAGTATTTGTGAAGGATTGGATAAACTTGTCAAAATTATCTGTTACAAGACACTGGTTAGACCAGTTTTGACATATGGATGTCAGATCTGGTACAACCAGAGTGCTAGTACTATGGAAAAATTAAGAGTTTTCGAAAGGAAATGTCTTCGTGCATGTACTGGTTTGTACAGAAAGCCTGAGACGGATTGGAAACATTATATATTGAATAGAAGAATTTATCAAACTGCTGAAGTGACTAGAGTCGATATTTTCATATTGAAACTTCTTCGGAATCATATCGCAAGATCTGTGACTGTGAGTGAAAACCCTTGGATTTCACAGCCGTTCCACCCTACAGACGGATATATAGCGACTTGCCTCGCTACTGGCTTCATTCCTCCAGAAGCATTCGTGTATTTGGACATGAATCGATATGTTTTTGATTCTGACGGCGTCCCAGTCATATATCACATATATCGACGGGCCACCGATAAGAAGATAAAATATCCTCCTAATTTGAGTTCACGAGACCAACGATTTCAATGGAGATACTCATTTGCTAGATTCGTTGAAGCTGATCGAGTTGGGACGGGGCAATCCGGGTATTGGTGGCTGAATGACAATGTCTAAATTATTCATGTTTATTTTCAGTTTTGGTGTTCTTCGTTATTTAGTTTTTGAGTTTCAGCTCATTATTGCTACATTTCGTGTTGTTGTTTATTTTTGTTAAAAATTAGGTATAGGTTAGGTATATGTAATGTTTACTATATTCCGTTAGAGATAAGATTAAACACTTAGGTTAGGAACATTGTTATTGATTTTTTTAGTATAAGTTAAAGTTTTTGATTGTATTTTATTAGAAATAAGTTACAACATATTAGGTGTAGGATCAAAGTTTCACTGTTGTGTTTTGATTATAAATAATTTTAGGATAGTGTTGGTTGGTTTTTTCTCCTTTTTCCAATTAAATTTTAAAAATATGTAATAATCGTAATTAATTTAATTTGCTATAGTTTTTTTTTTGATGATATGAGTTAACGATAACGTACAAATTTAGAGAGCCATTTGGGCCATTAAGTTTTTTGATTGTTATTGTTTGGAATTTGCTTTATATTCTTTTAAAATTTATAACGATTAGTATTAAATAAAGCGCTTTTGACTTTGACTTTGAAAAAAAAGCTGTCAAACAAGTCATCCCAGAAGAAGTACTAAGTGCTGGAAGCACTAACGACAGCCAGAACAACTGTGCAGCGCTGGACGGACTCCAACAAGAAATGGTGGTTGATGAAAATATTGAAGGTAATATTAGTCAAGAAAATGATAATTTTATACTTTATTTAAAAAATAAAAATAAGGAGAAGAAACCAGCCCGTAGTTCTGCTGGTCCTCCACAAAAAGTTGCCAAGAATACAGAGAAAGTTCCGCCAATTAATGTGTTCGGTAAAAGCGGAAAGGACATGGTTCGGCTATTGGCAGCTGAAAATAAATTAACAAATTTCGGAATTAAAAGAATCAATGCCGAAAAGTTGACTATCAGAACGAAATCACTGGTTGATGTTAAATCAGTAAAAAAATGCTTTAAACTCTGGGGAGGTTCCACACTTCACATATACCCCGAAAAGTGAGAAGAACCAGACCTTCTTGTTGAGGGGCTTTTTTTGTGGTAGGGAGGTGAATGCCATTTATGCACACTATCGCGTCCATCCTTTCCGCGTCGTGTATACAAGGCTTCCGTAGGGCACCAAGCTTCCGCATGACCAGCTTGTAGCCAAGGCCCCTCGGATCCTTGTTCACATTGTATACTAGGTCTTGCCAGCAGCGAGCCTTGCTACTGTTGATCAGTTTGCGAAGGCATTTCCTGGCCGACTTAAATGCTGCCACACAGTTGCATGGCTCGTCACCATTCCGCACCTGTTGAGCCTGACGTCGAAGCTTGTGACACTCCCTCCGCTTTTCAGCGATTTCAGTTGACCCCAATACACTGGGGGCTTGCCGTGCCGGGGTCCTCGACGGGGCATAGAAGCGCAGCAAGCAGTCGTAATGATGCTCATAGTAGAGTTCACCACGTCTTGAGCTGCCAGTTCTTCCGTCCCCTCCGAAGCTCCCTGCAGCGGCTCACCTGCTGTGAGCGCCTCGACGAACCGCTCGACGTCCATCCTTCCGATGTTCCATCCAGTTGTAGGAGGCCGAGTGCACGGACGTCGGGAGACAGCATCACTGATCTCAAGCAGAATGCACTGATGATCACTGGCTGAGTAGTCCTCTAATACTTTCCAGTTGTGTATCCTCCGTACTAAGGACTCCGAGGCGAATGTCACGTCCGGTATGGTTCCCTCACAGCCAATACGGCGGAAAGTTGGCGTATTTCCGGAGTTTAGTACGACGAGGGCCGTCCTGGCCGCCATTTCCAGGATTCGTTTTCCCCGCGGATCCGTCTGAGGCATGCCCCATTCGATTGCTTTAGCGTTGAAGTCACCCCCAACGAGCACTTTATCCTCAGCGTTCGAGACAGCGCCCTCCAAAGCATTCAGCTTGGCTTGGAAAGATAATATCGATTCGTTAGGCATTAGGTACACACTGAAAGGCTTGGATACCGTCGATCTTCTTCAGGTGCTCAAGGAAGCAGCACCAGTATTGAGTTTATCTCCGTTAAACATTCGCGACAAGAAGGTCGACGGTAGAAGAAAAAAAAAATTACCACTTTATTTAGTGCAGATATCAAAAAAGAGCAGTCAAAGTGCTCTTCAATAAATCAGATACTTGAGCTTCCGAGTGGTGAGGATGGAATGCCTCCAGAAAAGAGAAGTCAACCAGTGTTATCGCTGTTAACAATTTGGACAATCGGCTGCCAAATGCGCCATGCATTACCGATGCGTCAAATGAAAGGACGTGCATGTTCCCGGTGAGTGTGGATTTGCTCAGACAGAGCCAAAAGAGAAATTATACTGTGTTAACTGCGGTGTTTTTGGTCACCCGGCATCATATCGAGGATGCTCCCGATATCAAGATGCTAGAGTACTATTTGTCCCAAAGCAAACACAACTACACCGCAGTGTGTTAGCTCCAAACCTCGTCAAGCCCGGAGTATCATTTGCACCAGCCGCTAGAGGACCAGCAGAAAATGCGGTAAATAATGTAAGTGGCAATAATGAGCTGCTTCTCAAGATATACCAGCGACTAAATTCTTTGTCGGAAAGAATTGATAAACAAGATACGAAAATTAATTTTTTTTGCAGCGTTTAGGGCTTTCAAATGCCTCAAAATAATTTATCATCCAGTCACATCCATTGTTTCTATACATGGGCGTGATTATTTCCTTAAATCCCTTGTTAAGCAAAAGCCTAACATTGTGCTTCTCACTGAAACCCACCTCATTTCATGGCACTCCATGACATTCAAAGATTTTGAATTCGTAAGAAACGATAGGGTAATAGTTGATGGGGGAGGTGGCACCGGGATATTGGTGAGAAAACCCTCTTGTTTCCAAAATATTGAAAAAGTCGAATTCAAAAGCTTTGAATCTCCTGAAGTGTCCGTTATCAAAATCTCACTGCCAGGTGGGGATAACCTCTTCGTTACCTCTGCCTATGCAACTGGTGGAACTGTTCTCAAGCTCAAAGAGGAGCTCAATTCCTTGTTTGAAATACTCGAATTGAACAGGCTGCATGATTATTATATTCTTGCTGGTGATCTGAACGCCAAGCATACATCATGGCTGGACGCCACCAATAATCCAAGAGGTGTATTCCTGAAATCGTGGATAACAGAGAACCAAATTGAATACAGGTGCAATCTATATGGGTCGGAGTTCCCAACATACCCTAGGACAAATTCATATTTGGACCTCTGCTTTGCAGACGCAAGACTTGAATTCAGCTTCAGGTGCTTCCTTATGATAGCGACCATAACGCAATCGTAATGGAAATCAATCATCAAAGGGATGATTTCTTCCTCATTCCAGTTCAACACGAAAATCATCGGTTGAACTTCAAAAAAACCGACTGGAAAAAGTTTCAAAAGAACTTTAATCGGGAGTACCAGAAGCAATGTTCTCCTTCTGATGATGGCAACTCTTGCTCAATGGTTCCTGATGACAGGAATGTACCTAACGATGAAATAGATCTCTATTTGTCGAAGTTAGAGAAGCTGACGTTGGAAACGATTGAGAAAGTAGTTCCCAAGATTAAACATCGAAACAATATGGAAGGATATGAAACACCAACCATCGCAAGGTTGAAAAGATTGAAAAGCCTTCTTCTCACACGCGTCATCAATATTTATCGACGATTTTTGGACTACAACCATCCCTCGTTGGCTTTGTTGAAATTACCCATGAAGAATGTCCGGAACTTAATCCGTTCATACTTCAGGAGTGAGGTCAGCAATCAATGGGCGGCAAAATTGAGGAGTATTGGCCCACAGGATCCGGATGGCGTTTTCGGGAAAGTAAATAGCATATTCCGTAAGAAGTCTCGAGTGAAGGTATCGAATCTTGAAGTCACTAGTGATGAGATAAATCTTCTCGATAGGGCTGGTAGAGAAATTGATAGTACGACTCCGGAAAGAAATGGAAACAGGATCATTTGTGAGGAATTGCATAAACTTGCCCTGATTGGAACACATTTTGAATTGGTCCATCTACCAAACCCTGAGAGAGGGAACGAAATTTTTTCAGAGGTCGTTGAAGCAAAAGTTTCCGACTTCAAATCAAGCCTGAACGGCCAATCAATTCTTCATTTCAATGAAACATTAACATCTGACCTCATACCGAGCTTGCATCTTATTGATTATTTTGTCAGCTATGAAGACTTGTGTTTCATATTTCGCAAGATAAACAACAAGAAATCATGTGGTACTGATGGTATTCCAAATGTAGTTCTCCGACATTTGCCTGAGGTTGCTATTAGGAACTATTGCATATTGTTCAACAACATGTTGAGCAATTCATATTTCCCAAATGAGTGGGAAAAGGCTAAGGTATTTCCGATCTTGAAGAAAGGAAAAGAATCTTCATGCCCCAAAAGCTATCGCCCAATCAGCTTGCTGCCTAACATCAGCAAGGTGTTTGAAGTGATACTCAACAGATCATTAAACGCCCACATTGAGGAAAATGAGTTGATGCCGAATTGCCAATTTGGTTTTCGTGCCAGGCATTGCATGCAATAACGAAAGTAACCTCAGACATCTGTTGGAAACTAAATGATAGACAATGTGTTGGAGCATGTCTCATTGATATGGAGAAAGCCTTTGATACGGTATGGTTAGATGGACTTATTTTTAAACTCCTTCAGGACAAGTTCCCCAGACACCTTGTCGCCATGATGTGTAATATGTTATACGGGAAATCGTTTGTTATAACCGATGGAAATCTGACAACAATGTGCGAGTTCAAGGTCTTGAATGGTCTACAGCAGGGAACAGTTACTGCGCCTCTAATCTTCTCAATATTCATTCGCAAGCTATTGAACGGCTTTGATTTTAACGTCTCGCCAACGCGATCATTGGTAGCGTTTGCTGATGATCTGATCATCTATACGGCAGACCGAAAAGCTACAATAGTTCAGAGAAATCTCCAAAAAATGTTCAATGATGTACAGCTGTACACTGACAATTGGCGAATGAAAATCAATGCGCAGAAGTGTGAAACAATCTTGTTTCGGACAACGCTGCAGGGGGTCAGTCAAGACCTGAAACGTAATTTGAAAGATTTCCACATCATGGCTGGTGAGGGTAGTCTTGAACGGGTTCCACATAAATCCTGTGTTCGATACCTCGGTGTTTATCTCGATCAGTATCTGTACTATACTGAACATGTGAAAATCATGCTCAGTAAGGCACTTAAAGTAGTCATGGCCCTTCGAAAGCTCTTTCATTCCAGATACATTGATCAAAAGGTCAAAATTATCTGTTACAAGACACTGGTTAGACCAGTTTTGACATATGGATGTCAGATCTGGTACAACCAGAGTGCTAGTACTATGGAAAAATTAAGAGTTTTCGAAAGGAAATGTCTTCGTGCATGTACTGGTTTGTACAGAAAGCCTGAGACGGATTGGAAACATTATATATTGAATAGAAGAATTTATCAAACTGCTGAAGTGACTAGAGTCGATATTTTCATATTGAAACTTCTTCGGAATCATATCGCAAGATCTGTGACTGTGAGTGAAAACCCTTGGATTTCACAGCCGTTCCACCCTACAGACGGATATATAGCGACTTGCCTCGCTACTGGCTTCATTCCTCCAGAAGCATTCGTGTATTTGGACATGAATCGATATGTTTTTGATTCTGACGGCGTCCCAGTCATATATCACATATATCGACGGGCCACCGATAAGAAGATAAAATATCCTCCGAACTTGAGTTCACGAGACCAACAATTCCAATGGAGATACTCATTTGCCAGATTCGTTGAAGCTGATCGAGTTGAGACGGGGCAATCTAGGTATTGGTGGCTGAATGACAATGTCGAAATTATTCGTGTGTATTTTCAGTTTTGGTGTTTTTCGTTATTTAGTTTTTGAGTTTCAGCTCAGTATTGCTACATTTAGTGTTGTTGTTTATTTTTGTTAAAAATTAGGAATAGGTTAGGTTTATATTATGTTTATTATATTAGGTTAGAGATAAGGTAAAACGCTTAGGTTAAGAATATTATTATAGATTTTTTTAAGTATAAGATACAGTTTTTGATAGCATTTATTAGAATTAAGTTAAAACATATTAGGTGTAGGATCAAAGTTCACTGTAGTGTTAAGATTATAAATAATTTTAGAATAGTGTTGGTTGGTTTTTTCTCCTTTTTCCAATTAAATTTAAAAAATATGTAATAATCTTCATTGATTTGAATTTGCTATAGTTTTTTTTTGAATGTGTAATGATAACGCACAAATTTAGAGAGCCATTTGGGCCATTAAGTTTTTTATTGTTATTGTTTGGAATTTGCTTTATATTCTTTTAAAATTTATAACGATTAGTATTAAATAAAGCGCTTTTGATTGATTGATTGTGTGAAATAAAATATTGCCCAAGCACTTGCCACGGCTACGGTGGCATACTTCTATCCGATGGTCCATATTTTCAATGACTCTGAGACATAATTGAGGTTCAATGTCGTTAATGTGCTGAATTATCTCATCCTTTAGCTCTTGAATTGTGCTTTGCTTATTGACGTACACTTTTTCTTTTAAATATCCCCAGAGAAAGAAGTCCAACGGTATCAAATCACATGATCGTGGTGGCCAATTAACATCGCCACAACGTGAGATAATACGGCCATTGAATTTCTCGCGCAAAAGAGCCACTGTTTCGTTGGCTGTGTGACAAGTGGCACCATCCTGTTGAAACCACATATCGTCTAGTTCTATAACCTCGATCTCTGGCCACAAGAAGTCCGTTATCCTCTCGCAATAGTGAACACCAATCACGGTAACTGCTTGGCCGTCCTCATTTTCGAAGAAGTACGGCCCGAGGATGCCGCCAGCCTATATACTGCACCAACAAGTCATTCTTTGTGGATGCATTGGCTTTTCAACAATGAAGATGATTTTCTTTGTAAAGTCACCATTTCTTCTGTCTGTTCAACCAACTATGTGGCGTATTGCCGACGTTTGAAATGGTCAGTAGGCAATTGAACCTTGTAAGCGTGTTAATTCAAATCTTTATCCAAAATTCCTTCAATTGTTGGGCACGACCACGAGTCGAGATTGACACAATATCGCGAACAACAGCAATGTTTTCCGCAGAATGAACTGGGCATGCATACACAGGTAATTTCGCATTTCCTACAGACCCGGTTTGCTTAGATTTGCGCACAATTATCCCGATTGTGGACACGTTTGGTCGATTATGCTGACCAAAAAAATCACGAAGTGCACGAAATGCATTTTGATTTGAACTCCCATTTTCGTAAAAGGCTTCAACAATTTAACACGCTGCTCAATCGTATACCTCTCCATGGTTGGATTTGTCAAACACTGAAACAAAGAAATGTCAAATTAAGTTGGGCGAAAAACTTGACGTTAAGGTGTGACTCACAATTAACATCGTGCATCATGGTTGGACCACCCTTTATTTATCAAAATCGAACAATCAATTACTGCCTTTATATTTTCGGAAATCTTCAAAATCACCTTCGGTTTGAAGCTGCAATAATTTTAATAGAATTGTTTTTACTACTTCACACATTGTTGAAGCAACTATAAGAAAAATACTATAATTTCAGTACCGTAAAAAATGAGTTGGCTCTGTTAAGGCACAACTGTTAAGTATAAATCGATGCGAAACTCAGAAATCTCCAAGAAATTCATTATGGCCTAGGTAAAACAACCCCATACACAAGCTCTTATCAAAAGCTGAACTTTCTTCAATCACAGATCTCAATGGACAATTTGCCACGTACACACACGTGCTGCATGCTAATCGTTCCACTTAAATTATCCTTCAAACTTAGCATGCTTCGGGTTCTTCAGCTTCCTTGGAACATGAAAAACTTTTCCAGAAAATACAAGGAACCAACAGCGATGCAACGAAGCAATATATGTACATATGAGCATGTGGCAAATCGTGATTAAATATGATAGTCATGGACGGGATATAAATGATAACAAGTCCTTATTTATGGCTCAGAACTATTCACCTTGCGCATCAATTCTCAGAAATGAAACAGGACTGAAATTAAATATTTTTCCAGGAAACTTTCGTATACTCCCATGAGTTAGTTTAGTCAGGCTTCACTTTATATAACTTTGACGTAAACACAAAGCTAAGTTGACTTCGTTGCATGCACTGAAATCCGTTACATTTTTGATTACAGGATTCGCAAAACATATCCAGACAAGGTTAATGAACATCAAACAGACATGATTCCCAGTGAAGTCCTTAGGCAGAATTCCACTCATAATAAACTCAACCAGAAACACAAAATTCACAAAAAAAGATGCATCCTTACAGAACAAGTCCTTAATCTTGTTAACGACTATAATTCTGTAGAAAAGTCTAATGAGAGACGAAATGCATGTGGTGCACTTGGGCTAAGATGTAATTATTAGAGTAATGTTCAAAAGGAACTTGTAAAAGTGAACTCTTCCTTCGTACACGGACCAATCCTTCCCCTCTGTCTCTTTCGCGACTTTGATGGGAAACTTTGCTGAATTGCAATCTCATCTTTTAATTACCAACTACAGCGAAAGATTTTTAATTTCCGCAGAAATATTTCCTTCACGTTCGCCGAGCACAAGGGTAGCTATAGTAATAGAGCAAGATATAAATGTATCTCTCAATTGAAGGGTGGAAAGGCATCCGTCTTTCTGTATTTATCAACATTTCTCTGACACTATAAAGAGGATAATAATAAATTAAATATGCATAAGAGGCTCTTCGATTGCGACTTAAAAAATAAGGACTAGTCGGGAAAGTTCCTCGTTCTACCGCCAGATTAAACAGAACTCAACAAAAACGGATGGTACGTAGCGGAAAGCATGTTGTTAGTTAGTTTTCAGTGCTAATTAAAATTCCTCGTTGAAAATTAAAGAAAAAAAAGTTGTTAGTTCGTTCGCGCAGTCCAAGCGTTCAATCTTTCTCGAGGGGGAAAAATTCTTATCCACACGATTTTAATTTTAAGATAAAGTTGTTCGGTAGAATTCATTTTCTACTTTTTATTTCACGCGCGAAGTTGCTGCGTTTTATCATCATTTTCTGTTATAACTAACTTTTATCGTTTCAAGGGTGAAGGGTTGAAGAAAGTTTTATAGTAAAGTTGATTCATAGTTTGTGTTACTTAGTACAAGAGCTTCTTGGTTGGTGAGTTGAGATATCGATGAATAAGTTGAAGAAAAATACAGTTTACATTTAGTTGATAAAATTTCGATACTGTTAAAGCAATAAAATCATATGAAAATCGAATTTTGACTGTTAGATGTGGAACTGTAAGCACAAATTATAAGAAGTTGGATACACAGCACTACGCTCATGGCAGATATGCAGATGTGAAGAATGGTTTAATCCAAGAAAAACTTTAATGATATGCACAACAAATGTATTCTTGCTGTATAAGAAAAACCAGAGTGACTCCATTTTGACCGGCAACCATTTTGTTGCAATATTGCTAAAATCACTGACTAAGTGGAATCTTAAATGTACTTTTGCTATTCATCTTGTTCAAAGTCTTTCTGCGTTGGAGGCGGCTGGAGTGGATAAACAAAGACCAGACAGAACTGTGCATAATGTATTGATAGGTAAGACAGTTCAACGATTGAATTGTATCCTCTGCAAGGGCTCACATCACCTCAGACAATATACCAAGTTTCGGCAAGCCAGCTACTCCATAAAATTTGACACAGTTAAAAGGTATGGCTTATGTCTGAATTCTTTAGAAAAGAGACACTTAGTTGGGCAATGTCCTAGCAAAACTAGATGCTTTCAGTGTAAGAAGGCACATCACACGCTGCTCCACAGGTCTGGAGCGAACAAACCATACTGATGTCGGCCATCGAACATACATGTCACCTGGATACGAAATTCAGGTATCGAATTCTGGAACTTTCAATGGGCAACAACAAATACCAGCACCTAATGAACAATTCACAATGGCATTTACACACACCAAACAATCACAGATTTTGGATTTGTCCAGAAAACTCATCGAATAAATCACCAACGGCCGCTATAACGGACACTCCCATCATGGACAATACGCAAACGGTATTACTAGCGACAGCCTTAGTGAAGTTAGGGACCTGAAACGGAGACGTGGCACTCCGTGCTGTAGAAGATCAAGGATTACAAATGTCAATCATTTTGGAATGCGCAGCCCAATGATTAGAGCTTAAGCGAAGATCCACAAACACCACTACAGGCGTTGGGAAATCAAAGGGTATTTCGACAAATGGAAAATTGAGAGTGAAGTTACATCTCAGAACTAGCGAACATTTGACCATGGAGGCTATCATCATAAATAAACTGACTAAGTTTATTCCATCACAGACTATTTCTACGTCCATTAGAAAACAAATTGAACACCTAGACCTCGCTAATCCTCACTTTGACGGACTCAGTGAAATTGATCTGCTATTAGGAGCAAACATTTATTCATAAATAAATCTCGAAGGTATTAGAAATTTGAAACGAGGGCCAGTACTCCAATTTACCAAATTGGGCTGGATAATATCTGAGAAAGTTGTCATAGGCGACACCTAAAGATTACATACATTTACAGTTGAAACAAATCGAAACGTAGAAATCAGCGAAGAACTAAAAAGATTTTGGGAAATTGAAGAAGTCAGAACAAGCAGCGCCATGACACAAGAAGAATAAGCTTGCGAGCAACACTATAGAACTCACGTACAAAGGGATTCAAACGGACGATATCAGGCCCGGTTACTTTTCGAAAATGCGGATTGCCAGCATCCGATAGGAATCTCTAGAACAAGTGCAGTAATAAGCTAATTGAAATTAAAAAAAGCTGGGAGAAAAATCATCACAGCCAATTTTCTTCCACATCACGCTGTATATAAAGATAGCACCTCAACAAAATTACGCGTAGCGTTTGACACGCCAAGGAAAACGAGTACTGGACTGTCACTAAACGATATTTTGTTGACTGAATCATCCATTCAAAAGAGCATGACGTCAATCATCATCCGATGGAGGTTGAAGCAATTTGCAATTATGGCTGACATCACAAAGAGTATAGCCAGGTGAACATGCACCCTCAAGATGCGATTTTTCAAAAGATTGTATGGAGATTTCAGCCGAATGAACCAATCAAAGACTACTGCCTTACAACAGTGACTTTTGGAACCACTTCTGCCCCGTTTCTTGCAATACGCACGCTAAACCAACTGGTGATGGACAGAGAATGAAAATATCCTGTTGCTAGTGAATCAATATTAAACGAATTTCATGTGGATGATTTGCTATCCGAAGGACACAGCCTACACGAATGCATCATTAAAAGAAATCAATTGACCGAACCACTGAGCTCTGGTGGTTTTCAATTACAAAAATGGATAGCGAACAACAAACAAATTTTGCAAGGAGTCCCAACACAGGATATCGAGATGAAGGAGGCAATCAACTTCGACATAGATCACGGTTATAAATCATTAGGAATTATGTGGTGTGACGGATTATTTCACGTATCGATTGAAGAAGCATGAATAACTATCAACGTACACACACGCGCTATTTTATCAGAAGTCGCACGTTTATATGACCCGCTAGGCTGGATAGCACCTATCATAATAGTGGCGAAAATAGTCTTTGTTGTCTGGGCAAGACTGGGACACCCAATACCAAGTCCTCTAAATACAAAATGGATTACTTTATGGAAACAGCCACCTACAATTGAACACATTAAAATAAAAAGATGGGTGACATATCTAACAGACGCAATTGTAACACTCCATGGATTCTGCGACGCTTCTCAAAGGGTGCACGTAGCTGCGGTTTACTTAGTCATACAATCAGGCCCAACGGTCACCTACCATCTTCTTGCAGCCAAAACCAAGGTGGCTCTAGCAAAACCAGCGACTCTTCCCCATTTAGAGTTGCGTGGAGCAGTATTATTTTCTCGGTTAGTGAAGGAAGTAACAACGGCATTAAGATTGGAAAAGATATCCACCTGGTTATGGACCGACTCGGAGATCGTTTCAGCTTGGTTGAGAGGTCATCCCACCCGTTGGTCTACCATCGTCAGCAATAGAACGGCCAACATTGCTGAAAACATTGGCAACGTTCCATGGCGTCATGCACCGTCAAAATACGATCCGGCTGATGTAGCGTCGAGAGGAATTAAACCTGACGAGCTGGTCAACAATATGTAAATTATGGTGGCACGGACCAAGCTGGTTAACAGGCCCGTTCGATGATAGGCCTAAAAATAAAGATAAACCATCAACTGATATCGAACAACTTAAACGTACGATGGTTAATATTGGAATAATAAAAGACAATTTTTGGATTACCTATTGAAAATAACACCCGACACTAACAAGGTTAATAAGGATTATTGTTTTCTTGCGATTAAACTGAAATTGAACCGACCAACCTCTCAATCATATTTCACTTATGATGAATTTAAACATGTTTTGAATTCTGGGTCAGATATGCTCAACGAACGGAATGCTCGGCTAAGCTACTAAATCTTCAAAAATTGAAAGGCAATTTAGCTAATATAAATCCATTTATTGATAAAATGAGGGTTGGACTTTGCTTACAACACGCTCAACTATCCTTCGATGAAAACATCCAATAATCTTAGAACGGAATGGAAAATTTACTGAACTAATTGTAAATTATAAACACCAATCAACTATGCATGGACAAACGCAGTTTATGCTAAATAGTTCGAGGAGAAAATTTTGGCTAATAGAGGGACGCAAACAATTAAAAAACTCATACAACGATGTGTCCGCTGTTTTCGTGCTAACGCAAAGGGTTTGATGCAACTAATGGGAGATCTGCCAGAAGCTCGAGTAATTATCACACACACAGGTGTTGATTTCTGTGGCCGATTCAAACTCAAAGATCACCTTGGAAGAGGATGCACAATATCAAAGGGCTATGTGGCAATATTTGTCTGCCAGGTTGTGAAGTCTATACAAATAGAAGAGGTTAGTGATCTTTCCACACCAACATTTCTTGCAACGCTGCACAGATTCATGGCGAGAAGAGGAGTTTGCAAACACATTTATTCCGATTGTGTGACAAATTTTATTGGAGCAGCTGCTAAACTAAAAACGATGATGAAAATAAATGCTGATGTGGCTGAGACCTTAGCAAATGAGGGAGTAAAATGGCATTTTAATCCACCAGCTCGCCCTCATTTTGGTGGGCTCTGGGAAGCCGGAGTGCATTCAATTACATTGCACTTACGTCAAATAGTAGGCAACGTACCATTGATGTATGAAGAGCTTTCCACAGTGTTAGTTAAGATAGAGGCTTGCCTTAACTCTCGCCCTTTATGTCTTCTAAGTGATGACCCTAGTGATATCACTGCATTGACTCCAGCCCATTTTCTCATCGGTGATATTATGGGAATACCACCTGAAAAGGAATTTGAAACGGCCAATTTCAATCACCTAGACAGATGGCAACTGACTCAAAATCTTACTCAAGACTTTTGGAAGCGATGGCAGAAAGAAAACTTGAGTCGTCCTCAACGTCAGCCGAAATGGTTAATTAAAGAAACCAACGAGATAGTTGGTGATGAGAAGATCCCGTCCTACCGATGGCCTCTGCCTCGGATCACGCAAATACATCCGGGTCCCGATGCAATGGTACGTGTTGTTACGGTTTGGGCAAATGGCAAAACATACAAACAATCCATCACAAAACTTGCACTACTGCCCATACAAAAAACGACACCATCACCATACACATCATACCCAAACATTCCAATTTATCACCTTCTCGTTTCCCAGCCCTTTCCATCAATTTTTTCCACTTTTTCAGAACAGACCTGCCGTGGCCGCTACAAACATTACCGCAAAACTAAAGCGTGATGACGATGTAATGACGCCCAGCATAAGGTGGGATAACTTCACCGCACCAATGCATCGAACCACTAACCAAACCTGAAAGAACGCTGAAAACCAAACATCCGAGCCTAATTGATATCAAAGGTATATCAAATAATAAAACTATCGGATTAATACTTACATTTACAAACTTCAATTAAGAGTAAATGCTGCTGAGAGTTTTTAATAAACTCCTCATCTGGAGGAGTATCTTGAAAGTCTTTCTGGTACTAATTTCGAGTCCAGCGCTGAAACCTGAAATAAATAAAAGCACAAAGAATCGTGTTTTTTTATATTAAAATAGACAACTTACCTTATGGTGGTGCGGCTTTACCATAATGTTGATGTATTCATTATTCATATTATTGACTGTCAATCAATATTGAGAGATGTTAACGACAGCTGATTGCCAACGATTACTGACGGTGATGATTTTATCAGAAATGATATATTGTGAACTCCGAAGTTACGATATTGTCACTTTGAAATTCATTGATAGTGAAGGAGAAAGTACCGAACTCCTTTGTTTGGAGATTGCGGTACAGTAAAAAATTGAATATATTGGTCATTAGTTTTTCTAATTTGAAAGGGAGCGGTCGAGCGTTGAAATATTAAAAATTGAAGTTTAAAATTTGTAAAACAGAAATAGAAAATTGAGCTGTTTAACAAATTTGTAATCGAGTTTTAAAGTATCAAATAATAAATAATTAAGTAAACAGTGATAGTGTTTATTAGATTCAAACATTTATATCCAGAAAACGTCTTATCTGAAAATTTGCAGAAGATCCAATCAAAAGTGGCCCATGAATTAGTCGGCAATACTTGCAGCTCGGTGGACATGGACGACGAGATAAGGCGTCAGCATTGCCATGAACTCCACCCTTCCGATGAACAATTTTGTAATCGTATGACTAAAATCTTTCGATCCATCTTGCAACTTGTCCCTCGGGGTTTTTGAGGTTAAGCAGCCATCTCAGCGATACTTGTGGAACTGCTTTGTGGCCTCTTTTCTAGCCAGTAGTTCCTTCCTGGTCACGCAGTAGTTCCTCTCACTTTTCGAGAGAACTCGGCTAAAGTACGAGAGGACTCTTTCTTCGCCATCGTTCTGCTGGGAGAGCACAGCCCCAATCCCACTGTTGCTCGCATCGGTGTCAGCTACAAACATTTTTCCGGGTTTTGGATATGCCAGCACGGATGATTCACACAGCTTCTCCTTCAAAGTCTCAAAGGCTAGCTGACATTGTTCATTCCAGACATACGAACGATTCTTCTCTGTTAGTTGATGGAAGCACTTGCTATTTCGGCAAAGCCTTTGACGAATCTTCGATAGTAAGTTGCCAGTCCCAGGAAACTTTGTAGTTGGCGCTTGTTGTTTGGTGTTGGCCAGCTTTTAACGGCTTCAATCTTCTCAGGGTCTGTTTTGATCCCTTCTGCCGATACAACATGTCCCAAGTATTTTACTTCAGCTGCAAAAAGGGTATACTTGGGGAGACTTAGTTTCAAATTTGCCAGTCGTAATCGGGAGAACATCTCTTCCAAATTTCGCACATGGTCGTCGAACGTTTTCCCGATAACAATGATGTTATCCAGGTTAAGCCTCGCAGCACGTATTCCATCAGGCGTTTTAAGGTGGCTGGAGCATTGCAAAGCCCAAATGGCATCACCACGAATTACCACAAGCTGGTCCCATCTGAAAGTGCAGTCTTCTCTCGGTCCTTCTTGTCGATTTCTACCTGCCAGCAGCCACTCTTGAAATCGAGTGTAGAAAAGTATTTTTCGTCAGCTAAAGTGTCCATGATGTCATCAATGCGTGGAAGCGGGTGACTATCTTTATTAGTGACGTCGTTATTGTGCCTATAGTCGACACAAAAACGAGTGCTACCATCCTTTTATTTTACTGGAACGGTCCATGGACTGACAGACAGCTCGATAACATCTTGTTTTTCCATGTCCGGAATCAGTGCGCTCACTTCTCTTTGTTTGGCTATAGGAAGACGTCTCGGTGCTTGTTGAATCGGCTTGGCTCCCTGTGTATCTATGACGTGACTTACCATACTCGTTCGGCCTTGGCCATCTGGGCTTGTTGAGAAGATGTCACTGTACTTGGTGACCAAATCAGAGGCTCGCTTGAATAGCTGCACTGGCAATTTGTTCTGCTTCAATATTGAAAAAGTGAGTTCTCGGGTTCTCCTTTTCCAATGATGGTCGTGAGAAGTTTCCAAAGAGGTTGTTGCGAAGTGCGGCGTACCTACTTCCTCCCATTGGCAACTTCAAATTGCCGCCGTAATATCTCCATCTTCCTTTGGGCATTTATACCTTTTTCCCTGTTATTTATTTAATTTTATTAAAATTTTTCCAATTTCCCTATAATTTTTACTTCCCCATCATCAAAACCCTACCTTCTTCCCTTATTTCCAACTAAAATAATATAAAATATACTAATAATTTCAATTTTCCCACTAACAATATTCTATTGATTAATTCCCACTAACAAAATTTCATTCTATTCATTTTTCCTAACAAAACCTAGTTCCTTCCTTCATACTAACAAGTTCTATTCACTAATTCCCACTAACAAATTTTATTTTTTTTACTAACGAAAATTAATTCACGTTTCCCTACTAACAACACTCAATCTCATGCCCAGATGCATCGTCGAAGTTGCTAATCTTATGATAAGGAGATCGATAAGGCAAAGCTCCATTGGTTACGCGGCGAGTTCTCGACCGGGGATCTGCTGGGATCCTGAGTTCAAGTTCCCCCAGGCGCAGGGAAGCACTCTTTTTGGGGTATCGGCAAAACCAATAGCTTCCTTAATGTATATGTGACACTTTGCATTCAATCAAGCGCTTCTTGGATTGTGCAAATTGCCATATGTAAAACAATGGATACTATTGAGTTTGTCGATATGGAACGAAAGATGTGTGGGTGCCGGAATCAAAGTGTAGTGAACTTCAATTACGCTACCCAGATGCGGCAGCGGTAATTTGAAAATGATAAGGATTGCGGGATCGGATTGGATGAAGGTGAAATGTGGAATTAAGTAGTTAGGATTGGGGCAGTTAGGATTTGACTGGGAGATAGAAAAGCAGTGCGGTGCGGAATAGTAATTCGAAAAAAGATTCGGTATTTGAATTTGGAAAAAACAATAGGGATTGCTTTTGGCGGTGTATTAAATTTCAATTCGGGGAGGAAAGATTTTTTTTGGTCATTTGATCTTGAAAGAAATAGGGAGTTATCGCGTTTTTTTGCGGAAGTGATTTACGAAATTGACTGTTCGACATGCTGTTTTGAAGAAAATGAGGATTTCGGGAACTAACAATTCGAGGAAGTGTGTCAATGGTGTCAGTGATTTGGTTTGGATTAATGACCCAATGTGATTAACGGTCGTGGAAGTGCATAGAATACTTTGAAACGACGTGCAATTTATTGTATTAGAAGTGCAGCAAAGATTTGGCGATTTGAGCGGGTCTCGTAAATAATGAATAAATCCGTTTAAAATTACGAAAAAGTGGAAGGTGTTTAAATATATTAACGAGAAAATTCCTTTGTTTAATGTGTATAAAGCTGGTTGTGTCTCTTCGTGGAGTGACAATAAATAGGAAATACTCTGAACATTTAAGAACTAAAACAACTCGTTATCAAACGGCCCTTAGCAATAAACAATATCAGTAACCGAGTTAAATTAATTTATTAATGTTTTTCGATATTTTTGGTAGTTACCTAGTTCCCCTTCTGTTGCAGAGCGCTCCGCAGCCGGAAAAAAGGGTGAGTAGTTTTTAATCCTGTTTTTTTTTCTTTCTCGGTTTCTCTTATGATATTATAAAGTGAATTCATTAATTGATTGTTTTCTTGGTAAATTTTATTAGTAGCATTAATTGAAAGTAAATTTTCATTTATTTTTATCCTTGAATCAAATTAAAATTTGTAAAAGGAAGAAAGCGGGACTACAGAATTGAATTTTTTTTGTTTGATAAATTGGTGCCTTGTAAACTAGTTGAAGAAAAAATATAAGACATGAAGTGTTAAAATAATTATTTTTCATTACACAATGTGACCTCTCCTTTCCCATCCTTTTCCCTTTATACTAGTTTTTATGTAAGGTGGCTCAGCACGAGCAGAGGATGTCCCGGAAGTCCCACGACACGACTGAGCGCTAGCCGGCCTCAGTATGCCACCCCGGGCTACATACCCCTCTGCTTATTCTTAATGTCTGCAACTGCGGTGACTTCCGTGGTGCTACAAGGTGATGGTGGAAACAAGCTGACAGTTGCCGATGACTTCTCCCGCTTTGATACTTGTGGTTGAGTCTACGGTGTTAAGGACTCTAACCGGCACGTATCCGTTCCTTATAGATCTTACAAGGCTTCGTCCTACGATCAAACTGCACAATGCCCACGTCTTCATTGGCTCTATCAGATAAGATTGGTGGTCTCTAGAATCACCATCAAACTTGGCCTATAGAATGCTCTCGGAAGATCTCGATACGTCAGTGTCAGCACGTACTACCATATTCACCTTGGGAATTGGGACGCTTGGATCTTGCTCCAATACTTTGACATTTCGCCATTTCAATACCCGTTTGCCCAAATCCAACGTGGTTCCATTTGGTCGCAGAAAATCCATTCCGAAGATGTAGTCATCCATAATGTTCGTGACCAGAAAATTATGTCGAAACGCAAGGTCTCCCAATTATATCTGGGGGTTGACCTCTCCATGGACAGCTGCAGTTTCTCCCATAGCTGTCTGTAGTCAGAAAAACCTGGCCTCGTGAAGTAGTTGTTGCCTCACTAGGTCTGGCCGAATAATCGAGTTGCACCAGTGTCGATTGTTATGGTGCAATACTCTCCGTCAACTTGACTCGGAAGGCATAAGTCTGCTTCGCCACGATGTAGTCTTGCCACGGTCATGGTGGTGCTGGGGACGTCGATCCTTCTAGCCATCCTCTGCCCCACGAAGTTGCCTCCCTCGGTTTGAAAGGCTTCCATTCTGGGTTCCTGACCCTAGCATCTAGGCGCGCCATTTACCTGCCGCTCTCGCTCAATTTCCACGCGTCCGCACCTGCACTTGTCTGCCACTTTCTCCCAAACCCGTTGCCTCAAAATTCAGATTATAAGCCAATTCGTCCTTAATCGTTTGCTTTTGAGCTAAATGCACGGCTTGTTGCAATTTCTAGTCCTGTAATGTGCTGATGAATGCTTCTGTTGCTGCATCATCCCAATGTTCTGGGTCGTAAGCTGGGTAAGTCAAAAGTTCCAGTCGCTCAATGTCTTGGGCTAGCTGCTGTAGGGTTTCGCCAGACTTTTGCATCCGATGCGGTAGCTGTGACCAATATATCTGCTTCAGATGATAGTCTTCATAACGTATGTCAAGCGCCATTGTTATAGCAACCGAGTTTGGGTGCAACTCAACGGGGGTAGTCTGCAAAAGCTGGGCAGCTGGGCCTCTTAGAGCAAAAATTAATGCAGTTGCTCGTTCCTGGTCATTCCACTGATTTATCTTAGTCGTGGCTTCAAACTGTTTTTGTGTAAACACTCCAGACCGTCTGCCCGTCGAATCTTGGTGCGTTCATATTTCTGGATGTGCTTTGCGATGCGATGTATTACTAATGCCTTTGCTGTTTCCAATTCCTTTTCCCCTTTTTCCATCTCATGGTTGATTCTCTCTCCGACCTGGTAAATCTTTTCGTCGACCTGTTAAACCTTTTTTTAGACGCATTTAATTTGGTTGGTCGGATGACTGAGCTCTGCTTTTATTTCGGTTGACTGTTTTTGCAAACCTGCCTTGATTTTGATCACTTGTTGATTCAGCTTCGCTGATTGTTCATTTAGCTTTAGCTTCGCAGTTAAACTAGAAGAATTTTGTCACTGCTCTTGCTGTATCGGCATCAACATTTCCATCAGCGCATTTTCGGGTTCCTTAGATTTTGGTGTTTCTACTTTTCCACCTTCTGCGCCCTTTTCCGCAACCCAGATGCACACCTTCCAATTCAATCGCGTCAAGCAAGAGTGCAATCAGTGTGGACTTTGTACCTTGCGTAGCCAGATTCCACAGCTCCAACTCTTCCTTAAGCTCCGATATGGTAAGTTCATTAATTTTTAAATGTAGGCTTCGTGGCATTTTTATTGTTTTGGCTATTTTTCCACCAGTTTCTACGTTACGTTTCACTATTTTGCATTTTAAAAAATATTTTTAAGTTTTCACTTTCAAAATTTTCATTCTCACTTATGACACCACTGTCGCGTGTTACTGTTCGCGCCCGATAATTTGAATGTTCCGGGAAAGTAAAAACGCACTTTCAAATTAAGTTAAAAGAGTTTATTTACTTAGAATGCACAATCATTTATTTCACTATTTTACAAATTGCACTTTAACTTAATTTTCACTGTCCATCAATTAATATTCCAACTGTCTGTATCACGAAAATCCCTTCACTATCAATCAATATCGCCTCTAATTCGAGCTCCACTCTTATCGCCGTTTTTACTATCGTGGTTCTGCTATATCCCCCGTTCATTCAGCTCGGCTTTATATACGGTCTCTATTCATTCAATCCATTTTTCGTACATTGGTGAATCTTTTGACGAGAACGACCTGGAAGTTTCGAGCAATTCTGAACGTCCACAGTAACGTCACTCTTAAATGTTCTCATTCTTGTGCTTTTGAGTATATTCGTTGATCATGATGTTATTAATAGTTGCGACAACAATTGCGAAAGTAGCTCGCAGGATTGTCTGGACATGTAACAATACATTTAGTATTAACGACAGCAGTTGGATTGGGAAATTAAAAGGGTTGCAAAAAAGAGGAGTCCTGTGGTGGAGTGGTTTTGTTTGGGACGTTAAGTCTGGTGGTAGCAATAGTTTGGGAGGAGTGGGAGTCTTGATCCGGTGAACTGCAGAAGAAGACATTTGACAGAGTTTGCCGTGCAGTGAAAAGCATCATTTTAAAATTACAGTTTTCTCCATTTTAAAAAGCAGCCGAAAGATATGTCATAATTCTGTGCGGTAACATACAATTTAGAATCACTCTCTGAGTGTAGAGTCGTTTTTCCCTGCCAATGGTTACGTGAAAAAGCGTTGAAAAAATTTTTATACCTGGTCCCAGAGTATTTAGTCAGCAGAAGCCGAGAAGTAGATTTGCCAGCGTCAAAGGAAACTAGAAAGGCAAAGTCGGGCGGAAATCTAAGGCCATAATTGACTGTTTGCCCTTTGTAATTATAAGTACTATTGTGACGGTTCGATATTTTACCTAATTACTTTGTAAAGAGTTCAGTTATCGTTGCCTTGGAAGAAAGTAGGGAATTGCTAGTGATACAAGACTGGTGCATAAAATAGATCTCTTAAACAAGTAATAAGGTGTTTGAAGTGAATGAAGGTTAATCTGACCAAAGGGATGATGTTCAGCAAAGCAGAATAAAGGTTAAACCTTCAAATAATAGGTAAGATGATGAGGGAAAACGTAATTTATAGCCTAAACTTTAGAGGGAGCTTGAAATGATACATTAAGAGTGTTTTTAATTCACATGGAGTGAAATTCAAAACCAGGATAAGAGGATATATAAAAATTATGTTTTGTAATGCCATTTGAAATTATGGTCAAGTTAAGAAAATTGATTTCCTCATTCATACCCAGCAATTTTGAACTTAAAACTTTGTCACTAGGTTAATTGAAAAATGGGCATACTCACTTTAACTCGGAGGATCGTTTTTTCATGTTTTAGCAAAACGAAAATTCAATAAATTTCAAAGCTCCACTCTTTTCTTTGTCGATCAGCGAGCGCTTAAGATCCAACAGAAACAGGGTAAGTACCAAATTCTTTTTAATAAATTTTTTGCTTAGCTTTTGAAAAAGAAAGCATTGTAGATGTGATATTCCTTTTTCTTTTCTCCCTTCTTCTATTTGGTTCTAGAATTTTAAAGTGCTGCTGAATTTAAATTTTCTTTTATTTACTTAAATTTTATTGTTTGTTTGAAATGGTTCTGCCACTTATTTTCACTTTAGAAATCTATAAATAATCATGAACTTATAATAAAAAATTTTTAATCCTTTGTTAAAAACAATTTTAACAAAGACCTACTAGTTTGGCGTTCTGTTTGCCCATCTGTCCGTGCTTCACAAAAAATTTCCTCAGAAACTATAAAAGCTATAATACTCAAACTATGTGGAACGGTCAGAAATGATGGTCTATCAAAAATTTAGGTCTTGCCAAAAATTTAAAAAATTTTTAAGGGGGGACCCTCCTAATAAACGAAGTAGCCCATAAACATTTTTTTTTATCAAAGGCAGTCGAGTTGGGTATCAAATGAAAGGTCATGATGAGAACTATAAGAATCTAAAAAAGAGGTCATTTTATGCATCAAGGGGTCCAGGAGGTGGCAAAATGTACTAAAATTCAGAAAAACTCTGCATCTTTTGGATAAATTGGGACGATTTCTCATCTAAGTATTGGAAGATTAATTCAAATTATCGATTCACACTACTAGAAAATTTGCTTCAAACCCTAGAAAGGTTACAAAGACCTTCTGGTAGGAGCACTCTTCTGCTTACTCAGCTTATTTATTTCTCAAGATGTATTTCCCCACCTTATGTGTTTAGTTTTTTTATAGGTGTGGTGACCCAGCACGGGCAGAGAATTTCTCGGAAAGTTCCACGACACGACTGGGTGCTAGCCGGCTTCAGTATGCCACCCTGGGTTAGGCAATCCTCTGCCAAATTTTTAAGTGTCTTCAATCTCTAGTTTATTCTTGAAATGAATATAGTTTTGGTAATAATATCCAGGCATAGTCCTGAATGATTTTGAGTTCGAGTACAACATATGTTTTGCTAGTATGATAACCAAACCTCAGATGAAATAGTTAAATTCATTGTTATCCTATGCCCAGAAATAAACTTGAAATAAATCAGGAGCATTGAAGTGGTAATCAAATAGAAGCACTTTCTGATGAAATTCCAATAAAAAGAAAGAACGGAGAACTTAAATTTAGGGTGAGAACAAACATTTGAATAGAACGGTTGATGTATAAGCCCAGCATAGCACGAAGCATAGTGGAGACTTCGCTGCAACAACTAGTTGTATAGTTTTTATGACAACTCACCTGTATCAGGATGCATAAAGTTACACAAACTGCAATGAACAGCACATGTGGAGACAAGCCAAGAACACAAGATCGTGGGAACGGTAGAACATTCGGAAAACAGAACGTTGGGAAACCGAAGAGACGATGGGAAGATTCAATCAACGGTGACAGCAGACCCCGGTTGCGACATTGAATTGGTGCACGAGGTCACAGAGCCGCGACAATTTGAGGCGACTACTACTGAAGGCGATGGTCCGAATTTGAGCTGTGCTATAAATGATGGTGTTACATAAGCTATGAACAGAGAAAAAACAGTTGATTGAAGTCCAGAACGAGCTAAATAATAATTTGTATTGTTTATCTTTCCTTGATAGTGCTAGGATTACCATCATAACAGGTCTAGTAATGAATTATCATCACGAAGGGTCATACCTTATATTTCTCGTACTAATTTCATCGATATAATTGAAAGTTGAGATTATCCTTTCAGGGGCCGTTTAATTTAATGATTTACATGAAACATCTTTACTATATTTGCAATCTATATTTAGTAAAAATTGTAAACTAAACTCTACGTTACAAGTCGAACGAATCGTTTAATGCTCTAAACTTCCCACAACTTAAAGCAATCCCTGATGCCTTTAAGACATGCACCCAATGAACTCATGTTAACTTTCGACCATTATCAACGTCTTAAAATAAATGTATGAATTGTTGAGATTAAATATTCCATGTCTGCATACATATTACATCGTAATAAAGTTGTACCCGATGAACATCATGATAATGATGATTTTCACTCAACCGTTTTAAAACGCGCGTCTTGCAGAGAAAAAGCAACCCAAGACATTTGACTTCTTACTGTTGCTACGTGTGAGCAGATAAGCCCAACTCGCAATGGTTATAATCCGAAGGAATTAGTGGCTTCCCCTATGGTCGTGTCAGATTTTGATAAATGTGGTGCTAAACTTTCATAGCGTCAGTGTGCGTTGAATATCTAACCAAGGAACACGGGTGAGGGGAGCGGGTAATTGCAATCCTGTGTGTTCTTTCGTCTGACTTGATTGCCCGTGAATGCTGGCTTAATGTTATCTAGGACGTAACGCGGGAAATGCGAGGGTGGCGAGAGTGCAATCTGATGTTAAGGTGGATACTACGACTGTAAATTGACTCCTCATGGCCAAGTCCTTTCAACTGACTTAAGACAAAATAAGCTTAGAATTTAATCCATCTCGGTAATACGTAATCACGTCAATTAACCTGTGGTTGGTCTGATGGGTTGTAAAACCAGCAAACGAGCGAGTCCTGTATCAAGATTGCATGGTGGAGGAAGATCCCCTGGGAACAAATCGAATTCATCTTGAATCGAATCATTCTTTCTCCTTGGATGGTTTCCCTTTTAATTTTAAGAGTGTGCGATATTTTTCCGGTTCTTCCTTTTTCCCAACTAGCACTGAAACTTCTTGGATCGGATCAAATTCCCTTTGAATTCCATATCCCTCGCTGTTTTCCGCTCCAGCAAACGTACGTACCCATCCAGATGGTTGCTTAGTGCATTTAGTTGCTGTCTTAGCACACTCAATCGATTCCGAACGAGTTAACGTCAAAGGGAAAATTCGCATTCGTTCAACAAGGACACGACTAAGACTACAACTACTTCTACTCCTACATTCATTCAATGACTACTGTGTTGAGCTTCAGCTTGAGCAACCGCTTCCAGCTGAGCTGCTGCTTTTCTTGTTCTTGCTTCCGCTGCTCTACCGTTAGTACTGCTGCTGGTTTGGCTGTGTTGGCTGATTCTACCAATCGCTCACCAGCTTAGCTCTCACACTTCCTCCACTCAAAGTCAGTCGTCAGTGGATGGTAAAGCATTTTAAATTGGTTAAAGAAAAATCTTTGGATTCCTTGCATTGAAGAAAGGACCACCATGCTATCGGAGAGTGGAGCAATGGCGTCAGATTCAAGCAGAAAACTCTTTTGTTGGCACATTATTTGACAGATATATCAGAAAATTGGATAATCTGCTCCTATTCGATACGATTAAATGGTGAAGTGGGTTAAGAAATGGATTGTAATGTTGACAGTAACAAGATTTCGTGGTTATCGCTTTTGTTCGAATGCTTCGCTTTCGGTTCAATTAAATCAGCTTTGTGTGCACTTTGTTTAATGTAAGTGATCTATTGGATCTATCGCTTATGCGATGTGATTGCGGGTTTTGTAGCATTTTGCTGTCGATGGCCATTTTAATTTTGTTTGAATGGGGAGAGGAAATGAGTTCCTTTATCCTTTGTGTTTGATAAATTTACAGACTAGTATGAGCATATTCGTGGCTTAATCTCTTTTGACAGGAGGTTTTATCAAAATTTCTGATACTCTATGACAATGTCGATTTTCTCAACAGAGCATTTTTGCTACAAGCTCTTAATATTGCTGGTTTATTTCTTCCTTGCCACCCCTTCTATTGAAACTAATCGACAACTTTTTCAAATGACAAGCCGGATCAAGTCATTAACATTCATCATAGAGTGAATTTACACTGATAAAAAACCGGTATGCAGCATTTTGCGAGATGATTAAATACATCCCTTATCCTGGCTGTGACGCACTGATGGACAGGTACCGATATTAGTACGGTACTTTAAAAGATTTTTTACAAGACCCTAAAAAGAGGTCCCAGCGGCTGGGGAAATCAAGGTCAAGTGATAGATTTTCTAGCAATCTCTCTTCCCTTCAAATTGAGTAAGGATTCTCCAACATGAAAGCACCCCACGGCGTGGCAAAACGAGGCTGAACCCAAAGTAGTATGTCCAATGGTTCGAAGTTGACAGAAGAGCTATTTAGTGGGTAGCTTGAACATCTTGCACAGCTGTACACTGACAATTGGCGAATGAAAATCAATGCGCAGAAGTGTGAAACAATCTTGTTTCGGACAACGCTGCAGGGTGTCAGTCAAGACCTGAAACGTAATTGGAAAGATTTCCACATCATGGCTGGTGAGAGTAGTTTAGAACGGGTTCCACATAAATCCTGTGTTCGATACCTCGGTGTTTATCTCGATCAGTATCTGTACTATACTGAACATGTGAAAATCATGCTCAGTAAGGCACTTAAAGTAGTCATGGCCCTTCGAAAGCTCTTTCATTCCAGAAACATTGATCAAAAGGTCAAAACTATCTGTTACAAGACACTGGTTAGACCAGTTTTGACATATGGATGTCAGATCTGGTACAAACAGAGCGCTAGTACTATGGAAAAATTAAGAGTTTTCGAAAGGAAATGTCTTCGTGCATGTACTGGTTTGTACAGAAAGCCTGAGACGGATTGGAAACATTATATATCGAACAGAAGAATTTATCAAACTGCTGAAGTGACGAGGGTCGATATCTTCATATTGAAACTTCTTCGGAATCATATCGCAAGATCTGTGACTGTGAGTGAAAACCCTTGGATTTCACAGCCGTTCCACCCTACAGACGGGTATATAGCGACTTGTCTCGCTACTGGCTTCATTCCTCCAGAAGCATTCATGTATTTGGACATGAATCGATATGTTTTTGATTCTGACGGCGTCCCAGTCATATATCACATATATCGACGGGCCACCGATAAGAAGATAAAATATCCTCCGAATTTGAGTTCACGAGACCAACAATTTCAATGGAGGTACTCATTTGCTAGATTTGTTGAAGCTAATCGAGTTGAGACGGCGCAATCCAGGTATTGGTGGCTGAATGACAATGTCTAAATTATTCGTGTTTATTTTCAGTTTTGGTGTTTTTTCGTTATTTAGTTTTTGAGTTTCAGCTCATTATTGCTACGTTTAGTGTTGTTATTTTTTTTGTTTAAAAATTAGGTATAGGTTAGGTATATGTAATGTTTACTATATTCCGTTAGAGATAAGATTAAACACTTAGGTTAGGAACATTGTTACAGAATTTTTTAGTATAAGATAAAGTTTTTTGATTGTATTTTATTAGAAATAAGTTACAACATATTAGGTGTAGGATCAAAGTTTCACTGTTGTGTTTTGATTATAAATAATTTTAGGATAGTGTTGGTTGGTTTTTTCTCCTTTTTCCAATTAAATTTTAAAAATATGTAATAATCGTAATTAATTGAATTTGCTATAGTTTTTTTTGATAAAATGAGTTAATGATAACGTACAAATTTAGAGAGCCATTTGGGCCATTAAGTTTTTTGATTGTTATTGTTTGGAATTTGCTTTATATTCTTTTAAAATTTATAAAGATTAGTATTAAATAAAGCACTTTTGACTTTGACTTTGACTTTGAAGCTCCAAATTTTGGACGTTAAAAGGCGTATCTTCATAACCACAAAAGAAGATAAAAAACAAACCGCTTTCAGTACAGCTTTTTGTTAAGAACGTCACCTTATAGTCGTGAGCCATATAGTAGTACAGACTGCACGGTGCTTAGCAGGAGTTATCTTCCTGATGAAGAGGATCCCCCAACGTTCCCCATTAGCCAAGTAAGTGCCATTTTACGTGCTACAGCCTTATCAGCTGTTGTATTAGCTCACTCGGAAAAACTCATCTCTTAGTCTATTAATACGCCCAGGTATTTCACTGCTGATTTTGATTCGACCAGCATTTCCTACATTCTTTATTTTGGGGATTCTTCTCTTTGTAAGGATGACCTCTACGGTTTTCTCCAGTAGTAGGCTGAATTCACGAGCAATTATTCTGCCTCTCACTCGGTGCATCAGTATAACTGGCCTACGTTACGCAGGTTGGACAGTGAGTGAATAGCACCATAGTCTCATCCGCAAAGCGGATCCAAAGTCACTCATCCGGTGGCTCAAGGTCATCGCATGATGTTCCACAAACAGGGCCAAGGATGGAGCCCTGTGCAATAGCTGATGTAATTTTCGTCCGCCGCTGACCTTGCCTTATATTGTGTAGCAAGCTACAGCCTTTCACAAAGTTCCTCAAAATCCACATCAAATATTCTGGGGATTGGAAAGGATTTTCCAAAGCTTGCAGTATATGTGTCCAACTGGTGTTGCTGAAAGCATTTTTGACATCATGATTGTCCAGCAAACTGCTATGTTCCTCCTCGATTGCGTTGATGGGAGAGCAACCTATTCTGAAGTCATGCTGCCATAGAAGTAGGTCTCCAACAGCATATATCGCGTCAGTAAGTCCCACCCTGATGGATTTTTTGAGCATTTTCCCAGCCATGCCAAGCATAAACAATGGGCAGCAAGTGGCAACTCGAAATTCCCTTTTACTTTGCTTATCAAAGTGAGCTCCACTTCTTCTTCTTCGTAGTACTACAGCTCCTCTTCGGTTTTCGCTTCCTGCAAAAAGCGCTTCCAACTACCTCGGTTCATTGACCTCGTCCTCCAATTCCGAAATCCGAGCAGCGATGAACTGTCTTCGTCGAACGAGTCAGACCAGCATTTCCTCGGTTGTGGCCCTACTACTTATCAGCATTCTCTGAAAATTCTTTCACGCAGGCAATCGTTGAATTTATTGAGAAGCAAGTCAGGGCAAAAGTGTTAGATCATCTACACTATTTCTGCTGTAATCCCATCTGGTCCTGGAGCCTTCTTTTTTTCATGGACCTCTAATCCTATATTCGCGCAAAGTTGATAGTCGCTGGACTTTCATCGTGGACCACTTCAACAATGGTAGAGTGAGCAGAGAAAAGAGCCCGCATAATCTCGTCCATCTTTGCCGCATCATATGTGCGGGGCAAACTTTGAGCACTGAGCTTCCGTATGATCAGCTTGCAGCCTAGGCCGCATTCATTCTTGTTCACGTCGTCCACCAAATCTTGCCAACAGCTGGCCTTGCTGTTGTTGACAAGTTTCAAAGACATCTTCTGGCCGACTTGTATGCAGCTAGCTTGATGCATACCTATTCCAAAGTCTATGCCAACTAGGCCTCTCGCCAGAATTTGTAACATTCACTTTGCTATTCAACAATTTCACTTGAGCACCGACACACTGGAGCCTTGCCATGCTAGGGTCTCCGACTGGGGACCCTGGCATGGAAGACCTGTAAGAAGATGTAATAATACTCATAGTTGAATTCACTGCGCAATATTAAATGCATCTGGATGAATCCAAATGAGAAGTGCTAAAAAAATTTATAGCAGCAATTAAATGGTGCCTAATAAGGTAAGCACTTCGACGAACTTAAATGGTGCCTAACGAGGTAAGCACTGCGATGAACTGCATCAAATTATTAAAAAATTCTTTAAGTCCGGATTTCTAGCCAAGAGAAATATACAGTACCGGACAAAAGTCTACGACAATTTCTTATATTGTGATACCGGTTAGTTGGAAGCTTTAATCAAAAATCCATTGATGCACATTTTTCAGTAACGTAAATATATTTATAAAAAAATCAAGATAAAAACTTTTCATGCCAGAATAAAGGAGAAATTCATAAAAACATAAATAATTGAATGGACAAAAGTCTACGACAGTCAACGCTGACTCTGGTAAACACAAAAAATTTCCAACTAAACGTATCGGAATGTCATCAGTATCTGTTTATTTCTCTTATTGTCATTCCGTACATGTGCTGCTGCAATTCTGCTTTAGTTTTATCACTAGTTTCTAACTGTAAAGACCGCAAAATGTCATCGCGAAAAAAATTTCCAGTGATATCCGAAATTTGATCCTACAGTATAAAAAAATACAATGAATCGTGCTCGGAAATCGCGAAATTACTGAAATTTAAACAAACTTCTATGTATACCATCATCAAAACTTTGAAAATAGTAGTTCTTTTGAAAATAAGCCGCGAACTGGCCAACCGAAAAGATGTCACGCAGAGACATTAGTTTCATTCTAAAAGAAGTGAACAGTAATCCTAAAATAAGTGCTCCAGATTTGGCAAAACAAGTGGCTACGGAAAGGAAAATCGATGTCCATGCAAGAACCATCACAAGAGCATTAAATATTAATGGGTTTCAAACCAAAACTCCACGTAAAAAGCCATTAATATCCGCCAAAAACCAACTTCTGCCTCTACAGTTCACCAAGGCCCATGTTGGCAAGGACAATGATTTTTGAAATCGCGTCCTTTTCACCGATGAATCCAAACTTAATATCATTCAGAAATGATGGTCACAGTAAAGTATGTAGGAAAAAGAACACGGCTTTAGAGACCAACAATTTGGTTGCTACTGTCAAGCTCTGTGGAGGTAATGTGATGGTTTAGGGAGCCATCGCTGCATCTGGGCATGGCAGATTGGCTTTTGTAGAAACTACGATGGACCGTTATGTTTACAAGAACCTGTTAGAACAACATTTAAAGCCATCAGTGGAGAAATTGGGTCTTGGAGAGATGGATTTTCCTACAAGAAAATGATCCATAACACACAGCACTTTTCGTCAAGAACTGGTTGTTGTACTGCGCTCTCAGTCAACTTAATACGCCTCCCTAAAGTCCAGATTTAAACCCAATAGAGCATGTATGGGAGCTTTGAAACGGTAAATTCGAAAATGTTGCATTAAAAATAACAATTTGTTGGAGGAAGCGCTTGTTACAGAATGAGAGAAAACCGCATCTGCGAAAACTGGTAATTTAGTCCCCTCTATGTCCCGAAGACTGCAAGCAGTAATTGATACGAAAGGGGTCCAACAAATATTAAGCCAGCAAAACGTTTTAAAATTCCAATACGTTTAGTTGAAAATATTTTGTGTACAAGTCGGCCAGCACTGACTGTCGTAGACTTTTGTCCATTCATTTTTTTATGTTTTTACGAATCTCTCCTCGAGTTTGTTATGAAATGTTTTTGTTTTTTTTATAAGTATATTAACTTTACTGAAAAATGCACATCATTGGATTTTTGATTAAAGCTTCCAATTAACCAGAATCTCAATATAAGGAGTTGTCGTAGAATTTTGTCCGCCACGGTATAGGGCTAAAGCAATCTCCAAAATTGTTTCGATTAAAACATAGTGTCGCGTGTTATTGGTCCGCGGCCTATAATTTTAACGTTCCGGGAAAGTGAAAACGCAATGTCTTTTAATTTAAGTTAAAAGAGTTTATTTAATTAAATAAAATGCACAATAATCAGTTAACCCTTTAACACTTTCACTAATTTTAATTTTCACTAAGTCTATAAATTTGTCATTCAACTGTCCCCTTAAAATCACTTCGCACTCAAACAATCAATTGTCTTTACTTCGCGTTCCACTATATCGCCGTTTTCTATCGCGGTTGTAATGAATGAACCCCCCCATTCATTCAGCTCGCCTTTATATAGGGTCTCTACCTATTCACCCATTTCTCGTACATTATCGAATGTTCTACCGAGAGGTACCTGGTAGATTCGAGCAAATTAATGAATGGAGTGACGTCACTTGCAGATGTTGATCATGCTTGTTGGGTTCTCGTGGGTTCGAGTAAATTCATTTGTTGACGTTGATTATGAAAACAATTGCGACAGCAGCTCGCAGAATTATTTGTACATGTAATTATTTGTACATGTAACAATAGGTTAAAGTGATTTTGACCAAAAGCAGCTAAATTTAGATAGAAAAATATCCTCTGAATTCTACAAAATTGATCTACAATAAAGTACAAATATAATTAATAAATAATAATAAATAAATAATAATGAATAAATAATATTAATAAAATTTGTATCAGCTAATAATCGTTTCATGTCAAATCTTTAAGTTTAACATTCATTTCGCTGTGAATGAAGCTCAGAAATTCTGAAATTTCCTTCCGTTTTTGAAAATCTATGACTACGTCAGCAGACTACCTGACAAAGTAAATACATGACCGCTAATGCACATGCTTCATACTCAGCATACTCGTAGACACGAGTAAAGTAATTTAATGCATGAAAACCTCATTTCAAATGTTTTACTTCCAAAAACCAAACAAGCATGACACGCTTTTGGTCACATTGATATACACTATTCACTCCAAGTCCTCGTAAACTGAATTTTCGTAAAGAATTATGTTAGACCATCAACGCCTTTCTGACTTTGTATAGCAAAGCACACACACATATATAAGACATAAATACACTGAACTCATGTCCTGTCTGTAAGTGTACCAGGGATAGTAGTTGACTTAGTTTTTGCACTTTCGTCAGTTTTCCATACCCAGGTTAAAGCCACCTAAAATCCTTTTAGCCCAGCTGCCTCCCTCCTCATCCCTAGCCAATCCTTTTCTCGTTCTTTACGTGATCCCATCATGTATGCTAAACTTTCCTACACAAAGAAGGAAGAGGAAAGCAAGCGGCAAGTGATTTATACCTCGGAAGGCAATTCATCTTAGCCAGGTTTTACCAACGAAGCTAAACACGAGAATCCGGAAATCCTCCAAGCATTCCACAATAAATTTTATGGACTTGTTGAATAATTTCACCAGGAAGTTGAGAGGAGACACTTTTCTAAGCATTTGCAGCCGGAAAGAAAAGGGATATGAGCTGGTAACGACCGTATACTCGCACGTATGTGAACCAATTTAATAGAGTCCTTGTTTATATTTTTTAAGTTGCTCGAATATTGCAAAGTTGAAATTTGGTGAGTGGATTTTGCTCTGTTATTTGTGGCTTCATTTGAATTTCATGTAAAGTTGGTTGACGTACAGGAGTAAGGTTGAGCCCAACTTGAGAGTGCAAACAGGATTCCGTGACAGGCGAAATGAAAAATTTCAATTTATAATAAGGACTCACGTTGAAATTTCACCATCACTTTACCAGCTACCGTATCTAATTGCTCACGACAACCAGTCATTCAAGTTGTTCGAGAGCATTACAAGATAATCCTTGAACAGCTTCAAAAGCTCTCCATTCCACTATAAAGTGTTGTTTCCAAGAATTTTCTTGCAGCCATTCAATCCGCCTTCTCATATTGCAATTTTTCTTACGAGAGCTTATAACACCACGAAGACAACGCTCGACCACACTTTCGCCCCGCTTACATCCTTTCTACAATTTCACAATATCGTTTTACCTTCCACTCTTCTTTCATTATCGTCCGCCTTGACTGCCATCATTATTTTCGGTTCTTATTACCGTTATAGTCAAGGACAAATACCACTTCTAAAGTTTGTTACAAAATTGTCGTGTTCATAGTTTGGTTGTCCTCATTATTTGTCGTAGTTAGAGTTGTTGGGTTTTCGCTTTTTGTCTTTCAGTCGTTTCTTGTGTTTTGTTTCATGTCGGTGCTGTTGTAAGCTTCGAAAGTTTCGTGAGGATAAATAAAATAATAAAATTAACCGTAAAAACAAAACGAAATGGACAAAACATGAAAGTGGTATTGCATGAGAGAGAAGAATATTTTCTTGATAAAATTGAATATTTGTTACGTACTCTATGGTATCACGTTGCATAGGAGGAAGGTAAGACAAAAACTTGTTGCATTTCTATAATTCGATTGCATGACACAATAAATGCGTGAAAATTTCATGATGTCAAAAAAAGGATGCTGCGAAGACTGGATGCCGTTTCATGCATTATTGCAATAAAAGCAAACTTTTAAAAAATCCACGAAAATTTTCGAATGATTACTTCATTATTTGTCCTAAGCAAGCGCTCGTTTTTGAAACGATTTTTTTCCGTCTCATTAGTTACTGGATATTAAAAAAATGAAAATGTACCTAAATATGCTTCCATGGAAAATGAAATTGGTATTTCTGAAACAGTTCAAGTTTTGTAGACCTCAAGCTCGCACCAGAGATAGAGATGGGGCATATGTTTATGGAATCAAATAAAAAGTAACTGAACAATTTGCCAAACTCATCAGGTGACTTCTTGTGGTAGGTAGGCTTTTTATGCCCTGAGTCTGGGGCCCCCAGACGTGCAAAGCGTTTGGACTATGTAATGATTTCATTTCAATCCTTCGATTACTTCCCGAAGGAAACATTAATCGTTCCCTCAGTGCTTCAAAGACGCAAAATCTTGAGCCTTACGAACCGGACCCTTATGGTCAACAGGCTCGGAAATTCACAGTATACTCCGTATGGAATTTTATAATGGATGTGCTAAATACCGTGAAGGTGGTCTTCCATTTCGAACTTTCTGGCTTCTGGATTAGCCAGAAAGCCTTTTTGAGGTCTAAGCTCGTGGCGCAATGCCCTCCAGGCAGTCAATTCAAAATACTCTCAATCAAAGGAAAAGGGTAGGCACCTTTTGTAGTGTACACTTTAATTAAGAAAAATAAAATGTTTGAATTATATAATTCAGTTCGATTCTGAAAAATAAAATGTTTACATTACATAATTCATTTTGATTATGTAAAATAAAATGCTCAAGCGACCTTGATAAATACTATATACAATTATTTATAGCTGTCCGACAATTCAATAAAAATTCTTCAACAATAAACACATAATTATTTATGATAGAATTTATGTAATACAAATAATTATAAAAGAAATTTTATAAAATAAATAATATTTGTCGCGTGTTTATGGGAAGTGAAAACGCAATGTCTTTTTAATTAAATTAAAAGAGTTTATTTCATTACTTAAAAGTGCACAATCACTTATTAATTATTTCACAATTTTAATTTTCACTTTTAAAATTAAAACTTCCACTTGTCCATAAATTCCTATCGCAATTGTCTTCTAAAATCATTTCACTACTACTTGATCGCTTTTCAATTCACACTCCACACACTATCGCCGTGTTTACTATCGCTTGAATGAATGATCCCCCCCCCCCCCCCATTCATTCAGCTCGCCTTTATATAGGGCATCTAATCATTCAACTCAGTTCTCGTATATTGGTGAATTAGCGGGAACATTTCAGCAGCGTAATGAATGGAGCAGTGACTCACTTTCAGATGTTGATCATGCTTGGTGGGTTCTCGTGGTTTCGAGTAGATTCATTTTGTTGATGTTCTTAATGGTTGTGAAAACAATTGCGACAGTAGCTCGCAGAATTATTTGTACATGTTACAATATGTAGAAAGTTTTCCAATAAGAGGTGTTATTTTGAATAGCCTGCTATTTCGGCAGGTGCTACTTTCGAAACTGTCATTTTTTGACATTTGACAAGTAGAAACTACACCATTTATAAAAATGGAACGATACACGCTTTAACAACGCATTAAAATTATTAAAGTTCACTATAAAAATGGTGAAAATTTGGCAGAGACGGCTCGTTAAACTCGAACATTTTTGGGTCGTCGTGAAGCACCTTGTCGGACCGCAATACAGAAATTGGTGGAAAAATTCGAGCTGTTGGGACAACTATGTGATGTGAAGAATAAAACCCGTGCACGTCACTCAACAACAGCCGAGAATATTGCTGGTGTAGCCGTCAGTGTTGTAGAAAACCCAGGTTTGTCCATTCATCGGCGTTCTTTGGAATCAGGCATTCCACAAACGTCATTACACCGTATTTTGCATAAAGATTTGGGTCTTAAGGCTTGTAAAGTTCAGTTAACACAAGAACTCAAGCCATTTGATCATCTACAACGTCGTGTCTTTGCTGATTGGGTCCTTGAAATGCATGAAAATGATCCGGAATCCCATCGAAAAATCATCTTGAATGATGAAGCCCATTTTCACCTTGGTAGCTTCGTCAACAAGCAAAATTGTCGCATCTGGAGCTCGGAAAACCCAAGAGTTATTGTTGAAAAGCCTCTCTATCCTCAACGTGTGACTGTTTGGTGCTTTTTATGGTCCGGCGGAGTCATTGGACCTTCCTTTTTTGAAAATGAGGCTGGAGCAACTGTTACGGTGAATAGATTGCGCTATTGAGAGATGATTAATGATTTTTTATGGCCGGAATTGGATGGTATTGATCTTGACGACGTTTACTTTCAACAAGACGGTGCTACGTGCCACAAAAGCAAGGAAACCATTTCACGGGAAAAGTTTCCGGACCGTGTTGTATCTCGAAGAGGTGATCAAATTTGGCCACCGAGATCTTGTGATCTAACACCTTGCGACTTCTTCCTTTGAGGCCACTTGTAAGAGGAGGTCTACGCCAACAGCCCAGCGTCGATTCAAGACCTCAAAGATGGAATTCATGAGGCTATCGAGGACATAGGGCAGCCACTTTCCGATTTGGTTATCGAAAGTTTCATGAAAAGGATATGGCCCTGTAAGCGTGGTCGTGGTGGTCATTTGCCTGATGTTACTTTTCACTATCAACAACATACCTTCCCCTTTGTAATGAAATAAACACCCGATCATTTGTATAAAAAGATGGCATTTTTCTTTTAATATCAAAATAACACCTCTTATTGGAAAACCCTGTATTTGACTATAAATGGTGACCCCACAATATATACAGAAACCACAACAGCAAAACCGCCTTCCATTCTGCTGACAGGGGACGAACTTTTCCATAATGTCCAACAAGTTTCATGGAAACTTGCCCATCTGGAATGTACGAAAGGGTACTAGAAATCAACGTGTACCTTGTTCTAAAGAAGGGGGTAAATAAACATTAATACCGCTAACAAATATCCGTCAATTTCAGCCTGAAGTCATGGAAGATTATGTGATGGCAAAATGAACTTTTGGAATCATGTGAAAATCTTAGATGAGAATAATATCAACATAGAATTTGCACTTGAAGTTCTAAATCAAAAGTGACTCGAAATAATAGCGTGGAGCTACTGAAAAACGAAGAGATTCAACACTAACCTTTAGAAGGGCTTATTTCTGAAATTTTTTTGAACATGTATGTCCGTTTGAAAGAGAAGAATTAGTTTAACTTCAAAGAACTGTCTCATTTTTATTAGATTAAAAATATATATCATTATTTGGTGTACAAAAACGTTTCAAGTTTGACGCTTTATTGTGTTTAAATTTGTTACAAATTTGTTTTTCAAAGTAATTTCCATCGCTAGCCACTAGTTTTTTTCATCTTTCTGGTAACATGTGGATTTTGCGTCGGAAGAACGAATCATTTTTTGAGGTTATCCACGGATCGATCTAATTTTGGAGTTCTTCAAATGAGCGGAAGTGCTGTTCCTCAAGGGCATGGCTACATGGAGGGTGAGGTTAAACTTCCCACTTAACCGTTTCAAGGTATGCTTTGACTGGCCTTGCAGCATGAGGCCGAACATTGTCATGCTGAAGAATAACTTAATCGTGTCTTTGCTCGTGTTGCGGCCGTTTTTGTTTCAATGCTCGGGTCAAACGCATTAACTCTAGTTGGTAGAGTTTTTCTGTGATAGTTTAACCTGGTTTTAATACCTCATAGTACACCACGTCCAACTGGTCCCACCAAATACAGAACACGACCTTGACACCAGGAATATTCGGCTTTGGCGTCGATTTTGGCGCATGATCGGGTGGCCCGTATGATTTTTTGCGCTTGGGGTTATCGTAATGAACCCATTTTCCATCACCGGTTACAATACGATGCAAAAATTCCTTTCTTTTTGCCGTTGGAGCAGCTGTTCAGAAGTGAAAAAACGTCGTTTGACGTCTCTCAGCTTCAATTCATTTGGCACCCAATATCCTACCTTCTGGGTGATTCCTAAGGCTTTCTTGTATTTAGCACGAGCTTTTATCCAAATGAGCCTCCAATTCGGCATCCTCAAACTTTTCTAGTCGTCCCTCCCGCTCTTTGTCATCGGTATTAAAATCACAGCTTCTAAAACGTCGAAACGAGTACTGAACGTAGAACTCGATGGAGCATGATCTCCATAGGCTTCCTGCAGCACGCAACGACTTCCAGCAGCAAATTTCTTCAAATAAAAGTAAAAAAAGTTGGTACTATTCTAATTTTTTGGATTCAGAACAGACTATCGTACAGGGTTTAACATCCAAGCTACGTACTTTTGTTCTCTTTGCAGTGCTACAGCTCCCTTTGGGCCTTCGCTTCATACAATAAGCGCCTCCAGCTGTCTAATGTCATGCAGCGATGACTTGTCGTCTTCCACTGAGTCAGACCAGCGTTTTTTTGGTTTCTCCAATGATCTCCACCCTTCATTTCTCCCCACAAATACCTTTTTGGGTATCCGTTGTTCATCCATATTATTTCCGTGGCCAACCCATTGAACCTTCCGCAGTCTTGCAATCGTTGAGACCTCCGGTTCGTCAGAAATTTCATACAGCTCATCGTTGCATCGAATTTGCCATTGGTCCCCATCTAGCTTTGCTCCAATTATTCTCCGCAGGACCCGCCTTTTAAAGGCACTCAAGAGTCCATGGTTCACACCCATAGCAAAGCACAGGTCTTACCATAGATTATAGGTTATTAGACTATTATTATAAACTATTATTATTACAGATTATTGGAGCTTTGATTTCCTCTGTATGCAGCTAGTCCTCAAGATTGTCAAATCTGAATAAAATACTATATTTGTGTATTTCGTTTCTTTCGTTACCGGTTCTCGTTATATTGGCGCCTAAATACACAAATTCGCACACGTTTTAGAAATTGTACTCAACAAGTGTGATATATTGTGTACTTGAGATTTTTTTTTGACTGCGTCACGAGCATATTCCAGAGCTAAATTGAATAGCGATGGGGTCAATCCATCTCCCTGCTTTGTTTTCTTTTGGGGTTGGGACGTGAATGTGGGAGTGTGGGACTCCCATACTCGCGAGTGACTGGAATACCTACTAAACACTCTCATTTTGTTACGCCGATACGGGCCTTCAAGCTAGGGGATCCCTCCTCAAGCGTGAGGGGAGGTAGACAGAAGAATTGCCATGCAAGCAATCCCCCAGCTCCAATGTCCCCGGCTGCTGTGAGTCTGTTTTATCTCTTAGGACTTCCCGACCATAACGTGCCACATAGTTCCATTTATTAACTGACAGTACCACCATGACTATACTATCCGGAGTAAGCTCTTCTTTCACCCTGTAGAGGTCCCGTCACAGCCTGTAGCATTTCCTCTCCTAGGCGAAGCAGACAATCGGGGGACTGGACCTCATCCATCTTGTACAAGTAACATCCAAACCCGCTCAAAAGCTGGGTCAGATAGAAGCCAGTCTCACCATGCCTTCGATCCACGCTCTCAGATCCAAGATGAGGCACGTAGTTTTCCTTCCTTTCATGCAATTCACCCAAGACTGGTGTCAATCGTCGTCCTTGTTTCGTTGCAGGTAAATAGCGAGGCACCCTTTAGCAAGAAAGGCAACAGGGATGATGCCTGCAATAACTCTCATCACTGAATCAGAGACTATTCGTTGTACCTGTGCCAAGCGTTTTCGGTACACTTCCTTACTGAGAGCGTTTCCCCATATTACTGCTGCGTACAGTAGCACTGAACCCACAGCACTCATCAAGAGGCGTCGTCTTGATGGGTTGGGTCCTCTTACGTTGGCCATAAGTCAACTCAGGACCAACACTCCCGAAGAAGCCTTCTAAGCCGCTGCTTGTATTTGCTCAGAAAAACTCATCTTCGAGTCGATCAGTAGCCCCAGGCACTCCACCGTTGGCTTCGATTCGAATAGTATGTCTCCAATACTGATCATCCTTACTCTAGGGATTCTCTTTTTCGTCAAGATGACCACTTCGGTTATCTCCAGTGCTAGACTGAACCCATGAGCAGTCATCTAGTCTCTCATTCGGCGTATTAGAGTACCTAGCCAAGTCGCTTGTTTACAACTGTACGTCAACCGACCAAAGCCACATCACCATCCGCATAGCCGATAAAGCGTGACTCATCTGGCATCTCCAGTCTCAGTAGCCCATCAAAAGCCACGTTCCACAGGTTTCGACCAAGGATAGATCCCTGGGCAGCACCTGCTGTAACCTCCATCCTTGGTTGGCTCTGTGTCATGCCGTAAAAAAGGTTTCGGTCCTTCAGCTAGCAACTTAAAAGCCGCATTAGATATTTTGGAACTTGAAAAGGAGTTTACTGCGTATTCAGAATATCTACCCATCTAGCGGAGTCAAAGGCGTTGCTGATGTCGAGTGTCACCAACAAGCGTTGAATGTTTTGACCAGCAAGTCAGGACAGTGGTGATAAACAAGCTGCAATGAAAGGACTGCCTCTTCCAGCTCCGGCTGTGTAAAGAGGGGACGAGGGGCGAGGAAGAGTGCCCGAACTATCTCGTGTATCTATTCCGATTCATGTATGCAAGGCATCCATAGGGCACCAAGCTTCCACATAACTACTCGTAGCCTGCAGCCAAGGCCGCAAGAGTGCTTGTTCACATTGTCCACTAGGTCTTGTCAGCAGCAAGCCTTGCTGTTGTATCTCTTTGCAAAGGCATTTTCTAGCCAACTTATATGCTGCCATCCGGTTGCATACCTCGTTACGGCTTGGAGAGATGATACCGATTCGTTCGGCGTTAGGTAGACACTAGAGAAGGCGATCCCTGAGCACCAAACTCAACCGAAATCATCCCCTGTCCACACCTCTCTGCCTGAAAATCACTGCTCTTAACCCAGATAGCGGCACTACCAGTGTCATCAGGATACCAGGATGCAGAATTTGTGTGCCTCCTTCATACGCTCTTTCCTTTTATGTCCCATTTCACCACATTTGTATCATAATTCCTATCGGGTCCTTTGCATACTTGTGCGGTGTGATCAAAGCCAATGCGTTTGAAGCATTAGAGAGGCGCTGCTCTTCACCATATCCTGCAGACGACCCACCCTATTCTTAGTTTGCCTTGATTCAGAAAATGTTCAGCGTCCGTCCTTTTCGGTCAAATCAATGATGGCCATGGATTGTTCTCAATTGGTTTTTGGTGGCAGCCATGTTTGATCCCGCTCCCTTTTAATGGCCTCTTCTACCTTGGCCAGGTCTGTGACGCAAACAATGTCTCTTATTTCGATCGTTGCCGTTAGCTCTAGCGAGTCTACAGTTACGCTTTTGCCGAAGACATTCTTCACTGCGTCGCAGAATGCTATGTTATTGTCAGCCTCTGTTCCGAATTCGACCAGTATGTGGCCCGGCCGCATGGCTCGTACTGCTTTAATAGCAGTGATGGTGTCTTTGGGCCTCACATTTCCCCTGTTTACCCTTAGCACTTGGGGTTTTACGAGCAGTGCCTGCTGCCGGGGTCTTCACCAGGGCTTCTTTCACTTCTGTTTTGCATCAGGTATTTCTTCTTGTTGGGAGCTTTGAAGGAGTTTTTTTTACGGCTTTCTTTACTTCTTTTATCAGAAATGTCTGGAAGCTCTAATCTGGCATTTCACGCCCATCAAGTGCATTTTCCTTCCTTCTTCTTCTTCTTTTTTTCTCCTTTGATGGGGCTAGACGCTGTTCTTTTATTGATGTTAAATGGTGGGGCTATCCGTGCATGCCCTTTGGGTTAGCGCTAAAGAAGACTTTAGCCCTGTATCCGTCTTCGTCTTCCAGTCCTCTTCGGCCTTTAACCAGCTCCTCCGTTGAGGACCCATGCGGTCTAAGAGCTCCTCTAGTTCAAAGAGCTCAAACTTTGCTCCATTGCTCATTTTTGCTGAGTCTAACGTTTTTTGGATTAACCTTTCTTTATGTCACTGGACGGCAATTGTACTTTGTGCCCACCTCTCGTGGGAGAGGTTATCTGCTTCCATTTCCAAGTATAGTGCTTCCACCACATTTTTGGACGTGACGGCAAAATCATACAATGGCGCTTTATTTGACTGGTCACTCCTTTCTTTTCCTGCCGTGATCTCTTTGTGGACTCCAGAGTGGTTCATTATTATTTCGGGATTTAAGACCCTTGCTTTCGTCGTTTGGGCAGCGATCGCAGCAGTAACCATCGAATTATTGATGCTCTTTATATTCTCCCCCACCACTCGAACATCTGGCACGTCCTCTTTAGGACGTTCTGGCGTTCGCATAATTGTTTTGCTGTGCCTTAATGCCACAGGAATCTCAGTCTTGACAAAACTGTCTGTTAATCACCGCTTTTCGTTTGTCTTCACTGTCCTTTTATTCATCGTCATTTTTGTCATCGTTAGTACTGCTTCTAATGTGCTGTGTATATCGTGGCTGCAGCCTCTGGTTGCGTCATCCCGGTTGTTATTTTTGCTTTCTTTTTTTAATTTTTTTTATCTGTTTTTAGGGTTTTAAGTTGCTTCAGTTATAATGGGTACCCTTTCGGAGCCTCTTTCTCCGTTCGCGCAGGTATTCATTTTTGGCCCCATGGTTATCTATGCAAAGCAGTAAGTCCATGCGAGAGTTGGTACAAGCCCTTTTGGGGACAGGTACTTAAAGCCAGACCAACACTAATCGGGAGTCCGCGTCAACCAACCCTACACCACCAACCCAATGGTGTGAGCTTTGAACGTACTCCGAGGCCTGCGAAGGTTTCACCGGGACGGAGATGGTATGATAGTTGAATTGGGGCCATTCATGCACGAGTGTCACCTCGACGCTACCGTGTCCAAACCATCATATTCACCAGCCTAAAGCATCAATTCCAACTCGTTGTCCAAAACGTAGTCCAGATACAGTCACGGTCATTACCTCTCATCCCAGAAGGCATCCCCACTGCACCCTCCATATCCTCTGGTCCGTGGGGGCGGTACTCCCTAAAGAATGCTGGCCTCCAGGAGTATTGCTATCGGCTGGCAGCAAAAAAAAAACACACGAGCTCAACTGATTTAAATAATTCAATTAATAAATATATACATGCATATTTTAACGCTGGAAGGAAAGTTGTGTAGCGTACACTTTGAGTATGGAAAATAATATGGTTGCATTGCATAATTCGCTTTGATTATGAAAAATAAAATACTTAGGTCACCTTGATAAAAATTATATAAAGTTTTTTTATAGTTGTCAGACAATTCTTTTAAAACTAATCAACAATAAACATATAATTATTTTATGAAAGAATTTATGTAAGATAAATAAATACAAACAAATTTATATAAAATAAAGAGAAGAATAATTGATTATCTACAAATAATTAGTACTTTCTCTTTAGAATATTCTTAACACAAATTAGTTTCTCTTAACTGATTGAGAAATATAAAAGGGCTTTAGGTCAGATAGATGCAACGTCATAATGGGTGATAAACGACTCCATAAAAACTATCTTTCTACGTGATTTCGTCACTCGGCTCATTTGTGTGCCAGTGAAGCATATCAAAAGCTACTGGAAACTGTAGAATAACTAGCTCAAAATATTTGTTACTTTTTCAAACACAGTGTCAAACACCAATCCATCATCATCATCTATGGCGCAACAGCCCAAGCCCAAGTTCTTCGACCTTGTCCGCCAGTTCTTTACTCCCAAGAAGGATCTGCTGTCAGCTTCTATCATGTCTTCCCAAAGAGTCCTTAGTCTTTCCGCTGGACATCTACATTGTGCTCTACCTGTTAATGTTCTTTTAGATAGCAGGTTTCCTTCCATTCTTTCTACATGACCCGCCTATTGCAATTTACGTAACTTTATGCAAAAGGAAACAGGTGGATCGTCAAACAGTTCATACAACTCATCGTTCTAACACAGTCTCCACTCTGTTCCCTGTTTCACTGGCCTGTAGATCTCCCGGAGCACTTTGCGTTCAAATACGTCCAATGCCTTTTCGGATTTTGCTCGTCGGCACAGGTTTTACCAGTGTTTTGTAAATGCAGAGCTTATTTTGCCTGTGCGCAACTCTGGAATGGGAAGTAAGGAGTAGTGGGCTTTGTTTGCGGCGTTTATGCAAAATCCAGTCACCTTCCTTTCGTTATCTCTTCTATTCAGGTTGGTTCTAAGGTAGATAAATTTATCCACACTTTCAAGGTTACAGTTGCCAACGGTCAGGTTTTATCGAACTGGAGTTTTCTTCCTCGTTTGATTCTTGAATTCAGGTTTAGTTTCATTAACTTGTATGCCGATTCAGTTAGCTTGATTCCAGACACAGTAATGCATCTAAGCTTGAACTTGGCATAACATTAGCATCAGCAGCATATGCTACTAATTGTGTGGACTTGAACATTAGTGTGCCCGAGGTTTCAGCTGATGTCTTTCTGATGACGGGTTCCCGCGAAATACTAAAGAGCATTGGGACGAGTCCATCCTCTTGTTTTAAGCCTTCTTCCATTATGACGCTATGTAGTCCGCGTGGTGTAGTGGTTAGAGCACTCATCCCGTAATCCGAAGGTCCCTGGTTTGACTCTCGCAGGCCGCAAAGAGATTTTGTTCGAGTGATTCTTCGGACGGAATATAGGTCCGTTCTGTTATGATACGTGCCGGTTTAAAATCAGAACGTTTCGCAAGGGGGTGGACGGACACACAGCCAAAGCGTGATACTGACCATATCACCTTGTGGAGTGCCGACACATGCGATTATGATAATGAGATACTCTAACTATCTCTAAAGCGAAGGCCCGAAAGGGCTATAGTTTTTTTTTAAATTCTGGCGCTTTCGTGAGCTTGATCATGCTGACTAGTTTTGTTGGGCCGTCAAACACAACCATTATTTTGTATATCGCATTTCTGTCAAGACTATCTTATGCTTGCTTGAAGTCTTCAAAGAATCGGTGCACATCGATGCTATATTCCCAACAATTTTGAGCACCTCTTTTACTGAGAATATTTAGTCTGTTGTGAACCACTCACTTCGAAAGCCTCCCTGTTGCTCTCCTATAATACTTTCATAGCACGCCTTTAATTCTCTTTCTATTGTTTTGCAAAGCATTTTATTAGACGTGCAAAGTAGAGCAATGCCTCTATGATTTTCGCACCTTAATGTGTCTCCCTTTTTGTTTGTAGGGCATATTATACTTTCCCCGCAGCCCTCTGGTACTCGTAACTGCTCCTCTGATCATATTCTGCATATTAGTCGATGCAAAAGGTTATTTAGATGGGACACCCCTCTCTGGAGCAGTTCTTTTGGTATTCCATCTACGAGGTGTGACAATTAACTAATGAGATGACTTTATTGCCGCGCTTGTGGTGAACCAGGGATTTCTTCGGCACCCTTCCCCTCTCCATTGATATATTTACCATTGCTCTAGCGAAAATGGCGAAACAGCTTCGGAAATGTACGCTAAAATTGTCAAAGTGCATGGTGATAGCGCTCTTAATCGTGCCCAGGTGTTTCGATGGCATAAAGAGTTTAAGGAGGGGTGTGAAAGCGTGGAAGACGAGGTGCGGAGCCGGAGACCAGTCGAGGTGGGAACTGACACGAATGCGCAGCGTGTGCGTGCCCTAATCCGTAAGGACCGGCGTTCAACAGTTCGAATATTGGCCTCGAAACTGGTTATGAACCGTGAATCAGTCGGACTAATTTGAAACGACAATTTTTGGGATGGAAAGTTGTGGGCGAAGATGGTTCCAAAGAAACTTTCTCAGCGTGTCCCAGTATTTGGCCGCTAAAGGGATCGCCGTGTTGCAACAGGCGCTTTCTTCACCCGATATGTCACCTTGTGACTTTTTTTGTTACCTAGAACAAAATCAGTGGTCAAAGTAACCCATTTCGAGTCGATTACGGACATTCAGGTGGCCGTGACGAGGATACTCACGGACATCCCAGTCGAAGCGTTCCAGAAATGTTACGAAGCATGGAAAACGCGCTGGAATCGTTGTATAGCTGCCCAAGCAGACTGCTTTGAAGGGGATGACAGAGTTGTAGAATAATTTTTATATGTGCGGTTTTCACGGAATCAGTCTCATTACTTAATTGTCATTCCATTATTTTTCCTGAGGTCCCGTACTGCTGCCTGTACTTCGTCTCTGGTTGGTGGTGGGACTGGGACGTCTTGCCCTGCTTCTGGAATGTGCATAGCTTCAGCTGTTATTGGGGACGCTGTGAATAACTTCCCGAAGTACTGCAGCCATCTGCTTTTAATTTCGAATGGTTTGCATATAATTCGATTTTCGAAATTTTAAGGTATTTGTAGAAGTGAAGCCGCGAAAAATTCTTAAGCTTTCTCAGACAAGATTACTGGTTGGAAGAATATTAGAGCAATAGGAAGCCCTACGTCCATTTTTTATCGATTTCTTGACAAATTTTGCTCACAAGGCCAAAGCTGATGTGCGGAATCGGGCAATATTTATTTTGAAAAAAACCCAATAATCCACTCTACGAACTTTATTTTTGGTTCCTTGAATAGCGCTTCTCACTAGTTAATAAATTCAATCTGAAATTTGAAACCGTGAAAGTAGTAATTCACAATCTACATAAAAAACTACGTAAACTCTACCAAGAAATCTTATTGCGTTAGTTACAATGCGAGTGTGTCATGAGGCCAATCCTAGGTGAAATAGACCCTGAAAATCAGCGAAATCAATTCCATTACACTGCAATGTATCTTGGTGTCAAAGTTTCGGAGCTCTTGAAACAGCCAGATGTGATCAGACAGCTTGCAGAAATTGAAAATTCTTCTCATGTTGCAAAATTTTTTATAAAGTCGCTACTACTGAAATAAACACGTTGAGAAAGCAAGGGAGTGCTCCTACCTGAAGGGCTTTGTAACCATTCTAGGTTCCAAAACAAGGTTTCTAAAATCATGAATCGATGACTTGAATTACTCATGCAATATTTGGATAAGAAATCGTTCAAGTTTGTTCAAAATATACAGGGTTTCTTTTTTAAGCACATATAAACAGCCATTTTGTTCCAGCTTAAATAATGTTTCTGAAAACTTTTTCATAAAATTTTCGTACATTTTGCCGCCCGTTGGAGTATGAAATGATTTTTTTCAGATTCTAAAAATTCTAATCAAAGCCTTTCATTTGATACCCCACTCGACTACCTATGATACTCGTATAAATTTTTTTAAAAGCTACTTTTTTATAAGGGGGGACACCTCTTAAACATATTTGAAATATTTTATAAGATTTTAACTTTTGAGAGACTAACACTTCTGAGCTTTTCAAAAAGTTTGAGCTTTCTAGCTACTCTGAGGAAACTTGCTGTGACTCGCGGATAGACGGGTTGCGAAACTTGTTGGTCTGTATAAAAAAAAATTTTTAACAAAGCCCTAAAAAACTTTCAGAGAAACAAACAAGGACAAGGAAGGCATATTCGCTAAACTGCTGAAAGAACCACATCAAATTGATTTTTCGAAATTTAAAACTTGTGCACGTGGCATTTAAATAATTTTTCAAAGTCCTTTTTCGCAGTCCGTTTACCCAAAATGAAAAAATCTCTGACAACGTCAAAATAAAATTCAATTCGTGTACACCAGAAATTTGTAACATCAAATTAACTGCTATCTACTGTCAACGGTGAATTAAGGACCTATCCAATGATTACCATTCAGAAGTTTTCATTTGTAAAATTAAATGCGACTCGATCCTTAAACCCGTAAAAATATTCTAAAAAGGGGTTAAGGATCATTCACCCTGACCAAATTTTCCTTTACGCACTAATTTGCCTGATGTCCATACCCGCCGAAATAAAAGAACCAGCAGGCGGGCGAGTAAAGCCAGCGAGCAAACAAGCAAATGAACGAACTGACTAACCTTTCTCTCCTCTCTCCCGCTGTCGTCTCTTTCTCTTTAATTTTGTGGACTTTGTTGTGTGTATGTTGTAATCATTAATCCAGGATAAGCGTATTCATGTCATTCGTGCTGGTAATCTAATGCGGTTCGTTAGAAAGTACAACTCAAAATCCATGGAATAAATAAAGTTGAAGTGGATTCCTGAGGATAGTCTTTCGTTTCGTTGGCCCCCGTCAGTGTTTTTTTGTTTGTATAGGAAACATCAGGAAAGCTCAACTCGGAGCTGAGTCCAACGCTGCAGCAAAACACAATTTAGGAAAGACACCAACAGGACACGAAGGTCGTCAATTCGAGGAAATGGTTAGTGGCTAACGATGCGCGGGCGAGATTTGTTCCGATTTAAATATTCAAATTAGAAAAAATGGTAAAAGGTGGATAACAGAAAACAATTAGGTTGACGTAATTTTACGGGTCGTAAGGCTCACAATTAAATACTGTTGACTCCCCGCCGCTGGTACGTAAAAAGGACCGCTTTTAAGTGCTGTTGCTGGTGCCATACCAATTTGCAATAACCCCAACGAACCTCCACTTATTTACATATTGTAACGCTTATCTAGGGAGCTATTACACGAGACACAAACATTATACGCTATAACACGAGTAAATAAATTCCTGGAAGTGAACTCTCCTGTCACCAGATTTCCTCCGAACGAAGTGGGAAGAGACCGTTCTATTTGGCTATCATAGAGGCCTTACATATGAGCGCTTACACCTCTGACCCGAGTGAATGGGAGCCAGGAAAATATTTTCTCAGCCCCAGTGCAATTTCCGTTCGGCTCATTAATGTCCAAACTGAGCTCATCTCTTCGTCCTTAAACTTAACGTGGGTATTTCGTGTGACAGGGCCAGGCAGGTGTGAGAATTTTACCTGGGAAATCTCCTTACCTAGTTGCTCGCTATCGCAATGTAGATAAAAAGATTTGTGGGGGTCGAGTGACGAAGGTTCCAGAGGATACCAAAGTTTTCCACAGGAAATTGAGTTTCACCGAACAACTGACACTTTTAATAGACTGAATTAATGGAATAGCTTGGCTTAGCCACTGTACTTGATTTGCGCTTTACGGCGAACGTTAATTTGCTGCGGAAAGGATGTCGGAGTCCGGGACGTCTTCTATCTTCTGCGGACTGCATGATTTGATGGAGCTCATTTTGAATGGATGACCCCGAAGGACCGTATTATGTCGACATTTATACTTTTGAAATGCTTTACGATGCATGTTTGGCCATTAAAGTAGTTAAATCGGCAAATTCTGTCCCTTGAATGGGAAAACTTCAACCATTAACATATCTTCCGTCACACATGATTCCACATTTATTGCCTCTAGAACAATTATCCTTGCCATTATCTTCGGAGATTTTCCTTATGCAATTTAGCTGAAAAAAGACACCATAAACGGGAAAATTATATTTTGCATAGAAAGCTCGTCCAGGGTAAATAAAATCAAATTAAGTTTGTAATGGGACTATTCCGACCAGTCATCAATCTGAATATGGCCAACTGTAGGCTCACCACTTATCGAATTTATCTTCATTCCAGGAGCAAATAGAAAAGAATTAAGTGATACCCAGCAGCAAATAAAAGTGTCAAGTAAAATGCGACGACTGATTAATGATGGGCATGTTGTATTTATTTATACGACAATTTTCTTCATACTGCCTCCAGTGGTGCTGCGGCTGTCCTACTTGGTCCAGCCAGACTTGTGCTGGCCTTATGGCATTGGACAAAGGATCTGAGGGTTTACCAGGCACAAAATTAATAGCGTACAAATCTGATGATAATGAAGTTTATACAATATAATAGTGTTTAGTTGGTGATAGTAGTATTTTATGAGAACTGCCCCAAAGGAATTTTCGGCAAGGATGAGAAACTTTTCGAATTAAAAAAACAATAGTCTTTAGTTCCTGTAAGAAATTCAAGGTAAAAAGTGTTGTGATTGCCTCAAGATAAGGTGTCCTTTATTACTTCCGTATTATTGAAAAGTTGAATTTATATTATTTACCATATTAAAGTTGTATTCGTTATTTTCAACGATTGGAAATGTTCAGGTTAATCCAATTAAGAATCACTCAACATCTCCCAGCACTTGCCGATACCAGTTTATTTTAAATTAGAATGGAAGTGATCTGTATTCCTGAAGCTATTTAAGATATGGTCAAAATGATATACAGTATAAAGTGGCAATGGCTGCACAAACAAAAAGACCCATTCGTTGAATTAACTTTAAATGAGAAAACAAATGCTTTCTACATTGGAATCCAAATCAATCGATTCATTCAGGGCGTGCTACATTGCACAAAGCCTTAGCATTCATAGGAATTCATCGGGTGGATTATGCAATTACTTTTAATTTACCGCGATACTACATTATAATTCATAATTTATAGTGCTGTTCATAATTTCATCGTTTCAGAATCATCTTTAATGCGCTTCATGCAATGGGTGTGTGGAAAAGATCATCGGCTTTGTTGATATTAAAGATCAAACTTTCATCCTTGTGAGCTCTTATGAGCTGCTGTAATGGTATATTGGATAGATAGATGGATGAGGTGTTTGGTTTTCGAGGCGGAAAACAATTAAATCCTCTCCAAGGCTGCCAACTTCTGAATGTATGGGGTAAAGTGATGGCTACTGGAAACACAAAATTGAAAAGTCATGCTCACGAGTTACAGTTTGATAAGCTGCATTTTATAAATAATTAGTTAGCTTTTTCATAACATCCTCGCCAAGACTCTAACGCCGACGTCACCATCATCAAAAAATTTATCTTGTGAATCATGTCTTCTGGAGACACGGATATAGGATTCAGGATAGAAGGCATTAAACCAGACTTTTCTTTTGCTGGTGTTTCTCATTGACCTCGTAGCATTTATGCTACGGTATACAGAAACGCCTGAAAATAGTGCATTTGTAGGTTCAGTTTGCTCAGATAATCGTAATCAATTTTTTTAGTAAACGTTTGTCCGAGAAGGCCAAGCACTTTTCATTTATGAAATAAACGATATATTTCTTACTGAAGCACAATGGTTAGCATTGTGCTAGTGGTATTCGTTCATCATCATCTATGGAGGCCTTGGCCTCCAGGATTAGTCTCCTCCAATCATCATGGCTCCGCGACCTTGTCCACCAGTTGTTCATTGCTAACAAGGATCAGATCTGGTGTCAGCTTCTATTGTGTTTTCCCATCGAGTCCTCGGTGTTCTCGGTGGACGTCTATCTTGTGCTCTACCCTTTAATATTTTTTTGGGTAGCCGGGTTTCTCCCATTACAATTTATGTAACTTTACGTAAGTGAAAATAGATGGATTGTCAAATAATTCATACAACTCTTCGTTATAACGCAGTCTTCACTCTGTTCCTTTCACTGGCCCGTAGATTTTCCAGAGGACTTTGGGTTTAAATACCTCCACTGCCTTTTGGTATCAGATCTGCTTCAATAAATGACGATTTCAAATGTAACCACTCGGCCCTATCTGAGATCGTAAAATAGAATCTTCTATCAAAGTTTGGGTCCATATTTATCCTTCCAGTTGGCTCAGGAATACAATCAGCAAACCATGTTTAGAGTTTGCTTTGACCTCTTGAACATTATCTTGTATACCCTGAAACCAAAAGTTTCAGGGCAGGTTTTATGGCTTCCTCTTTGATAAAAACTGTGAGCAGAAGACAGTTGGTGAGATTGACTGTATGAATTTCTTGGCTCTAGTTGAGTCGAAGGAAATCCACTAGGTTCTCCAAGTTTTTATAGAACAGCTAATAATAACGCTACTTATCGATTACAGATATCTTCTTTGTTGATAACAAACTCGGCATTCAGCAAACTAAATGCATTTTGCATGTCTGCAATGTTTCCAATTTTTTTCTTTGTCCGTACAGGGCACGGATGCCGATGTTCTGGCACAAGTGTCAGCGAGCTACAAAAATGACCGAGCTCAGCTGAAAGGGTTTTGCCTGGTGGCGTGCACGCATAGTGGTAACTAGCTTCTGTGGTGTCATGAGGTAGATTTTATCCGGATCCCGAAATCTGTAAAAATCAAACAGGTTCTCGACCTGACGAAATACGAGGGACATTTCATAAATAACGCACAAATTTTTTTTTTGTACTTTTATTTTTTATTTTTACACAAAAAATCTCTCTATATCCCTTCAATATGGTCTCCCTGCTTCTCAATGACAGTAGTACCATCGAGGATACCACCTTTGTTCATCTGGCAGATGGCTCGGGTAACGGCGGTAGAAAGCTCTTCCAAAGATGGAAAACAACGTCCACGCACTCATGTCTGGGCTGTAGGGAGGATGAGGCAGCACCTCCCAACCATATTTGCGTAACTTTTCGGTTACGACATGAATGAGTGGTCTAGCGTTGAGCAACTGAGGTCGGTTCTTGTGCATTTTTCTATGCAGATTCTGCAGGAAATCATGATAGTAAACTGTTGTGATGCTTTTTACTTTCGGAATCCTGTCTTTCATGATGATTCCTTGGTTATCGTATGCCAAGATCATCATTTCTTTGACCTTTGATCGTGTTGGTCGACATTTTTTTGGTCGTGGGGAAGATGGACCTTTCCACTCATTGGACTGTGATTTCAACTCCAGCTCGAAGTTTCTAACCCATGTTTCATCAATCGCAACAATTCGATTCCAGAATGTTTGACCTTCAATACTGAATCTTTGTTTCAGCAAGGTTGCAATGTCCAGGCGTTTTTGCTTATGTTCACCAGTCAAGTTGTGCAGAACCCATCGCGCCGAAATTTTTTCTTTTCTTTGAATCGTTTGTCAGACTTCGGTAAACTGATGTTGCTGGAAAATCTGTAACTGTAGAAAGTCCTTCACAAGTCGCACGACGATCTTCTTCGAGAGCATCAGCCACAAGTTTCACACTTCGTTGATCGGTTGATGTTTTCGGTCTTCCTGGTCTTGAATTGTCGTTTATGCTAACACGACCACCACGATAACGTTTGGACCATCAAGAAACTGTACTACGGTCCACCATTGACTCACAACAAACCTCACTTAAGGCACTGTGGATTTCTGTCGGGTTTTTTCGACGTAAAATTTCAATCTTAACGTATGCCCGTTGGTCTCCAATAGCTACAGTACCCGAGACACGTGCAGGCTCCATTGAAAAGTCACGTAACTTAAAAATGCAATACACTACAAACGAAATAAAATAACATACTTCTTCCTCAAGCTTTGAACTACAACTGGCAAGTTGTTCATTGTTGCAGCGCTAACTATCTCGCAGTGGTACCAACATGTGCAATATTTATGAAATGCCCCTCGTAGATTCGAAGGATTGCGATAGTCCTACATAGAACTTACCTATCTTTCTATATGACACGCGCGATGTCGAAAAGAGACCTTGTCCTTGATGAGTGCAGTCACTGCCCACAACAAGAGTCGGGCAACCCGTTGGTGATGGTGCCCCCATGCACCCTGTTAACCGGATATAGCATCCAGATTACGCAATTTACATACGAGAACGACTTATGCTTCATGAGTATAGCCAGCTGTAGCTGTTTCAGCTATAAACCACCAGTAAGCTTGCGGGGTATTTACTTTTTTTTTACTAAGCCATACACTCTCTTTCATTTATACACTTTACTATTGTGGAAACTGTAACAGTGCTACAAGAGTCAAACATTACATCAGATCCTTTTGATGTTCATGATAGAGAAACTTGTATTTTTTTCCACTTTTTTCACATAATCCCTTTTCGATTAAAGGTACTTACTGCGTTTATCTTTGCAAAATCAAAAATGGCTCTCAAGGAAATCAGAGAACGATATTTAGAGACTATCCTTAATTGGAACATTTTCAGCAAATTGACTACTTCCAGATTTTGGATTTCAAACACGGAAACTAGTAGAATACGGGAGGGAAGTATCAAAGGTTGGCAAGTAAATACTTAAATTAATAAATTGAGAGAGGAGGGAACTCTTTGTTTCCCAACCCACAGCTTCCATGATTCCTCATCCCAAGCCCCCGATTAAATGATAGTAAATATTCTCGGGGTCACACATTGGGTTAGCTGGTTCCCCAAATAATGAGACATTAAATGCCAAGGAATAAAGCTCCAAGTATACAAATCTGTGATAAGACCTGTGTTATGCTATGGGTGTGAAACATGGACCCTAACCCAAGCATCTGCAAATATATTGAAAGCCTTAGAGCGACGGGACCTGAGGCGAATAATCGGAGTGAAGCTAGACGGGGACAAATGGCGAAATCGATACAATCATGAACTGTATGAAATTTTCGATGAACCGGAGGTCTCAACGATTGTAAGACTGCGGAAGCTGCAATGGGCTGGCCACATGAATCGTATGGACAAACAACTGATACCATAAAAGGGAGGAGAACTGAAGGGCGGAGACCAGTCGGAAAACCGAGGAAACGCTGGTCTGGCTCGATCGATGAAGACAGTTCATTACTGCTCTAATTTCGAAATTGGAGGACGCGGTCAATGGACCGAGACAGTTGGAGAGGAGCTGTAGCACTAAAACAAAGAAGAAGATATAGTTCACAGTGAGCAAAAGAACTCAGACATTCGTAGAAAAGCCGGCCAGATACTACAAAGCATAACCAAGCAAGACTGCGTAAGGCTATGTATGGATTGATACAATCTGGTGGAAAATGGTACATGCGACTGTGTACTACGTGGGTCATTTAACAAGTTCTTAGCCTCACCGCCCAATGACGCTACTATTACAAAAGAGTTTTACCATCGTGCAGTATATTCTTTTAGTAGCCTACTGTCAAAGTTTCAATCAATTCCCTTCATTAGTTTTGTTGAATGTACTGCACGATGATAAAACTCTTTTGTAATAGCAGCATCATTGGGCGGTGAGGCTAAGTGCTTGTTGAATGACTCACTTATACTAGAAAATCCAAGATACCGAGAGCTAATTGGATCATTAGTATATCTATCTATGGTTACCAGACCCAATATAGCTCACAGTATGAGTTAAAACAATTCAGCGAGAATCTAAATGGCGAGCAGTGGGGTGTGGCCAAACGTGTACTCAGATATCTAAAAATCACCCCAAAATTATCGTTGACTTATAATAAACATGTTGAGAAAATCATCAGATATGCTGAAGCAGATTGGGAAACCTGTCCAGTAGACTCTGGAACATAAACGGCACATGCGTTTATTCTGGCAAGTGCTGTCATAAGGTAGAGATCGGAAAAGCAAAACACTGTTGGATTGTCAACAACAAAAGCTGAGTAAAAGGTATTCATCAAGGTGACGAAAGAGTCGATGTACCTACGAGGTCTCTTACACGAGTCGAGCATTCGGAACTATCTTATAGATTGCTATATGAGTGTGGCCCGATAAATAGTTAGCCTCAGCACGCGAAGACGCTGGTATTGCAAAAGAGATTCACTATCGTTTAGTACATTCTTGTAGATGGTGACTTCCAAATTTTCCGCGGATTTGAATTTGTAGTTTCGTTTTGACCACGTGTGGAATTAAGCGTGTCCGTGGATTTTAGTAAAACGGAGAAAGAGCCATATCAGTCGGTTATTCGATTCTTGTCTTTAGAAGGAAAATCGCGCAGCAAAATCAAAAAGTGCTTGGATGCTATGTACGGCGACTCTGCTCTTGCAATGGTGACTGTAATAAATTGGTTTACCGACTTTCAACGTGGTCATACGTTGGTTTTTGAAGAGCCAAGCCCAGATGCCTGGAAACCAGCTACCACGGAGGGTACCGTCAATTGAAGGTGCACAAGATGGCTGAGACAGTAGGCATCTCAAAAGACCGCGTTGGTCATATCCTACATGAAGTTTTTGGCATGAAAAAGCTTTCGGCCTGCTGGGTACCGCATTGCTCACTCCAGATAGGAAGTACAACTGTAAGACGACTTCAGAGCAGTGTTTGAACTGTTAATGCGGGATTCGAAGGAGTTTCTGCATCACTTCGTGGCTGTTGACGAAACATGGTGGTACTGGCACATAGAAGAGGCCAAGAAGCAGTCAAAAAAGTGGACTTCACCTCACAAACGTGCTCCAATAAAGGCAAAGGCTGTCTTATCAGCCGGTAAGGTGACGCCCACTGTTTTCTGAGATTCACAAAGTGTGATCTCCATCAACTACCAGTAGACTGGGAAAACGATCACAAGACTCTACTTTGGCAAATTATTGGGCCGATTTGATGCCGAATTGCAGAAAAAAGACCCCATTTAGCGAAGAAAAAGTACTTTTCCACTAGGAAAACGCACCGGCTCACATCTCCACCGTCACCGCAGCCCAATTGGTCATATAGGCTACGAACTGCTACCCGATCCATTGTTTTCTCCGCGCGATTTTGTTTCTGGTTCCGAAGGTGGAAAAGTCACTCGCCGGGTAGAAATTTGAGACGAATGAAGAAGTCATCGCCTCCACGGAGGCCTACTTTGTAGACATCGAGAAAACGTATTTTTCAGACGGGTTAAAAAGTTGGAGCGTCGATGGGTCAAGTGTATCGTGCTAAGAGGAGATTACCTTAAGAAATAAATCACCGCTTTTCCAAAATTTTCGTTTTTCTTTTGTAGGGTAAGTACTTATCAGACCGTTTTCGTACTATGATGTTCAAGATGCAGTACAGCTAGTGACGGCGACCAAGAATTTAGTTAATCTTGGTTCGCGAGGCTATAAAGGATGGCGCGATAAGCATATTGCATATCCGATTGGACGAAATGCTAGCCGACGTGCAGTGAAGTGGGTAGATGAAAATGTCCGTAAAGGACCGCAGCGATGGTCTGCTGCCTCGGCGAAAGAGGATGGTAGGATCCGCTGAGATTGGCCTTGTCTGGAGACGCGTGAATACGCTGGCAGGCTAGCATTGCGGTGTCATTGGGCGGGTTCTTTTCCGCAGCACAAGGCCCACTGCAAACAAATTTTGTATCCACCGATTTCGGGGTCCAAGGAGTATCGAACAAATATAAACCGAAGTCGAGAAACTAGGTAACATACTAAGCATCAAAGAAAATTGCAGACTCGGAGGACAGAGCTAGCCTGGAGAAAACAGACAGACTTAAGGGGACTTCGTCGTCACTGACGATACTTATGGCCCACAAATAAGAGTGGGGCCTTCAGCTGAAAGCGGTGCCTCCTCGTACCCTCCAAACCACATTAAGGTCCGAATGTAGACGTGGCCATATATTTCCCATACAACTCATACAAACATAATTTATATGAATTTTTCCCTTAAATGAGCAACATAAACGTGGCCAATTTATGTTATAGTAAACGGTGATTCATAACAAGTGTACACATGTGAATTGGCCGTAACTCATCTTTATCGCCAATTTCAGGTCCATATATTGACAGATTATGACAGTTTGATTTTTTACAATTCTAACTGTGGTGTCATACACATCAATCAAATGTTTTATTATTGTTAATACTTTTTAAAAAAATAATGAATCGCCAGTGCAAACATTTCGCGCTCTACGTGAATTTTTTGGTCTACCCATAAATTGGCCGGCGAGATCGTGTGATTTGACTCCTTGTGACTTCTTCCTTCAGGGATTTCTAAAAGACCGTGTTTGCGCTGATGCTTCCCAGACTATTGAACTATTAAAAAACAATATTCGAGCTAAAATACGCCTAATAACGCCGGAAATGTGTGAAAATGTCATCGAAAATTACAATCATCGTTTGAGCAGCACGAGGTGCACATATGCCCAAAGTAATATTTCATGTTTAATTGTAAGGGACCAAACTTTTATAATAAATAATCATTACAGCTCAATCTTTACAAAAACTATGTTTTTTTTCAACAAAAATGTGTACACTTGTTATGAATCACCCTTTATTATGCGATGGAACCACATAACACTATACCATAAAAGGGCACGCGAACGGAAGGCGACTCTACCCGGGCAAGAGCCCCTACAACGCATAAAAAGGGGAGAGCTCACCCGATGGCCAGCTCATTATAGTAGAGGGGCCGGCCAACGTGGCGGGTCCCATATCCGCTCAGGTTTAACGCAATGGAAAGACCGAGTTTCAAATTTAGAACCAAACTCGACTCCCCGTAGCGGTTTTTACAAGTAGTCGGAAAGACGGATACTCCTTGGGCATCAAGACGTGTTTGCGGTGACGATTCAAAATAGACTCTCTTGGTATCCATCGTCACCTTATGGGACTCCTCACAACGGTAGTTGACGAGCCTTCCGTCCACTTTCAATTGCATTGTGGAAGTACAATTCGTGGATATGCTCCATTGTAAAGGGAGTTGCCGTGTCCAGATTTCAATTGCAAATTTAAATGATTATTATTTTGTTAAATTTACACTTCAAATGTGGATCAGCATTATAGTGGTTTTCGAGCAGTTTGCTTAGGCGACTGCTCGATTCCTACAGACGTCATGACAAAATTATTGCTGAGTAGATCGCATGCCAAGGCTTCAAATCTCTTGGCCTAGTCGAAATTGGCTAGGCAATTTAGGTATTTTTGCGCCCCTGTTTGTATCGAATGGATGGATGGTAGTACTCTCACGTATACATATACACATCATTGCATTTACAGCTGATCAACAATTCATTCACTTGTCAGTCGTTTGTCAACTATCTTGTTAATGAGACCTATAAATATCACATCGTTCAATAAGTCCCGATATTAATCCAGAGATGGTGCTACTAGTACCAAACTGGCCACGTTTCCATAGAGTGCAAACCTTTACATGAAACGTTTAAAAATTTCACATCGATCGGAACACAGGCAGCAGAGTTACCGAGGTTAGAGTAAAGTCACTTTGTAATTTGTTTGAAAAATGAAAAAAAGCGAGTTTCGCGTGTTTGCTTTTTAATGAGCAAAAACACCGTAGAAGCCCAGCAATGGCTTGAAAAACATTACGCGGACTCCTTTTCATCGAAACGAGTTTAAACGTGGTGGTACGGACACAAACGATGCGGAACGTTCGGGTAGGCCATTGGAAGCCGTTACACAAGAAAGTTTGAGTGAAGTGTTAAGAATCGTTATGAAAAGTTGCAAAGTAAAGGTCCGTCAGATTGCAAAAATGACACAGATATCATCTGGAAGCGTATTTACAATCCAACATGAAAAATTGAACATGAAAAAGGTTTTTTCCATGTGGGTGCCGCGATTGCTTTCAGTGGAACAAAAACAGCAACGAGTCGACAATATTTATTTATTTATTTATGTTGCCATTAACAGAGTTACCTCTAATACAACTGGTGAAGTATATACTAAGAAACACACTAAATTACCAAATTAGTAAACTTATAAGTTTTTGTTTAAGTAAATAAAGAGAACGAGGAAAAGGACCAATTTGTAGACGATCATGATTGCGTGGTAGCCTTAGTAGTGGAGAATGGAAGTACGGGTTAATCCGAGCAAAAGGTACAAGAAAGATACTAGCATTTCTACCCGAGCGCAGATTCAGTCTATAATAAATTCGAGAATCAAAAATTTTATCCGTAGGGCGGTTACATATTTTAAACAGAAGACATTCGTCAAGTATCAATCTGCGAATTTCAAGAGAAGGAATCTGAAAGAAGGACAGGCGATTTTCGTAGGTCGCATAAGGGATTTTGAATTTGAAAAATAGAAAACGGGTGAACTTCCTCTGGACAGATTCAAGGAGAACAATCAGATAATCATTGTGAGGTGACCAAATTTGAGAACAGTATTCAAGAAGAGAACGTACGATACAGATAAATAGTTTGATGGCAGACTTAGGGTTAGAAAAAATAGAAGAATGGCTAAGAACAAAACCCGAAACATGGAAAGCTCTAGTGACTAAGTTTATAATGTGAAGGTTAAATTTGAGCTTTGGGTCGAAGATAACCCTTAAGTCTTTCACCTGATCCACTACTGTTAGAGGAGTTTGATTCAGTAAATAGGAATGGGATATTGATGAACTTTTCAACGAAAACGACATTTTGTGGCATTTTGGTACATTTAAATTCAAAAGGTTAGCCTTACACCAAGAAGACAGAGATAACAGATAGTTTTGGAGAATATGACAGTCAGCAGGCGAGTTGATTACTCTGTAGATCTTCAAATCATCCGCAAATAAGAGACAGGAAGAGTTAAACACTGATGGGAGATCATTGACAAACATGGTGAAAAGGAACGGACCTAAGATGGAACCTTGTGGAACTCCAGAGCAGGGATGAAATGACTTAGAAACCGAGTCATCAATGACAACTTGGCCTGTTCTAGAAGCTAGGTATGAAGTTAACCATGACAAAACGGAGCCACTCACACCATAATGCTGCAATTTGCAAATAAGAATGTCATGGTTGACAGTGTCAAATGCCTGAGAGAAATCAGTGTAGATAGTATCCACTTGAAGACTGTCATTTAAGGCTACCGCCACAGTGTCAGTAAGTTCCAAGAGATTGGTTATCGTAGAACGATTCGGCACAAAACCATGCTGCTCAGGAGCTATTAGGGAACAAAGAGAAGAATAGAGCTCTAGGTGGACAATTCGTTCTAAAATTTTAGCAAAGGATGAAAGTTTTGAGATAGGGCGGTAATTCTCCACCATGGTCGGGTCACCACTTTTGTGTATTGGAGTAACATTAGCAATCTTCCAGCAATCTGGCATGTGACCTGTTGTCAAACTTAGATTGAAAAGCAATGAAAGTGGAAAGCTAATGGTAGATGCTAATGCTTTAATAAAGAAATTAGGAATGCCATCCGGCCCGGGTCCAACGTTAGGATCAATAGAGTTGATAATAAGTTCAACTTGAAGATGATTCGTGACTATCGAGGTGATAATAGGCGAAGGCAATACGGAAAATGAGGAAGGTATAGAAGTCTTGTTATATGAAGAAAATGTAGAGGAGAAAAAGGTGGAGAATAAGTTAGAAATTTCAGAAGGGGAAGAAGCAGTTTTCTTATTCCACTGAAAAAAATTTGGAAATGCACTTGAAGATCTTTGAGCTTTAACAAAAGACCAAAAGTGCTTAGTTTGGTTGGAATGAAGAGACTTTTTGATATTGTCATAATATGCTCTTTTGGCTCTCAGAACCTCCATATTGGCAATTGACCGATACCTAACAAACTCTTGACGATAATCAATTGTTCCATGAGATTTCCACAATTTATGAGCTTTATCTTTATTTTTAATGGCTTCCTTAACATGCCTCGTAAACCAGGGAGGATTAGCGCCTGCTGAGGAGGCATAAAGTGGAGTGAAGTTATGGATACTAGTAAACAGAAAGGAATAGAATTTTGATATTGCTTTTTCACAATCCTAGTCAGCAAAGAAACTTTGCCAGTCAATGGTAGAAATATGCTTGGAAATCGAATTAAAATCGGATTTGTAAAAATTGAACCTAGGCCGCGTACGAGTTTTGCATCGTGCTAGATATTTCAAAGAAAGGACCATAGAGAGGGGAGGGTGAAATGAGTCAGTGTCTACATAAGGAACCGCCGACCGAGATACAGAAAGATGTTGATCAGCAACGATGGAAAGCACTAGATCCAGCAGTTTGTCGTTAACATTATGTACAGAATTAAATTGAGAGAGGGAGCAGTGATTTAAAAAAGAGGAAAGAACGATGGATAGATTATTCGTAGAAGACGGAACTGATGCAGGAAAAGATGACCAAGAAACCAAGGGTGAGTTGAAATCTCCACAAATTAATAAAGGGGAGTCTGAGAAGAAGGAGTCAATGTAAGATGAAAGCTCATCAAAGAACGTTTCATATGTAGGAATTGAACAGTTACAAGGAACGTAAGTAGAGGCAACAAGAAGAAACTTATTGTGCGAGGTTAGGACTTTTACAAGAATACATTCTATAGGAGAAGATGGAGAGAAATTCGAACAGGCTGAAGCTGACAAAGTCTTCTTAGTAGCTATCAAGACACCCCCGCCATCCATTTTAGATGAAGCTGTGATGTCTCGATCCCGTCTAAAGATATTGTGTTCAGTCGAAAGTTCATTATTAAGGATACTTCCATTCAACCACATTTTGCTTCCCCACCCCCCGTATTCGCCAGATTTAGCCCCCAGTGACTACTGGCTCTTTGCTGATCTCAAAAAAATGCTCCAGGGAAAAAAATTTGGCTCGAATGGGGAGGTCATTGCCGAAACTGAAGCCTATTTTGAAGCAAACGATAAATCCTTCTATAAAAATGGTATAGAAATATTGGAAAGGCGTTTGAAAGATTGTATCCTAAAAGGAGATTATATTGATGAATTAAAAATGATTTTTGAAAAAAAATATTGTTTTCGTTATTAGTCTCGGGACTTATTAAACGATGTGTTAAAAGACAACACTTTGCAACCCAGTTTATTTATCCTTATTTAAAGGCTTCCCAACCAGTTTGCAACAGTCAGCAACCCTATTTCAGCTGTAACATGTATCCTTAATAATTGAAGCCAACAGTGATGGAAAACAACTTACGCTGAAGTTGTCAAAAATAAACTTGTCCTCGTGTTAGTTATCTTTTACCATTCTTTAAAATGAGTCTTTTGAAAGTGAATCCAACAGCTTTGAGAAATTGCGTTTAACTCTTTATCATTGTTCCAAAGTAACAGGAAATTTTATGGGAAATATAAGAAAATGCAATTTTTCGACGATCATAGGTAGAGATCGACAAAGTCCGTAGTTGAAATGTCATCACATTCTAATTGATTATATTCAAATATGTTACCTTTCATTTACAATCTGAATAACTGAAAAATCAATGAAAAAGTTGCGAAAATGAACTTTGTCTAATGGTATTTGTCCTTGACAGTAATTTAATTTAAATGTCCATCAGATGGATCTCAATGGAGAAACAGGAGCCTTTCACCTATTCTCGTTTAAAAGTTAATAGCAACTGCTCCGAGATAAAAAATGAGAACATTTGCCATCATATTAATGACCACATTGATTACTAGATTTGAATAAAATTTGATAGATTTATTCATACTGATATTATTTTAGCTGCTGTAGAAAGCAATTTATGGTTTTTTTTCAAAAAATTCAACAATGCCGGGCGCTCAAAGTCTTCAACTTTGAACTGTTGCAAAAAAGTGCTATGTTATTCAAGAATGTGTAAGATAATATTTAAAAGAATAAAAGATGAAATTGTTTATCAATAAAACAATGCTGTTGTCTTCTAGCGCTAAAGCTATGAATAAAAGCGCTAAAATAAATTAGTGCCCACCTGCATGGCAAAAATTAAATTAAAATAGATTTTCTTATGTTTTTATTTGTATTTTTCAATAATGTTAACCCACTACTGACATTTCAACAGTGTCCCATTAGCCCTGAAATAAATAGCAATGATTAAGACCAAGATAATTTTGATCTAGTTTTCGCTAGTAACTTCACATTATACATTAACATTATAAATTTTACACTTGAAATCTTATTGTTATTAAAATTCCGAAGGGGTTGACTAAATATCAAAATAATTTTACTCAAAACTAGGAACCTAAAAATACATAGTCAAGCCAGAAAAAAAATTTCTTTTCAAGTACGCACTGACCAAATTAGATTAAATTCGTTCGCTTTCCTACACTAAATTTATTAAGTTTTTTTATTCAAATTTAAATGTCGCGAAATAATCACATTCAACGGTAAAGCGCTAAGTTACTCATCACCGCGATGAATTTTCATGTGATAAATGTGATATCATTAAAGCTGTAAATGTCAATGAATTATAATGAATGCGGAATAATTCAGTTAACAAGGAAATGATCTGATTTGAATTCGTACTATAAAATAATTGGGAAAAAATTATCATTTTATAAGCATAACATAACTGATAGATTTCTGCAGAACAGAAATATAGTAGATCTGTTAAGGATACTTTTCATTTTTAAGAAATTTTGAATTGAAAAGAAATTTTAAGAAAGATTTAATGAAGGTGATTGTGCCTGTCAATTTCGAAGCAGATGCGTCGCAGCAGTGAAAAACCAGCAAAAAAGAATCGATAAACTGCGGATTAGTTTGAATATAGTTACCTTGCAGTTTTTACCTGAGATCTGATTCCGCCAATTAGCTGAAAAAGAAAACCAACCAATCTTGAATTAAAGATGCACAAAGTCACTTTCAAATCAGGGTAATAGATTCAGATTTTTTTTTTGAATACTGAATAAACTTATCTTAAATATTATCCTTAAAGGGGGCGTTCAAGTATTACGTTCTTGGCCTATGAAGGCTCTCATGCTGACTTGCCAGCGCAACTGTGTCAAAAAAATGCCGACGCAATTTGGAAAACGGCTAAGGAAAAACTAAAAAATAAAGAAAAGTTTAAAGAACATATAAATGATGTTATACGAGATTTGAAGGTGAAGGCCACGAAGAAGAAAGCAACAATGCTTAGATATTTTACACAGGTAAGTTTACTGCTTAAATGTAATAATGACATAAGTATTATAATATGTAGTCCCAACCTTGATTTTTCATTAAAGAACTGGTCATAAGTATTATATATTTCTAGCTACCTATGAAAACATCAAGCACGCCAGCAACACTAAGGCCCTATGTTCCCTCGACTTCGCGTGCTCTTCAACAAAAACAGGTGCATCTGCTTGTATATGTTGTATATTATGTTATTTTTTATCGCATGTGTCAATAACACCTATTCTTAATTTATTTTCTCTTGGTCTATAGGACTCGGATGCTGTAGCTTCATCTACGTGTCCATCTTCTAGGGAATCGATTGTCGCAGTCGCTGGACAAGTAAGCACTGCTGTCAAATGAAAGATGAGCGATACCCACGATGAGCAAAGTCAGAATACTGATGAGGAAACTGTGGAGACACTTTCTACGGAACCACACACGACTTTGATAGATTCAGGCATCATTAAAAATGTTCCAAGCAAACCGGCTCAAGAAACTCTCATGAAGAAAATTGGTCTACTGCAACAGAGAATAAATGTTCTTACTGAAGCAAGGGACACTGGTATAGCCAAAGATCATGTTCACGACGAAATACAAAAGCTACGCAAAGAGTTGAAACAAGAAGAGAAATGTTTAAAGGAAAAAAGGGACTCTGCTAAGCGTGCAAAAAAATTCCGAGCCAAAGAAAAACTGGAGAAAACTGAACGTCAGAGAAACAATCCTGCTGCAACACAACCTCGAACTGGCCCTGGACAGCCCCCTTTAGTTGACTCGCAACCTGCTCTCCTAGAGAACATAGTTAATATTGGCATTCATGGCAGCGCTGCTGATGAACGCCGCCGAACCGAGATGATTAGGAGTTGTCTCACTCTGTCTGACCTGCAAATTTCTCGAAGCAGCACATATCTTCATTTACTCCCACGCGTTTCTAACACTCAAGAGGGAAGAAGGCACGTACGTACCGTACCCGTAAAGTTGGCAAGACCACAGCCCGAGATGCGTAAAAAGTACGAGGACGGGGAGTTTTGCACTGCTACAATCAGGTCATTAGAATTTCTCGCGTCGCTTCTGGGACCGCAGCAAGTATTCGTTCTCTCACAAGACGATAAGGCACGTGTATCAATAGGTTTGCCAGCGGTGAAAAGTCAGAGCCCTCTTTTAATGCATATGGAATACAGAATACTTTTACCTGATCATGACTGGGTCGTGGCAGAGCGGCACAAACTTATTCCTTCTGTATACGCTGGCGTCAACGTGGAACCCAACAGTTTTGGTAAGGAAGAAGCTGTTGGGTACAGCGGGTCGACACACATATCCATAAGGAGCGGGAAACACACATCCTCCACAGCGAACACCCATGCTTATGATTTCGAATCACTTTTATCACTGGCTTCACCGTGAAGCCAGTGATCATCATCTTTGTAGATGGTGGGCCGGACGAAAACCCGCGTTATCGCAAAGTCAAGAACTTTGCGATTGAACACTTTAAAAAATACAACCTGGACGCCCTGTTTATAGCGACTAATGCTCCTGGGCGGAGCGCATATAACCGAGTTGAGCGACGGATGGCTCCCCTCAGCAAACGACTGGCAGGCGTCATTCTGCCTCATGAACATTTTGGTTCTCATCTTGACGGCAAAGGAATGACTAGAGATGATGATTTGGAAAAACGCAATTTTCAGCACGCTGGAGAAACACTTGCAGGATTGTGGAGAGAAATGAAAATTGATAATTACGACGTTTTGGCGGAGTATAGACAGCCCGAAGATAGCATGCAGGATCCAGTAGAACCAAATCTGGCGTATTATAGCGTTCACGTCCGTGAATCGCAATATTTCTTACAGGTTATAAAATGCGCGGATGAATCCTGCTGTTCATCACCAAGAAGTGCATTGAAAGTATCCGCAACTTTCATGCCGCCAACTTGCCCAATACTTCAAAACCCAAGCAAGCTCGTAGTACCCAGTTTGCTAGACAAAGGAACATCCAAGTTTTCGCCACTTCTTGTGAGGTTGTCCGTTGATCTGTCACCTCTTCTAGAAGGGTTCAAGCAGATGCCTTACGATTTCTTTTGTCCATCTGTACAATCCGTCCTAAAGAAAAAAGTATGTCCAACCTGTGGGATCTATTTCACATCTCACAAATGTGTTATTGCGAATTCCGGCGTACCGACTTTCTCCCATTCGCAACTTCTAATTGCCGCCGTAACATTCCCATCTTTCTTTGGGCACTCCTACCTTTTCCTCTGTAAATTTATTTATTTTATTAACATTTTTTCCATTTTCCCTTTAATTAGGTAAATTTCTCGAGGGAAATTTACCTATTGCGGAGAGCATCATATATATATATATATATATATATATATATATATATATATATATATATATATATATATATATATATATATATATGGGATATAACGAAATTTGTGACCACGCTAGAGGTTGCAATTTTGCTTCGATTTTCACCAAATTTTTAGGAAAGGTGTATTGGGTAATTATCTCGGTTAAGTTCGTGAACCAGCTATATCGGCTGATCAAAAACAAAATGGCGGCCATTTTAGACGAAAAATCGTGATTTCTGTTCTGACCAAAGTATAGCTCCGATTTGGATGAAATTTGGTACGAAGGTTCACTGATGTATGTGATGAATCTCACAATAAAAAATCCAAAGTCGGTACGGCAGAAACAAAATGGCGGCCGCTCAAAGGTCGAAAAACGTACAAAATTTTGTTGTTGTAATAGTGGTCAAAGCTTTCAACAGATTTTCATGAAACTCGGCAGTTGGATAGAAATTATGAGTAACTAAAGAATTACGTAAAAAAACTGGAGGTCAGGTTGCAAAAAACAAAATCGCGGCCAGTTGAAACTCAAAACTTCAAAGGCTTCTAAAAGTCGCAATTTTGATTCGACATATATGAAACTTGGTTTCGAGATAGACATTACTTAGACCTACAGTCTCTGATATTTTGGTGATCATGCATTTGCAAATTTCAAAATGGCGGCCGTTTAAATATGCGTTTTTTTCATGTCTTTGTGGCCCTCTAGCGGTCACATTTTCCAACGGATTTTGATGAAACTTGAGATTATGAATTTCTGTACTATGTTCTTGTATTTTGCAGGAAATTATTAAAATTGAATGAAAAATAAAAAAGTCGAAAATTTAAAGCCTAATATTTTTAGCTGCCATTTTCTTTAAAAATTGAATTATTTTGCCCTGTCTACACTGAAACTCCTATTTGAACGAGATAGTACATTGATTGGTGAGGTCCTAGCATACAAAGATTTAAAATAATCCAAAATCAAATGCATGCATTCAAAATGGCGGCCCCCAAAGGTCTGAAGGCAAGCGCAATTCGCTATTTTAGTGCCAACTGAAATAATGAATATTTTTCATTGAAACGTTTTAAATGACCTTACTTGAAAGAACTTATAAACCAGATCATTTTTGAGATATTGTAAAATATTTTCAACAATACCCTGAAAAATTATAAAATCGCGACTTGTCTGTCTGTCCGTCCGTCCGCCCGTTTGTTCGTGCGTCATAACAAGTTTTCTCGCAAACCACATGAGCTAGAATGAGGAAATTTTCTACGTAGGTCAAAAGTGGTGCCTCTTGAAATTTGCAGTGCAAGAAAATATTTTAAGGTATTTAAGGGGGGTCTCTCCATACAGGCGGGTCTTCCCATACAGGGGGGCGGCAAGCAATTTTTTTTATTTCTGTAGCCCTCTAGCAGCCAAGATTCTCAACAGATTCCTTTGAAACATGAAATTATAAGTTATTAAGGCAAGTTAATTTAATTTAATTATGCAAATCGAATGACAAATAAAAAAGTTAAAAATTTACAGCTTAATATTCTTAGCAGCCGATTTCAATAAAAATCGAAATGACGGCCCTCATAGTTCAGAAAAAAATTGAAAATGTATATATTAATGGCAATGCAAGTGCTGATTAAACTTTTATGGAAATCTTTTGAAATTAACTATTTGAGCTATTAAAGCCGACAAGTTATCACCTTTGTGTGGTAGCCACTATGAAATGTATAAACAGCAAATGTGAGAAGGGCGAAACGAGTATAAATATGTTTATAACAATTTACTACCCGCCGATTTTCAATATGTGATCCATACGTGTGTAACTCAATTGAATTGGCAAAATATTTGTGCCTCTACGGGGTGTCTCCATACACAAACGGCGGCAGATCCTTTTTGTTACTAAAAACCCATGTAGTGCTACCGAAATTGCAGTAAGAAGTTAAGTAGTAGGCAAGCCAAATTTTTTTTTCGAAACCTTACGCTACATACGAGAAATTTACCTTTTCGACTGGTGCTGCCAACGGGGATTTTTTTTCTTTGAGTTTGAAAAGAAGAAGAGGAGGAAGTGCTTTGGTAGTGTCTAAATAAAGATTAATTTTGATTTGGTGAAAAGTGGGGTTTGAATTGGATTTAATTACGAACGTGAGAATTGAATAGAAAAACAAGTTGAGTAAGCAGGAGAGTGCTCCTACCAGAAGGTCTTTGTAAACATCCTAGGGTGAGAAGCAAGTTTTCTAATGGCGTGAATCTATAACTTGAATTATTCATCCAATACTTAGATATGAAATCGTTCAAATTTATACAAAAGATGCACATTTTCTTTCATAAGCACAGTGCAGCCGCCATTTTAATCTAGCTTAAATGACTTTTCTGAATGCTCGGCCGATTGAACATGTTCAAGTTAAACACTATTCCTTAAATTTTCATGAAAATTGAAAGAAAATAAAAGTGCCTAAGTCAATTTTAAATATATATAGGGTTTTCCAATAAGAGGTGTTATTTTGAATAGATCTTCTGATTTAACACCTGGCGACTTCTTCCTTTGGAGCCACGTGATAGAGAAGGCCTATGCCAATAGCCCAGTGTCGATTCAAGATCTCAAAGATGAAATTTGTGAGGCTATCGAGGACATAGGGCAACCACTTTGCGATTTGGTTATGGAAAATTTCATGAAGAGGATATGGTCCTGTAAGCGTTTCGTAGAGGTTATTTGCTCAATGTTAGTTATTGCTATTAACGGCATATCTTCTTCTTTATAATGAACTAAACATCCGATCATTTATTTTAAAAAATGGCATTTTTCTTTTAATATCAAAATAACACCTCTTATTGGAAAGCCCTATATCAACCATAAACACGTGTTATTGTTGGTGTAATTCCATATAATTGAAATGGCTATAACTCACTTGATTATGATTCGATCTCAATTAAATTTTGCGAACATATATATCTTGTGTCAGTCTATATAATTTCAAGAAGTTTAAAGGTACCGTTTTGATTTTATGGGCAAAAATGAAAAATCTACAAATCATACTATTATTAACAAAGTTGAGCGAATTTCGATTTCTAAGGGATTTGTTGCCCTTGTACTCATAAAGGTCCACGTTCGTGATAATTTTCAGATTTTTCTGCTGAAAGGTGTCCAATCGCGAGGGGGGGGGGGACACAAATATTGGGTACATTTTGCGTTCCCCTGGACCCCCTAATTCATAAAATGATTTTTTTATTTCAGATTCTAAAAGTTCTAATCAAGACCTTTCATTTGATACTCCACTCGACTACCTTTGATGAAAAAAAATTTTTAAGGGCCAATTCGTTATTAGGGGGGACCCCCCTTAAACATTTTTTAAATTTTTGTTAAGGTCTAAACTTTTGAGAGATCATCACTTCTGACCTTTTCACAAAGTTTGAGCATTCTAGCTTCTATAGTTTCTGAGGAAATCAGCTGTGATGCACGGACAGACGGACGGACGGACAGACGGACGGACAGACGGACAGACAGAAACTAGTAGGTCTTTGTAAAAAAAATTTTTACAAAGACCTAATTAGTAAAATTTTGTTTGTGGCATATGCGGGTGAAATTAAGTGCGGATTTTAAAGAAAGAAAAACTTAGTCAAGTGGAGTGAACTGAGAATAAAAATAATCAGGCATAATTCAAAACCAAACAGATTGTGTGGAAAATAAAATAAAAACCAAAAAAATTGTGTGGAAAATAAAATAAAAACTTGTATTGCGGATTAGAATTTTAACTGTTGTATACGGCAGTTAAAAGTGAAATAGGAAAGTGTCTTAATTTGATTTATTAAAACAAAAAAAAAGGAAAAAAACACAGAGGGAAGTTTTCGTGAAATCCTTTATTTGATCTATGAAGTGGTGAAAAAATTCAATTCGAGGTATACTGTTGGATGAAATTGAAAATATAATGGATTAGCGAAGAGAGAGTAATCAGCGTCTTGTGAAAAGTGGCCGTTCTGTGATTTCATTTTTGGACTTTTGTTAACAATAATTTTTGAATTGAAACTTGAGTTTCAGGTGCCCCGAATTCCTTTCTTTTGTTCTTCGCCGAGCGCTCGGAGTTCAACAAGGTGAGTAATCATTTGGATTTGTTTTTAACCGACTTCCAAAAGAAAGAAGGTTATCAATTCATTGCGTATATTTTTTTTTTTGCTTTTTTTTTTGTATGTTCAAGCATAACTTCTAAACGGAGATAGATAAAAGAGTCCTGTTTTTGGAAAATGATACGTCTTTCATCCAGTTAGGTCCCGTTTAAAGGATAAGAAATTCAAGTAATGGTAAAGGACTTATATCCTTAAAACTAAAAAAATTCCGACTTTCACCCCGATTTTTTAGCATAACTGATTGACGCGTGTAAGGATTTTGATTATAGAGGTTTCAAATCAAGGACAACATATTGATCTAAAATGTATCCGAACAGAATTGAAATCCCTCCAAGGACTCTGTAGATATTAACAGTTAAATATGATACATTGATGTCGAGAAATTGAATTTAAATGATATTTCGTACGAAAAGTGCCCATTAGTTGGCACTCTGCAAGGATTTGTTGGAGATAGCGAGACCTTTGATGACGGATGATAAAAATGATCAGTATCCTTAATTTCCTGCATAAACGGTACATTTTAGTACATCATTTCTACCGGAAATAACCAACAAATTAATTCTAAATGTGGCAGAAATACAATTCAACAATAGTTAGAGGGAACATTTCAGGGTCCTTTTCGCTTCCGCATTCATTCTTTGCTTACCAATGAGCTTGGTATAGGATCCTTCTCACATCCTTAGACGTAAACGTTACATATAGGATTATAAAATTCTCGGAAATAATAAGGATTGAGTGATTGCAAATTAGAGAGTTGACTCGTTACTTTCCAGTGAATATTATACGAGTATGTAGATTACAACATATGCCCAGAAATCTAAAATTAGTGGTTTCCATACTAAAAACTGAAGAGAATCGCAACCTAAAAAGAGATACGTTTCCTGCTATACTTGGTCATAACTGTACAGATGAAGATGAAGATGCATAGCCGAGTTTTCATTGAACTATATGGTATGATTTCCTTGAAATTTTCATGAAAATTAGGTGCCACAGTTAACTGAAAACGAAGGCGATGGGTATCAAAGAAATGTGAACGGATGATGCGGTTAAGAAGGATATTTTTAAGTAAATTTCATGAGATTGATTGCGGAGTGAACTGTATGTTCACATATATAAATAGATATGTCTATATATATATCAATATCTATATATATATATATATATATATATATATATATATATATATATATATATGTATATATATATATATATATATATATATATATATATATATTTATGTATATATATATATATATATATATATATATATATATATATATATATATATTTATGTAAATATATATATATATATATATATATATATATATATATATATATGCATATATATATGTATATATATACATATATATATATACACATATATATTTATGTATATATACATATATATATATATATATATATATATACATATATATATATATATATATATATATATATATATATATATATATATATATATATATAATATGTATATATATAGATATAGATATATATATATATATATATATATTTATATATATATATATATATATATACATCTATATATATATATATAGATATGCATATATATATATATTTATATATATATATATATATATATATATATATATATATACTTGTGCGTATAGATGGATATATATATAAATATATATATATATATATATATATATATATATATATATATATATATATATACTTGTGCGTATAGATGGATATATATATATATATATATATATATATATATATATATATATATATATACATACATACTTGTGCGTATAGATGGATATTTATATATATATATATATATATATATATATATATATATATATATATCGATATACATGTATATTATATATATATATATATGTATATATATATATATATATATATATATATATATATATGTATATGATATGTATGTATATATATATATATATATATAGATATATATATATATATATATATATATATATATATATATATATATATATATATATATATATATATATATGTGCATATATATATATATATATATATATATATATATATATATATATATATATGTGTGTGTGGTTGGTTGTATGTGAGTCTACATAGGATATAACAAAATTTGTGCCTGGGGGTCGCAGCTCTGCTTCGATTTACGCCAAATTTTCAGCAATATTTCTGTTCTGGCCAAAGTATAGCTCCAGCTCGTACCAAAACTAGTACAAAGATTTATTCAGTTGTGTGATAAAGATCACAATGAAGAATTCAAACTCGAACAATTTGAAACGAAATGGCGGCCCCTCAAAGGTCGAAAACAATTGAACGATAAAAAAGCACTTCAGGGTCGGGTCAGAATATAAAAATGGCTGCTAGGTTAAGTTCGAAATTCGAAAAATTCTCAAAGCTACAATTCAAATTGGATTATTATGAAATCTAAAATCAAGGTAGACGTTAATGAGATCATGGATTAAATGTACCAGAGTTAAATTCGATTCCTATGAACGCTGCAGATTTTAGCCGTAGTGGTTTTTGCATTGCAGTAAAAAATTATAATTTTAATATACGAGAACATGATACAATGTATTCAAGAAACTGAGTTTTGAATGGTTTGAAATGAAAAAATTTGCCACTAAAAAGGGTGAAATAAAAAACTTTTAGAAAAAAAAAGAAAACCGACTTCGGAATGCCCTAAGAAGGATGAAATAAATTTTATGGAAGCGGTGCCAAATTAATTTCCCCATTTCAACATAAATACTTCCAACATATGCACCATCACGAAAAAATCGGGGGAAAAATGATATGGCACCGTTCCCATAAAATTTATTTCATCCTTTTTAGGGCATTCCGAAGTCGGTTTTCTTTTTTTTCTAAAAGTTTTTTATTTTTCTTATATACTGTTAGTTTATGTTATTAAATTAATATTTTTTTTCCTTTTATTGAATTGTATATAACGGATTTTGCTTGCATAAATTTTAATGAGGGGTTAAAAATTTGTGAATTTTACCTGTAAAATTCTTTCTTGCTTTTTGTGAATTAAATAAAACGGCCATGTCTCGTTAAGACAACAAACTTTCATTTCTCAATATGACCTTCCCTTTCCTATCCTTTTCCCTTAGTACTAGTTATCTTATGTGAGGTGGCTCAGCACGAGCAGAGGGTGTCCCGGAAGACCCACGACACGACTGAGCGCTAGCCGGCCTCAGTATGCCACCCTGGGCTACGCACCTCTCTGCTAATTACTTAATGTCTGCAACTGCGGTGACTTCCGTGGTTGCTACAGTGTTCAAATGCACTGTCGCGCCTTGCTGCCAGAAGGGCATATGAGCTTCTCTGCATTGTGCGTCGTTATGAAACATCGTCTGAGGATGCTGACTGGGTCGACGAAGACAAAGTTGTAACATTACGGTGCGTTACAAGGGGAGGAGGGGGGATCAAAAATCTTCAAAAATTGCGTTACGTAATACTTGAACGCTCCCAAAGGAAGGAAGGAAATTAAGATTTTTTTATTTAATTAGTTATTCATTTATAAAACAATTCCATCCTGAATCGTGCCATTAAAAATTTACATTTAAATCTGACCAACAATCTAAGTTAATATCAAACCAGGACATTTTCGAATTTCCTATTCTCTCTCTTGAACCTTAACGAACAATGATTTGTTGGAACAAAAGGTGGATGAGAAAAGGTGATATGATCCATCCTTGAAGACTCTTGACATCTCTCAGTACGAGTATGACTTGAACATATTCCACTTCGGCTCCTTAAACAACAATTTCGTAGGACAACATGATCCCTCTCGCAAAACTACATATGCATAAACTTACATGCATGCATGCACATCTAAAGCACTATCCTTAGCATGTGAAATCGCAATTTCTCATCTCCAATTCTGGATGTTATTACAAACCTCATAGAATAACCCTTTGATTAGCATACAAATAACGTGAAATTGAAATGTGTGTGATGTTAGTTGCTTCGGACGAAGAAGTATAACTGTCCTTCCTTTCGTTAATATACTCTTCTAGTTGCCTGGCAAAATGTTGAATACGAACGGAATAAATTATAGGATGGCGAACGATATGAAATTATAGTAGTTCGGTTTTATTTTAAAGGACAAAATGATTTCACGTTCTACTGTCTTTAAATTGTTCCGAAAAGTTTGCAGAGTGAAATAATCATGTAAATTTAATTTGATTCTTGCAACTTGTGCTTTCAGCAGATTCTATGGAAGAAAGTTCAGAACAGTTAAATGTCTGTGAAATAAAATGTAAATTCAATGGTTTCCAGTGGAAAGGAGAAAAAATTCTCTTTTATAATTAGAAAAAATTGAAATTTCAATTTCAATGGTTTATAAACAGTTTCAGCCGATGAGGGAAGTTTAATTTTTCATGATGAAACTACAATAGAATAATTTTAATGAAATATGAATTTAAGATGAAGTTGATTCTATTGAACCATAGAATAATAGCATCAATTATCAAAAGCTGCGAAATTCATTGGAAATTACTAATTTTGTGATTGAACGTCATCTTTTTTGGAGAGCAGATACAGGGTTTTCCAATAAGAGGTGTTATTTTGATATTAAAAGAATAATGCCATTTTCTAATATAAATGATCGAATGTTTATTTCATTATAAAGAAAAACGTATGCCGTTAATAGCAAAAATAACATCAGGCAAATAAGCATCATGACCACGCTTACAGGACCATATCCTTTTCATGAAATTTTCCATAACCAGATCGCAAAGTGGCTGCTCTATGTCCTCGATAGCCTCACGAATTCCATATTTGAGGTCTTGAATCGACGCTGGGCTGTTGGCATATATCTTCACTTTTGCGTGGCCTCAAAAGAAGAAGTCGCAAGGTGTTCAATCACAAGATATCGGTGGCCAATTGTGATCACCTCTTCGAGAGTAAACAGGGTGCGGAAACTTTTCCCGTAAAAGATCAATGGTTTCGTTGCTTGTGTGGCACGTAGCTTCGTTTTGTTGAAAATAAACGTTGTCCAGATCAAAACCATCCGATTCCAACCACAAAAAATCATTAATCATCCCTCGATAGCGCAATCCATTCACCGTAACTATTGCTCCAGCCTAATTTTTCGAAAAAGTAACGTCCAATGACTCCGCCGGACCATAAACCGCACCAAACAGTCACACGTTGAGAATAGAGGCTTTTAAACAATAACTCTTGGGTTTTCCGAGCCCCAGATGCGACAATTTTACTTGTTGACGAAGCCACCGATGGAAATGGGCCTCATCACTCAAGATGATTTTTCGATGGAATACCGGATCATTTCCATGCATTTTAAGGACCCAATCAGCAAAAACCCGACGTTGTCAATGATCAAACGGCTTGAGTTCTTGTGTTAACTGAACTTTATTAGCCTTAAAACCCAAATCTTTACGCAAAATACGGTGTAATGACGTTTGTGGAATGCCTTATTCCAAAGAACGACGAGGAATGGAGAAACCTGGGTTTTCTTCAACACTTTCGGCTACAGCAGCAATATTCTCGGCTGTTCTTGATTGACGTGCATGGTTTTTATTCTTCACATCACTAAGTTGTCCCAACAGCTCGAATTTTCCCACCGATTTCTGTATTGCGGTCCGACAAGGTGCTCCACGACGACCCAAAAATGTTCGAATTTTACGAGCCGTCTCTGCCAAATTTTCACCAATTTTAATAATTTCAATGCGTTGTTAAAGCGTGTGTTGTTCCATTTTTATTAACGGCGTAGTTTTTACTTGTGATGTGTCAAAAAATGACAGCTTCGAAAGTGACATCTACCGAAATAGCGGACTATTCAAAATAACACTTCTTATTGGAAAACCCTTTACAACAAATTGGGTAGACAGACCTATGCTCATGTCAGAAGTGTTTTGTATTCAACTTACCAAATGCAGTCACCAGCAATGCATAAAGTCAAGAAACATGTCAAAGAGATTTACACACACAAAATCGTGTGTTATTGTTGTTGCAATTGAAGAAATTTCAAATAGCTATAACTTCCGTGAATATGATTCAATTTCCATCAAGCTTACAGAGTATTGGGACTTTTTATAAGACTAATTAAATATTGTTGAGTTTATGGGTATCCGTACGATTTTATAGGGGAGTAAGTATAATTCGAGGATCATACTATTAAACAAAGTTGAGCGAATTTTATCTTCTAAGGTTTTGGTGTTGTTGTACTCGTAAACATCGACCTCCATAATTTTTTTCAGATTTTTCAGATCAAAGGTGTCCAATCGCGTATTTTCCCTCCCTGTACGTCACCGAGAGCAAAAAATGTCAGTTTAAGACCTGTTTTGACGAGCTCTCATCATGGCCTTTATTTGATATTCATATCCCCTGTATGAGGAGACCCCCTTAAGAACTTTATAATTTTTTTTTTGTAGTTGAACTTTGAAGAGGGCACCACTTTACACCTATGTACAAAATTTGATGTTTCTAGCTTATATCGTTTGCGAGAAAAATTGATGTGACAGACGGATGGAAAGACGGACAGACAGGCCGCGATTTTAGTAGGGTTTTGTAAAATTATGTTAACCTTAAAAATTGAATATAAGTCCAGGCTACGAAGGTAAATATGAGGCATAACCTCGGATTTCTTTGAAAACGCATAGATTTTCATGAAATTTGGAAATAAACTCTATACCGAAGTGTGCTTATTGATTTTAAGGGTGGAAGCCACCCCTTTTCGGAAAAAAATCAATTAAATTGGAAGGTGAAGCAAGCAATAAGTCGAAGAACACTTATAGGACTAGAATTAAGCTCTTCTGATGCTTTAATCTACCATTTAACATTTTTCAACCTTTTTTGACATATTTCGTCCCTTACACAGCACTCCCTGTTCTATAGACAGGAAAAACAAAACAATGTAATGACATTTTTTTATATTATGTATTCAATTCTTGTCAATCATCTCTTATTATGAAGAAAATGGAAACAATTGTTTACCGATTTACTTATAAAATTTGATACTTTATTTATATATCACGTGATACGGTTCACGGCCGATCAGTTTAATGTCCCGGTAAAGTGAGCACAGACTGTCCTTTAAATAAATTTAAAAGAGTTTATTTAATAGAAACGCAAAATAATTAATTTCAATATTTTACAATTGCACTTTAATTCACTTTTTACTTGTACTATCAATTTATGTTCCAAGTGCCTTCAAAACAAACACGAAAAACTTTTATTTCACTATCAATCATTATCGCCTTCAATTCGCGCTCTAGTCTTATCGCAGTTTTAACCCTTCATTCAGCTCCGCTTTACATAGGGTCTCTAGTCATTCAATCCATCTCTCGTATATTGGAGAATGTTCTAACGAGAACTGCCTGGGATATTCGAGAAATTCCGAATATACGCAGAGAAGTCACTTGTATACTTTCAGATATTGATCATGGATCTACTTGGCCCATTCTTGTGCTTTCAAGTACATGCTTTTGACGTTATTGGTTTAGTTTTCTTGGTTGCTTCTTTTCAATCAAGGTTGATCATGATGACACTAACAGTTGCCAATTCAAAGTGTTTATGCACTGTCCGATGTATCTGGTTCAATCATTGGCTTAGCTCACTTGCGTACTCCGATATCGTTTGGGATTTCTCAGGGGGTGTTTCGAACTTTATATCAGCCGGCAGACGAATAGTCTTTCCAAAAATGACTTTTGCTGGGGCTTCGCCCTTCGATGCATGTTCGGCAGCTCTATACGCTATCAAGAATAATGAGATGTGCCGGTCCTATTCCCTTAGGTTCTCGTTAACCATCTTGGCCAGGTATTTATTGAGCATGCTGTTGAAATGTTCGACCTTTCCATCGGACTGGGGATGCAGCGGTGTTGTCCTCGTTTTTCGTATTCCCAGCAGCTCACACATTTTGCCAAACACTAGTGACTCAAAGTTTCGGCCTTGATCTGAATGTAAAGGGTGATTCATAACAAGTGTACACATGTAAATGGGCCTTAACTCTTATTTATCACCAATTTCAGGTCCATATATTGACAGATTATGACAGTTTGATTTTTTACAATTTTAACTTTGGCATCATACTCATCAGCCAAACGTTTAATTATTGTTAAAACTTTTTACAAAAATAATGAATCGCCAGTACAAACATTTTGCGCTCTACGTGAAATCGAATAGTTTCACGAAATGGACCCATAAATTGGCCGGCGAGATCGTATGATTCGACTCCTTGTGACTTCTTCCTTTGAGGATTTCTGAAGGATTGTATTTACGCTGATGCTCTCCAGACTACTGAAGCATTACAAAACAATATTCGAGCCAACATACGTCTACGAAAATGTCGTCGAAAACTACAATCATCGTTTGAGCAGCACGAGGTGCACCTATGCCCAAAGTAATGTTTCATATTTAATTGTAAGAGACAAAATTTTTATAAAGAATAAACATTACAGCTCAATCTTCACAAAAACTGTTTTCTTTTTCGACAAAAATGTGTACACTTGTTATGAATCACCCTTTAGTTCACAAGGTAAGCTGTACCTACTGACACAATTTAACACTAGCTGTTCGGCTACAGTAGTTGCTTCCTGGTTGGGAATGGGGTAGACCTTGGGTCACTTGCTGAAATAATCGGCAACAGCCAGCGTGTATCGATTTACCCATTTTGATTCAGGATGTTAACAGCAATCCTTTCAAATGGTACCCCCACGTTATAGGTTTGCATTTGTCCTCTCAATCGTCGCTTTGGAACTTTGATGGAAGCGCAAATTGTGCATCTACGGCACCAGTCCTCTACGTCTTCTTGAGGGTGGAGCCAGTAAAACCTTTCCCACAATTTCGCTAAGGTCTTGTTAACACCAAAGCGGCCCCCCGAGGATCCTTCATGCATTTCTTTAACCACATCGTGGATTCGGCTTTTGGGAAATATAGTTTGCATCCTATAGGAGTTGCCATCCGCCGTTTCCCATTTCCGCTTGAGTACGCCATCCTCCACCTGAAGGGAGTTCCATTGTGCCCAATAACTTTTCGGGGTTGCGCCGTGCATTAAAACATCCTTCCACTCAGGTCGCCCAGTTATCTCCTTCCATATGAGCAATGGTCCGATGTCTTCATTGGCTAACTGGGCATTTCGAATCTCCTCCGATGACCAACTTTCACCGAATTCGGCTGTTATCAATCGCAGATCAACGGGCGGCTCCTCTTCCTCAATCCATCGGTAATGCTGCTAGTTAGCTGGACATGGACGACGAGATAGGACGTCAGCATTTCCCTGAACTCTGCCCTTGTGAAGTAGTTGGGGCCTCACTAGGTCTGGTCGGATCGTCGATCAGGTTGCACCAGTGTCGTTTGTTATGGTGCAATGTTCTTCATCAACTTGACCAGGAAGGCATCTATCTGCTTCTCCACGATGTTGCCTTGGCACGGTGATGGGGGTACTGGGAATGTCGATCCTCCTAGCCAACGTTCGCCCCACGAAGTTGGCCATTGCAGTTTGATGGGCCTCCATCCTAGGCTCCTGACACGGTCTGGGTCTCCACCATCCTGGACAATAGCTCCGCTTTCTTCGCTTCTTGCAATTTGCTTGCAAATGCCCCTTCTCACCGCAATTCCAGCATCTGGGCGCATCATTTACATGCGGATCTCGCTCAATTTCCACGTGCTCACACCTGCACTCGCCTGTCATTACCTTGCGAACTCGGGCAGTGGGATGACTCACATTTTTTGCTGCCTCAAAGTTCAGACTGTAAGCCAATGCGTCCTTAACCGTTTGCTTTTGAGCTAAACGTACGGCTTGTTGCAATTCCTGGTCCTTTAATGCACTGATGAATACTTCTGTTGCTGCGTCATCTCGATGTTCTGGGTCATAAGCTGGGTAAGCTAAAAGTGCCAGTCGCTCAATGTCTTGAGCTAGCTGCTGTAGGGTTTCACCAGACTTCTGCACCCGATGCCTTAGCTGTGATCGATAAATCTGCTTTAGATGAACGTCTCCATAACGCATGTCGGTCGCATTCATTAAAGCATTCGGGTTTGAGTGCAATGCAACGGGGATCGTCTGCAATAGCTCGGCAGTGGGGCCTCTCAGAGCAAGAATTAATGCAGTTGCTCGTTCCTGCTTATTCCAGTGATTTGCCCTAGCGGCAGCTTCAAACTGGGTTTTGTAAATACTCCAGACTGTTTGCCCGTCGAATATTGGTGCTTGCACATTTCTGGATGAGCTTTGCGCTGCGGTTGCAAGTGAGGCTGGTGAGGTGGTAACTGCTGCCTTCGCTGCTTCCAATTCCTTTTTCATCTTTTCCATCTCATGGTTCATTCTCTCCTCGACCTGATAAACCTTTTCCTCGACGAATTTAATTTGTTTGGTCAGACTACCGAGCTCCGCTTTTATTTCAGTTAACTGTTTTTGCAAATCCGCCTTGGTTTCGACTACTTGTTGGTCCAGATTTTGGTCTAGCTTCGCAGTTGAACTGAATAACTGTTCATTTCGCTTTGCTGATTGTTCATCTAGCTTCGCAGTTAGACTGGATGACTGTTCATTTAGCTTCCCGGATTGTTTATCTAGCTTCGCGGTTAGACTGGACGACATCAGCATTAACATTTGCATTAGTGCATCTTCTGGTTTCTTTGATTTTGGTGTCTCTGCGTCTCCCTTAAGCTCCGCCATGGTAAATTCATTTATTTCTATTATTTTGGCTTTTATTTATTTATTTTTCTTTTGTTTTTTTTTTATTTCCTCTAGTTTCCACGTTGCATTTCACTATTGTGCACTTTAAAAATGTTTAAACGTTTTCACTTCCAAAATTTTCTTTCTCACTTCTTGACACCACTGTCACGTGTTATGGTTCGTAGCCAATAATTTTAATATTCCGGGAAAGTGAAAACGCAATGTCTTTTAAATTAAATGAATTTATTTAATTACTATAAAAAATGCACAATCACTTATTTAACTATTTCACAATTTTAATTTTCACTATTAAAAGTCTAACTTGTCCATAAATTTCTATCGCAATTGTCTTCTAAAATCACTTCACAATCAACGAAAATCACTTTCCTATTACTCGATCAATATCGGTTTTCTATTCGCTCCACTCTTTCGCAGTTTTTACTATCGCGGTTCTAATAAATCCCCCCATTCATTCAGTTCGCCTTTATATAGGGTCCCTAGCCATTCAACCCAGTTCTCGTACATTGGCGAATTAGTAAGAACATTCGAGCAGCGTAATGAATGGAGCAGTGGCTCACTTTCAGATGTTGATGCTTGGTGGGTTTTCGAGTACGTTCGTTTTATTGATAATGCTAATGGGTTTTTGAGTACGCTCGTTTTGTTGATCATGATCTTTTTAACGATTGTGAAAATAATTGCGTATTGTTAGTATTGTTATATGATTGCTGTCCCATTGCAATCAGAGCATGAGAACAGCAAACATCATGGGGGAAAACAAAATTTCTTTATTGGAAAGCTGAGATTTTTTTCTGTAAATGGAAATAAAATACAACGGCACAAAAAATGAAATTGATTCATGGGAGAAGGGAAGATAAGATTATTTTTGTTTTTTGTACTTAGAAATAAGGGGGAAAATATAAAATTATTTATGACGAGGGATAAAAGAATAGGAAAATGAATAAATATAATTATAAAAATAAAATAAGGGTATGTTTACCCAACAGAATGTGGAAGATGACATAAATTTAGTTTGAACTTATAAACTAGAGAATGCCGGTACTGCCGGAATCCGTAACAATGTGCGGGGAAAATTTGATAGTTGGAACAACAGTACTGAAGATATCAGCAGTAAGGACGGTTTCATTTCATAGCTAGCACTTCATTATTTAAAGAAAAAAAATGATCAAATAATTCCGTAGTTATTGAAATTGAATCGATTTAAAAAAATGAAACGTTAGTGACGAATCATCAGATTCTAAGTTATCGCCAAATCAATGTTCCTCCAATTTTCCAGAAAAACGCAAATAAATTTAATTCAAACAAATATATATTTCGGAGGTAAGAGTTCCTCTTTCTTCAGTGTTTTTTGGTATGGTTTAGTTCCAAATATTATCCGCTTTTTATATCCCTTACATTTTACCTGTTTTCGTCTTTGAGACCTATCACTTAACCTTTATCCCTTTTACATTTCACTATCCCTACTTTAGAGGTATCATTTATTTATTTTTTCTTATTGCGTTTTTGTTTTCATTGCTGCTATTATAATTCGTTTATTATACTTGAAATATTATTTAGATTTAATTAGCTCTAGTATCCTTGAGTATCCGTTGCCCACATCTTCATTGAGCCATGCATTCTCCGGTTGTCGAATAATCCAAAGGCTCTCATATACGTCCAATTTTCGATTGTTGCTCACATCTTGTATTACCTCTAGATCATCGCAATTGATTGCGTGATCAGTTTCTACAATATGCTTGGCGACGGCGGATTCAGCTGTATTCCTTGACTTAAGCTTCTCTGTTTCCTTGATATTGTAGTGAGTAGTTAATTTTAAAATCCGTAAAGGACTGCAGCGATGGTCTGCTGCCTCGGCAGAAGAAGATGTAAGTATCCGCCGAGAATTCCCTTGCCTGGGACCGCGTGAATGCGCTAGCAGGCTAGCGTTGCGGTGTCGTGGGCGGGTTCATTCCCCCAGCACAAGGACCTACTACAAAAGAATTTCGCATTCACGAATTTCTGGGGTCGAAAAAGCAAGGCGACCGAAGTCACAAAATTTGTAGGCAACCATACCGAGGTGAAATGACTTGTTCAGAGAACAAGTGAAACAAGTAAAAAGGGGCGGAATTAGGGTAACTTCGTCTTTACCCGAAGAGGCTTATAGCCCGCAAATAAGAGAGGGGCAACCGGGTGGTGATGGAGCCCCCGCGCACCCGCCCAACCGGATTAAAATCCATATATGTTGTAGTGGCCAGGCATTTCTCTTCTGAGTGGAAAACTCATACAACATAACTTGCATGAGCCTTCCCATCAGAAAAGAAGTACCCCGGGGACCAATTTATGTCATAGAGCTATACAATTCGATTACATAACCCTATGCCATAAAGAGGTACCTTGCTCGGGCCACTAAACCTGCGAAGTCACCCGAAACAAAAAGAGGTTAGTTAATGCCCCATGCCTGGCTCATTTGTGGCTTGGAGAGCCTACCATCATACCGGGTCCTATACCCGGTCAGAAGAGAAAGAAAGGAAAGACCAAGTTTATCTATTAGCAATTCAAAGAGGCTAGTTAATGCCCAATGCCTGGCTCATTTGTGGCGTGGATAGCCTACCATCATACCGGGTCCTATACCCGGTCAGAAGAGAAAGAAAGGAAAGACCGAGTTTATCTATTAACAATTCATTTTTTCTTTTTAATTTATCTTGATTTCTCTAACTTTAAAACTGTTATTTGAGTCATACTCTGTGAGTACAGTTCACAGTATAGATATATACTCATTAAAGAAATGACTAAAACTAATATCAACAACGAGGATCAGCTCTTTCTCAAAACTTCTTGGTTTTTTTATATACAATTTAAAAAAGTAAATGTGAATACTCGTAAATATTTAATAAGAATATACAAAAGAAACTAAAAGGGTACTTACCCACATGGTCCGTTGAGCGCTCGAAGACGATGCAAGTATCCTATTAACTTAGACTTCATAAAAATTAGTTTATCCAAATTGCTGTTGTGTTACACAGAGTGACAATCATACTGAACAATTGAATTTCACGTCAGGGTGGGGTCATAAGCACGATGTATTAATTCCAAAAGATTATACAAATCGGCACCGCTAGATGGATGTTGTAATCACTTGCAACATGAAACTATCCCGGGATAGCAATTTACGATAAAGGGCTCGGTAACGCTGTACACATAGTTAGTTGTAAGGCGATACGAGGACCAACAGTTTTTTTCCCGAATTTTCCCAGCTATGTATTTCCCCGGCAGCTCAGTTCGATTTTCTGATATTTGGCCTTAGCGCTACCACCGAACAAATTCGAAATAATTCACTTTTGAGAATTTTCAGCAAATCGCACTCCTAAACATTGTAAGCTACTACGTATTGCAGTTAGAAGCTAAATCAAAAATAATTGTAGTAACTTCCGAGCGCATCAACACAAACCGAATCAACCACTTTTGTTTTGTTGTCATTGAAGATGCGATACACACTCATTGACGATTTTCTCCTCGGACAGTGAACGATACACACAACATTTCGAGTTAGGGTCTGTCACGAAGGTTGAATTTAGGGAGCTTCACTAACAAGTATGCAAATTTCCGATGCAACTGATTGGAAAATTCACAAGGATCTTCTTTATTTCGTCGGTGATGATTTAACTTCGTAATCAAAGCAGAAAATTCAAATTCCAGGGTACGTTCATATTGAGCATTCAGCGCACAAATAGCTTATGTAATCCGAAACTGCATTAATCAACCGTAACTTTACAGCTTGCACCCAACGCTCAGTAAGATACAAATTTTCTCATAGATCAGAGATGCTGGTTGGCGGAAGAGCGCTTCGGCGCACATTCAAACGTTTTCTCCGCGAACATTCAGTAAATCCGCTCACTTGTCGCTCTGAGCACAGATTCCCGTTTGAAGCTTTGTCAACAGCAATTCGACTCCAGCATAAAGAAAAACGAAGGAAAGTACAGTTTCGGGCCGGGCACTCACTATGGGGTTGTCGCGAAAACAGTTTTGCAGGTCGTTCGCCGTTTTTCTCCCCCCGCAACACACGCACTTTTCTCATTCATTTTTGGTTTAGCGTGGAGCTGAGCTAATTTACGGTCAATTTTCGCACTTGCTTGTCACTGTTGTTGCTTTCACCGCCGACGACGCCACGCGCCGCACTTTTTCAATCAATTCCCGTTGTCAGTGACGATAATCGCTTGTTTAATTCCGCCTAGCAATAAATTCCGCATCGTGCGACACTTGAATTATACCCGCATGTACACAATGGCATATTTGCCTCTCGCGACTCTTAGAGCTTCACCGACAACCGCCCGAGATCTTGCTACAAACTCCTTCACGTCCTTCACAAGACTCCCTTTCTGTTCGATCGAACATTTTTGCTCTCTCCTCGATACAAACTCACCCAAATGTATAGAGGCAGGTTTTTGAGCTGACGACGACCATGCCGACGAGCATGATTGCTGTGTAAGATGCAATAGCATTCCATGACTCTGTAGATCCGGATGCTGTTGATGTTGTTGTAGCTGTTGTTGATGTTGAATTGGATCGAACATTTTCATTATGTGATCGATACAAACTGCACGCAAATGTATAGAGGCAGGTTGTTGAGCTTAAATGATTTGTGCGACGCGCCTGAATGTAAATGTATATTTTGTATGTCTAGGATTACGATGAGCTGGGTGAGAGAATGTGTGTTTTACATACTTTCAAGTCATAGTAGGATTTCCTAGATGGAAATGGTTTGATGGTTGTGTAGTGAATTAGTAGATCTGGTCTATATTATGCATGTATTTTCTTTAACCCTTTGCCTGCGCCGAATTCGAATCAAGCATTTTTATTTATATTGAATATATAAAATATTAAATATATAAATTTGACATAAAAATAAAATTAAAATTTTGTGTAAAATTATTAAATAATTTAAATATAAAATAATAAATTTTAAAAACTGTTCTATTACTAAAATATGTTCACCGAACCTTATTTTGACTGATCGCTTAGTTTGTCCAATATACTATATCTGACATGGCTGGCTGTTAATTTTACATATGCCACATTTTTCATCTTTCTGCTTCCTATCCTTCGGTGTACCTTGTCTGGATCCCATTTTGAATTTCCGGCTCGTGGTACTGCTGTTATGTCGAATTTCTTCAGGATTTTCCCGATCTTCCCAAAGATCTTTGAATACGTAATTGCTGCTCTTTGATTTTGTTCTATGTTCCGCTTTTGTTCATGGAGAGTGGTTAGTGACGCCGCTTTTAGTCTTGTTTCCATTTTTCTTTGTATTGACAAGGTTCGCTTTCCTTGTATCTGTTCATCTTCGCTGTGCTCATAAAAAAGGCTTCTCTCGCTCATATCGCTGTTTCGTTAACGGAGTCGACAACATTCAGTATATGCAACTGTTGAACGTTGCGATCTTGGTTTGGTGCGAGTGGTGTGATGTGGCTAGTATCGTCCTCTGAGTTTTCGTGGGTTTCTTGAAAATATCAAACTCTAAAACATTATTATTTCTTATTATTTTAATGTCTAGGAAAGGTATTTCATTGTTGCTCTCCACTTCAATTGTGAAGGTGATATTTTTATGTATTTTATTGACTTTCTTTAATGTCTCTTCAATTTTATCCCTCTTCACTATCGCGAGAATTTCGTCAACTTAACGGATCCACATCCTTGGAAAGACGCCCTCTTCAGCTATTCTTTATTCTAACCATCCCATCAAAATTTCACTCAAGAAGGGAGAAAATGTGTTCATCGTCGCCACGCCAGATTTTTGCTTGAAATATCTTCCTCTGAAGGTAAAATAGGTCTCTGACATGCAAAGAGTTGCCAATTTGTAGAAAAATCTAACTCGGTTCTTTAATGTTTTCAAATCACTCTGGCTAGTTAGCCAATCCTCGAACAACGCTTGCTTTACTGGGACACTTAGGAAAAGTGCTTTCACGACGGAAGATACTAGCATTTCGTCTGCTTCCATGCGCATTCACCTCTTTTTTTCACTGAGTAGTTGCTTAGAGGTTTTTCACATTTTTTGCATTCCTCCACTAGCCATGTCACAGTTTTGCTTGTGGGGGCGCCCCTGCAAGTTATGATTTCACGCAACTGGTTACCTGCTTTGCGGATCTTTGGCAGGCATTTGATTCGCGGAAATACTGGATTGGTCACCCTTAACGTAATTTTGCTAGGTATCACTTCCTGGCAATCCCTCAGGGCTTTCTCCATTCTTTTGATTATGTCCGGCAAAGGGCTTTTCCTCAATTCATGATATTCTCCACTATTCAGCTTCTCGAAAATCAGTTGGTCATATTTTGGTTTGTCCATTACAACAATCTTATTCTCGTTGTCGGCTCTAAGTTAGAACACCGGCTTTTCCTTCAATTCATTCACAACGCTGTACTCATTGTTCCTGATGTTCAAATTGATTGCTTTCACAGCTTTCATTGTTTCCTCCCTTACTACTTATTTAGTTTCTGTCGGCAGATATTAGATGGTGGATTCTACGTCTATCACAATGTCTTCCTTTGGTAGATATTGGTCACTAATTGCGAAATTCAAGCCCTTGTTAAGTAGTTCCAGTTGTTTCTCCGTGAATGACTCCGATGATAAATTGACTACGAAGTCCTTTATTGTATCTACGCTTCGTCGGAGTATGCTGTTTTGCTGATTTATAAGGTGCTATAGTTTTTTGCTCAAAGTTCTTCTTTTTTGATCTTTTTCGCATTGAAACGCCCTTTGTACTTTGTCTAGCTATTCCTCGGTTGTTCCTTTTCTTCCTATTGTTTGGTTCATTAGCTTAAGGTGGACATTGTAACATATGCTCTCAGTTGCAATTCTGATGATTTAGCGTAGAGACGGTTTATGCTATCGGTGATCAGTTTCCATTGTAATTCCTGCTTCAATTTCACCATATGGCTCCTTGGCACAACTTCTAATTTTCTACAAGTATTCAAAAACTTTATACCTTCACTTAATCCTCCAATACATTTTTTCAGTTTCACTAAACCATAAAAATCCGAGTAAGCCCAGGTCGTCATTTCAAATTCTTCGTTGTCTCGGTGTTTTTGCGCCATTTAAAAATTCTCCGAAAAAAATGTTCCTGCAATTTTCCAGAAAAACGCAAATAAATTTAATTTAAACAAATATATATTTCGGAGGTAAGAGTTCGATACAAGCCACATCACAGCACTCGCACCAAACCAAGATAGCAATGTTTAACAGTTGGATATATCGAATGCTGATGACTCTGTTAACGAAACAGCGATATGAGCAAGAGACAACTTTTATTTTGAGCACAGCAAAGATGAACGGATTCAAGGAAAACGAAATCTTGTCAATACAAAGGAAAATGGAAACAAGACTCAAAGCGGCGTCAATAACCACTCTTCACGAACAAAAGCGGAACATAGAACAAAATCAAAGAGCAGCAATTACGTATTCAAAGATCTTTGGAAAGATCGGGAAAATCCTGAAGAAATTCGACAAAACAGCGGTACCCATGAGCCGAAAATTCAAAATGGGATTCAGACTAGGTACACCGAAGGATAGGAAGCAGAAGGATGAAAACTGTGGCATATATAAAATTAACAGCCAGCCATGCCAGATATCGTACATTAGACAAACTAAGCGATCAGTCAAAACAAGGTTCAGTGAACATATCAAAGAAACAGAGAAGCTAAAGTCAAGGAAAGCACAAAGTGATGCAGCTAAGTCCGCCGTCACCAAGCATATTGTAGAAACGTATCACGCGATCAATTGGTATGATCTAGAGGTAATACAAGATGTGAGCAACAATCGAAAATTGGACATTTATGGGAGCCTTTGGATTATTTGACAACCGGAAAACGCACGGCTCAATGAAGATGTGGGCAACGGATACTCAAGGATGCTAGAGCTAATTAAATCTAAATAGCATTTAAAATATTGTTACATGTGCAAATAATTTTGCGAGCTACTGTCGCAATTGTTTTCACATTAATGAAGAACACGAATTTACTCGAAACCACGAGAACCCAACAAGCATGAGCAACATCTGAAAGTGAGTCACTGCTCCAATCATTTGCAGTCGCTCGAATGTTCCCGCGAATTCGCCAATGTACGAGAACTGGGTTGAATGACTACAGACCCTATATAAAGGCGAGCTGAATGAATGGGGGGATCATTCATTACAACCGCGATAGAAAACTGCGATATAGTGGAACGCGAAGTAACGGCGATTGATTGTTTGAGTACGAAGTGATTTTAAGTGGACAGTTGAATGACAAATTTATAGACTAAGTGAAAATTAAAATTGTGAAATACTAAAATAAGTGATTGTGCATTTTGTTTTTTTTTTGGTTAATTGAATAAACTCATTTAATTTAAAAGACATTGCGTTTTCACTTCCCCGGAACATTAAAATTATTGGTCGCGAACCAAAAACACGCGACAATATAATAAACGAATTATAATATCAGTAATAAAAACAAAAACGCAATAAGAAAAAATAAATAAATGATACATCTTAAGTACGGGTAAGTAAAATGTAAAAAGGATATAGGTTAAGTGATAGGTTTCGAAGACGAAAACAGGTAAAATGAAAGGGATATAAAAAGCGGATAATATTTGGAACCTACCAAAAAACACTGAAGAAAGTGGCTCCGAAATATATATTTGGTTGAATTAAATTTTTTTGCGTTTTTCTGGAAAATTGGAGGAACATTGATTTGGAGAATTTGTCAGAGCTTAAAGCAAATAACTATTTCTTTGATAAAAATAAATAAAATAAATGATTTTGACTTGAGCCTCAAACTTTATTGTTGTAAAGCAAAATCTTAATGATTTAAAATAAGTAATCATGCATGTGAATAGAACCATAAATTGAAAGAAAAATGTTCTTTTAGTTCGCTTTCAATGCAGGACTCATTTACTGTCTTTCACGCCTGGCTAATATGTGGTTGTCGTGAACTCATTCAGAATGTTGTTAAGATAAGTTCTCTCTCGTTTTTCAGTGTGCGATCTGAAAAATTCTGGAATAGTTTGTTATAAGTACAAGATAATCAAACATGGTGATTCTAAAATACACACGCTCCCAAAACTAGGTCAGAATTAAAAGCTTGAACAACGATTTTTTTGCTTGAGTGTTTCATTCACATACCATTTAAGTGTTTCTTGAGTATATTCATCATAGTTTAGGATAAGAGTCTTCCTGAGTAACTCTTTCTGATAGGAACATACTCCTGACTACTCGACTTCTTAAAAGTTTCATGAAGATTCATCAGCGAATAGTAGTGCGGTAAATATTATTCGATCCACTTATCCGCCATAACCATGGAAATGTAACTATACTCAATTTAATGCTGCACATCATTCCTGAGAAATTTTTGGTAAAGATTACAAAAAAAAAATATTTTTTACCTTCTCGGTAGTTTTCATTGTATTCATCAAGTTACTTTTAAAGTTTATCATGTTTACTCTCCAATTAAATTGTGCAACACTTCATCGAATAACAATTGATCCGCAGATGTTTATCCTTAGTGAATTCTTTCAGTAATGATCTCAGGCTGTCAATCATCTTTTTTAAAGTTTCCGTTGATGATAATAAAACCTGCAAATATGGCAGTGAATGGCAAAATTATCGGACGAAAATAGTGTTTCTATCTGAATAATGAGGTATTACGCGACTTTGATGCGCGAAACTATCAACCGTAACTATTTGAAGTACCTGTTGTAATTTGCTGCCACCAGCTTTGTATTAGTTTCACGAGTTCTCTATTATACTACTCTTACTATTACTTTTCTGCATAGAAAGTACAACTCATGGGTATAAATGAAAGGATGTTTGAATGAACTAGTAACACTAACCATATCACATTAAAAATGACACCCACGAAGAATAGATGATGGAAGCCCATAAGCACATTTAACTTTGCAAAGGGAGCGAGGACATGGAGAGAGAATGGGTTAGAGCTAAACCAATCAACTGCAGCCCAAACATAAAAAAAAAATACTTTAGTCAGTCCATTTGATGTAGTGCTTGAATCCTTGTTCAATTTATTGCATCCAACAGTATACGCTCACGCGATGCAATTGTATTTTAACATTAAACGCATACCAGCATTCGCTGAATGCATTTACTCACTGCATCATTCTATCTCTCCTTGCCCACTTCTAATGAAAACTAATCGAGTTTTCACGGCAGGGCAGAAAAAGGACATCACAGCCCTTGGAAAGCTTTGTACAAGCACTAATAGATACTCAATAGCCTCTTTGATGCTTGTACCACTGACAATTTCACATTTAGGCGTTTTCATTGCGAAAAAAGTTTCTGACCGTTGATTCTCTTTTGTTTTCCGCATTCCATGAGTACATTTTAGTGCGGTACATTCAGGAAGGACTGATTTTATCTGCAGCGGAGATTTTTCCGGACTGAACATATCGAATTTCAGGAGAGTCTATTGGGTTTCCTTTTAATTTAAAGTTTTAAAGTGTTTTAACTAAAATTTAACTTTATGAAAAAATATCTCCAACTTTTGCAGGACTTACTAATAACCACACTAAAAAAGTTCAACTAAATAATTGGATTGCCTACCGATCCATGCGTATTTAACTGCACAAGGAAGAAAGCATCTCTGACATAGCAAAGATATTTTTATCGTGGTTCGGTAATGACAATTTCAAAAGTCTACGTTGTTTGGATCCTTGCTTATCCATTCCATGAGCATGAGGATTGCCAAGTCAGGCAGTGTTACAATCTCGTGAAAATATTTATGCAAAGTATGCACACATTTTCTTCTTCATGATAATTATTATGATTATAGTCGAGCGAAAAATTTTCATTTTCTATGTTGAACTTTCACGTACCATTAAACAATTAAATAAGATTAAATAAAAATTAATTTTACATGAAATTCTAATTATATTTATGGAATAGACAGTTTAGGTCAAAGAGATATGCGCCGCAATGGCTGTAGGATATAGAAATTGCTTAAACGATTTTGGTGTTGGGCTTTTGGAAGGGGGAAACGATTGTTGGGCAAGTTTAACGCAAAACAACAGGGGTTGCTAATCTTAATGTAATATGATGGTTATGTGATTAAAATTGTATTGTTCTCAAAGTATACTTTCTGAACTACAGTTTCTACGTTGCCGATATTATGTGCTACGCTATAATGCGCGGGAAGAGCAACCCGCTATACGTCAAGTTTAAGATGAACGATGAACCCCAAGATCGACCTACATGGTCATTTTCAATTTTAGGCAAAATTCCGGCATATTTACTGTTTCGAAAGTTTTATTCATTGAAAAAGCAGTCTATATTTTTAATTTAACTGAATGAATTTTAGTCTGCGTAGTGTAGTAGTTAAAGAACTTGCTGCATTCACTAAAGGTCCCTAGTTCAAATCCCGTCGGCCAAAAGAAGACATTTTTCGAGTGATTCCTCGGACAAACTTTAAGCCCGCTTAGTTTTGATATGCACTGGTTTAAAATCAGATCGTATTGCAGCTTGGTTGATGGATATACGGCCAAGTATGGTACTAACCGTCTCACCTTCTCGAGTGCCGATAGATTCGATCAAGATAACGACACACTCTATCTCTAAGCGAAGGCCCGAAAGGGGCTGTGGTAGTAAAGCAAAAATAAAAAATTAATTTTATCGTTCACTCTTCAGGATACGTTGGTGTAGTTATTTACGCGCAGAGTGAAGGCTTCTTAGATGCTTTTTTTAACTTCCCACTAAGCATCATATATATGGAACAACCTTCCCATGAACCATTTAATAGATTGATTTGAGTTATGCTGTATTACAAATGAAACTGCCTCCTTTTCAGCATCGAGCTGCCAGTCAATGTGCTTAGCTGGCACTAAATAATAATAAACAGAAAGAAAAAAAAATCCTTTCCGAGTCGAGGTCATCGCATTGCGTAATGTCTGCAATGTAATGTAATTAAAGCGTGGTCACAATTACTGTTGTAAACTCCGCTTTTTAAGTCTATTTACTTACAACCCATCGTCGTAGCAAAGAGACGTCGTGGAAAGGACTGGACCCTTACAGCAACAGCGTGAAGCATACGGGACCCCAATCATCCTCGCTTTCAACAATATAACGACTCTTCTCCGACCCGGGAAGGATGGAGGCAGCACTATCACTCACACATTACCATGGCGGATGGCTGAACTTGTAAACGAAACTACTTTCGCAAAAGAACAGTCTCCCATATCAAGGCCAGAAGTGTCTATTTTGCAGCTAAAACTCTACAAGGAGCCGACAACCCACCGACGACTTTCGGTGATGTAAACAATTTAAATATGAAGTTAGAATTACCTTTCGCGAATGAAGTCGACATCACGCTTGGAAGCCCTTCTATCAGTGTGGGAATCGGCAACACATTTCACCCCTAATTCAGCCGTATACGCGGATAAATCGACGTATTATACGCGAACAAATTTTCATACTCGCGACTTTAAACTGTTGCACGCGACCAAACTTCCACAAATTTTCTATTCAGATCAGATATCGCGAGCACGTCACGTTTGTAAACAGAAACAATCAATCCAAACGTCAGTTCTGTCTTGTCGCAGCAAACCAGTTAAAGAATCGTGTGTGACTCGAGCTAATTGCGATATTCAATAGATTAATTCAAGAGACGTACCTATGTATATGAAGATCATTTTAAAATATTAGTTATGTAGTGTAGAAGGGGGCAAGATGGGGTGGCAGGCAAAATGGGGTAATGTATGTTATTTCAGTGACGACACAGTTGACAGTTAAGATCACGCTAATGCATGACATTGCACCATCATGACGACAATCAGTAGGTAAAAAGACATGCTTTGTTATTCACGTGAAGAAAAAAGTGGCATTTGTTCCATTCCTTGACATTTCTTCACTGAACTTGGGTCGTGTCTGTTACTCAAATACTATCAGCACAGAATAGGTGTAATATTATTCTCATCTAAAAATATTCACTCTAGCAGGTTAGTACTGTTACAAATGAATCTTTCTCACTTTTGTAACCTTAAACAATCCGCCGATTAAGCGGAAAGGTGTCAGTGAGCAAACTGGACCTCAACAGCAACAGCTTTGAGGATACCGGATTCTAGATTCTCGCGCTCAGCATCACAAACTAGCAACCAACAAACATCTTGCTCGATAGAACATGGTAGTGCACGTTGGATACCACCTTGTATATAATAATCCACCCCTGTGGAAGTACAAATGTCGCCTACTTTACCGCATCGGTCGAACACCTTGTATAGATCTTGGTTGGTGGGGTGCGACAAGTTAAAACACTCACCTTCAACGATATCATTCCGTACTAGGTGGAGGCCACACACCCCTAATCAACCACCGTTCTTCGTCCCGATCAAAACCTTTTAGTGGCCGATCAGCAATTTTCATTTTGTGAACACTAACACAAAACTTTAAAATCAACCCCCGCGCGAAGAAGTAAGTCATAAGGTATAATACGAGTAGTTGGATTGGTGACGGTAAGGAGCAGGCCCGAACATATGTATGTATTTTCCTTTGCTTAAGTTATTTATTTCCCCCATCACTCCAACTTGCTGACGGATATCTACCGAGAAGTTATTTAAAGACAATCCAGTTCTAGCGTTTGTAAGCCCGCGCAGGTAGAAACGTCGAGATCGCTGAGTCGTATTCCTGCGTGGCGGCTTTCGTAGGTCTACTTGGCAAAGGGAGTGATGCTTACGCGCAACCTTCAGTGGACGTACTGGGACTAAAGGCTTTCTGTGATAGTAATATTATTTAATTTTATGGACATTGTAAATTTTTTTCATATAATGATTTGCCAAAATCATTTGGGTAAAGTTCTAAAATGCTTAACGTCATATGAATATAAATGTTTCTATTTCTTTTGATGGAAGGAATACAAAGACAAATAGAGGGGAGGGGCTCACGCTCGAGCAGTAGCATTTCCAAGGCATTTAGCCTGAGACTGACAGATCTCAAGAGTGTTCCAGCTCGGATCCAAGCAGAGGTTAGAGGGTAATAGTACCCACACTCAAAACATTGGCATCATACTCGTAAATGGGACTCGATCCCACGGAATTATCATTCTTGGTTTTCTTCCATACACTACTCATCGACTTTAGGTTACTGGACTGGTTATAACTGTCTAAAAATTCGAAGAAATCTTCGGAAGCGTTTTCATCTACTCGTTGGCATCATCAATGTCAACAGCTGAGAATTCCTCTTGGAAATAACGCGTTTGGCGTTCAATTATGTTCTTGATACTTCCAATTATGTTTCATTGTTTTACACGTGACTTGTTCTTTATTTATGATACAATTGTTTTTAATGTTAACATGACACGCCAACAGTTGCTTCTGAGTTTATCTGGACATGTAACAATATACACATTTTAAAAGTTTGAGGTGTAATTTGTTAACACTAAATTAATAAATTATCTTTGTAGCAAACGGCGTCTCAAACTATGTACCTGTTGCATTACTATTTCGAAAGGTCCTATGCTCATATATATATATATATATATATATATATATATATATATATATATATATATATATATATATATATATATATATGTATATATATATATATATATATATATATATATATATATATATATATATATATATATATATATATATAGGTACGTTTCCAGAACACATCTATATATATACACCAAAATGAGAAGTAGCCAAAGTAGTGTAGCAACCACAGAAGTCACCGCAGTTGCAGACCGCAGTTGTAGCAGAGGGATGAGTAACCAGGGTGGCATTCTGAGGCCGGCTAGCGCTCAGTTGTGTTGGGGGTTTTTCAGAACACCCTCTGCTCGTGCTGAGCTACCGTGCGGTGTCATACAACGTAATCCAAAAGGAAACGGACGGTAGAGGAAGAGGTCATTCTGAGAAATGAAAAATTAATAATTTTAATAAATCATGGCCGCTTTTTGCACCACCAAGCGGAATTCAAAACAAATTATTTGCAGAATAATATATACAAAACCAAAAGCCTCTATTCAAAATTAAAAAAAAACTATAATATATATCACAATAAACGAAGTAAAAAAACTAATTCAATATACATAATAAAGAATATAATAAAACAAGCTGCTTTGGCCAGAATATAAAATATTGATACTCGATTGATACTTACTTTTTTCCTTGCAAGATTCCGAGTGTGCTGTAAAATAAAAAAAATCTCCGTTGGCAGCACCAGCCAGAAAGGTAAATTTCTCGTATGTAGCGTAAGGTTTCGAAAAAGAAGTTGGCTTGCTTACTACTGGACTTCTTACTGCAATTTTTGTAGCACTTCATGGGTATTTATTAACAAAAGGAATCTGCCGCTGTTCGTATTTGAAGACCCTTCATAGAGGCGCAAATATTTTGCTAATTAAATTGAGTTGCACACGTATGGATCACATATTGAAAATCGGAGGGTAATAAATTGTTATAAACATATTTATACTCGTTTCGCCCTTCTCACATTTGCTGTTCATACATTTCACAGTAGTTACCACACAAAGGTGATAACTTTTTTGCTAAAATTACTCAAATAGTTAATTTCAAAAGATTTCTATAAAAGTTTAATCAGCACTTGCATTGACATTAATAACTACATTTTCGATTCTTTTCTGAACCATCAGGGGCCGTCATTTTGAATTTTTATAGAAAACCGCTGCTTAAAAATATTAAGCTGTAAATTTTCGAATTTTTATTTGTCATCCGATTTGCATAATTAAATTAAATTAACTTGCCTTAATAACTTATAAAACAAGTTTTATCGGAATCTGTTGAGAAACTTGGCTGCTAGAGGGCTACAGAATTAAAAAAAAAAATGTTTATGTCACCCCCCTGTATGGGGAGACCCCCTTAAACACTTTAAAATATTGTCTTACACTGGAAATTTCAAGAGGCACCACTTTTGACCTACGTAGAAAATTTCCTCATTTTAGCTTATGTGGTTTGCGAGAAAACTTGTGACGCACGAACAAACGGACGGACCGACAGACAGACAGTTCGCGATTTTATAATTTTTTAGGGTATTGTTAAAAATATTTTAAAATATTTAAAAAATAGTCTGATTTATAAATACTTTCTTATTTTTCATTCAATTTTAATAATTTTCGAATTTGCACATTCATGATCACCAAAATATCAAAGTCTGTAGATCTAGGTAATGCCTATCTTTCATATGTGTCGGATCAAAATTGCGACTCTTAGAAGCCTTTGAAGTTTTGAGTTTCAATTGGCCGCAATTTTGTTTTTTGTGACCTGACCTCCAGTTTTTTAACATAATTCTTTAGATACTTATAATTTTTATCCAACTGCCCAATTTCATGAAAATCGGTTGAAAGCTTTGACCACTATTACAACAACAAAATTTTGCACGCTTTTTCTGCCATACCGACTTTGGATTTTTTATTGTGAGATTCATCACATACATTAGTAAACCTTTGTACCAAATTTCATCCAAATCGGAGCTATACTTTGGTCGGAACGGAAATCATAATTTTTCGTCTAAAATGGCCGCCAATTTGTTTTCGCCAACCGATATAGCTGGTTCACGAAATTTACCGAGATATTTACCCAATACACCTTTCCTGTAAATTTGGTGAAAATCGCAGCAAAATTGCAACCTCTAGCGTGGTCACAAATTTCGTTATATCCCATATACATATATATATATATATATATATATATATATATATATATATATATATATATATATATATATATATATATATATATATATATATATATATATATATATATATATATATATATATATATATATATATATATATATGATACTCTCCGCAATAGACAAATTTCTCTAGAGAAATTCACATAAAAGGAGCATGAAGACACTGAAAATTAAATTTAAAGCTAAAATAAAAAACAAAAAGGCAACGACCACTTGCAACACTCCGATCCGTCGTTCTAACGAAATTGAAGAAAAATTCAATGTCCGGCACTTCATCATCTTTACAAACCAACAAAGCAGTTTTTAGGTCTTTGTAAAAAATTTTTTTACAAAGACCTACTAGTTTCGCGACCTGTCTGTCCGTCTGTCCGTCCGTCCGTCCGTCCGTCTGTCCGTGCGTCACAGCTTATTTCCTCAGAAACTATAGAAGCTAGAATGCTCAAACTTTGTGAAAAGGTCAGAAGTGATGGTCTCTCAAAAGTTGAGGTATTAACAAAAATTTAAAAAATTGTTAAGGGGCGTCCCCCCTAACAACGAATGAACCCTTAAAAAATTTCTTTCACCAAAGGTAGTCGAGTGGGCTATCATATGAAAGGTCTTGATTAGAACTTTTGGAATCAGAATTAGGGGGTCCAGGGGAAGGCAAAATGTACGCAAAAGTTGTGTCACACCCCCTCCCCCCCCTCGCGATTGGACACCTTTGACCTGAAAAATCTGAAAATTGTCACGAATGTGGACCTTTATGATTACAAATTCACTCAACTTTGTTAATAATAGTATGATTTATAGATTTCACATTTTCGCCCATAAAATCATAACGGTACCTTTAAACTTTTTGAAATTTTGCAATTATAAAGACCGATATAAGATATGTACGTTCACAAAATTTAATAGAGATCGAATCATTATCAAGTGAGATATAGCGATTTCAATTGTATGGAATTACAACAACAATAACACGTGCACATGGTTGATACATATTTCAAATCGACCTAGGCAATTTTATTTTCATTCAATTTTCATGAAAATTTAAGGAATGTTGTTGAACTTGAATATGTTCGATTGGCCGAACATTCAAAACAATCATTTAAGCTAGATTAAAATGGCGGCTACACTGTGCTTATGAAAGAAACTGTGCATTTTTAGCATAAATTTGAACGATTTCATATCCAAACTTGTTTCTAACCCTAGGATGTTTACAAAGACCTTCCGGTAGCAGCACTCTCCTGCTTACTCAACTTGTTTAATAAGTAATCAATCTTTGACTTGGTCTGTTTTTTAATATCATTTAATAATTTACACTCCCAAACTCGCACTAATTTAATCTTTCCCAGGTAGTTCAAAACACGACAGACCCGCACTTTACTGCAGCTTATACTATTGGAGTAACGGATAAGGAAAACTCACTTCCTAGCACACTACAATTTCACGTCTAATTGTTATAGATAAATTACTAGAATTTGCACTACAACACTTTCCTTGAATTCTCTGGTTTTTCCTTTTTTTGACCTCTCACAGACAAATTTTCACATTAATCCCCGATACTTCGTGAATCATCTCCAAATTTTAACATACGTTCCGGTCCACACCACACGAAAATCGCAAACAAAGAAAAATTTCCAATCTCCTTCCCAAAGTCAAGACTTTTTTCCTGAATACAAATTAAAACTTTACCCGAAACCGCAAAAAACTCCCTTTTATTTGAAAGCTAAATCCAAACTCAAAGCTCAAGTGCCTGAAATAAACAATCCCGCACTTTTTTTCCTCCCAATTCCCCGCAATTCAATGCACTTCAATACGGTTGCCCACACATCTTTTCTACCTGGACAAACCTTTCCATTTTGCATATATTGCGATTTGCATAACCATGATAGCGTTTAGTTAACATATATGCAAATCGTCGAACGCACGGAAATAATTGCTTTTGCCGATATCGAAAAGAGGGTTGCTGCGCTTGGGGGAACTTGAACCCAGGGTTCCAGCAGACCCCCCGACTGAGAGTCCATGACACTACCGGTGAAGCCATCTTTTAATAATCTCCCATTCATCCGTTTAGCAACTTTTCTTAATAAGCATCGGTATGAAATTTCTTAGTAGGGAAGCGAGAATGAATTTTTGTTAGTATAAGAAATAAAATTTTGTTAGCTGGAGAAAATGAAGAAAATTAGTTAGTAGGAATTAGATGGTTTTTAGGGAAAAGGTAAAGAATGAAATTTCGTCAATGGGAAGTAATGAATGAAATGTTGTTAGTGGGAAAGATAAGGTAGAATTAATATGACGGGGAAATAAAAATTAAAGGGAAATAGAAAAATTTAGAAAAAAAATATACAACGAAAAAGGTAGGTGTGCCCAAAAGATGGTGAAGATGATACGGAAGCAATTTGAATTGGCAAATGGGAGAATCCTGGTACGGCCAGAATCCGCAACAGGAGTAGCGATCCGCAGCCCAGGCAATATGATAGCTTTTATTTAAATTTATTTTTTACTTTTTAACTTAGTTTATTAAATAAAAACTTGTTTTAAAATATTTATTTTCTTTATTTTTACAAAACGTGCATCATCATGAAATTTTCTCGTCAACATTTTTTTTTTTGAAATTCTACAAACTAAAATCACCATAAAGAGTAAAATAAAGGAAAAATGGTGATCTTTTTAGGCTTCGGTTTTGAGAAAATGTTCAATGACTTTAGGTAGCCTTTTATTGTAAAAGTGTTACCCTTTAAATAAATTTTGTTCTGAAAAAAATTGAGAGCAGTTTTATTTGGAATGGTAAAACTGCATCAGGGAAGAAACAAGAGAATGATTATGCACTATCCTCAAATAAAAAATAATTTTGCAGTCAATATTCATTGACTTCGGTTAAAAATTATATAATAATTTTAGTCAAATCAGTTCAAGATGTCTTAGCTTATTTTCCGTTACATGATAGTTATTACTCATAAATGCCCTTCCAAAAAGTTGCTTCGAGTTAACTACCATGTATATTTTATGCAAATGATTTAATTAGTAACGGTGACAATAAATTAAGCTTATGACGTAATATTAAGTTTAAAAACAAACCAGCCAAACAAGAATCTAATGACAAATCATCATCTTATCTAATATTCAAATTTTCAACGCTAGTACATGCCGCCCAGTTAAATTTGGTTCGTTTCCGAAATTTATCAAAATTCAAGGTTTAACCTCAGCTCCAAACTACACAAAATTTATAGACCCATCGCGGCAAGAAAACCAAATCGTCTACACCCATCAGTTAAGTTAAATACTCACAAGGGCAACATGATTAGCAACGAAAATTCTATAAAACCAAATTCCACAAAATCACACGAAAAAAATGGAGACCTCTTGCACAAATGATCCCAATGGCCATAAATATCGCGACGTGAGATAAATTTAACCCAAAAAATTCTTGGCACATTTGAAATTAAAATTATCATCTAAAATCTATCCTTCCACTTCATTCGGCCACAATTGTAACATATTTCTTGAAAAAATTATGAAGACACTTTTTATTTTCCGCAAAAGTTGTTAAAAACCCAAAAAATGTCTTGCACGCTTATTACGGCATTGGTCCGCGATTTGATACTTGTAAGACAGTAAGACATGCATGTAGTCGCATGTTGGTTGGCCTCATTACTAACCACAAACTATTTGATTGACACACTCGTGGGTTTTTGTTGCTGTTGTTGTTTTTTCAACCCAAAGGTAGTTAGGAAAAATTTGGAGGAATCAAATGCAACTTGTGCAGCATTGAAATTTTAAACTTTCCAAACAAATCATAATTATATTCGCCATCGATCATATTTCTTGCTGAAGATCTGTTGTCGCGTTAACATAAGTCCGAGACAACATAACATCATAATATCTCAGCTGAAGAAAGATTCAAATCGTATTTAATTTGTTGATTGAGAAAAAATATCTTCAGGATAGGCTTTGTATACAAAGCCATAGTCCGACAAATTCGTATCTTTCTTCACGATTGTTAATCGATATTTTTTTTCATTGTGTGAATGAATTTTATTCCTCCCTAAGCGTCTTATTAATGAATGGGAAGATATTGATCTCTGCCCCATACCGTCATGCAAAAAACCTCAATTTCACACGAAGACACTTTCGCGTGTTATCATGGCGCTAGAGCTCATTAAGATGTTCATTGTTAACGCACATGTTTATCTTCATGAATTGTATTATTATGTGTACAGTTTGTAAACCATTGCTGAGATATTTCTTTGACTTAGTGGACAAAACTCTCGAAAATAGCTGATGAAGACAATTTAGTTTTGCGTCAAAAGCAGTATATAGTAAATCAAATCCTTTCGTGCATTCACGCGCCATAAGAAAATGTCTAATTAGGTTTTGTCCGATTTGCAACAGAGCCGATCTTAATCCTATCTTTCTCGATTATCATCGAGGATGAATCAATTAATTTTTCACATAATTAGTGGGCCCGCTACGTTTTCTATTAATTTTTTTGCTATCATGAATTCGCTTTAGATGTAAAGAAATTTCAGACTGATGATAGCCCAGTGGTAGATTTCTTTAAAGTAGTTACTTGACTATGGTATTCAAAGGCTACAAAACAAAAAAAATACGCAATCGTAGCAAAATAACTTGCAATGTGAACTATTATGCTTAAAAAATGAAAGTATCTTTCAATTTGGGTGAAGTATTCAATTTGTTAAGATGAACTGTTTTATAATAATCTCAATGAAGTCTTATTGAGAAATGGTTGGCTAAAAGTTTTGCCAAAATATCTGCTGCAAGTGCCTTCATACAAGTCGCATTACCCGTTTGTCTGTCGGGCACCTGCACATATGTCCATCCTCAGCAATATTTTCTTCGTGAAATTGAAGAAGCTGCAAGCATCAAGCTTGATTTGAAGGCCCAAAAAACCAAAATTTGCCTTTAAAAATACTTTGACACACAATCATGAAAAAGTTGATTCATAATTCAAGTAAAGAGCTTACCCTTAATTTTTATATTCTCCATTAAAATGCGATTTGTTTTTATTTGACATATATTCATTTCGGGAGTAAGTTGCTCTTTTCTTCAGTGTCAATTACTTTCTGATCTTACAAGGCCTTTTCGGGGAGCTAGTGTTATTTTGCTTATTTTTATTGGGTCTAATTACTTAGCCTTTTATTCTTAGTAGCACTACAGCCCCTCTCGGGGCTCGCTTCCTGCAAAAAGTGCCTCCAACTTGTTACGGATAAAACCGAACGGCACCAGTATTACCTCATCCCGAACACTATCGTAGCATTCGCGTGACTCGGTATATTCAGAAAGCTAAGCTGCACTCGACTAGGGTTTGTTTGCCACTCCAAATGCGATTCATAATAGTAGTTTAAGTACGATTATTTGTAGTTTTAAGCAAACATAATTGTCATCGAGCGAAGGGCAGAATCAACGCATGTTTGAAATTGGAATGTTTCCCAGAAATATTTCGGGAAAATCAAAACCTAACAGTGATATTAGTCGCCCAGTGCATGACTCATTCTGACATACAGGACACGGAAGCCCGTTTGGTCCTTCATGGGGTAGTCGCACATTCATTGACCCTGCTTATTTGAATGCGAATATTGAATTGAAAGGAAATACATTGGACAATAAGGCTCTAGATAGACGAAGAAAATGCGCTTCGTATCAAGTGAAGGAAAAGAAAAGTAATGCTGTGAAACAATTCGCTTATAATCAGCTTGTAAATGAAAGAACCGAAAATATTCGCGCTAAACCGATGAGACCATCGCAGCCGAAAATTAATAACTCCCATAACAACCAGGAAGCAGTGCTCATTGACTTGTCCCCCGATAGCAACGAACCTATTAGACAGGCATAAAGCCAACGTGACATAGCTCGTTCGTTGAAATCGAATAATGGTATTCGTATCCTTGACGAGCCAATTGATATACCTACTGTAAAAGATAGCGATTTGGGAATGGGTATCGTAGGCACATTAACCGAACCTAAACCAGGTCCACCGCAATATCAAATGCCACCCACCTATTCGAACACGATCGAATTTAGTAACTTATCAGCTTTTTCCAACCATCTACACGGCATAAATTGATCAATAGACCGTAATGACCCATTCGACACTTCAACGGTAACCAACGTTGCAAACGGATCTTCCCAATCTGCCAGTCTTTATAGTAACATAAATCTAACATCCGAGCATTCCCAACAGGAAAATTTATCAGCAATTAGTCATGGTTGATACAAAAGTGAAAACATGAACGTTGACTCGCCTACATCTACAAGCAAAGGTGCGATATCCAAGCAAAAGTTCAATGCCAACTACGAAGCTCGGCCTCCTGCAGGAAGTGCAAGGAAGTGTTTGAATTATGAACAGACTGAATCTATTTCGTTATCAAACGCATACACATCGTATGAAAATCAATCGCAAATATCCAGTGATGTATTGGGAACGAATTCAGTAGTTGCTCCGACTGTTGATGCGTCGATTTCATCAGATATAACAATCGTTGGAATTGACACAGCAAATGATTCAATGACAGTGAACCTCAGTTCGTTATCGATAAACGAGGCAAATAGTCGAGATAAAAATATTGGATGAATCATTTATTGCTGAGCTGGAAAAAGATAAATATACAAACCTGAAGACTATTCCCCGGGAAAATGGCAGCAAACCGAGAAACCTTCGTGATGCACGGAAAAAACACTAATTTGGGGCGGATTTCGGAAGGAATTGTAAAACACAACCGCGGCACGATTTCCCGAAATAAAGTTTCGAAATGGAAGTTCCTCCTCAACATAAAAGTAAACAAACACCACTAACAGGTCAAACTGTCAGTGAATTATGTTCAGCTAATTCAGCCGCACTTGGAGTGATCACCACCAGAGCGGAGCGGAAATCAAGTGGTGGCAGAAAGAAATTACCACGCTGAAGAGGTGGATGACTGGAGACAATGACATTCGATCGAAGAGCGGAACATTGGCCGTTAGGAGGAGGCTATAAAAGCGCGCGAAGAATGACGCGCCTCCTCTTTTTCTTTCTTATCGTGTGTGGCAAAACAGATGTTCAGGAGAATCAGCAAGTGCAGAGGAAATTCGAAGTGCGAGGCAACGAGAAGCAGCAGTTGTGGAAGAAAGTAATATTAAAGTCGAAGCGACAAGCAAAGCCCAGACTTTGAAGGAATAATAATAAAGTGCACCAATGGATGCAACCGTCGCCCCTTGTAGGTAGTCAGTAGAAGTAAGTTCTTTTTAGTGTGAAACAGATGTTTGCTTAAATAGAATTTGAGAGTTTTATTATATGTTTTTGAAACTTCATTGGTATTTTATTGCTAAAATTTACGCTTTGAGGAGAACAGTGAGAAGACAGGTAAAGAATTCTTTCAGATTACAGATTGTGACGGGTGCGGCTTGAGTGGCAAGTCAATGTAAAAGTTAAATAAAACAAAGTGAAATTTGTGATATATAGTGTCAAAGTGTTCGGGGTTGGTGTAGTGGTCCCGTTGAGGGATAGTGATAGAAAGGAGTATAGGAGGGTCGCGTAAGGGCGGTAAGCTTGTGCAGGTGTACGGTTTGAGTGGTAGTCCGTGTGTGCTCGGTAGGTAGGGTTCGGCCGAATCGCGACGGTGGTTATTCCGGCAAGCCGCATTCTCACTTGGCGGCTTATTGGGGCCTTGAGGGACAAGCGAGTGGCGTCCCACGCCCGTCTCCGGACGAGCTAAACCGGGTCCATAAGCTCCGCCGAAGCACCCCAATTTCCCTGAGGGCCATAGTGGCTCCCGTGTAATAAAAAGTGGGTGTAATAAACTGTCTCGGTGGTCCATTCACCGCGATTTAGAAATCCGAGCAGCGATGAACTGTCTTCGTCGCTGAGTCACGCCAGCGTTTCCTCGGTTTCTCCACTGGTCTCCGGCCTTCAGCTCTCCCAACGATTACCTTCTTGGGTATCCGTTGTTCGTCCATACGATTCATGTGTCCAGCCCATTGCAGCTTTCGTAGTCTTACAATCGTTCAGACCTCTGGTTCGTCAAAAATTTCATTCAGCTCTTAGTTGTATCGAATTCGCCATTGGTCCGCGCTTAGCTTCGTTCCGATTTTTCGCCTCAGGACCCGTCGTTCAAAGGCGTTCAATATATTTTCGGATGCTGGGTTAGGGTCCATGTTTCACATCCATAGTGTAAAACAGGCCATATCACAGATTTTTATCCTTGGAGGCTTTGTTTTCCTGTGTATGCAGCTGGTCTTCAAGATCGTCAAACTGACGAAAACACTTTATTTACGAACTGTATTCTTCTGCGTATTTCGTCTCTTTTATAACTGGTTCCCTTTATTTTGGTGCCTAAATACACAAATGAACTCCCATTTTCGATACTCTATTCGCAAAGTGTAATATTCTAAGTACTTGAAGTATTTTTCCTTGACTGCGTCATGATCCTTGTTTTATTTTCATTGATTTGTAGCCCTACTAGTTTTGCTTCGCTGCCTAGTTTCAGGAAGACTTCTTTGGCAGTTGTTAATGACCGTGACAAAATGTTGATGTCGCCTGTATAGGCTACTACTTGGTTTGACTTGCATAGTAATGTAGCTTGTGTATCAACAGGTTGCTTCCTTATGACGAGCTCCCGGGCCAAATTGAATAGCAATGGGGCCAGCCCATCTCCCTGATTTAGTCTGATATTTGCGTCAAAGGAATCGGTGATTTGGTTAACGCTCCATTCCAATATGTTTCGCTGACAACATCCTTTCTTTGATCCGATCACGAATAAAAAGATACATCTGCTGAATGTGCTTAGCGCGAAAGTAAAACTTGGGATTTTCAAATAATTTCTTTGCTGATTTGTGGTTAATTCTGAGAATAGGAAGAGCAAACAGACCAGTTAGCCTCTTAAGTAGCCAGAAAATTCAGATGATCTGGAATCACAACAATTTTCGCCTTGTAGATAGAGTCGTATTACCAAATTTCGCCGATTTCCCAGCTGCCCCTCCGCTATATTTGGGCTACTCCAGCGGAGGCTCCACCGACGCAAATTAACTAACCCGAAGACAGGCGTGGACACCACTCGTTCAATTCTTCGTGCCTCCCAAGGGGTCGTCCGAACGAGAAGACGATCGTCCGAAGCGATATTACAAATAGGAAAGTTTTGGGGCTCGCCGCCACTTAGCCGCGAGAATCAACTACAAAGAAAATCCTCCACGCGAAACGAGCTAAGGTATTCCGCCACCGCACAAAATTCATATTTTCCCACAACAGTGTAATCAAAGTTACCCAGAACGCGACTAAGTTTCACTGCAGCCACAAACACTACCACTTGAATTAAACTCTCCAGGTCTTCCCGCCTGGTCAACGTACCGTGAAAAAAAAATTCCCGAGACACACTTTTTACAACTGGAAAAGAAAGTTTATTTGTCGAATTGTAGCGAGAAAGGGAAAGTGGATAATTATCTTATTCGACTTAATGCATTACTTTATTTTAAAAAAATCATTAGACCAATTTGTGATAAAATGAAAGCCACTTACATTTATTCCCTATTCTAGTGAGGGGCTCCTTTCTTCTGTTTGCGTGATTTTCGCCACAGTTGTCTCGTTTCAGTTTAATGTTCCGTTCTTCCAGGTTTGCTTCCAATTTAATTTTCCGGAATTTAGTGTACGGCTCCAATTCCTCGTCAGAAAAACGATCGCTGATCAATGTTCGATTATATCTTGTTCGATTATATCTCGTTGTATTATAACTTGTTCGATTATATCTCGTTCGATTATAACTTGTTCGACTATACCTCCCCGGTTGTTCGAAAAGAAACTCCCAAAAGAACAAAAAAGAAAGCGCGCCAATCTTCCCAGGCTTAAATAACCTCCGGGAAAATCTTGTTTTGGAGTGCTTTTTCCCCGTTGGTTTGAGTAATTCCCCTCGCTTGATTTCACTCGTAACGAGTTCCACTCGGTGGCGATCCTAGTGGGAATTAAGCGTATTACGCGCTGAATGCGTTGAATGCATTTGACTGACAGTTCGAACTGTCAGTAATGTTTATTTACATCGCGACGCGAGATGAATATTTCGCAGTAATCCTCGTTTTTCCTCTTTCTCTTGATCCGGCACTAAGATTTTTTAGTTTTTCTTGTCCCAGCCGGTAGTTTCGTTGCCGTGCCAATGCGTGAAGTATCGTGTATATATAGTTAACCATCAGTTTCCACTAATTTTGGCCGTCAAATCTCTTCTCGGGGATGTCACGGTTTCCTTCATTTCGATTTCCGTGGTGGAATAAAGTGAGCTTAGTGCAAGTGAGTCTGTATGTAAGAAATTCAACAATTGTATTCGTGTTTCTTTCGTATAGCTTAGTGAACTCATCAGCTTCCTCTCGTTTGAGATAGGCATAATCGGCGGGCATTTGTTGGTGTGCCGAAGTGAGTTTGGTTTGATATTTTTAGGCTCAGTTATAGCCTCGGGTTTGGCCAAAAATTCCTACAAGGATTTTATTCTGGCTTAATGTTTTGAGCTCAACAAACGGCATTCGCCTGAGTCCTTTCCATACTCAAAAGCGTTGTTTTATTTAGATATGTTTGTAGTGCCTCCAGATTTTGACATCCTGTGCGATATTTTTAGCTTCCGGTTAAATTTTGCTACTATATAGTTGAGCCAGAGTGAATTTCTCTTCAACCTTACCACTTGGATCAGGTGCTACTCATTTCTATTGCACTGATACTATCCGTGCATAAGGCTTGTCCAACGTTCGACAGATCACGAAAAAGATTTGAGAGCATTCCATAAATTCAATCTTATGATGTGCTGAAGTTTCTTCAATTGTTGCAGCTCCGCTGTAACGACATTCAATGTGGCCTGTTCTTGTTGCAATTCCCCGTTCATAGTATCAATATATTTGTTTTTGCTCTCGATTCCTGGTGATTTTTGATCGTAGTTAACAGTCAATTCTTCTAGAACTTGAAGTACTCCTTTCTCCTCTTCTTTAGCATTTTCGTTTTCTTGTTGCTGCTTCTTTTAATTACGTTACGCCTCGGATTCACGCCTTAATTGTCCTGTGCTTGCCACTAATGAAGTGTGAAATTAATAAAGTGTGGCTCGATATTGCGTAAGTTTAACTCTTACGAAATCGTATATGGTAGTGTTTGGGATGAGCGACACTATAGAATCTCATTGTTCACCCGTAACAGTCGGATACCAACTTTTGACAGCGGCTTAGCCAACTAATTGGCAAGCAAATTGCACGGCGTATGATGTGTTTTGGGATTACATGATAACACTAGTTTCATATTACAGGTAGCTACTAGGTAGCGTATAATCTTTTTCGCTCGTACCAGGTCCACATCGATGGAATTCTCCAGTTGACTCGACAGAATTCTTACACTAAAGGCGATGTCAAAACCACTGCCATGGAGTATATAGAGATGGGCCCTCATGCTCGCAAGAAGGCGACTGGACTATCCACTAAACACCTCCCCTTTCAGCCGGAGAACCCAGCTTGGAACCGTTTGACAAATTACTTAGGACAAGGCCTCGTTTTGTTACGCCGTGAGGCGCCTTCAAGCTGGAAGATCCCTCTTCTAGTGAGAGGGGAAGAGGAAGTGCCAGCTAAGTGATCCCAGCCCCAACGCCTTTGGCTGCTGTAACTCCCTTTTATCTTTTAGGACTACCCGAGCATTATGTGCCACCTGGCTCCATTTGTCAACCGATTCGAGCATCACCGTGACTATATTATCCGGGATGAGCTCTCAAGTCTCCCTGTAGAGGTGGCATCGCAGCCTGTCCAATTTTAAGCACGCAAAAAATATGTGGCAGGCAATGTCCTCCTCACCTGGGTAAAACTGACAATTAAGGGACCGTGATTTACCAATCTTGTGCATGTACGACTGAAAACATCCATGCGTACTCAAAAGCTGGGTCAGATAGAAGTCAATCTCACTATGCCTTCGATTTAGCCATAGTCTCACATCCGGGATGAGGTGCGCAGTCCATATCCCCATCGTTGAGTGAGCGCTTTCTCTCCTCGCGAAAAACCATCTCCCTCGTATCCTCGTTTCAACGCAGTTAAATAGCGTGGCACTCTCTAGCAAGGGGAGCAACAGGTATCACGCCTGTAATAACTCTCACCGCTGAATCAAAGACTGTCGGATATGAAGATGCAATCCTCAGTGCTCCTCTTCTGTGTACCTGTGCCAATTGTTTACAGTATTCCTCCTTGCTGAGAGCGTTGCTCCATATTTCCGCTCCATACAGTAGCACTGTCCCTACAGCACTCATCAAGAGGCGTCTTCTTGATAGGCTGGGTCCACCTAAATTTGCCATAAGTTGACTCAGAGCCGATACTCCCGAAGCAGCCTTCTCAGCTGTTGCCTTGATTTGCTCAGAGAAACTCATCTTCCAGTCGATCAGTAGCCCCAGGTACTTCATCGCTGACTTAGATTCGACTAGCATGTCTCCAATACTGATCATCCTTACTCTCTTTCTCTTTTTGGTCAAGATGACAACTTTGGTTATCTCCAGTGCTAAGATTAATCCACGACCAACCAACCAGTCTCTCACTCAGCGTAATAACGTCCGTCTCGTCAAAAAATTCATTCAGCTCATGGTTGTATCGAATTTGCCATTGGTCCCCATCTAGCTTCACTCTGATTATTCGCCTCAGGACCCGTCACTCAAAGGCGTTCAATATATTTGCGGATGCTTGGGTTAGGGTTCATGTTTCACCCATAGCATAACACAGGTCCTATCACAGATTTGTATACTTGAAGCTTTATTTTCGTGTATATACAGCTAGTCTTCAAGATCGTCAAAACTGAATAAAACATTTTATTTGCGAGCTGTATTCTTCGGCGTATTTCGTCTCTTTCATTAACCGTTTTCGTTATTTTGGCACCTAAATACACAAATTCTCTAACATTTTCGATACTGTATTCGCCAAGTGTGATATTTTGTGTACTTGAGGTATTTTTCCTCGACTGCATCATGAGCTTTGTTTTATTTTCATTGATTTGTAACCCTTCTAGTTTTGCTTGAATGTCGAGTTTCAGGAAGAGTTCTTTGGCAATTATTAATGACCGTGACAAAATTTTGATGTCGTCCGCGTAGGCTACCACTTGGCTCGACTTGTATAGTAATGTTCCTCGTACATCGATATCCTTATGACGTCCTCCAGAGCCAAATTGAATAGCAATGGGACCAGCCCATCTCCCTGCTTTAGTCCGATATTTGTGTCAAAGGTATTGATGAGTTGGTTATTGATGCGGACTTGGGGGGTCGTCAAAGTTATTGTCATTTTGGTACGAGGGACCAATTGAGATGGGATGCCAAAGCAAAGCAATATTGGATACAATACGTTACGATCAATACTGTCGTATGCTTGCTTAAAGTCAGTGGTGTACGTCTATGTTGAATTTCTACCACTTTTCAAGTATTTGCTTGGTTGCGAACAATTGGTCTATTGTCGATCTACCTGCTCTAAAACTACCTTGATATCCCCCAATAATACTATTGGCGTATGATCTGATTTATTTTCTATGATTTTTGCAAACATTTTGTATGCCGTACAAAGTAGTGATACGCCTCTATAATTTTCGCACTGTAGCTTCTCACTTATTTTGTGGATAGGAAATATAATTGATTGGCTCCACTCTTTCGGCGTATGTTCTTGTTGTCTAATATACTGGATGACATGGTGAACAGCTTTATGCCACCACATTGGATGAGTTCCACTGGAATCTTATCGACGCCTGGGGCTTTATTATTCTTATGGGCTTTGATGATGGAACAAGCTTCATCCAGAGTTGGTGGGTCCAGTGGAAGCTCTCCGTAAACATATGTAGGCTCCAATGTTCTTGAGCTGTGTGGAGGATTAGGGAGGTTTTTGAAGTATGATTCCCATCTTTCCTTAATGTTGGATTCATCGGCGATGATATTGCCGATGTCATCACGACAGAGTGTATTTTGGGCTGATAACCACGTTTCAGGCTTTCCACTACTTTGCATGCTTGTCTTGTGTTGTTGCTCACTAAACTTACAACGATACCTCTGAATTGGTTGTCATAGTATTTTCTCTCCTTAATTCGATTATCTTATTCGCTACTCTTCTGAGATTTTTATAGTGCTGTCTCTATATCCTGGTTTTGCTACCTACGTATTCTTTGTACGCCTGATTCTTTTTGTCTGTCGCGTTCTAGCATTCATCATCATGCTTGATGTCCAATCGTTTGGTGCACCACGGTCTGCATAGCCATTTGCACTTCCATCCAGAGCTCGTTGCTTGTCTTCAGCGATGCGTCTGATAAGATGGGAGCCAGCTGGTTGTCAAGAGAATCCGTGAAATTGTTGGTTACAGACGCCGTTTGGAGCCCTTTGATGTCGAATTTTCGAAGCGAGCTGGTCTTCGCCAAATCTGCCAGTTACATACGACATCGATAGTTTAATTTGATGCAATCTTTCTCTACGTGAGCTAAATTACAAGTAACTACTATCAAGGGAATGTCATGACAAGCAAGAAGAATGAATTGATGAAAGGCGATACAGTTCAGTGGTGAATTGTTGTACATGTAGTACATGTAGCTGGGTGTTACCAACGCATACTGGGGGAAGGAAAAGCAAGACTATTTGTCAACAGAAATAATGGGAAAATAATAGGGGACTAGAATGTATCGTAACTGGTTAGATAGACACATGGTCAAGCGTGATACTGACTATACCAACTCTGTGATACCACAGATAGCTAGGTGCAAGCAAGCATCCATATCTTCGGACAGAGGCGTTTCTAGCGAGCTCGGTCGCTACAAATGGCTGCGGCAGCATTTAATCGCTGCTTACATATACAAGCTTGGGTAAATTCACCATGAACGCTGAAAATGTTCTGTGACATTGATGTGTTATCATGACTACCAAACAATGAGGTCAATGTACTGAAAATATTGGTAAATCTAAAAAGTATTGAGCCTTTTTTGTAATTTTTCGATTTAATATTTCTTTTATTTAAAATGGATTTTATCTAAGTACATATTGTCCATTATTATCTATGAACATTTGCCATTTTTTGGGTAGAGCTATCATTCCATCTGTGTAGAACTTCTGTTGTTTATCGGTGAAAAACTTGGCCAAGTTATTTTCTCATTCCCTTTATGAAGTGAATTTGTTTTCAAGAAGGAAGTTTTGTAGAGACCAAAACAAATGGTAGTCTGATGGTGCAAGGTCTGGACTATATGGTGGATGCATCAAAACTTCCCAACCAAGCTCTGTCAATTTACGCCGGGTCATCGGATGTGTGTGGTCTGGCATTGTCGTGATGGAAGACAACGCCCTTTCTATTGATCAATTCTGGCCGTTTTTTTAACTGCTTATTGCAATCTGGTTAATTGCTGACTGTACAGAGCCGAATCAAATGTTTGGCTAGGTTCTAGCAGCTCATGATAAAAAATAACCTTCCAATCCCACCATACACTCAGCATAACCTTATTTGGTGTCAATCCTGGCTTTAAAGTCGTTTGTGATTTTTTTTGACCATGATTTTTTACGAACCACATTCTCGTATCTTACCCATTTTTCATCACCCGTAATGATTTGCTTAAAAAATCACTCGATTTCGTTGCGTTTTATTAGCATTTCGCAAATGGAAATTCGGTCGATCAAATTTTTTGTGTTAATTCATGCGGCATCCAAACGTCAAGCTTCTTTGTGTATCCAGCCTTACGCAAAGGGTTCAAAACTGTTTGGTGATGGATATTCAGTCCCTTAGCAATGTCATGGCTGCTTATGTGTCAGTTTTCTTCAATTTTTTTGTAAGATTTCATCGACTTTTTCAGTGATTGGTCGACCTGAGCGAGGTGCATCTTTGACATTAAAATTTCCAGAAAGATAGCGGGTGAACTATCTCTTGGCTGTGGCTTTTGATAAAGTCTCTTGACCGTAGATACCACAATTTTTTCACGAGCCTGCGATGCATTCTCACCTTGATCGTAGTGATATTGTAAAATATAACGAATTTTTCCAGAAATATCACTCATTTTTAAATGAATACAACTTTTGAAACGAATGACGAAATACAAAACTGTCCGCAAGAAAATTGTAGACTGGAATGTCACCTTTCAAATGCATGTCAGTTTGACTCAATCTGATTAGTATTGCCCGATATATGACAACGAACACCATCTAGTGACAAAAAAGACTCAGTACTTTTTTTTTATAAAAAATTACTATCTGAAGTGGAAATACTTCAGAAGATTGCATTGATGCTGTATGAATGTACGACAGATAAACGTATTCCTATCATACAGCCAATTATCGCGTCACGTTATTTCCCAACGGTCTCATTGAAAAAATTACATGAAATGAGTTTTAATGTTGAATGCAATATTAGTTCGGATTTCCGGCAGATCCTTAGGATGAAAAAAGTCTCCAAAAAATATCGTCATGTCCTATTTGTTTTAGTGGCCCTAAGAGACTTTTCGCGAAATGATACATTTACTGCTTCTACTTGTAGGGATTTCCTTTTGAAACCAAAGTCATCCCAATGTTAGGTATCCACATGCAATACTCAACTCGATTATCCTTAATAGCTACAATATCTCATCATTTTTTGTTATGATCCAAGGACTAAATTAATTTTTACTCACAGTAGAAAATTCCTAAAGTACACGATCTGAATACAAAACAATCTTTAGAACATTCCAAAGCCCTTACACCATTTCAACAATTTTTCCATCAAATGAATCTAGTTTTTTTTTATTGACTTTATTTCTTGATGCGAACCAAAACGAGCCCACATTATATGGCTATTTGTCACTTTAATTGACCAATTTAGATGTTGCTACAGCACTTATCTGAAAATAACTACACATGTCCATACACAAGTCTATATGTAGGTGTAAGCGATTGCATTAACGATGTGATAAGTTGGAAAGTTCAACTTCTTCAAAGTTATTTACTCGATGAAAAGTTTGCCATCGTTATAAGGATATCAATGGTCGAAGGGGGCGGTTTGGAGGACTAAATATTTTGATAGACACATGATGTAGTTAGCGAGGCAGAATTTATTGGAGTGGTGGAGGAGATTTGATTAGAACAGAGAAAGCTGTGATAAAGATAAAAAAATTCATAAATTTTCAGTCGATTGTGTGATGTTTAGAAACTTTTTAACCGCTTTTAATCAAAGGACAGTCGTAATTCCTCACTTCATTTTTGTTTTATATGAATGGTGAAAATAAATTATAATTTAAGCCATAATCATGCATAATTCTGGGCATCTTATATTAGTCCACACTTGACAGGATCTACAAGAAACTTGCCTAAATTATACTAATCAGCATTGAGTAAGTTAACGAACAATTCCCAGACGGATGGTAACAAAACACCTCAAAGCAGTGCAGCATAGGAAAATGCAATTTCTCATCAACATTTTGGTTTTCACATGAAAAATCGTAGACATAGCGTCAGCATTTTTATCTAATAAAAATTATTTGGAGATAGAATGTAATTCAGTGTATAAGTAGACTTTGTAAATGTTGCCAGGCTCTGCCTAAATATAAATATATTTTTAAACGAATTAGTCCTTCGTTTATTAACTGGCGCCCGAAGAAAAGAAAAGTACGCGGGTCACGCATGTGCGTACCACTCGAAACAAGTGAAAAACGGCGGAAGTGATTTTTTCTAATCGCGCGCAAAACCAAGCGGCGAAACGTGGTGTTTGTGGAGGGAACCAGGCCCCTTAGTAGCGAAAGCAAAAAGGACGCAAGGACTCAACAGCCGCCCTCTCAGTCGACAATCGTTCAACAAGGATAAAAAGTAGCAACCTTGTAAGTGTAACATTTCATAAACACTCATTTATACTTTATATTCAAATATTTTTTAAAACAAAGGAAATAGAAAAAATGTGGAAAATTTTTAAAAATATGTGATTTTTAAAGAAAATAAAACTACGAGTATGTGAACGAATATGTAAAAATTTTTACCGCGAATCGATTAATAGTAAGATTGTTTTGAGGACATCGACGACGTGTTTTCGTATGATAAGCATCTCTGTTTTATGAAATAGATATTGATTCTTTTTTTTCATGCCTGTATCGTGAAGCAAAATTGAATATTCATGCGAAAGAACTATCTCTTCATTGAAGACCCTTATCGAACAATCTCTCGGAAACGTGAATCCTTGTGAAGAAGATTTTTTACACATTATCTAGGTACAAAAATCTCATTTCCTCGAATCAAAAAGAAAAATTTCTATTGTCATATTTTCTTTATATTTTCTTGATTTAAACAATTACTGCTCTTATAAAGGGAGCATACTAGGAAATTTTCAGGAAGGTAGCGCATCGTACAAGACAAAATTGTTTTCCCCTCAAAGTAATCTTATTGCCCCGTAATGTCTAATCAAGGTTACCTCATTCGCCTACCGCGACTTAATTTAAACGAAACACAGACCCAAACTAATCCGGGTTAAAATCTTCCTCAGAACAATCCCTCAATCGTTCAAGGTAGTGGAAACAACAATGCTGACCTGGTTCAGCTTATAACAGGAATAGTCGCGGAAGCCCTTAACACCCAGGGTAGAGAGATTTTCCACTCTATCATGAACCCAGATTCTGATGCGAATGATGACTGCGACTTTCTGATAACTGGGAGCGTTGACGCAAATTTATCAGACATGGGATAAGATCCCTGACGTCGTCAAGAGTTTGAGGACATTTTCAGGTGATCCCAGCGAATATTCCTCATGGAGGTAAACTATCGAGGGGATCCTAAAGATCTACCTAAAAGGTACACGTAAGTATTATGGCATCCTTTCAGTAATTCGCAACAAAATTGTAGGCCAAGCTGACATAGCCTTGGAATCCTTGGAATCTCCTGAATTGGAGCAAAATTTCGAAGTGTCTAATACTTCATATGCCGAAAAGAGAGATCTTGGTACACTCAAGTACCAGATGACTACACTTGTTCAGGGCAACGGAAGTATTCATGAATTCTATCAGACAGTCTACCACCACCTGTCGCTGATACTGAACAAGTTATCATCAATGGACATGGGGCAGGAGTCACTAACAAACATGACCCAGTATTATAGGGATAAAGCACTTGCTTCGTATGTGCGAGGACTAAGAAGAGATTATTCGCGACTACTTAGCATTCGGGAACTAGCTGACTTGCCACAGGCTTTGCACCTGTGTCTTAAGTTACAGAATGTTGATTATGGAACATAGCATGCAATTAACACACATACTATGACTAGGAAGCCATCTCGGAACAAACCTCTTCCAATCCCTCCTAAAAACCATTATAAACCACCGGCGCAACATGCTTATATTCCGAGGAAAGATTTTAGGCCTGAACTCTTCCATAACCCTCGTGTTCCACCAGCCCCACAATTTTATAGGCAGGTGCAATACCCTACTCCCAATATTAAACCAATGCCTCCTAAACCACGTAGGTACGAGCCTATGGACGTAGACCAATCCATAAGGACTGATGCAGTAAATTACCAGAACAGGCCCCAACATCGAGCATTTCCCGTTAAAAGGATGGGATCCCAATAAGCTCATCTTGATAACAAACAGCAGCGCACTTATTACACCCACAATTACAATATAGAACCGGACCCATTAGCCCAAGAAAAACAAGAGATAGATCAAGCGGATCTACTTGAATATCTGTCTCTTGAGGAAACTGTTCCCTTTTCTCTGAGTTTAGAGGAACCAGGTGAAACTACAGGTTACAAATATGATAATTACGCTGCACACACCAAACACGACGAGGACGTACCAAACGAGACGACCGCTTTCGACTCCGATAGCGCAAGCCAACAAGGTGGCATCCATTTTTTAGACTGAAAGGCTCTTTGCTGCCATACATCGAAAACGCTTAAATTCCTGATTGACACCGGATCAAAAAACAACTATATCCAACCATTTTTTGTACGTAACCCGATCCCAAACGAAAAACCCTTTACAACAAACTCAGCAGGTGGACCAATATATATAACTCATCACTCATACATTAGTATATTCGGACCAAATACAAAAAAAAAATTTTACTTACTACCCTCATTTAAAACGTTTGCAGGACTAATAGAAAATGATACTCTGAAAGAAATACAAGCAGTTATCTATGCTAGCTCTAAAGTAATGTCAATTAAACCTCATATAGACATTCCATTGAAACAGCACATATTCGAGTCTGTTATCCACAAGAACTTAAGAACCTCCCATATGAATAAAGAACAAGAAAAAACGGCTTAAGCTAATTTTGACTAAATACAAACCCTTATTATCGGAACCAGACGAAAAGTTAACCTATACAACCTCCGTTAGAGGGGAAATCCGCACTACTTCGAATGACCCCGTCTACGCTAAATCCTACCCTTATCCTATGGCACTTAAAGATGAAGTTGAAAAGGAAATTCAGAAACTATTGAAGGATAACATTATCAGACCTTCAAAATCCCCATATAACGCACCCGTCTGGATCGTGCCTAAAAAACAGGAAGCATCTGGTAAAAAAAAATTCAGAATGGTCTTTGGCTATCGAAAATTAAACTCAATTCAGTTACAGATGCATACCCTATACCAAACATCAACAAGGTCCTTTCCAACTGAGGCCAAACCCAATTTTTTTCAATTATTGATTTAAAAAACGAGTTTCACCAAATTCTCCTAAGAGAACGTGACATAGAAAAAACCGCATTCGCCATAAACAACGGAAAATATGAGTTCCTTCGCCTATCGTTTGGGCTAAAGAATTGCCCAGCCATCTTTCAAAGAACATTAGACGACATATAAAAGGAACATATCGGGAAACGGTGTTGTATTTAAATCGACGACATAATAGTCTTTGGGAAAGACGTAAAAGAACATTTTGACAATTTGGAGATTATATTCAAGACACTTCAAAGGGCAAATATTAAAATCAACCTAGATAAATGCGAGTACCTGAAAAGAGAAGTTGAGTTCCTTGGGTTTATTGTTTCTTACCTCCCAAAACACTCAAGGATCTAAGATCATTTCTTGGACTGTCAGGATACTACAGACGATTCATACAAGACTACGCAAAGATCGCTAAGCCCCTGAAAGCTCTCTTAAGAGGGGAGGATGGACGAACGCCCAAACACGTTTCAAAACATTAACCCATTTCACTTGAAAAGGATGCATTGGACGCCTTCAAAAAGATCAAAAGCGTCCTCATTTCGCAAGACGTCCCACTAATACACCCAGATTTTTAAAAACCCTTTGAGCTTACCACCGACGCATCCGATTATGCCATCGGAGTAGTACTATTACAATTTCGTATTTATTGAGGACTCTAGGGAAATCCGAAGAAAACTATGCAACGGACGAAAAGGAGATGTTGGCAAACATTTTATGGTGACCCCGACGTGATCCACGTGACCACTTTGAAGACTAAGGTTCTTCACCCGATCAGAATTTTAAGAGAATTCGTTCGGTTATTTTCAATTTGCCTTATGGATTTTTCTGGCAGCTTTGTGCTGAACATCTTTCCTTTGGGTCAATTGAGCGCTAACAAAAATGTAAGATTTGGCCAGAGAACAAGAACAAACTGGCTTTGAAACTGAGTGGCTTATCAGAAATTACCGCAAGGATGGGCGTACCAGATGAACAGCAGTCTACTTGAATAGAAGACTCTCCGAATCGAATGAACTTTGGGAAACGTTTTATTCAAGACATCAGCAACTTCAAGCATACGCTGCCACGTTCCTCGATCATCCTTATTTCTCTCAAAATTACTTTTCGGTAATTCAGCGTGAATACATGACCGCAAGAGATGCGATAACTGGTCTCTTGAATGAAAACGATAGGGAGGAACCGGCTGAGCAGCCAACTTTAGCAACAGTCAAAAAGGTCGAAGAAAATTTCGGAGGGCTAAAAAATCATCTAGAGGAAATGATTGGTTCCATTGATGGAAACTACCGGTTGCCACCAGACCAGACCAGATTATACTATAAAGTTAAATCCGAAACACTGTCAAGATACTGGGAGGAACTGCGAGAAGCACGTCGAGCCATGTGCAGATCTCCAGACGAAAGTGCTATGTATAACCAAGCTGACCTCAATAAAATAGAAGAGCGCATACAAGATGCCCTCATATTTCTAGCGACAGGTAAGGAAAAGGTAGAGGCATTGCCACATGCAGTTGCTTACACTCAGTCTCGTGTTAAGCTCCTGGAGGTGTCTATATCAAAATTCGATGGAGACTACGCGCAATGGACATCTTTCCATGATCTATTCCAGCAGATGATTGATTCACAGCCACTCGGAAATGCCCAAAAGATGTGGTATCTCAAAACCAACTTAATGGGGGTGGCAGAACGGCTTATAAAACATATGCCAATCTCTGATGAGAATTATACAGGTGCTTGGGACATCCTTCGAAACCGATATGACAATCAAAGGCTCATGGTGTCCACACATCTCGACAAAATAATTTCACAACCAGTAATTATCGCTGAGTCAGCAAGATCGATAAAGTCATGCCGTGAAACATGAAGATTGAGACAGCCAGCTGGGACCCAATTTTGCTGCATATTCTCATGAAAAAACTCGACAAGATATCTCATAACTTGTACGAGCAATCAATAAAAACACCACGGGGGTTAAAATCACTCGAATATTTCTTAAAGTTTTTAGAATGCAGATTCCAAGCCTTAGAAACTTTGGGTGGTGAAAGGCGAAGTAGCAACATGGTTCAACCAAAGAAAGTCTCCGCGCTGGTATCAACCAATCATTCAGGGCTCGAGCCATGCAAAAATTGTGGAGGCCCACCAAAAATTTTCGCATGTGAGAATTTTAAAACCCTTAGCATATTCGATCGCATAAAAAGTGTCAAATAACTGAAGCTCTGTCTAAACTGCTTGCGTGTAGGACATACAAGTACAGAGTGTGCGTCCCGAGCTTGTTGGAAGTGCAGCAAAAAGCACAATACTCTGTTGCATAAAGAAGAAAAGGCCATTATATCAGCAACTAAACAGGTTTAATCAGAATTCGAAGCTAAGCCTAAAGAAAAAGCATCTTTAGCAACTGAAGCAAGGAGAAACGAGGTACTTCTTAGCACGGTAAAAGTCCAAGCTCCAGATAATCATGGGCAAATGATGGACTTGCGTGCCATATTGGACAGCGGCTTACAAGTGAATTTAATCACTGAAGCTGCACTGAGGAAACTCAACCGTAAGCCGCAGTTGTCCAACATTTCCATAAGTGGCATTGGCGGAATCACACAAAAGGTTAACAGACAGCTGAGTTTGCCGATCCAATAAAAAAAAACCAACTTCAAGATTAAGCTCAATGCATACGTGGTGAGTCAGATCACAACTCAGCAGCCCTCGGTATCGTTTGGGCTCGATAGTTGGCCAATAACACGAAATATTTCGCTAGCTGTTCCAGGGTTCAATCAAGCAGGGCCAGTTGATATGCTCATTGGTGTGGAATACTACTACCAGTTGTTGGCAATCCGTCAAATCAGGCTTGGTGAATTGCTCCCTATCCTACAAAAAACAGTTTTTGGATGGGTAGTAGGAGGCCTGCTCAACGATTCTCACAGCCAAGCAAAGCCCACAAGTAAAGCCACATGTGGAGTGTATCGGGGAGAAGGTTTCAAGCTGGATGCAGAGTTGGAAAGGTTCTGGAGATAAGAAGAGAACAAAAAGCCTACCGTAACAATGACATCTAAGGAACGACAGTGTGAAGCTCTCTTTCAACATCACGTGAAGAAATCAAATGATGGACGTTTTACAGTTCGGCTTCCATTTGCAGATGATCCAAAAAAATTGGGCCAATCGAAAGACATAGCTTTCAAACGATTTATTCAACTCGAAAAATGCTTGGCGAAAGATGCAGAAGTCAAATGGGCCTATCAAGACTTTATGGAGGAGTACCAGAAGTTAGGACACATGACCGAGGTCAAAATGCCCGACTTTGTGATTTCACACTTTGTGCTTCCACACCATTGCGTCCTCAAACTGGACCAAGCTGCGAGTGGTATTCGATGCCTCGGCAAAGTCTTCTACCAAATTTAGCTTGAACAATATACTCCATACTGGGCCTACGATACAAGACGAGCTGTTTACGATTTTACTCCGATTTCGGCTATTCAAATACGTGTTCTCCGCTGATATCGAGAAGATGTATCGGAAAATATGGATCGATGAAAAAGATCGTCCCTACCAGATAATATTTTGATGAAATCATTCTAGTGAAAAATTAATATGCTATGAATTAAACACGGTAAATTATGGCACCACCGTGGCACCGTATTTAGCAACAAAATGCTTGGAACAATTATCCGTAGTATCAAGACTGAAATATCCGTTGAGAAGTCTGGCAATTCAAAGAGACTTCTACTTAGATGACTTTTGACTGGTGCAAATAGCCTGCCAGAAGCTCTCCAAAAGAAAGAGGGGTTCAACTCATTCTAAATTGAGCAGGGTTCAACCTGCGAAAATGGTACACAAATTATCCCACCCTGCTTAAAGACATAAACCCAATAGACCAAGAAGTACAATACACTTTAAAGGACAACCCAACGGAACAGTTGAAAACTCTGGGAGTCACGTGGCTGCCTGCCCAAGATGAGTAATTAGAGTTCCACCTTATATCTGCCCAACAAGAGTGGCCAAAAGAATAGCACTTTCAACGATCGCTCACATATTCGATCCGTGAAGACTCATGAGTCCAGTGACAATTACAGCGAAAATGTTCATTCAATGTCTATAGAAGGTAAAACTGGATTGGGATGCAGCGTTACCAATAGAGCTACGTACATCATGGATGAGTTTTCATGAAAGCTTGGGACAATTTAAAGAAATTAAAATACCGCGACATGTTTTGAAGCTCGAGTACCTCGTAATACACAATTGCATGCTTTTTCAGTTGCATCGGAAAAAGCTTATGGAGAAGCGGTCTATTTTAGAGCCAGTCATCACGATGACACTACCACTGTTCATCTATTATGTGCCAAAACACGGGTAGCACAAATCAAAACTATAACTATTCCGCGAATGGAATTGTGTGCAGCAAAACTTGCGACCGATCTAGTGCATCGCCTTCAGTCTGATTTGAGTATGGCGGCTCAGTTTTGCTTTTTCTGGACTGATTCAGAGGTGGTACTCCACTGGCTCAATAGCGATCCAGCTTTATATCAGGTGTTTGTGGCAAATAGAATAGCAGCAATCCAGCAGTATCAACACTCAGTCAGTGGCGTCACGTAAGCTCAACATATAACCCAGCAGATTTAGCTTCGCGAGGTATCAGCCCGGCAAAACTAAAGCAGAATTCATTGTGGCTCTACGGGCCTCTATTTTTCATGGTCATCCTGATTTGTGGCCTACCAAAGACGTTGGGCGAGAAATTGAGCTAGAAAAGAAAAAATCTAAAAGTGTTTTCGTAACCACTGAAGCCGAGCCACACTTTATCAACAAAATAAACCACGGAAATTCCTTTCGTAAAATCAAATGTATTGTGGAATTGGTAATTCGTTTCACTAGATAGGCCCGTAGAAAAATTACCTCAATCAGAACAATGGAGCATTAACTGTATCAGAACTGGATGAAGCTTCCTCAGTCATAATCAAAGAAATCCAGAATGAAGGCTTCCGTGAAGAGGTTAAATCACCCCAATCGACAGAGCAGCTTAGGTGCAGTAATCGTCTTAGCAGTCTTACACCCTTCCTAGATCGAAATGGACTTCTACGGGTAGGTGGAAGGCTCGAGCAGTCTGATTTGGAGTACAACAACAAACATCCTTTACTTCTTCCTTACGCCCATCCTATCACAAAACTGATCCTAACCCAAATACATCAAGACCATCAACACGCCGGCCCGCAAGCCTTACTAGCAATCGCACGACAGCGGTATTGGTCTTTCAAGGACAAAACATTGGCACGGTCCATGGTGCAAAATTGTATAACCTGCGCTAGAGCAAAACCCAAGGTACTGTCGCAATTAATGGGAGACCTGCCATCAGATCGAGTACATCAAGCAAGATCGTTTTTGAATACAGGCGTGGACTTCGCTGGCCCTCTTTATACCCATTTCAAAAAGTGAGGAAAGCAGCCGCAAAAAACTTACCTGGCCGTGTTTTGTTGTTTTGCCACAAGGGCCATTCATTTCGAACTAGCAACGCAGTTAACGACGGAGGCATTCATTGGCACCCTTAAACGATTTTGTAGCTCGACGAGGAAATTACCGAAATATCTACTGTGATAACGCAACTAATTTCGTGAGAGTTGTCCCAAGCTTTCATGAAAATTCATCCATTATATATGTAGCTCCATTGGTAACGCTGCATCCCAATCCAGTTTTACCTTCCATAAACTTAGAATGAATATTTTCGCTATGATTGTTACTGGACTCATGAGTCTTCACGGATCGAATATGTGAGCGATCGTTAAAAGTGCTTTTCTTTTGGTCACTCTTGTTGGGCGGATATAAGGTGGAACTCTAATTATGAGCTTGTCTTGGGCAGGCAGCCACGTGACTCCCAGAGTTTTCACCTGTTTCGTTGGGTTGTCCTTTAAAGTGTATTGTACTTCTTGGTCTATTGTGTTTATGACTTTAAGCAGGGTGGGATGATTTGCGTACCATTTTCGCAGGTTGAATCCTGCTGAGTTTAGGATGTGTTAGACCCCCTCTTTCTTTTGGAGAGCTTCTGGGAGGCTATTTGCACCAGTCAACAAGTCATCCCTGTAGATGTCTCTTTGAATTGCCAGACTTCCCAACGGATATTTCAGTCTTGATTCCACGGCTAATTGTTCCAAGCATTTTGTTGCTAAATACGGTGCCACGGTGGTGCCATAAGTTACCGTGTTTAATTCATAGCATCTTAATTTTTCACTAGAATGATTCCGCCAAAATATCATCTGGTAGGGACGATTTTTTTCATCGATCCATATTTTCGGATACATCTTCTCGATATCAGCGGAGAACACGAAGAAGTCGGAGTAAAATCGTAAACAGCTCGTCTTGTATCGTAGGGCTAGTTGCAGGATATAATTGAAGACAGTAGTTTCGTTATTGAAAGCTTGGTGATTTCACCCTTCGTTAAGAGAATACGGGTATTAGACCGGAATTCACCAATAAGTAAAGGACAGATTTTGTATCTGGCCTTCATTAAAAACTTTGGAATTCAAGGGACAGATTTTGTATCTGGTCTTTGGTGAATTCCACAAATTCTTTAACTTTGTGTTTTTTGGATACAAGCGGCCAAAGAAAAGCCTTTGGTCGCGGTATAAACATGGGTTCTGAATAGTCTTCGAAATTACTTATACGTATCTAGCAAGGTTAAGATTTTCACAGATCACCAACCTCTAACATATGCCCTTAGCCCCAAAAACACAAATACCAAGATGAAACGCTGGAAGCCAATATTGGAGGAATATGACTACGAACTAAAATATAAACCCGGTAAAGCAAAACTTATGGCCGATTCCCTTTCGAGACCGAAGTTAATTCCAAGACCCCCACACAACATAGCGATGAGAGTTCATCCCAAAACTTAATACCTTGCGGAAAGTCCCCTGTCAAAGTGTTCAGAAATCAAATTTTCCTCAAACTTGGCGAAGAGAATAGTTTCCAAATCACACACCACTTCGAAAACTACACAAGAGACATACTGATTCAAAGACATTGCTCAGAACAGGACGTTATTAATATTTGTAAAAGTTACCTTAAACCCAACTTAATTAACGATTTACAGACAGACGAGTTAACTATAGGCCTCATGCAACAGATATATCCAAATCATTTTAAGGGACTTTAAAATTCGATACACACAAAAGACAGTTGAAGATATCCCTTCTGAAGCTGAGCAAGAGGAAAGAATCCTCTAAGTCCACATAAGAGCTCACCGGAATGCTGAGGAAAATAGACTCTAAATAATAGAAAACTTTTATTTCCCAAAGATGAGTGTCAAAATAAGGAGACTGGTCAAACTCTGCACCATATGTAAGGAGAACAAATACGACCAGCACCCCAATAAGCCTTTTTTAGAAAAAAAAACCAATTCCTAATTATCCTGGTCACATTGTCTACATAGATATTTTCTCAACGGAGAAACATCTCGTGCTTACAGCCATAGACAAATTTATCAAATTTGCCATGGCCAAGATCATCCCATCTTGCTCACTTGAGGATATTAGAAGACCTCTTCAGGATATCCTTTTCTTCTTTTGTGTACCAGAGCATGTTGTTGTCGACAACGAAGGTGACCTTAGGTCAAATGCAATTACATGTATGATGGAAGATGAGCTACAGATAAAGGTCTATAAGACACCTCCCTACAAAAGCGAGGTGAATGGACAGGTTGAGCGCTTCCATTTTACCCTGACAGGTATCATGCGCTGCCTGAAAAAGGAATCAACACCTTGATCTTTTGAGGAACACCTAGAGCGCGCATTAAACGAATACAATTTTACTATTCACTCCATTACTGGCAAAAAACCTGTCGAACTCTACTTAGGACGATCACCTAGAATTAATCTAGAAGAATTTGAAAGGACGAGACAATCAAACATTGGCAAACTTAGACTTAAGCAGGACAAAGACTTACATAGCCATAACAAAAGAAGACATCCGACAAAAGACTTTGAAATTGGCCAAGTTATATACGTAAAGCAAAACAAAAGAAAAGGATCAAAACTAACACCTCGCTATCGACAGGAAATAGTTAAAGAAAATAAAAAACTACAATTCTTACAGGATCCGGAAACCGTGTACATGAGGATAAAATTCGAAATTAATCTCTTTTATTTCTTCCATTCATCCCTCTCTCCAGATTCCTCATCTGCTTGACGAGCGGTACAATGCAAATTCTAGACTATACGAATTCTCAAATAGTATCGTTTAACGTAGGACTAACAAAAATACGAGACGGAAACTTCAAAATTATTCACACAATAGACGTTAGTCAGCACGAGAAATTCATAACCAGTATGCCCGATATCCTTAATCTGTCCATTGTTCAGCATCATCCACTATCTCGCTCCCTAGCCTGTGAAATTGAACAAATCGAAGCACTCTTTGAAAACCGATGCCCTCGTAGGACAAAAAGGTCACTTAACTTCATAGAAACAGCCTGGAAGTGGCTCGCCGGAAACCCGGATCATGAGGATTTTATCACTATTAAGGAAAAAATTAACAATGTCCTGGGAAGGAACACCAGGCAAGTTGTCATTAACTAGCTAAATAACGATCGGATCAATAATATCACCAGAATCACTAACGAAATTCAAAAATTGCTTAAGGATGACAGTAAGAGTAGCACTAACATTGTTTTGGAAATACAAGCCAAGACTAAACTCATGATGGAAGAATTGAGAAATATCAATTTCGCCTTACGTTGAGCTAAAGCAGGAGTTATAAACTCACTGATTTTGTCTAAAACAGTAATCAAATTAGCCGTAGAAGCATTGCATAAAGAAAAATTGCCATTCTTTTCTGTCGAAGAAGCTTTAGATTTCACGGAAATTGAAATTATCTCAAATCAGTTCACGATTTTATACATAATAAATATCCCAATGACTAGGGAAGAAAAGTAGAGCACGCTTCTAATAAAACCGATCAAAAAAAGAAATTTAATTAACGATATTGTATTTGATAGAATTTTGGAACAAAAGGAAAAAATATTCGCAGTAACAAAAAATTGTAAACAGCTTAATCAATTTTAAATTTGCTTAGAAACAGATATTATAGACATCAGTAGTTCAGGTTGCTTACCAAGGTTGCTCAAAGGTTCAAACGCCACCTGCAACAAAACTTCTGGGCATCACATTCCTACAATCGACGAAATCTCAACCAGCATCCTGCTCCTCAACGATTTCTCCGGAATCATCGATGCTGAAAACACTACGCAGAAAATGATCGGAACATACCTGATCAAATTTTACAACACCACCATTAAATTAAATGGCCAACCATACATCTCCCAAGAAGTATCAAAGATGCAAATACTTCCGGCAATACTCCTACCAGCACCAGAAGGCGACACCTACCGAGAACTTCTTTCATTAGAGATGATGAATGAACTTCATATTAACAACACCGGGAAAATCGAGCTGCTCCAAACAAATACCAGAACTCATCAACTCACCTCATACGCACTCATCGCTCTGCCAGGGGTTTTCACGAGCACAGTCCTTTTCTGGAGATTTTGCCCCAAAAAAACGTAATTCAAAAATAATCATAGTCCGTCTATTCCAGAGAGTAAGTCAGAAGAGCCAATACAGTCGCGATCCATATCACTCCAACCCTCGTCACCAGTATCAGCCAGCCCAAACCGAAAACATACAAGGTTCAAAGACCTTCCGTATTTAAGAAAAACAATTACGGAGAATTGTACCTGAGCGGGGAGGAGTTAACGAACAATTCCCAGACGGATGGTAATAGAACACCGCAAAACACAGCAGCATGGGAAAATGCAATTTCTCATCAACATTTTGGTTTTCACATGAAAAATCGTAGACATAGCGTCAGCACTTTTATCTAATAAAAACGATTTGGAAATACAATGTAATTCAGTTTTTAAGTAGACTTTGTAAATGTGGCGAGGCACTGTCTGAAAATAAATATTTTTTTAAACGAATTAATCCTTCGTTTATTAACTCCCATAATCACTGCCACAACACCAACCGAACATTCGAACGTGCCTTTTATTGATGATTTAGTTTAATGTTAGAAAAGAAGTCACGTATGTGGGTTCGATTCCAGCCCAAATCTTTGAGTAGGCATGGATTTATATATAATAATTGTTTAAACTAATTTAAAAGTTGTAGTTTGACAAAAAATATGTAGCTGGGGAAGAGTGAGAGGGCTAATTTTTTCAATAGACATTTAGACATGAATTTAGGCAGCTCAAATAAGCTTCTAGGAGAAGATGAATTTATACAAATCACTTGGCAGCCTGTATTATACTTTTTTTACCATGATCTTTCCTCATTGCACGGTGTCACCATATTTTTATTAGTGCAAACAAAATCAGCCCATAAATAGACGAAAGTAAGTGATGTTTGTTCATTCACACAAAATCCCATGTATGTCCAGAAGTTATTTATGATGCTATATTTATTCGAAAAAAAGCAACGCGTTTCGAAATATTCTTTTACTTCAAGTCCTTTCAGACACGTCTCACCAGTTTCATTCTTTACCATTGTTCCAAGTCACGTTCAATTGGTGAAGGCGTGTAACCTTGTCGGGAGAAATTATTGGCTTAGACATGATTTCTCTTTTTCATTACTTGTCTTGAAGCTTTTTTTGACTTATTTCTTTCCACAAAAAGCCTCTGGTTGGTATTATCTTTGAAGGAATCGAAAGGTGGTAGTGATTGTCCTTGAATGGAAAAGATTCACTTTAAGCCTAATAGGGAAAGTATTTTGGCAGCCATCAAGTTATTTCACAAACATTTGAGCTGTAGACATTTTTGTCTGAGCTTCAAAATAAGGAGCTATTACCTGTCTGGATTTTTAATAAGCTTTTCAAGCTAGACGGGTCCTACAACTTTGAATGAAATAAGAAAAAATAAAAGAGACATCAAACAAAATAACATCGCATATAAGCTAGAGATTAAACAAAAAGCATTTAGCATATTTTGATGCAGCAAAAGTTCAAACGTGAAAAATCCCAAATATCCTTCGTAATTCACCATATCGTTTGTGCCATTGCTGATGATTTTTTCCTGCCATGTCTCTTTTGCGCTATTCATATATATTTTTTGATAAATAAATTTACGACGATAACTTTGTCGTTTCTCTCGTTTCATATTTGCCAGGATGGATAGGCTCCAGTGGGATTTCTGGACTTAGTTATGGGGTGCAGGACTCCATCCCCCCAACCAACCTACTAACTACATACTATACTATAACGGCAATGATGATGATTATGGTGATAGGCCTCGCTTGTATGTCCTACCGAGTTTTTTTTTCGTTCGTTTTTTGAACTTTATTTTATTTTCTACTTTGCCTTTGCCTGGAATTTTGCCAGAGTTTACAGAACCTGCGAAAATCATGACAAATATTTAAAGTTTGCTCATAAATTTCAAAATTTGATATGAAAAATTACTATGAATGGCCGTTTTGTAATGGCGTGTTGGATGCGAGGGGGTAGCAAGTAAATAGAGGCATATATTTTGTATGTGGTTTAACGCTGCAAATTATTATATATACGTGAAAAATGTTATATTTCATAAGGAAATTTTGATAGTATGCATTGCAGTTATCAAAGCCATAAAGCTCTCACTAGCGTTTTTTGTAGTTGAAGTTTTTTGTTCTAAGGATTTAGGCAAAGTCCAAGTTTGCGAAATGCTTTTAAAATCATTTTGCATATAGCCGAGTTCACTGCTTAATTAAAAACAGACAATCAAAGCACAAAGCTTGAACGTAGTGATAAGGATTTTCAGGACTAAAATTTTGCTAAAAATTTGTAGAGTCAAAATTTCAAACGAAGCAAATACACATTTGAGCACTGAGGGTAATATGGTGGCCTTAGGACTTGGGTTAGAAGCAGTAATTATTATTACTGTTTTGCTACAAGGATTTTACGTTCAGGATAAAGCTTCATAAAATTTGCACAAACGCAGCTTTCAAAGTCAAAGAAATTGCGTCATAGTAGTATTGTTTTATCAAATTTCACAAAGATCCAGGAAAGAGTCAAGAGCGCTAGTAAATTGTGAATATGTTTTATTGCAAAATTCCCCATATACTTTAATTTAATTGATGTAACATGAGATAAATTTATGGTTTTTTTTCACTTCGAAAATACTTTCGTTTATACAGTTCTTTTATTTAAGTGAATTTTCCTACGCTGTTTCACTGTTAATACAAAAATATTTTTCTGAGATTTTTTTGATACGAAATAATTAATGAAAAGTTGTTGATAACCTGAGAAAATTTAGAGGTATCCAAACTTTGATTCGTCAACTTCCCACAACCTGCCAAACAACTGCCGGAGCTGTGAATACCTTAGGCGTTGGTTATGATATCCTAGTTATACAACTAACAGCAGACGAGGCACTCGTACACTCATTTGCGACCTCAGGAAGTGTTAAACTCCTAAACTAAGCGGTAGAGCTTCTCTAAACCTGGTGAAGTACCTAGGGCTACTGATCGACTCGAAGATGAGTTTCTCTGAGCAAATCAGGGCAGCGGCTGAGAAGGCTGCTTCAGGAGTATCAGCTCAGAGTCAACTTATGGTCAACGTAGGAGACCCAGCCCACCAAGAAGACGCCTCTTGATGAGTGCTGTAGGGTCAGTGCTACTGTACGGAGCAGAGGTATGGTGCGACACTCTCAGCAAGGAGGTTTACCGAAAACAGCTGGCACAGGTACAGAGAAGAGGAGCACTGAGAATTGCATCATCGTATCCGACAGTCTCTGATTCGGCGGTGAAAGTCATTGTAGGCGTGGTACCTGTTGGCCTCCTTGCTAGAGGGCACCGCTCTATTTATCTGCGTCGAAACGAGGATGCAAGGGAGATGGTTGTCTGTGAAGAGAGACGGCGCTCACTCAACGATTGGCAGCAATCTTGGGTGAAATGCACGAAGGGAAGGTGTACTGCGCGCCTCATCCCGAATTTGAGACCATGGCTAAATCGAAGGCATGGTGAGATTGACTTCTATCTAACCCAGCTTTTGAGCGGGCATGGGTGTTTTCAGTCTCACCTGCACAAGATTGGTAAGTCACGGTCCTCTGATTGTCAGTTTTGCCCAGGCGAGGAGGACAATGCCTGCCACACGGTGATGCTCGAATCGGTTGACTAATGGAACCAGGTGGCACATTATACTCGGGCAGTCCTAAAAGATAAAAGGGACTCACAGCAGGCAGGGGTGTTGGGGCTGGGGGATCGCTTGGCTGGTACTTCCTCTTCCCACCTCCCCCGCCCCCCTTGGAAAGGGATCCCCCAGCTTGAAGGTAACTCACAGCGTAACAAAACGTGACCTGGCACGAAGTAATGTGTCAAATGGTTCCAGGCTGGGTTCTCAGGTTGAAAAGAGAGGGTGTTTAGTGGGTAGTCCGGTCACCCTGTTGCGAACATGGGAGTCCTACACTCTGTGCGCAAAAAAACTTCCTCTATCGGTTAATATGTGGGATATGAGAAGAAGTGTAGTTGCTACAAGTGTTGCTCTAAAGGAACACACAGCTTATCAATCGCGTTTACTTAGCTTGACTTAATTAAGCCTCACCCTTCCTGGAGCGGATTTCATTTGCTTGAATTGTCACGGAAAACGAAAGGTTATTTAATTCAAAGAGATTCCAGATCAACTTGACTTTATCATTTACATATTTTCCATAAAAGTCTTACTTAGAAAAAAATTATAAAATCGTTACATGCAAATTCTAATCTGAAGCGTTCTTCGCATTCATCATAAAACGAATTACGAATGGAACCATTGTGAACACAATTTTCTTTTCAATTACCGTGATTTGAAGGCTGCCTTTGATTTTAGATATTCCGGCGCCAGACCACACTGTCGATTTCTACCTGCTCGCCTTCCTCAACATCCGTTGTATTGCTTAAACTTGTCGTTTAAACCCAATCTCACGCTTTGGATACCGAAACCATGGCACTACCCACACCAGTATACCCTTTCCAATTGGAAAACAGTTAACCCTATCATCAATTGTCACCAACAGAACCATCAAGTGTCACCAACAGAACCACCCCTTGCTTGGTACGACTATGTGTCTCCACTTTTTGGACAATGATCGAGGTCTGTACTTGCATCAATGATGGAGCGTTCTATTTTGAAGCCGTACTACCAAAAAAATAGGTCTCCAGCAACAGACTTTTCCCTTGACAAGTTTCTCTACCACTTTCTCAGTTGTATCTAGCATGCGTAACGGGCGGTATACAGAAGGCGACCCTGGACTCCCCTTCCCCTCAGTACGGGCCTTGCTGCCTTTCAACGTTGCGAGAAAGTTCCTACCCACAGCGTTGAATGCACTGAGCAGCATTTTAGGACAATGGTAATAGATGGGTTGCAACACCTCAGCTGTGACGGCCCCTGAACTTGGATCCGTGCTTGGTTTGACTATCATAAGGTTAAGGTAATTTTCATAATCAGAAAAATAAAGCCAAATTTAAAAATGAATATAAAGTTTGGTTGTCATGGTAATGATTTTGTATTTCGCGTTCGTTCGTGGCCATTCGATTAAACACTAAAATTGTTTCTCCGTTTGTTTTTTCTTTCAAATTTCTACCATACTTTTAGTACAGTAAATATAGCACGAAAAAATAGGTTTGGTCTAAGAAATGACCTACTGGGATTTGACTTGATAAATCGATAGGGGGGCATAAAAAAACTTAACTTCAAATTTCCGAAGTGATCGCCCCCCCCCTGCTTTTGAGAAAATCCAAAAACATTTTGAAACGCGTTTTTCTCGGAATCTTTGGGTTTTAGAGAAAAGTTTATTTAACAAAAAATGTTCAGGACACTGTTATCTACATTTTATCTCGTTGAAGCAAAGTCGTCCGACTTAAAATACAAAAAGTAGGTGGCGCTAAAGTATTAAAAAAGTGGTTTTTTAGCATTTTCAATAAAAAAAAAATTATTTTTTTATAATAATGTAAATGGGAAAGTTGTTTGTCATAAAATTATCTACAATTTTCGTTTAGACAATTTTTTTGTAAAACTTACCGTTAACGTGCTGGAGCTTGCCAAAGTGTAAAAGTCGTACATTTATGTGCCGCGCCGATGCGTGTATTCCATTCATTTTATCGAAACATTATTTTTCGATTAATAGACCGTAATGTTTACTTAATATTCTCATTTTAACAATAATTTTGAAAAACAATTAATAATAGTAACCTTTTAGTACTGCTTGTTGTAAACGGTCAACATTGAATTAAAACAAATGTAACTGAAGGTAGTAGTAAACGATTCACACAAAATGTGGACTAATTTTTTTTTAATTTAAAATTCGTAACTATTTATTTATTAATTTCCGTTGATGGGCCAGGCTCGGGTTCATCGTTTTCCTCGTCATCCTTTCGAATTCTGAAAACAATTATTCTCAATTTAACGTCAAAATAATGGACAGTGATTTAACACTAAAAGCTGGAGGGAACATTTTGTACCACTCTTTTCAATCAACACGGTACTTATTGTTTTTGTCTTTGTCTTACTTCCGCTCCGGCCTGCCTGTCCAGTGTTAATCACAGATTAACAAATTGACAAAAGAATAGAAAATTATGTAGCGTTTTTTTTTTCAAATTAAAAGTTTGCAACATGGGCTTCAATGCGCTTTAGTTTTGAATCAAAGTAGTTTTTAACAATTTATTGATTGCTTTATGCATTTGTTTGTCAAGTAAAATTTATAAAAATTAGCCAGAATGTAACTGTCTATTATGTCTATTATTTATCAAATTAAAATGATTAAATTGCAATGAAATTTAAATACGTCTTTGTTTATTATAAGTACAGTTTTTGCGAAATTTAAGGTTTTTAGGGTTTTGTACTAAAATACAAAACCCTATTGTAATCGATTTTGTCTGTCCGTCTGTCCGTCCGTCTCATTCATTTTACAAATTAAGTTATCGTTATCGTTATCGCATTGGTAAATATTTATACTGTTTTTATTATTAAGTTTTGATAAGAATATATATAGCATATAAATACCTTCTCCACTCTTGTCGAGCAGCAGCAGCTGCAGCACAACGTGAATCTGAGTAACGCTTATGGCAATGGATGTGGACCACGACCGCGTTGCTTTCATTTTCAAGAAATTTTTGGATGTCAGAATCACCTCTGATTTTGCTTGCTCTTATCAGCGTCTTTCGAGCTTTTGGCCCCACGGTGCTCTTATCATTCACATCAACACTTTTCTCACAAACGAAACACACTTCCATTTTGAGAGAGCAAAGTTTAGATGCCTTTACTCTTCAAAACACACATGGCAACTGAAAAATGTACGCCAGTGAGGGTTTAGGCAGATGCTAGAAACCGGTCCTTTGTCCAAACTATGCTGACCGGCCCGGCGAAAGTGAAAGGAACCGTTAACTATGCTGCACTGCATCTTTTCGCCTACAGCTCGTTAACGGTAAGTTTTACAAAAAAATTGTTCAAACAAAAATTGTAGATAATTTTATGACAAATAACTTTTCTATTTACATTATTATAAAAAAATAATTTTTTTTTTTATTGAAAATGCCAAAAAACCACTTTTTTGATAATTTAGTGCCACCTACTTTTTGTATTTTAAGTCGGACGAGAAAAACGCGTTTCAAAATGTTTTTGGATTTTCTCAAAAGCAGGGGGGGGGATCACTTCGGAAATCTGAAGTTAAGTTTTTTTATGCCCCCCTATCAATTTATCAAGTCAAATCCCAGTAGGTCATTTCTTAGACCGTAAATGCTATATTTACTGTACTATTTTAATAATATAATTATGATGATAAAAAAATTTACTAAAAACAAAATAAAAAAACGGTACGCAGGATTAATAGCTCTAAGACCCCTTTTTTCTGCGTCTTTGTCTAAAAACTAGGTTCCAAAAAACATTCAATGTGTCATTTTATAGCTGTATGCTTTCCAAGATAATTAAATATAATTCTATTGCAAATACATCAACCAATAATTTAGCTAGCGTGTATATAATAAATTTAGTGATATTTCAGATATTCTCACTTTATTGTCGATTTAAGATCACATCCTCATTTTACTTTGACTCGAAATGTATTCCATCAAAACAAATTTTATTACGACAATTTTGATTTAAATTTACAAATTGGAATAGTTTCTGCATGCATATGCAGCAGTATGTCAATATCCAATGAATATAATAAGTAGTCTGTGTCGAGCCGTGGGTTAGGGCACGGTCCCTTGCGTAGCAGCTCCCAATTACAAATCTCGGGACTGGCATCGAGTTTGAGCTTCTGATACTATTGTCGGACTATCAGCCCACCCAGCTGTGATGGGTACTAATTAAAAAATTAGGTAAAAATCAAATGGTCGAGCGTGATATTGACCACATCACCTCGAATCCCGTTACGGTCATGGAATAAGATACCCTAACAATAAAAAAATCTCAACAACTAGGTTTGGACTTGAACTGTTGTGCGATGGATGATTATTATATTTTATTAGCATATAAACGAGTGAAGAGATGAATTCATAATTGTTCAATGTATAAAAAAATGTTTGGCGTGTTTTTCATTATCTTCATGTATATATATATATATATATATATATATATATATATATATATATATATATATATATATATATATATATATATATGTCAAATCATTCATTCTCCCAGGATCCCTTGCTTTGCTAAAATCCGATTCCAACGAATTCTTGCTCCCTTTAACTAGTTGAATTGAGTAGCTTAGTGTACGCCTTCGGGAACGTTTGAATTTAAAATATTTTTAGGGTTTTGTACTAAAATACAAAACCCTATTGCAATCACGACCTGTGTCCGCCTGTCCGTCCGTCCGTGCGTCTGTGTGTCACAGCACTTTTTCTCCGAAACTATAAAAGCTACAGCCATGAAATTTTGTGGAAAGGTCAGAAGTGGTGACTTCTTGAAAGTTCAAGGGTGGTAAAAATATTAAAAGGGGTTTAAGGGGGTCTCCCAATATAGGTAGGTGACCCCTCAAAAAAAAATTTTCACCATTACCTTATGAGTACCGAGGAGGGCAGGGAAGGGGAAACGTACGAACTTTTCGCGTACCCCCCTCGCGATTGGACACCTTCCATCCGAAAAATCTGAAAAATATCATGAATGTAGGCCTTGAAGAGTACAACAATAACAAATACATGAGAAGTCGAAATTCACTCAACTTTGTTAGTAATAGTATGATTTATCGATTTTGTGTTTTCTTGAATAAAATCTAAACGGTACCTTTAAACTAGCGAAGAGATGACTATTTATAAGATTGATCTTTTCTGAAAGTTTCATAAAGATTGAATAGTATTTACCGAAGTTATAGCGATTTGAATTTTCCTGTGTTACTATGGAACAATATGCCCTGTATTACTGTGGAAACATATGGCTATGGAGCCATATGCGCTTTTTACCGACTTAGACACTACAGCTTTGCTAGGATTTGCATGAAAACTGCAGGAGTGATAGGTATCTGGAAATGAGTACATATGATTGAAACAAGTCGAAGAGGCAGGAGAGAGCTCCTAGCAAAAGGGCTTTGTAACCATTCTAGGATTCGATATAATAGGCCATGAATCGATGATTACAGTACAGAGGAATGGCCCCTGAAAAAAATTCCATGAAAGGTAGCCGATATCAGTATCAACTGAAAGTTCTCTATGAGAGCTTTTCAAAACAGTTCTTAAACTGACCGTTTTTGCTTCAGTGGAAGCACAGGGGGGGAAATACATGAAAAATATGTTTCCTCCCTCGCGAATGGACACCCGTGATCTAAAAAAATCTGAAAAAATTATCAAGGGAGATATTTGTGGGTGTAACTACAACAAATACCTCAGAAGTCAAAATTCTTTCAACTTTGTTAATAATAGTATGATCCTCGAATTTCACATTTTCTCCAATAAAATCGTCTTTGACATGTTTCTTGATTTTATTTGATGCTGGTTACTGCATTTTGTAAGTTGAGTACAAAACCCTTCTGACATGAACATAGGTCTGTCTACCCAACTTGTTTAATAATTGCAATTCGAAATTCATGATATCGGGGGAGACTTAACGATTCATTCAAAACAATGCGAACACCAGATCACCAGATCGAACTGTTATAGGTCGCGGATAGACTCCCACGATGTTCACCCGGCCAGATGATTCCCTCGCCTGACCGGATCTCGAAAAAAGATCTATCACTCAGTCACTTGTTACTGTTCGATTGGTGCTATCATAGTGCCGAAGGCTAGGTTCCTCTCCGAGAGAAAGCCAGCAGGTTATTACATCATAATAAAATCATCCTTCAGTTTCATTCTGAGACGCAAAAGCATCATTCAAGGAATAAAAACTTGTTATTCTCGAAAATCGTACGGGGAGAATATTTACTATTATTCTTCTTCTTTTTCCTTGTTCTTAGCACTACATCCCCTCTCGGGCCTTCGCTTCCTGCGAATAGTGCCTCCAACTATCTCGGTTCATTGTCCGCGTCCTCCAGTTTTGAAATCCCAGCAGCGATGAACTGTCTTCGTCGACCAAATCAGACCAGCGTTTTCTCGATTTCCCCACTCGTCTTCGACCTTCAGTTCTCCCAGCGAATACCTTTTTGAGTATGCTTGGTCATCCATGCGATTCATGTGTCCAGCCCATTACAGCTTCTACAGTCTTACAATTGTTGAGACCTCCAGCTCCTCAAAAAGTTCATACAGCTCATGGTTGTATCGAATTCGCCGTTGGTCCCCGTCTACCTTCATTCCGATTATTCACCTAAGGATCTGTCTCTCAATGGTGTTCAATATATTTGCGGATACTGGGTTAGGGTTCATGTTTCACACGTACAACATAACACGGGTCTTATCACAGATTTGTATACTTAGGACTTTGTTTCCCTGTGTATGCAGCTGGTCTTCAAGATCGTCAAAGCTGAATACAATATTTTGTTTGCGAGCTGTACTCTTCGGCGTGCTTCGTCTCTTTCACTGCCGGTTCTCATTATTTTGGCACATAAATATACAAATTTGCTCACATTTTTGTCACTGTATTCACTAAGTGTGATATTTTGTGTATTTGAGGTATTTTTTTCGGCTGCGTCACGAGCTTTGTTCAATTCTCATTGATTTGCAGCCCTACTAGTTTCGCTTCACTGTCGAATTTCAGGAAGAGTTTTTGGCAGTTGTTAATGACCGTGACTAAATGTTGATGTCATCTGCATAGGCTACTACTTGGTTCGACTTGTATTGTTATGTACTTCGCGTATCGACAGGTAGCTTCCTTATGACGTACTACAGAGCCAAATTGAATAGCAATGGGGCCAGCCCATCTCCCTGCTTTAGTCTGATATTTGCGTCAAAAGCATCGGTGAGTTGGTTATTGATGCGGACTTGGGAGGTTGTCGACGTCATTGTCATTTTGATAAGACGGACTGATTTGGCTGGGATGCCAAAGCAAAGCATTGTTTTGTACAGTACGCTACAACCAATACTTTTGTATGCTTGCTTGAAGTCAACAAAAATTTGGTGTACGCCTTTGTTGAACTCTCCGCATTTTTCAAGTACCTGCTTGACTGTGAACATTTGGTCTTTTGTTGATCTACATGCTCTAAAACCACCTTGATACTCCCCGAAAATACTGTTGGCGTCTGATCCGATTTTATTTTCTAAGGTTTTTGAAAATATTTTGCACGCCGTACAAAGCAGTGATATGCTTCTATAGTTTCTGCATTGTAGATTGTCACCTTTTTTGCGGATACGGAATATAATTGATTGGTCCCACTCTTTCGGCATATGTTCTTATTGTCAAATATGCTGGATGCCTTTGTGAATAGTTTTATGAACACTATTGCCACCATAAGCTCCAGTGGAGTCTCATCGATGCCTGGCGCTTTATTATTCTTTTAGGCTTTGATAATGGAACAAACTCCATCCAGAGTTGGTGGTGCCTATAGAGGCTCTTCGCAGACATCTATAGGCCCCGATGTTCTGCAGCTGTGCGGAGGGTTAAGGAGGTTCTGAAAATGTGATGCCCATCTTTCCTCAGTCTTGGCTTTATCAGTGATGATATTGCCAATGTCATCACGACAGAGCGTGGTTTTGGGCCGGCAACCTTGTTTCAGGCTCTTCACTACTTTGTATACCTGTCTTGTGTTGTTGCTCATTAGGCTCACATCTATACTTCTCAATTGGTCGTCAGAGCATTTTCTTTTCTTAATCCTACTCTTCAGAGATTTTCATTGTGCCCTCTCTTCGTCCTGGTTTTCCTACCTACGTATTCTTTGTAAGCCTGATTCTTTTTATCTAATGCATTCTGGCACTCATCATCGAGCCAATCATTCCTCTTGCACCGGACTTGATGTCCGATCGTCTGTTCTGCCATAGTCTTAATAGCCACTTTCATTTCGATCCAGAGCTCGTTGCTTGTCTTTAACAATGCGTCTGATAAGAAGGAAGTGAGCTGGTTGTGGAGGGTCTCCGTGAAACTTTTGGCCACAAAAGCCATTTGGAGCCTGTTGATGTCGAATATTTGTAGTGGGCTGATCTTCGCCGAATACGTTTTTGGCTTACGACATCGCTAGGTTAATTTGACCAAGTAATGATCTGAGTTACAATTAGCTCCTCGGTATGTTCGGACGTCAAGTATGCTCGAGTCCCAACGTTGTTGGATCAGAACATGGTCGATCTGGTTTTATGTACTGGTCATTTGGTGATACCCAGGTCAATTTTTTGTATATGTCGATGAGGGAAGCAGGTCGACCATACGACTAGATTTTTGCTACATGCAAATTCAATCAGGCGCTGGCCGTTGTCATTTGTTTCATCTTGGAGTCTATATGCTCCAGTCGTTCCCCGATGAGATAGCTCAAAGCCAACCTTCGGATTAAAATCACCCTGAGTTATTTTTTTTTTCGTTTGTATGCAATGAGCCGACTAGTATTTCCAGATGATTGAAGAACATTTCTTTCTTCTCTTCGTCTTTTTCTCTGGTCGGGGCGTGTCCTCATGTCCTATATATCATTTCCAGTCCAGTTTGTTTCCTGGATTGCCAGCATGTTTAATTTATAGTGACTGGCCTGTTGTAAAAGGTCCTTAACATGGTTACATGGTCTAACATAGCAGGATCCAATGCTATAGTCCTTTTTGCGTTTACGATGTTGTTGCTCTTCTGCGGGTTTCGAAACAATGTAGGGCTTTCCGGGAACGGGAATTCCGATTAGCTAATAAAAAGACGCAATTTCCAAGTTACTTTGAAGGGATTCAGTCGAATGCAATATTTGTCCATTCCCTAATTTCTCTGTCGTACAATGATTGTGAAACCGCAATTTTACATTCTATTTATTTATTTATCAAACCTAACAAGGTGTTCACACAAAAATAAATACAAATACATTTCCTTATGAATAAAATATAACATATAGTATGTCTTAATAGTTTCTTAAAATATATAACTATCATAACATCACATTTTTATTGCTTTAACCTTACGAAAAAGGATAGGGACGAGTAGGAATTAGGACGAAATGAACTTGGAAACGGCTGTTTTAAATTGGGATCTTGAGATTGTTTGAGAATAAAGGTGACCTACACTGTTCAAAATTTTGCAACATCTATTTATTGGCTCGATCTCACCATAGATCGTGGAATGTTTGGTTTCCACCAGTAAACGAGAATGTCGTGTAAATCTTGCTTGTTCGTTCAAGATTATCCTGTCGGCGAGGTACTGAACTTTAATAGCACCCCTGAGGACGTCAAATGCAAAGCAAGAGCCTATCATAGTCCTACGGGAGGCAAGTGAATTCATATTAAGAATAAATAGCCGATTTTCATATGATGGCAAATTATGAAAATTTTGTGGGTCGTACAGGGATCTCAAAGCAAATAGCGAGAAATGTTTTTGAACGGACTCCAATCTCGCTGTATGAATACCGAAAATCGGATTCCAAACGACACTAGCGTATTCGAGAATGGGGCGCACTAGTGATGTGTATAAAGTTTTTGTCACCCACAGATTTTTAAATTCTTTAGCACGCCGTTTGATGAAGCCTAGAACTTTATTAGCCCTGCTCTGAACTTCATCGTAATGTAAATTAAAGCGGAGTTTCTTATCTAAGAGGACACCAAGATCTAGTATACTCTCAACTCTGGCAAGCTTTATATTGTTGAGGTGATAATCATTGACCAAAATTATATTTTTCCGAGAAAAACTAATCACCTGGCATTTCTCAAGGTTCAGATAAAGACAGTAATTATTAGACCACTCCAGGAGGGAATTCATTTTATCTTGTAAGAACAGTGAATAATGTGGTATAATTTTAGATCATCCGCATAAAATAAATGTGGTATGTCAGGTAACACTTCAGACAGGTCCCATATAAATATGTTAAAAAGAAGCGGACCTAGATGACTGCCTTGAGGTACACCGGAATAGACTTGAATTTCGTTGGATAAATATCCCTGAAATTTAACGTTTTGAGTTCGATTTGATAGATAGGAATCTAGCCAATCAAGCAGTGGGCCGGTGATTCCAAATTTACGTAGTTTAAGTGATAAAATCGTATGATTGACATGGTCAAACGCTTTACTAAAGTCAGTGTAAATTGCGTCGACTTGGTGTCCGTTTTCCATTGCACAGAGGATATTAGATACCATAATTGTGAGACTTGTGATTGTGGATCGATTTTTTCTGAACCCATGTTGTTGGTCATTGAGACGTTGCTCAATAATGGGGGATATTTTAGAACACACTATTTTTTCAAATAATTTTGGGGTTGCTGATAATATGGCAATTCCTCTGTAATTTTCAACTGCCCGTTTACTCTTGTTTTTATATATAGGGGTCAAATGAGAAGATTTCCAGTATGCTGGAAACACGCCGCTCAATAGGGATTTATTAAAAAGTTTATGGAGAGGTGAAGCTAAATGATCTTTACATTGAAACAGAAAGGATGGTGGAAGTAAATCAGGGCCAGGACCATGGTTCAAGTCAAGTGTTTCAATTGCTTTAAATATATCTTCTTCTGAAACTGAAACTTCTTGAAGCAATGTTGTAAAATTTGGTTCTAGGTCATGTAGATGAGCTGGAGTGTTTGGCAAACAATCCACAGATTGAAAGTGATCTGCAAAATACTTACAAATTTCTTCAGGGAGAGAGGAACAGCAGTCTTTATAAGTCATTTCCTTGAGATAGCCGTGAGCTTTGCGCTTTATATTCACAAAGTCGAAGAATTTTTTAGGATTGGCAATTATGTTCTCGCCAATTACGTTAACATAAGTTTCATATGCCTCGGACGACTTTAATTTGAATTCTTTTGCCAACTCATCATATTCTCTTTTAGTATCATCGCTCACTTTAGACCTATTATTCATAACTTTATACAATTTATTCCTTCTGTTTCTTAACTTACGAAGATTACTATTCAGCCTAGGCTCAGATAATTTGTCCTTTTTCTTAATTTTAGGTGCATGGCTTTCAACGGCGTCAAGAATAATTTGGTAAAATAAATTTACTGCATCATCTATATCTAACGCTGAAAGCCTAACAGTCCAGTCAATACTAGAAATGTAATTCTTAATGCTTTCGTAGTCAGCATTGCGAAAATCATATACAATGGAGTTATTGTACGAAAGATTATTGTGAGCTTCAGCAGTGGAAAATTCAACCGAAAGCGCGGAATGTTGAAGACTATTTGAGAAAAGGTTATCCGCATCACTAGTTGGATTAACCACCACTTCGTCATATGCATTAGTGAAAATGAGATCTAACCAGTTACCATTTTGATCATTGCAATAAAAGGTGGATACCAGGTTGAAATCATGATCATCTAAAAGGTTTACTGGAAGAAGACGATTGTCAAGTTCATCCACTATAAACTTTAAATTGGGCCTATTAAATTCACCAAATATCAAAATTCTATCTTCTTCATTCAAAAGCCCAACAGTTGAAGAAATAATTCCACTTGCTTCATTGTACACTGTCTCACTGGACTTCGGAAGAATACGCCTAAGTATAAGTCGAATTTATCAAATTTGATGCCAATTATTGCATGTTGGAATGTTTTATGTGCCGTAGTATTAATAAGATCACTTGGAAAAGAGTTGTGTACACCAATTAGCACACCCCCACCTCGCGTCAGTCCGGTGCTCTGAAAATGTCGATCGTCCCTATATATTGTCCAATCATTATCGAGAATCTCTTCATTACGATACGAGTCATTTAACCAGGTTTCAGTGAAAGCAGGAACAGTGAAAGGGCATGACTTAGCGTCCAAAAAGAGTTTATTTAGTTTGCCTCTCATACCACCACAGTTGTGGTAGAACATTTTTAGGCATTTAGAGGAATTACTGTTATCATTGCGGACGAAAAAACTTATGATGCTGCTCCCGTGACTTTTGAAGTGAAGATATGTAATTAGAGCTTACATATGAGGCGTAAGTTTCAAGGTCTATTTTTGCTTGTTCGGAAGTTACTCCCAGTTGCTCGTGATAGCTGAGATATAGTTTGTGAAGGGCATCTAGATCTATTGGAAGACCTTCTCTTTGAATTAAAACTTTCAAATGGGTCTTCGTTTTGCCCTCGATGCATGTTGTTTCAGGTGCTTTATGCATGTAGGATAGATAGAGTCGAACAACCTCATACAGCTTATGCTCCCGTAGTCGTGATAAGAGATATCTACTCTCAATATCACTAGTAGAGTTAATTGTAGCTTTTACGACTGGAGGTAAAAGAGGGTCTAAGTAAGATTCCTTTTCTATCATGGAGTTTTTTGGTGAACACGGTAATTGAATTGTACATTGTCGAGATGAAACCTGAACCCCATTTCTAACGAAATTTGGATATTTGGAGGGACGTTTCAAGTTCTCAGGTTCATCAGTGGAGGTATGGTCTATCTGAATAAAACTATCATTATTTTCTCTTGAATCACCATCTAAACAGGATTCTTTTTCGGTCAAAGAGTTTTTGGATGAGCACGGTAGTTGAATTGAGCCTTCTTTTGATGGAACCTGAACTCCATTACTTGCGAAATTTTGGTGTTTAGAGGGACGTGTCATATTCTCAGGTTCAAGAGCGGAGGTCTGGTCTTTCTGTTTGATACTATTAATGTTTGTTGGTAGATTACCATCTGAAGGATTTACTGGGTTTACAATATTATTAGTATTTAAAGAAAGAATGTTGTCAGTAGTATTAGTATTGATAGTATTGAGATTTTTGTTAGTTGTGAGAGCTTTTATTATATTATTTTTATATTTACTCGATACATCTTCACTGAAAACGGCTTTACTTGATTTCCACTTCTTGAAGCTCATCCCATTCCAAAAAACACTACCATTCTTTGACTGATGGTTTGAAAATAGCCATGCATACTTTTGCGGGATAAAAACTTTTTTTTAATGTTGGATAAATATACTCATTAATTCAAACATTTATTCCTCCAAATTTAAACATACTTACACTCTTTGGCTAGGATCGAACGCATTACAGATCATGAGGTAGATTCGTTAGCATTAAGCCATAAGACACCTTATCTTACCGTCAGCACAATTATATAAATGAGGGTCATTCAAAGGTTATGGCAGTTATTATTTGTAACTGATTGTGAAATTGGTCTAACTTGATCTAAAGTAACGTATAATTTTGTCTTAAGCTAAATTCGTACTCGAAAAAATTTACCCAAGCTATCATAGTTGATTTTGTTACAGTTTTTTGTTTAAATTTGGTGTACGTAACTCTTGCAGGGATGTTTTGAAGGTAATGGAAAGAGTCCGTGAAAATCGTAGTGTGATTTCTATTTGTATAAATACTCTTTAGTATTAAGAGGTATAGATGATTATTATAACGGCTGAAAGTATGTATTGTATTTCACGGAGAAATTATCTTCATTTTCACCTTATTGCTGCATTGCTCTTATTCGCGACTAATGTTCTTGTAACGGTGCTCCAAAATATTGACATAGTTTTGACCAATTATAATTGCATACGCCATATGAATGGACTAACGAAGAACCTCAATTTTTGAAGATTTCCTATCGATCACCTTTTAAGCACAAGCTTTGCTCAATCGATAATATCCATGCATATCATATAATTAAACATAGGCGCCCTCCAACAAGTGCAGTAATTGATATCAATATGCAGTCATTAAAATACCCACCATAGAAAGTTCGCCTCATTGCAATGCATTTGCCGCCAAAAAATATTCAATAAATACAACACATTTTGCAGAAGATTGCACAAATCTATTCAACTAACCAAATTTCAAAATGAATTTCGAAATTTCATTCTGCAAAAATTTCAATTTTCAAGTGCTCAGACACATTGGTTGGTAACAATTTTTGATGAAACAATACATTAAGCATTTGCAGACAATTTGCTTAAGACGGCATTTAATACGGCCAGAATTCGTTGAACTCTGACTTTTCTTTCTATTTGCGGAATACTCATATAAAACAAAACAATCGTGATACAGTCATGAATGCCGCGAAACAAAATTTACAACAAATTTGTCTGGTGGTTTTTCTTTTATCGACAATCCAACAAACAAACAATAGGTGGGTTCGATCGTTGCCTTACAAGAACAAGCGAATTCATTTGTTTCAAGCGTGCTCCACTAATTGGCACTTTCGGATCTGCCCAGTCGGCACGCTGCTCTACTAATGCAAGAAGGAAAGGTGAAGCCCACACCTCTGGCGCTTTGGCATCCACCAATACCTCACTCCTAACCTTAGCAATAAATTCCGGCAATTTCGAATCGAATTTTTCACTTGGGTCCAAATTAAGAATGTCATGGGAGCTGTTGCATCTCTCCTCAAAGCACATCTTTCGCAATGCAATTGACCAAACAAAAAGCAGCAAACGCCGAAAAACAACTGCCAAAAAATTACTCCATTCCCTTTACATTCAAATCGGGCATAAATGGTCAAGAATGGCCATATCGGTTTTATTGCTCCGCAGCCTAACTAGCGCTAAGTAAAAGATTCACATGCATAAATTACTTCGGCGATTCGGAATAGGAAAAAAAATCTCAATTTCCGAATTCAAATTTATACATTTTGGGAGTTGGATTCTTTTTTTTCGGGTTTTATTTATTTTAATTTTACAAGCAGCGGCGTCACTAACACGTTTGAGCGGCGATTTTTGATTTTATCGACTGGTAACCTTGTTACTAGTTTTTAGTGAATGGACCAGCGCGGGAAGATGCTTCAAAGGGGTGAGGCAGTGCAAATCATAGTCAAATAAGATATGTGATGGAGGCAAACATATATGTATGTATACAGTAAATATTTTTGTTTTCGGGGAAATTGGACGGAAATACAATTTTGCACGAATTTTTTTTTCTTCTCAAGGTCGAGTCAGGTGTGTTCGAGATGAAATGGCCTAAACGTATCACGTACGCTTCCCTAGACACCGCATTTCCTATTTGCATTTTAATCCGCGATGCATAGCAATTTGATTGCCTCGAGTGGCATTGCTATGAATAACCCATGGTGTAAATTAAATCGATTATGAATTAATCAAATATGAGTAGGTCTGGTTGGATAGGTTTTAATCTTTAATTCAAGGAGGTGATTTTTCGGTGGGTTTGTCTAACTCCTAGCTGAGGCTGCTGCCAAATGATACCTCCAAAGACGTTAATTACAGTTGCCAGATACGATGTTCGCTGTTTTACAGTAATTTATTCGTCAAATAGCTAAGTTCGCGGAAGAGGAGGCTTCACTGAGCATGAACTTAAAGACCGTGACAGACCTGGAATAAAAATTATAGGAAAATTTTTACAAGAATGTGGTAAACAAACACCTCAGAGGTCAAAATACCGTTAAATCTATAAAATCTAATTTTAGGTGTTAACTTATAACCAACCAATCATCATTTATCCTGCAGCTATTTAAGTTGTTCAAGCTCTTTGCAATTAGAAGAAGGACCACTTTCAACGTATAATGTGGGAAAAATAGAGGAATTCAGAATGAAGGGTTCGCTTATCGGTAACCGAAGAATAGGCAACCGAGATTCCCGTTTTATTGACCAAGCTCTATCAGAAAAAATACCAAAGTATTGCTGATTACCAAGTTGTTTTTTACGACCGAGAAAATGCCTTCGAACGCCAAATCAGAGTTGGGGAGGTACGATGATAAGATTCGTTAAAGCTTGCCTAACCATATCTCTTTTTTGAAGAGTCTTGTTTTTGGATGCTAACCTAATGGAACCAAAAAATAGCATGGATGAAACCTATGTATAGGGTTTTGTTTCCAACTAGCAGAAACTGATGGGCTCGGAACGGAAAAGCTTTGGTAGACACTAGTATTTTTGAGGCCTGAATCTATTATCCGCATTATTGCAGTCACAACCACTGTAGGAGGTCAGAACGTCAGAATGGCTGATATGGTAAACTGTTAGAGGAAAAATATTCATGTTGACGAGACGGTTAAGGATAGTCAAAAGACGATATCTCATCTTTGCCAACTTGAATATCTCTGCTTACTGAAGACATGAAGGAGTGATGAAAACTGGCAAGCAAAATGCGGGTAAAATTGTGTCATACAATACCAGTCCATCAGCAACCCAAAAGATAATAAACTCAACAAAATAAACGATGCAAATTTGGTGGACAGCTCCAGTTTTGACGGATCAACTTGCAGTAATCGAGCAGTTGCTTAGGCAAAACATTTGCGAAGAAAACACTACTCCCCGTACTACAACTCGCCATTACCATCACTTTCATTACCAGAAGAATTGCTTCCCAACGAAACAATATAAAAAAAATATTGGATAGTCGAAAACTTATTGCACATTTTTGTCACTAGATGGTGTTCGTTGTCAGATATCGGGCAATACTAATCAGATTGAGTCAAACTGGCATGCGTTTGAAAGGTGATATTCCAGTCTACAATTTTCTTGCGAACAGTTTTGTATTTCGTCATTCGTGTCAAAAGTTGTATTCATTTAAAAATGAGTGAAATTTCTGAAAAAAATCGTTATGTTTTACAATATCACCATGATCAAGTTGAGAATGCATTGCAGGCTCGTGAAATAATTTGTGGTGTCTACGGTGAAGATACTTTATCGAAAGACACAGCCAAGAGATGGCTCGCTCGCTTTCGTTCTGGAAATTTTAATGTCAAAGACGCCCCTCGCTCAGGTCGACCAATCACTGAAAAAGTCAATGAAATCTTACATAAAATTGAAGAAGACCGACACATAAGCAGCCATGATATTGCTAAGAAACCGAATATCCTTCACCAAACAGTTTTAAACCATTCGCGTAAGGCTGGATACACAAAGAAGCTCAACGTTTGGGTGCCGCATGAATTAACACCGAAAAATTTGATCGACCGAATTTCCATTTGCGAAATGCTAATAAAACGCAACGAAATCGAGCCATTTTTGAAGCAAATCATTACGGGCGGTGAAAAATGAGTAAGATACGAGAATGTCATTCGAAAAAGATCATGTTCAGAAAAAGGTGAATCATCACAGATGACTTTAAATCCAGGATTGATACCGAATAAAGTTATGCTGTGTGTATGGTGGGATTGGAAGGGAATTGTTTATCATGAGGTGCTAGAACCTGGCCAAACACTCAATTTGGCTCTGTACTGTCAGCAATTACCCAGATTACAACAAGCAATTCAAAAAAAGACCGGCCAGAATTGATCAATAGAAAGGGCGTTGTCTTCCATCATGACAATGCCAGACCACACACATCCGATGACCCGGAAAAATTGACAGAGCTTGGCTGTGAAGTTTTTATGCATCCACCGTATAGTTCAGACCTTGCACCATCAGACTACCATTTGTTTCGGTCTCTGCAAAACTTCCTTAATGAAAAGAAATACACTTCAGAAAGGGACTGTGAAAATAACTTGGCCAAGTTTTTCTCCGATAAACCACAGAAGTTCTACGCAGATGGAATAATGGCTCTTTGCAAAAAATGACAAACGGTCATAGATAATAATGGACAATATGCACTTAAATAAAATCCATTTTAAATAAAAGAAATATTCAATCGAAAAATGGTCAAAACGGCTCAATACTTTTTAGACATATCAATATATAAACAAATTAAATAAAAATTAAAAACAAAATGATGACGGTAACCCCTTTACAACGTAATTTAGCAGTTTTATCTCGTAGAGAAAAACCACCGCTGCCGCCATGCAAGGGGCTCGCCGAGAAAACCTCCGTTGCCTGCTTGCGGAAGTCTTGTCGGAATAAGCAAAAAGTGTGCTTCGAAGGGGTGACTGCGCTTGTCCTCATAAATCGTGTGATTTTCCTCTGAAGGCCGCCGAATAAATACCGCGTCGAACTTACTAGATCTCGTGCATTTTTATTAGATACAGGGTCTGTATAATAAGTAACTGGACTGCACCTGCCCTGCGCCGTCAAAGCGTCTGCTAACCGGTATTTGGTGCTGTAGTGGTGGTGGGGGTCTAGGTAAAGGGGACCGGGCTACAGCAGTTGCCTCCAAGCGTTTGGAGGGATAGCATCGACCGAGAGCGGAGTGCGTGTTCAGTTATGTCGTCGGAGTGAAAATGGAGCGTACGATCGAGCAACGTGTTAGTATCAAATTTTGTGTCAAACTCAAGAAAACGGCCACGAAAACTCTTCAAGTCATTCAAGAGGCTTACGGTGAGGATGTTCTGTCCAGAACTCAAGTGTTTCAGTTGCACAGAAATTTCCGGGAGGGCCGCGATGACGTCCATGACAAACAGCGCGTCGGTCCTCCATCAACGAGTCACACGGACACAAGTGTGCAAAAAGTGCGTGATGTGTTGAACAGTGATCGTCGTCTGAGCATTCGGGCTATCGCAGATGAGGTTGGAATCGACAAGATGACCGTTCACAACATTATTAAGAACGATCTGGGCATGAGGAAGATCTCCGCGAAGGTGGTACCCAAACACCTGACTGATGAGCAGTAGGAGCGTCGAGTTGCTGTCGCTTCGGAAATCCTTGATCGACTGCAAACCGAACCAGAGTTCTTACAGCCCGGATATGGCACCAGCGGACTTCTTTCTGTTCCCCAAGATCAAAAGACACCTTAAGGGGACGCGGTTCGGGAGTCTGGAAAACGTTCACCGTGCTACGACGAGGGCTCTAGACAGCATCGAGGTTACCGACTTCCAGGGAGCGTTCGGGGATTGGAAAATCCGGTATCAGCGTGTTATCGACTCCAATGGGGACTACTTTGAAGATTTCTAAAGAAAAATTGTACATATTTTGCCAATGAAAACTTTCCTGAGGTCAGCCCGGTAACTTATTTTTCAAACCCTGTATATCGATTTTACGATAATTCTAAAACAACACGGGATAAATGTGTGTTCTAGTATCTTTTTGGTCGTGTCCCATTGCGCTTGGTGTGGAGATTTTTTTCCCGACTAGCATTCATCAACCTCAAAGCCGAGCCATTGGCATTGACGTCAACTCAATTTAGTGCACAATTTGAAAGTTTTGATATAGTAAAGTGCATTTGTGAAGTAGTATTTTTTTCCGCAAATCGAAGGGAGTTGAGTGCGAATGCGAAGCGGTGTGATTTGAATTGTGCAATTTCATTTGTGTTTTTTGATATCAATCGTGGTTTTGGCCATCGAAACCCTCGAGAGAACCATTAACAGCGGGCCTTTTTTCCTGCCGTGAAATATTTTCACACCCGTCATCCAGACTGACCACATATAACCCATAATAAACGAGCGGGAGAACGGTTGCGGAGTGTGTCTTTCGCCTATTGGTGAGCTTGCTCGCACCCGTAGCCGATGTAACTTGTGAGCATTCCCAAAATGAGGTGATACGACAGCGATCGGTGAGCTCGCGCATACCATAGTATAACAAACACTTACACCAGAAAACCGTAGAGGACAGCGCATCGCGATAATTGACTTGACCGCAAAAGGACGCCGAACAATTTCTGAATAAGGTAAAAGTATGAATAGGATGGGTTGTCTGTAGGATATGGCGAAGAGCAACACCACACAAGTATGCAACGGGCCCGATACGTGTTCTCTATGTTACAAATGCCGTAAAATGGTACATAAAAGAAAAGAGTGTATGAAGGTGGCACACTGTATTTTTTGCAAGGATGCTGATCCAAGACATGATTTGGGACACGTCTTGAGATCAGGAAAATGCCTGGTTTTCAAGGAAGCCCTAGCCAAGGCAAAATCAAAGCTTAAATAACCCGCATCTTGCAGCTAAACCTACACGGCAGTTCAACCGCACAAAATCTGCTTGAACAGTTTACGAGGGACATGAAAGCCGACTTCTTGCTGCTGAGTAAGCAACAGCATGATAAAAGTTCAGCATTAAGATATCCTGATGAAACTGGTACTGCCGCCATCTGGGTTTGAAATAGTAATTTCCAGGTGGATGGTTTTGTGTGTGCTCGGTGCTCAGAGACCACATTTTCTAGTGTGTACTTAACGCCAAACGAATCGATATCATCTTTCCAAGCCAGGCTTCAGGTTTTGGAGGGCGCTTTCTTGAACTCAGACGGAGACTTCAACGCGAAAGCAATCGACTGGGCCATGTCTTAAACAGATCCGCGGGGAAAACTAATCCTAGAAATGGCGGCCACGACGGCGCTCGTCGTACTAAACACCGGCAATACGTCGACTTTTCGCCGTATTGGCTGTGAAGGAACCATACCAGACGTGAGAGTTGCAACCGCGGAAGTCAACTCAGTTGCAGACATCATGTTTCTAGCTGAAGGGTGAGTAGCCCGGGGTGGCATACTGAGGCCGGCTAGCGGTCAGTCGTGTCGTGGAACTTCCGGAAAACCCTCTGTTTGTGCTGAGGAGGTCATTTTAAGAAATGAAAGATTATGGTCTTAACGTGACATGGTCGTTTATTTAATTCACAACAAAAAAACAATTCTACAAATAAATTTCACAAATCTTTACTCCTCTTTTAAAATATATGTGAGAAAAATCCGTTAAATTTAATTTTATAAAAAGAAAACAAAATAATTAATTTGATATCATAAACTAACAGTATATAAAAAAAAACAAGTTCAAATACTTACTCTTATTTTCCTTGTTGAGCTCCGAACGTTCGGCGAAGAACAATAAAGGAGTTCGAGGCACCTGAAACTCAAGCTTCAATTTGAAAATTACTGTTAACAAAAGTCCAAAATTAAAACACAGAACGGCCACTTTTCACAAGACGCTGAGTACACCCTCTCCGCTAATCCATTGTCCTTTCAATCTCATCCAATAGTATAATTTCAAATTCCAAAATTAAATTTTTCACCACTTCATAGATAAGACAAAGTATTTCTCGGAACACTTTCCCCTTCCTTTTTTTTTGTTTTTCTTCTCGTCTTTTAATAAATCATATGAGGACACTTTTCTATATTAACGACCCTATACAACATTTGTCGCTTGATTAACGTGAGCACCTACCCTTTACGGGCCTAGCCTCACGGTCACCATTAGTCAACGATTGGTTTAAGCGCAAATCATTCGCCCCAAAGTTCGGTACCAGTTTACATTGAGGGAAATCTCAACTTTCATACTGGTAGATCCGAGACCTAGCTATATCTGACGCTATAAGGTCAACGCCAACCTTTGTTTGCACCTCAAGCCACCACGATACTCCCCGAAGGGCCGCAACCAATCAGCTGACCATCCGAAGATGGAGGTTCATCAGCTGCCCGTGGTACCTGAATATACCTCCAGGGTTGGGGTTCGCAGCAATGAGTTGATCTTGTTATCGAACAATCACAAAGCCAATATGTTTCGGATCCAGCTCCAACCCTAGTATTTTTACTTAGCGATTCGGGTACCCCAGGAACGCCAGTCTACGTCGGCTTTCCTGGAATCGGAGACAACAACCCAACAATACCAGTTGCACCCCTTTTGACTACCAGATCAGTTCCGCCATGGCGGCTGCCCTATACAACATGTGTCGTTTGATTAACGTGAGCACCTGGCATTAGTTGGCTTAATCTCACGGTCACCATTAGACGGCGATTGGTTTTAGTGCCAATCATTCGCCCCCAAGTTCGGTACCAGTTCACATTGAGGGAACTCTCAACTTTCATACTGGTAGATTCAAGACCTAGCTATATCTGACGCTATAAGGTCAACGCCAACCTTTGTTTGCACCACTAGCCCTCACGAAACTCTCTGAAGGGCCACAACCAATCAGCTGACCATCTTTATGATGGAGGCTCATCAGCTGCCCGTGGTACCTGAATATACCTCCAGGGTTGAGGTTCGCAGCAATGAGTTGATCTTGTTATCGAACAATCACAAAGCCACTATGTTTCGGATCCAGTTCCAATCCTAGTATTTTTACTAAGCGATTCTGGTACCCCGGGAACGCCAGTCCCCGTCAGCTTCACTGGAATCGGGGACGACAACCCAACGATAGCAGTTGCACTCCTTTGAATTACCAGATCATTTCCGCCCTGGGGGTTGCCCTATACAACAGTTAAAATTCTAATCCACAATATAAGTTGCTTGATTTTATTTCCCTCACAAACTGTTGATTTGGGTTATGCCGGAATATATTTAAACCGACATTATTTTTATTCTCGGTTCACTCCACTTAACTAAGTTTTTCTTTCTCTAAAATCCGCACTTAACTTTACTCGCATATGCCACAAGCAAAATTTTAGTAATTTTTCTATTCCAATTCACACGTTTGTTATTAAATCCAATTCAATACCCCATTTTTTCACAAATTCAAAATGAGTCTTTATCTAGACACTGCCAAAGCACTTGCTCTTCTTCTTCTTTTTCAAACTAAAAAACGGAATTCAAAAATTAACGCTTACCGCACTCCTTCTTATTTTCCAAGTAAGTTACTGACTGCCTTTCCAAATCCCAGATTTCACTCCTCAATCCCGCAATCCTTTAATTTTCAATTACCGCTGCCGTATCTGGGTAACGCAATCGAAGTTCATTACACTTCGATTCCGCTACCCACACATCTTTTTCGTATCGACAACCGCAACAATTTCCATTTTGCATGCATGGCAATTAGCATAACCATGGAAGCGTTTGATTAGATGCAAATTATCATATATATACGGAAACACTTGCTTTTGCCGATACTCCAAAAAGAGTGCTTTCCTGCGCTCGGGGAACTTGAACCCAGGGTTCCAGAGGATCCCCGATCGAGAATCCACGACGCTACCAACGCAGCCACCTCCTGATGATTTCCCATTCATTGCATTAACAACTTCAACTATTAAGGAAACGTGAATGAATTTTTGTCAGTTTGAAAAATAAAATTTGTTAGTGGGAACTAATAAATAAAATTAGTTAGTGTGAAGGAAGGAATGGGGTTTTGTTAAGGAAAAGATATCGAATGAAATTTTATTAATGGGAATAAATGAATGGAGTGTTGTTAGTGGGGAAATCAAAATTATTATTATATTACAATTTTTTATTTTTTTTAGATAATTGATCATAGGGAAATAGGGAAAAGGGTAGGATTGAGATGGTGGGGAAATGAAAATTATAGGGGAATTGTTAAATAATAATAAAAATAAATAAATTTACTGATGAAAGTGGTATATGTGCCCAAAGGAAGGGGGAGATGTTACGGTACGCTGGAATTCGCAACAGTCCTTAGTACGGAGGATACACAATTGGAGAGCATTAGATAACTGTTCAGCCTGTGATATTCAGTGCATTCTGCTTGAGCTCAGTGATGTTTTCTCCCAACCACCATGCTCTCGGCTTTCTACAATTGGATGGAAAATCGGAAGGATTGACGTTGAAGTGCTCACAGCAGGCGCAAAACTGCAGGGAGATCCGGATGGGACGGAAGAACTGGCAGCTCAAGACGTGGTGAATTCAACTATGAGCATCATCGCGACTGCTGGCAAAGCTTGTACAAGTATGTCCCATCGAAAACACCGGCACGGCAAACCCCCAATGTACTGATGGTCAACTGAAATCGCTGAAAAATGAAGGGAGTGTCACAGACTTCGGTTTGAGGCTCAACGGGTACGGAGGCAAGCAACCACGTAGCAGCATATAGGTCGACCAGGAAATGCCTTCACAAATTGATCAACAACAGCAAGGCTTGCTGCTGGCAAGAACTAGTGGACAATGTGAACAAGGATCCGTTAGGCTCCACTACAAGCTAGTTATGCGGAAGCTTGGTGTGCTATGGAACCCTTGGGTACATGATGCGGAAAAGATGGACGAGATGGTGCGGAGAGTTTGCCCCCCCTCCCGTTCTTGTTCACGCAGTCCATGGTGAAACAGCAGTAGAGTGCCCACTCTTCACAGCGCTGGAACTGGAGGAGGCAGTCCTCTCATTGAAAGCGAGGAAGGCTCCGGATCCAGATTGTGTTCCAGCTGAGGTGTTGCGGCTCGTCTATCACCATTGTCCTGACTTGCTGCTCAGCACATTCAACGCTTGCCTACGGGACGGGGTTTTCCCGGTACGATGGAAGGTGGCGAGGCTCGTGCTGATCAGTAAGGGGAAGGAAAATCCCGAATCGCCGTCTGCATACCGCCCGTTATGCATGGTAGACACGGCTGGGAAAGTGCTAGAGAAACTCATGAAGGGAAGACTCACTGATGCGATTCGTACTGCTGGGGACCTATCTCTTCGGCGGTATGGCGCTAGAGCAGGACGTTCTAACATTGATGCGATTGCAGAGGCGGTGAGTGCGGTCCAAAAGGCAGAGGCATATAGCCGCACCAGGTGCTGGATCGTCTCTTTGGTGACTCTCGACGTAAGGAACGCCTTCAACTCCACTAAATGGGTGGATATTATGGGTACGCTGGAAATCCCTTTTTAAGTTCCAGAATATCTTATGCGGCTTTTGAGGAACTACCTAAAGGACCGGAGCTTTCTCTGCGACACGACGCATGGCCAATGAAGGATGGAAAGGACATCGGGTGTTGCCCAGGAATCTATCCTTGGTCCGGACCTGTGGAACGTGTCTTACGACGGGCTACTGAGACTTGAGATGCCAGATGAGTCGCGGTTGATCGGCTCTGTGGATGATGTTGTGGCTCTGGTCGTTGGACGCACCGTTGAACAAGCGCAACTTAGGCTAGGTATGTTAATGCACTGAGTGAGCAATTGGATGACTGCTCGTGGGTTCAATTTAGCACTGGAAAAAATCGAAGTGCTCATCTTGACAAAACAGAGGATCCCTAGAGTAAGGATGATGAGTATTGGAGACATACAAATCGAATTGAAGACATCCGTGAGGTACCTGGGGCTGCTAATCAACTCAAAGATGAGTTTCTCTGAGCAAATCAGGGCAAGGGCTGAGAAGGCTGCTTCGGGAGCATTGGCTCTGAGTCATCTTATGTTTCATGTAGGGGGACGCAGCCCATCAAGAAGACGCCTCTTGATGAGTGCCGCAGGTTCAGTGCTACTGTACGGAGCAGAGGTATGGGGCGACGCTCTCAGTAAGGACGTATACCGAAAACGTTTGGCGCAGGTACATAGAAGAGGAGCACTGAGAATTACATATTAGTAACCAACAGTCTCTGATTTGGCCGTGAGAGTTATTGCAGGCGTGGTACCTGTCGCCCTCCTTGCTAGAGAGCACCGCGCTATTTACCTGCGCCAAAAGGAGGATGCGAGAAAGATGGTTGTCCGCAAGGAGAGACAGCGCTCACTCAACGATTGGCAGTAATCTTGGGTGAATTGCACGAAGAGAAGGTGGACTGCACACCTCATACTGGATGTGAGACCATGGTTAAATCAAAGACATGGTGAGACTGACTTTTTCTGGCCAAGCTTTAGAGCGGGCTTGGGTGTTTTCAGTCGTACGTACGCAAGATTGGTAAGTCACGGTCCTCCGATTGTCAGTTTTATCCAGGAGAGGAGGACAGTGCCTGCCACACATGTCTCACGTGCACAAGATGGGTCAGGCTGCAAAATGACCTCTACAGGGAGAAAGTAGAGCTCATCCTGGATAACATAGTTGCGGTGATGCTCGAATCGGTTGACAAATGGACCCAGGTGCCACATTATGCTCGGGCAGTCCTAAAATATATAAGGGTCTCTCTGCAGCTGCGGGCGTGGGGCTAGGGGATCGCTTTTCTGGCACTTCTTCTTTGCCTTTCCCTCCCGCTAGGAGAGGGATCCCCAAGCTTGAAGGTGCCTCATGGCGTAACAAAACGAGACCTGGCCCGAAGTAATGTGTCAAACGGTTCCAGGCTGGGTTCTCAGGTTTACAGGAGAGGTGTTCAGTGGGTAGCCCAGTTGCCTTCTTGTGAGCATGGGAGTCGCACACTCTGTGCGTAAATGGCATTCACCGCACGAACACAAAAACCCCTGCCACATCTTTATATTCATTCAAAGGTAATAAATTTGGGGCGATTCGCCTGTAACAGAGAGACACACAAGTGTGGATTCGGTGCTCAGGGACCACCTTCTTTAGTATGTAACTAATGCCAAGCGAATCGATATCATCTTTCCACTCCGAGCTGAATGCTTTGCAGGGCACTATCTCGATCGTAGACGGCAACGTGCTCGTTGGGGGCGACTTCAATGCTAAAACAATCGAATAGAGCATGCCTCAAACAGTTCTGCCGGGATAACGAATCCTGGAAATGGCGGTTTAGACGACGCTCGCCAAGCTAAACACCGGCAATACGCTGACTTTCCGCTCGTGCTGCTGGGGACCTTTCTCCTCGTCAGCACGGCTTTATTTATTTATTTAGTAAGCCAGACAAGGCAATCACAAAAAAAGTACTTACTCGTATATCTAAACAAATCACAAAAAAACAAAATATATATTTAACAATAACTTATTGTAATGCGTCAGTAATCTTTTTTTGAAGTTATGTATTGAGATAGAAGAAGAGTAATGTTCACTCATAGAATTGAAGATTTTGCAACACCTATTAATTGGCTCGTTGTCGGCGTAGGGGGTTTTATATTGGTCTTCATGAAGCAGACGAGTGTTAAGATAGTTCTTCGAGATGAGAGCGAGGAAAGATTCAAAATATTTAATCTCTGCTGGTAAGGTGCCAAGTTAGCGAAGTCTCTTGAGTAAGTATCACGCAATGGAAAAAGAATAAACTATTCCTGCACAGATTTAAGATTTAATGCGGATGCTGTGATTCCCAAAGCATGGATTCCAAATAATACAACCATATTTAAGGAGGGGGCGAACAAATGAGGTGTATAGAGTTTTGGTGAACCATAGGTTTTTGAATTGTTTGGCGCGACGTTTTATGAAACCGAGCTGCTTACATGCCCGAGCAAGAATTGTATCGCATTGAGAATGGAAATCCAACTTTCTGTCCAACAGAACGCGCAGGTCTGAGATCTGGTCAACTTTTTGAAGTGGGGAATCATTCAGGTGCGAAGTGTGCTCAAATACTGAATTTTTTCTCGAGAAGCTTATAACATAATACTTTCCAACGTTTAGATAACGCATGTTATCGTTACACAATTTCAATAATGAATTTATTTTGGCTTGCAGAAAAAAAAAGCCTCGGAATCGGAATTGACGGTGTGGTATATTTTGAGGTCGTCAGCATACAGAAGATGAGATACGTCACTTAAAATTTCAGACAAGTCGGAAATAAAGATGGTGAATAAAAGGAGACCCAGGTGGCTACCTTGTGGCACTCCAGAAGAGGCAATAATTTCTCTTGAAAAAGTGCCCTGGAATCTTACAAACTGTGTTCAATTATTTAGGTATGATGCAATCTAACTTAGTAAGGACCCAGACATGGCGAACTTCAGAAGTTTGGAGATCAAAATTCCATGATCGACTCGATCAAAAGCTTTGGTTAAGTGCGTGCTTTAGAGTAGGACATCCCACCATTAATGCGATTGTAGAGGTGGTGAGCACGGTCTTAAAGTCAGAGGCATATGGCTGCACCAAGTGACAGATCGTCCTGTTGGTGACACTCGACGTTAAGACAACCTTCAACTCCACTGGATGGGTGGATATCCTGGATACGCTAGAAACCCCTTTTCAAGTTCCAGAATATATAATGCGGTTTTTGAGGGACTAACATACTTGAAAGATTTAAGCCTGCTTTACCACATGACACTGGCCCAACATCGGGTATTGCCCTGGGTTTCATTATTGGTCTAGATCTGTGGAATGTGTCTTAAGATGGGCTATTGAGACTGTAGATGCCGCATGAGTCATGTTTGAGCGGCTATGTGGATGATGCTCCAGCTCTGTTCGCTGAACGCGCTGTTGAACAAGCGCAACTTCGGCTAGGTATGTTAATGCGCCGAGTGACAGACTGGATGACTGCTCGTGGGTTCAGTTCAGCACTGGACAAACCGATGTGGTCATCTTATCAACAAAAAGAATCCACTGAGCAAGGATAATCAGTATTGGAGACATACTAATCAAACCGAAGCCAGCGGTGAAGTATCTGGGGCTACTGACCGACTCGAAGATGAGTTTCTCTGAGCAAATCAGGGCAAAGGCTGAGAAGGCTGCTTCGGGAGCATCGGCTCTGAGTTGACTTATGGCAACTGTAGGGGGACCCAGTCCTTGAAGCAGACGCCTCTTGATGAGTGTCGTAGGGTTATTACTACTATGCGGAGCAGAAATATGGGCCAAAGCTCTCAGTAAGGAGGTATACTGAAAAGACTTGGCACAGGTATAGAGAAGAGGAGCACTGAAGATTGCATCTTCGTATCCAAAAGTCTCTGATTCAGCGGTGAGAGTTATTGCAGGCATGATACCTGTTGCTCTCCTTACTAGAGAGTGATGTGCTCTTCACCTGGGGACGCGAGGGAGAGACTTGTCCGCGAGAGGAGACAGCGCTTACACCAAAATTGGCGGTAGTCTTGGGTGAATTGTACGAACGAAAGGTGGACTGCGCGCCTCATCCTGGATGTGAAACCATGGCTGAATCGAAGGCATGGTTAGACTGACTTCTATTTGACCCAGCTTTTGAGTGGACATGGATGTTTTCAGTCTTACCTGCACAAGATTGGTAAGGTACGGTCCTCCGATTGTTGATTTTTTCCTGGAGAGGAAGACAATGCCTTTTGTGCACAAAATAAAGCAGGCTGCAAAGTGACCCCTACTGGGAGACGGAAGAGCTCACCTTGGATAATATAATCGCGGTGATACTCGAATTGGTTGACAAATGGAACCAGGTGCTGGGGAATCGCTTTTCTGGCACTCCCTCTTCTCCTGTCCCTGCCCGCTAGAAGAGTGACTCTTCAGCTTAAAGGCCCCTCACAGCGTCACAAAACGAGACCTTGCCCGAATTAATTTGTCGAACGGTTCCATGCTGGGACCTCGCGTTGGACACGGGGATGTTTAGTTGATAGTCCAGTCGCTTCCTTGCGAGCATGGGGGTCCCACACTCAGTGCGTAAATGACATTAACCTCCCAGCCACAAACAAAAGGCAAGAAAAGTTCATTCCCTTGGAGAAAGAGTCAACGGATTCCCATTTAAAAGCAAACTGAAGAAGGAGCAAAAAACAAAGGATCTCGGCTTTCTTAATATGGACAGCCAGCAAGAATATAGTAGAAAAGGTGATGGAGGAGATACTTTTTTGTTGACGGTAATTGAAAAATTTGAATTTCAAATAAGAGTAGAGCGACGCATGAGTTAACCTCGATTCAGTTCCAGTTGACGAAGAGGAGTAGTTTTTTTAAAGTGGCGGAAAGCTGGATTAAATTATCGACTTAACGGAAAACTAGGGTCTGTCGCAGAATAGCGGAGGCCCCTTCTCAAGTTGAAAGTACGTAAGTGTAAAGGAGGTTTTTGAACTTGCAAGTAACAAAGTAGTATAGATTCAAATATTTAATTCGTAAAAATAAATTTGTGCTATATTTGATTTTTGTAGACTTGGCTTATGGGCGTTTCAAAAAGCTAAATTTCGGTGATAAGTCTGTAAAACCGAGCTGTCGAGTTTGCATGTGGTTTCTGTGGTTAAAAGGAGGGTTAAAAAAGCACCTTCTGTTGGTGGTAGATAGTACCCAACTGGTCAGTTTATGGTTTCTTTTTCTTCCAGGGCGAGAAGAAAGTTCCAGGAACCATCTATTCGCTTGGCGGTTGAAGCGAGGGCTTAGGGTCAAAGCGAGTCGAGCCCGCACCCATCTCTGGTGAGCAATCTGGGGCTCACAGAACCTTCGATCGGAGTGCCTCTTAAGGGGGTGTAACAAGTTTTTGGCTGTATAAGTTCTTTTTTTAAGTAGTTTCATCAAAAAGAATTAGAAAAAGACTTTTTTGTTTCGTGGCCTGCAAATTCTTCCGTCCATTTGTTTTAATTTTTGTCTCTCCGTGAATAATGACATTTGGGAAGGTCATAAGAAAAGAGTTAATGGCAGTTTTAGCCATACGTCAAATTTCAGGTCGTTTCAAGACCTCTTAACATATACTAGGGCGATCTTTATCATATTTTCTTTATTAGGAGTAGTCGGGCGAGGTATCATATGACGGGTCTTGGCGACAATTTCCAGCATCAGATGTTAGAAGTGGAATCAAACCACAAGCTTTGAGAAACTGCAGATGAGTACGATGAATATGAGTTTGATCCTTTGAAATCGCAGCATGATCAGTATACGTATGATTTCCTGAATTGAATAAAATCCGCAAAAACTTCCAGCACAATTGCACTCTATACATTTCCTTTAAAAATTTTGAAAGTCCTCTTCACTTTTCGTCACTGTTACAATCACTTTCCTATTTTACAGAATAAAATCCAACAATATAAAAGCTACTAACACTTGAAAAAAGAAAAAGGAACGGTAAAAAAGTTTTATTAACAAATTCCCATGTTGTGGGTGAAAACTTTTACTTTTTCCTTTACAACCATCACAGCCATATTACCGAAAAAGAAGGATTTCTTATCTTCGTCCTCGTACTCTCTTATTCACCGTTTACCAAGTTTTCATTCAACATTTTCACACTTTTTCGCTCTGTTACCTAGCGAAAAACTCTTCGAATTTTTAACGTTGTGAATTTCTGAGATACTTCCTGCAACAGATAGACGGATGCTAAGTTATGTTACATTAATGTAGAAGCGATTGGAAGAGAATATTTAAATACAAAAACGTTTAGCGATGCAAAGTTGGTAAAGGATGTAGGCAGCAATTTTAATTTTCGCTAGTTTAAGTTTTGTGTAGTAGTTTGGTGAATAGAAGGTAACGTAAAAAATAAAAATTGATTTAGGTAATTCAGCTAATTGTTTTAGCAAACTTTATTCGCACTTCAGTAATGAATCGGAATATTCCAAGAGAGTAATAAAAACAAAACTACTATCGCCTAATAAACTTTCCACTGTTTAGAGTTGAACCATAAGTAAACGCCTTGAAAACTCTATAAAAGCTATAAATTTTGGCTGCATGTAGCGACATCTCAAAAACCCACCAGAAAAAAAACAAATGCAATGACATGTTTTGCCCTTGGCCATATACACCGCACATGAAGATGGACCCCTGTGTTGAGACGCATCAATCAGCACCAGCAAGCCACGGCCGCGGTTTATTGCGCGGGTCACAGAATTGGCCGAAGAAAGACTTTCCATTTCAGCATTCCACAAGATCAAGCTTAACGCAGAACCAGTTAAGATCGTTTCTTAAGCTCGTTTACCTGGAAATTCTAACTATACATACAAGAATTTGGTGTAGCAGACCATGTGTGCGGATGGCACGCTAAAATTCGGATTACTCGGAAGACCCGTTTTCGGGCAACATTTGAACGAAATCGAGAGTAATTTTTTTTTTACGATGTTTTCCGTTATGTTAGCAGCACCCATGAGTTTATGACTGAATATATTACATAAATTGAGTCACATGTTTCATTAGATAATATGTGACGGAGCGAGTTTTAATCGGTTGTAAGAGGGAACTGATACCCATTTCTTATGGAGAGGTCATCGATTTTGGAAAAAGTTAGAATACACTGATAAAGCGTGAACGCTTTATTTTACTTCCGACCTTTCGTCATGGATTTCAATGGGTTAACCGAATTAATCGCTGCAACTGTCCTCGATTGATTGCTAGCATCCTAATTTCGCGATTCATTTACCTTTGCTATCCAAACTATGAATTGGTCACGATGAAAAAACAGCGGCTAACGCAGAAAGTGGCGCACTACGCTGCACTGCATGATGGCATGCCAATCTGCAGCCTCTAAAACTCATCTCTTTCTTGGGCAATTACTGGTTTTCGGTGATAGAAAAACCGCGGCCACAGAGACGTTTCATTAAAAAAGATTCGTCAGATTTATCAGGTGTGTTCACTTTCTTGCAATTCATCCCACGGTTCGGACGGTAGGTGATAGTCTTCGATTTTACGCTCTTGGGTAGCACCAATTAAAACCAAATCGCTGTCAGTGATTCCAAACGTGGCGGGAAAAAATCAATTTTTTCTATTCAAAAATTGTATCAACTTAAGTTCAAGAACTGGTCCATCATCGGTAACAGTTGGTCGCGTTTTAACGGCTGTCGTATAACGAGTGATTTCGGTGATATTTAGATGAGATCGATCGATTTTCATTGCGAACGTGGTAACACCTCATATGAATGTATAAAAGCTTTGATGACACTAATTTCCAATCACACCGATTTTAGTCATTCTACGCTGAGGACGCCATGAGAACGACGCACCTGGCGATCGGATTATTTCTTCTAATAACATGCAGTTTAGTTGAGTGCCAACCTTACGGAAACGAGGATGCGGAAGTGTCGAGTTTAGGTAAATGAGCTTTTACGCGCCATGTAGTGACCGTTTTTAATTAGTTTAATTTTGGCAGCAGTCAACTCGGAGTCGTCGTCAGATCTTGTGCGGTCTAAACGTTTTTTCATCTTCATCAAACCAGATGATATATGGAAAAAGATTTCACAATGGAGTAATTTCTTTTTGTATAAGAGTGCACCACCACCCAAACCTCGTAGTACAAAGGCACCGAAATACAGTACTGTCAAACCCACTACCACTACGACCACAACAACTACTACCCCGAAGCCAACGACAACAAAGCGACCAAAGGTTAAGAGGCCGCAACCTAATATAGTTGGTCTTACTATCAAAAAAACGTTCAAAGGAAAAGAAATACGCATCGAGCCTGAATGGATTACGGAACGCATTGTAGTGAAACGCCCGAAACCGGTTAGCTCTACTGGTGATGATACCGGAACGATCAACGCAGCTGAAGAAATTAGCTCAGAAGCACCAGAAGAAGAGCAACCTCCAGAAGATGAAGCATCAGCAGAAGAAGCGCCAGTCGAGCCAGAACCAGAGGAACCTGCAGATCAGGCAGCTGAAGAACAACCAGAAGATACACCATCATTCCCTGAGTCCAGCCCAGATGATGCGACCGAAGGGGCCCCATCAGTGCAAGAAGCTCAGCCTGACTCAGAACAAACAACCGATGGATTACAGGGAGGATTTATGTATCTCGAAAATCAACCTCCTCAAACGGAACCCAACGACCTCAATCAAAGATTTGATGGGCCAGTGAATCCTCAATCAGCACCTGAACAGCCAGCACAAGGCCCACCAGCCGGCTTCCCAGGACAGCAACCTGGATTCCCTGGAGCGGACCCGAGTCAGCAACAGCCAGGTTTCCCAGGATTTGACCCAAGTCAACAACAGCAAGGATTCCCAGGCCAACCTGGAGCCCCACAAAGCGCACCTCCAGGATTCCCTGGATTTGACCCAAGCATGCAGCAGCAAGGATTTCCAGGTCAACCTGGAGCCCAACAAGGTGGACCACCACAAGGTGCACCACCGGGATTTGATCCAAGCCAACAACAGCAAGGATTCCCAGGTGCTCCAGGAGCCCCACAAGGTGCAGCACCAGGATTTGATCCAAACCAGCAGCAACAAGGATTCCCAGGTCAACCCGGAGCGCCACAAGGTGCACCGCTGGGCTTCCAAGGACAACCTGGCGCGCCACAAGGTGGTCCACCGGGATTTGATCCAAGTCAACAACAGCAAGGCTTCCCAGGACAACCTGGCGCTCCACAAGGTGCACCAGCAGGCTTTGATCCAAGTCAACAACAGCAAGGATTTCCAGGAGCACCAGGAGCTCCACAAGGGGCACCACCAGGTTTTGATCCAAGTCAACAACAGCAAGGATTCCAAGGACAACCTGGAGCACCACAAGGTGCACCGCCAGGCCTTGATCCAAATCAACAACAGCAAGGATTCCCAAGCGCACCAGGAGCTCCACAAGATGCACCACCTGGATTTGATCCAAGCCAACAACAGCAAGGATTCCCAGGACAACCCGGAGCGCCACAAGGTGCACCACCAGGCTTTGATCCAAGTCAACAACAGCAAGGATTCCAAGGCACACCAGGAGCTCCACAAGGCGCACCACCAGGATTCGACCCAAATCAACAACAGCAAGGATTCCCAGGGCAACCCGGAGCACCACAAGGTGCACCACCAGGATTCCAAGGACAACCTGGCGCCCCACAAGGTGCTCCACAAGGATTCCCCGGTGCTGATCCAAGTCAGCAACAACAAGGGTTCCCAGGACAACCCGGGGCTCCACAAGGTGCACCACCAGGATTCGATCCAAGCCAACAACAGCAAGGATTCCCAGGACAACCCGGAGCACCACCAGGTGCACCACCAGGATTCCAAGGACAACCTGGCGCGCCACAAGGTGCTCCACAAGGGTTCCCCGGTGCTGATCCAAGTCAACAACAGCAAGGGTTCCCAGGACAACCCGGTGCTCCACAAGGTGCACCACCAGGCTTTGATCCAAGTCAACAGCAGCAAGGCTTCCCAGGACAATTTGGAAGTCCACAAGGTGCACCACCAGGCTTTGACCCGAGTCAACAACAGCAAGGATTCCCAGGACAACCCGGAGCACCACAAGGTGCACCACCAGGATTCCAAGGACAACCTGGCGCGCCACAAGGTGCTCCACAAGGATTTCCTGGTGCTGACCCAAGTCAACAACAACAAGGGTTCCCAGGACAACCCGGAGCTCCACAAGGTGCACCACCAGGATTCCAAGGACAACCAGGCGCACCACAAGGTGCTCCACAAGGATTCCCCGGTGCTGACCCAAGTCAACAACAACAAGGGTTCCCAGGACAACCCGGAGCTCCACAAGGTGCACCACCAGGATTTGATCCAAATCAACAACAACAAGGCTTCCCAGGACAACCTGGAGCGCCACAAGGTGCACCACCAGGATTCCAAGGACAACCTGGCGCACCGCAAGGTGCCCCACAAGGATTCCCCGGAGCTGACCCAAGTCAACAACAAGGATTCCCAGGACAGCCCGGAGCTCCGCAAGGTGCACCACCAGGTTTTGATCCAAGTCAACAACAACAAGGATTCCCAGGCGCACCAGGAGCTCCACAAGGTGCACCACCAGGATTTGATCCAAGTCAGCAACAGCAAGGATTCCCAGGACAACCCGGAGCGCCACAAAGTGCACCACCAGGATTCCAAGGACAACCTGGGGTATTGCAAGGCGCCCCACAAGGATTCCCCGGAGCTGACCCAAGTCAACAACAACAAGGATTCTCAGAACAGCCCGGAGCTCCGCAAGGTGCACCACCAGGTTTTGATCCAAGTCAACAACAACAAGGATTCCCAGGCGCACCAGGAGCTCCACAAGGTACACCACCAGGATTTGATCCAAGTCAACAACAGCAGGGATTCCCAGGACAACCCGGAGCGTCACAAGGTGCACCACAAGGTGCTCCACAAGGATTCGCCGGAGCTGACCCAAGTCAACAACAACAAGGATTCCCAGGACAGCCTGGAGGTCCGCAAGGTGCACCACCAGGTTTTGATCCAAGTCAACAACAGCAAGGATTCCCAGGCGCACCAGGAGCTCCACAAGGTGCACCACCAGGATTCACAGGACAACCTGGCGCATCGCAAGGTGCCCCACAAGGATTCCCCGGAGCTGACCCAAGTCAACAACAACAAGGATTCCCAGGACAGCCCGGAGCTCCGCAAGGTGCACCACCAGGTTTTGATCCAAGTCAACAACAACAAGGATTCCCAGGCGCACCAGGAGCTCCACAAGGTGCACCACCAGGATTTGATCCAAGTCAGCAACAGCAAGGATTCCCAGGACAACCCGGAGCACCACAAGGTGCACCACCAGGAGTCCAAGGACAACCCGGCGCACCACAAGGTGCTCCACAAGGATTCCCCGGAGCTGACCCAAGTCAACAACAACAAGGGTTCCCAGGACAGCCCGGAGCTCCGCAAGGTGCACCACCAGGTTTTGATCCAAGTCAACAACAGCAAGGGTTCCCAGGCACACCAGGAGCTCCACAAGGTGCACCACCAGGATTCGATCCAACTCAACAACAGCAAGGATTCCCAGGACAACCTGGAGCGCCACAAGGTGCACCACAAGGTGCTCCACAAGGGTTCCCCGGAGCTGACCCAAGTCAACAACAACAAGGATTCCCAGGACAGCCCGGAGCTCCGCAAGGTGCACCACCAGGATTTGATCCAAGTCAACAGCAGCCGGGATTCCCAGGACAGCCAGGAGCCCCGCAAGGTGCACCAACAGGATTCGATCCAAGTCAGCAACAACAAGGATTCCCAGGACAACCTGGGGCTCCACAAGGTGCCCCACCAGGATTTGATCCAAGTCAACAACAACAAGGATTCCCAGGCGCACCAGGAGCTCCACAAGGTGCACCACCAGGATTCAACCCAAGTCAACAACAGCAAGGGTTCCCAGGACAACCTGGAGCGCCACAAGGTGCACCACAAGGTGCTCCACAAGGTGCTCCACAAGGATTCCCTGGAGCTGACCCAAGTCAACAACAACAAGGTTTCCCAGGACAGCCCGGAGCTCCGCAAGGTGCACCACCAGGATTTGATCCAAGTCAACAACAACAAGGATTCCCAGGCGCACCAGGAGCTCCACAAGGGGCACCACCAGGACTCGATCCAAGTCAACAACAGCAAGGATTTCCAGGACAACCTGGAGTGCCACAAGGTGCACCACAAGGTGTTCCACAAGGATTCGCCGGAGCTGACCCAAGTCAACAACAACAAGGGTTCCCAGGACAGCCCGGAGCTCCGCAAGGTGCACCACCAGGATTTGATCCAAGTCAACAGCAGCCGGGATTCCCAGGACAGCCAGGAGCCCCGCAAGGTGCACCAACAGGATTCGATCCAAGTCAACTGCAACAAGGATTCCCAGGACAACCTGGAGCTCCACAAGGTGCCCCACCAGGATTTGATCCAAGTCAACAACAGCAAGGATTCCCAGGCGCACCAGGAGCTCCACAAGGTGCACCACCAGGATTCAACCCAAGTCAACAACAACAAGGCTTCCAAGGACAACCTGGAGCGCCACAAGGTGCACCACCAGGATTCCAAGGACAACCTGGCGTACTACAAGGTGCCCCACAAGGATTTCCCGGAGCTGACCCAAGTCAACAACAACAACAAGGATTCCCAGGACAGCCCGGAGGTCTGCAAGGTGCACCACCAGGTTTTGATCCAAGTCAACAACAGCAAGGATTCCCAGGCGCACCAGGAGCTCCACAAGGTGCACCACCAGGATTCGACCCAAATCAACAACAACAAGGCTTCCCAGGACAACCCGGAGCTCCACAAGGTGCACCACCAGGATTCCAAGGACAACCTGGCGCACCACAAGGTACTACACAAGGATTCCCTGGAGCTGACCCAAGTCAACAACAACAAGGAATCCCAGGACAGCCCGGAGCCCCACAAGGTGCCCCACCAGTATTTGATCCAAGTCAACAACAACAAGGATTCCCAGGACAATCTGGAGCTCCACAAGGTGCACCACCAGGACTCGATCCAAGTCAGCAACAACAAGGCTTCCCAGGACAACCTGGAGTGCCACAAGGTGCACCACCAGGATTTCAAGGACAACCCGGCGCACCACAAGGTACTACACAAGGATTCCCTGGAGCTGACCCAAGTCAACAACAACAAGAATTCCAAGGACAGCCCGGAGCCCCACAAGGTGCCCCACCAGGATTTGATTCAAATCAACAACAACAAGGAGTCCCAGGACAACCTGGAGCTCCACAAGGTGCACCACCAGGATTCGATCCAAGTCAGCAACAACAAGGCTTCCCAGGACAACCTGGAGTGCCACAAGGTGCACCACCAGGATTCCAAGGACAACCTGGCGCACCACAAGGTGCTCCACAAGGATTCCCTGGAGCTGACCCAAGTCAACAACAACAAGGATTCCCAGGACAGCCCGGAGGCCTGCAAGGTACACCACCAGGATTCGATCCAAGTCAGCAACAACAAGGATTCCCAGGACAGCCTGGAGCCCCACAAGGTGCCCCACCAGGATTCGATCCAAGTCAACTGCAACAAGGATTCCCAGGACAACCTGGAGCTCCACAAGGTGTGCCACCAGGATTTGATCCAAGTCAACAACAACAAGGCTTCCCAGGACAACCTGGAGCACCACCAGGATTCCCTGGTGCTGACCCAAGTCAACAACAAGGATTCCAGGGCATACCTGGAGCTCCACAAGGACAGCCATCACAAGCTCCAGGGCAACCAGACCAAAACCAACCTCAAGGACAATTCCAGCAACCGGGACCTGGTCAAAGCAATTCTAATTCAGCTCAGAGCGGTTCCGGCTCTGGTCCAACCTCTGATGCAGACATTGTCCCATTGACGAGTCCGGGAAGCGATGCGTCGATAGGTCTTGATAATATTGCACGCGTTAGCGGGCCAGGAGATGAGTCTCAGTTCGTGGGGGATATTAGACGTGCCACTGATGTGAATAATGTAAATGGTGCTGCTGATCAACAACAGCTACAACAAGGAAACAGGAAGCGAGCGCGGAATACTCCACGCAGTGCAATTAGGTATTTTCGAAGAGACAATTACAATCGACGCAGATTTGGTGTGAATGGTAGCAGAACGTGGAATAGCGCTGTTTAGGATAATTTAATTTTTTAGCAATTTAAGTCTGATATGAATTTGTCCATTATTTATTTTTCTCCAAAGGAGTCGAAAAAATACAAGAAATAATTTTAAATTATGACCCAAATGTTTCTTTATTAGATCCTTCTTGTTTGCTTCGAGTCCTTGCTATTCCAGCCAATCTAAGAACCAATTTGGATGTCTCGAAATTTCGCCTCTATCTCTTCTTCAAAGTCTTCTACCATCTAAATTGTGAGAGGTAAGTCTTTTCACAAAATGAAATTAAAAATGTTATCCTTTGAATTACCACGCCATCTCTTGCTTTTGGCAATTGTTCCTTCCCTACGGCACTTGTTCATAGCTCCACACCTGACATGATATATGATCGGCATGCTGCAGTGCATTGTTGTGTCGCTAAGGACATTTTTAAAATTAAAAACGTGATATCGCGAACTGTTAATATTTCACCTGCTATTTGCCAGGCACTACAATTGGTACTTCCACGTATTTGGATGAAGTATGACTGTTGCCACGTTATCCTTTGAATTTCACATCCTTTTCACTTAATCAAGGGTAACATTTTTGTAAGTTTTATTCCATTAATTCCACGCTGCACCTTCACCTATAGCTTAAATGCTTGCAACATACTTAACAATAAAGTCCTTTGAATTCATCGCAACTCTTCATATCCTTGTCAATAATTTATCCTTGCTGCCTATAACATATTTATTAAAAACATATCCATGTCCCTATTTTAATGCTGCGTAACTTCTCTTGGAACATAAACCATTTATGAAGCCTCGGAGTTCGGATTACGGTACACGAAAGATGAGTTTCATCGTGATTAAATTTATTGTCCCGTACGTGTCCTGATTGCTCAATGTCCTGGCATTTTATTTGGCTGGGCAAACGGAGCCGTGAGAGAAAGAGATTGAGCAAAAAGGTACACACAACAGTTCGAGCATATTTCTGATTGTTGCTTCTTCCGGGTACGCTTGACGGTTATTGGGGACTATTTCAGGTGTGGCATTTTTATGGGTCCCGATAAAAATCAATAGGATAATTATATCACCAATCATAAATGGTCAGGATGTTAGACCAGGGCGTTGGGACGAAGGTAAAAGCCTAAACCTCAGCTGAATATGTATTTAGGGTACGTTGGGTTGATCGCAGATGAGCTATAAGTAGCCACAGCTTGCGGCTTCCTGGCGTAGCTTAGAGATTCCGACGAAGGACACACAAATCCTGTGATTTCTTGATTTGATATTAAAAGGAATGAGATTTAGGAACGTTTTAAGTGACCAAAAAAGGTGAGAATGGAACATTGCATTCAGTTCTTTTCTATTCGAAAAAGAGAGAGGCAATTCAATCATTTGTGCGGTGGTGAAATGTTTAAAAATTCACTTCTCATGTGAGCAAACATATGTTATGTTATGTGTAACAATATTGTGTTGAAGGACAAACAAACTTCGCAATTCGCATGCAAAGAAAATACACTCCAAGGGGATCACTTAGGCAATGTAGAGGGTCTTTCGTCAAATTCAAAAGTTGAGTGGTTCGCTACACAACACCAATTAGTTGGTGTAACAATGTAATTGCTTAGATATTAAGAGCGTGATCAGCGAGTTTCGTCGAGGTTCAATTTCTTTGGGGCTTGTCCGATTGAATTGTTTAAACAATGATTGTAATTATCAACTTAGTGGTTTCATACCATAGGCACTACCTACAGGTATCTAGCTTACAAGCGGCTTCGTGCGGTAATACGGTAAAAATGAACTACAGGGCAAAGAAATTATTAATTGCATGTGTGAGATTGGAGTCGAATTGGCTGGGAAGTGTGCGAAGGCGTTTTGAGTGTATACCTGTAGGTTTTTGTGTGTTCCGAAAAAAATGTATGCAGCAATGAAATTTTTAGTAGTTGAGCTAAGTAAGAATTTGTATTTTAATACTGCTTTGTCATTTTAAATTTGCCATTTTTAGCTTCAAAAAAAAGTGCTTAACTTGAACATTGACCCCCTCAACTGACTTTAAATGTAGCAACTATTTTAATACATCATTTCTAAAGCAGATCATTGATTAAATGTAAATTAGAAAACTTATTACGATAGACATCTCAGTAAGGCAAGTGTTTAAAGCTGTGAAGGATTCAACTCAACATCAAACAGTACCCTCAATGACCGGCCTCATGCTGAATAAAAATAGTGTTCATCACCTTTTCTATCTTATCCATCGCTATTTATCTAGAAGAATATCTTCATATTCTGGGCTAAGAAGAATATCTTCGTATTCTGGCCTAAAGTATTTTTAATTTTATTATAGAAGATCCGATGCTTTACAAAGCTACATGGCTTCCAAATAGGATCAATGGGCCCATCACTAATAACTTAATTAGGTTGAAATAAACAGCTCTAGAGCCACTTTGTTGTGTTTCAAAGATGATAGACCTTCTTAAAGGATAGCGGTGATGGAATGTTGCCTTAGCGAGCAAGAACGCTGAGTTCCAATAAAAATGCGATTGGCGGGGACGCGTACGCTTGCTGGCAGCCAGGTGGGTACTTCTACCCTAGCGCAAAGCATACTACAAAAATACAAACCAAGGACACAAGGCCTAGGCCGGATCTGAAGAGATGTGACAGCAAGCGAAATCTGAATCCTGATTTCCCACTGAACACTGTGCGTAATCAATGGCGGTCACATAATTTTTGTGGTTGGAAAATGGAGGCTATTTACACCCTGAGCGTGGGGCTCCCAGACGCGCAAGGCATCTGGAATATAAACTGAGTACTACCCGTGTCTGTCTGATAATATAGCCTGGAATCGTTTGACACATTACTTCGGGCTAAGCTCCGTTTTACTACGCCATTGTATGCCTTCAAGTTGGGAGATCTCTCTCCTACTGGGACAGGGAGGCAGAAGAGAGATTGCTCGAAAAGTGAGCTCCCAGCTCCGACGCCCTGGCTGCTGAGAGTCCTTTTTGCCTTTTAGGACTGCCCGATCATAATGCGCCACATGGTTCTATTTGTCAACTGATGCAAGCATCTCAACAATTAGGCTATCAGCAGAGAACTCCCCTGTTTCCTGGGAGACATCCCGGCGTAGTCTGTCCCAACTTTTGCATATAAAAAATATGTTGTAGGCATCATCTTTCTTTTCTGCGCAAAAAATACAGTCGGAGGACCGCAACTTACCAATCTTGTGTAAATCTGGGATGAGGTTCGCTGTCCATGCTATTGACCTAGGACTGCTGCCAATCATTGAATGAGCGTTGTCACTCTTTGCGGACAATGACCTCTCTTGTGTCTTCACTTCGACATAGGTAGAAACTACGGCACTCTCTTATAAGGAGGGTGATAGGTATCTCATCTGCGATGAGAGACTGTCAGACATAAAGATGCGATCCTCAGTGCTCTTCTTCTCTGCACCTGTGTCAAGCGTTTTTGGTACAACTCCTTGCTGAGAGAGTCGCCCCATATTTCTGCTTCGTACAATAGCACCGACTCTATGGACTTTATCAAAAGCCCCCTACTTAATAGGTTGTGTCCCCCCTAAGTTTGCTATAAGCTGGCTTAGAGCCAATACGCCTGAAGTAGACTTATCGGCCGTTAGCATGATTTGTTCAGACGAACTCATCATCGAGTGGATCAGTAGCCCCAAATATTTTACTGATGGTTTTGATTCAATTCGTACTCCCCCAATACTGATCGTCCTTGCTTTGGGAATCCTCTTCTTGGCCAGAATGACCACTTTAGTTTTCTCCAGAGTTCGACTGAAGCCGCCATATCTAGTCTTAGTTGCAATGGTGCATTCAGCAACTAGCCCCGCAACATCATCCATACAGCTGATTGGGCATGACTCATCTGGCAGCTCTAGTTCAATAGCCCATTGTAGAATATGTTACACAGGTCTAGACCAAGGTAAATTTTTGAGCAAAACCAATGTAACTTTCATATTTCGCTGGCCCTGCATTGCAGTCTTTCAGGTAGTCCTTCAAGAGCTGCATAAGATAATCTGGTACTTCAAAATGGTTTTCCAGCGTAACCAGAATATCAAACCATTAAACAGATTTGAAGGCGTTCTGAAATCAAGTGCCCTAAACAGAATCACTTGTTCGTTGGTACAGTTATATACCACCATATTTTGGACAGTGCTTACAATTTCTACTATTAGATCAATTGAGGAGCGTCCTACTCTAAAGTCGTACTGCCGAGGAGATAGGTCCACAGCAGCACAAACTGCGTCAGTGAGTCTGTCACAAAATATAAAATTAAACAGAAAAAAAACCCTGGAGCCACTCCTAGAAGGGAAGGATTCCTTGCATTCGAACATTTTAACCAGAATATTGTCAAGGAACTACTTTACGCGCTGAAGGACTGGTAAGAAGGATTCATCAATCTAATCAAGTAAAGGTAATGTTAATATAAACCATGTAATTATTAGCGAAAAGTAAGGTTAGGGATTAAGTTGAAAGGAAGCAGCTATTCTTCGCCACTAAATTTCAACTCCGCTCCCGCGACGAGGATTGGCAGGAAAATTCGGAGGTAGGGAAGCGCAACCCCCAAAAAACCACTTCGGGGAGCCTCAAGCTCGCGAATCGGCTCCTGGAGGCAGTTCTAGGGTTGGCGCATGGCGCCTTTCTACCCCGTCTCCAAGAGCCAGCTGGGATCTCAAGTCCCCCAACTGGAATCACTTGGTGTAACGTAACATTTTGGCGCCCAACATTCATTGGGGTAAAGCAATCACGGGTCAAGTCGAGTAAAGTTTATCGTTAAACTCCTCAATCAGTGCCATAACGAAGTGAAGTGATAGGGTCTTATAGCGGGAGTGTGATATTTTCACTAGCGACTAAGTGAGTAAGTGCAAGTGCAAGTGTTCGAATCGCAAGGGAGTGAAATCCTTCCAAGGACTGGTGTAATTGCGTAGTTCTTCTTCTTCTTCTTACCACTACAGCCCCTTTCGGGCCTTCGCTTCCTGCAAACAGCGCCTCCAACTACTTCGGTCCGTTGACCGCGTCTTCCAATTCCAACATCCGAGCAGTGATGAACTGTCTTCGTTGACCGAGTCAGACCAGCGTTTTCTTGGTTTCCCCACTGGCCTCCGGCCTTCAGTTCTCCCAACGAGTACTTTCTTGGGTATCCGTTGTTCGTCCATACGATTCATGTGTCCAGCCCATTGCAGCTTCCACCAACTTACATCGTTGAGACCTCCGGTTCGTCAAAAATTTCATACGGCTTATGGTTGTATTGAATTCGCCATTGGTCCCCGTCAAGCTTTTCTCCGATTATTCTCCTCAGGACCCGTCGCTCAAAGGCGTTCAATATATTTGTGGATGCGTGGGTTAGGGTGCATGTTTCACACCCACCCACATAACACAGGTCTTATCAAAGATTTGTTTACTCGGAGCTTTATTCTCCTGTGTATGCAGCTGGTCTTCAAGATCGTCAACATTGAATAAAATATTTTATTTGCGAGCTGTATTCTTCGACGTATTCCATCTCTTTTATTGCCCGTTTTCGTTATTTTGGCGCCTAAATACACAAATTTGCTAACATTTTCGAAACTGTATTCGCCAAGTATGATATTTTGTGTATTTGAGATATTTTTTCTTGACTGCGTCATGAGCTTTGTTTTATTTTCGTTGATTTGTAGCCCTACTAGTTTTGCTCCGCTATCAAGTTTCAGGAAAAGTTCTTTGGCAGTTGTTAATGACCGTGACAAAATGTTTATATTATCCGTATAGCTTACTACTTGGCTCGACTTGCATAGTAATGTACCTCGCGTGTCGACAGGTAGCTTCCTTATAACGTACTCCAGAGCCAAATTGAATGACAATGGGGCCAGCCCATCTCCCTGCTTTAGTCCGATATTTGTGTCAAAGGCATCGGTGAGTTGGTTATTGATGCGGACTTAGGAAGTTGTCGACGTCATTGTCATTTTAGTAAAACGGACTAAATAGGCTGGGATGCCAAAGCCAAGAATTATTTGGTACAGTACGTTACAATCAATACTGTCGTATGCTTGCTTGAAGTCAACGAAAATTTGATGTACGTCTATGTTGAACTCCCAGCATTTTTCAAGTACCTGCTTGACTGTGAACAATTAGTCTGTTGTTGATCTACCTGCCCCAAAACCACCTTGATACTCCCCGATAATACTGTTGGCGTATGATTCGATTTTATTTTCTAAGATTTTAGAAAACATTTTGTACGCCGTACAAAGTAGTGATATGCCTCTATAATTTTCGCACTGTAGCTTGTCCCCTTTTTTGTGGATAGGGAATATAATTGATTGTCTCCACTCCTTCGGCATATGTTCTTGTTGCCAAATGTACTGGATGACTTTGTGAATAGCTTGATGAACACTACTGCCAGCATATTTGATGAGCTCCACTGGTATTTTCATCGATGCCCAGCGCTTTATTATTCTTTTGGGCTTTGATGATGGAACAAGCTTCATCCAGGGTTGGTGGGGCCAATGGAAGCTTCCCGTAGACATCTATACGCTCCGATGTTCTGGGGCTGCGCGGAGGATTAAGGAGGTTCTTGAAATATGATGCCCATGTTTCCTCAATCTGGGTTTCATCAGCGATGATACTGCCGATATCATCACGACAGAGCAGGGTTTTGGGCTGATTACAAAGTTTCAGGCTTTTCACTACTTTGTATGTTTGTCTTGTGATGTTGCTCACGAAACTCACGTCTATACTTCTCAATTGGTCGCAATAGTATTTACTTTTCTTAATCCTAATTATCTTATTCGCTACTCTTCTGAGATTTTCATAGTGTTCTCTCTTCGTCCTGGTTTTCCTACCTACGTTTTCTTCGTACGCCTGATTCTTTTTATCTAACGCATTCTGGCACTCATCATCGAACCAAGCATTCCTCTTGCGTCGGGCTTGATGTCCGATCGTCTTTTCTGTCGCGGTCCTGATAGCCGCCTTCACTTCCATCCAGAGCTCGTTGCTCGTCTTTAATGGTGCATTTAATAAGATGGGAGCCAGTTGGTTGTCGAGGGTCTCCATGAAAATTTGACAACAGACGCCGTTTGGAGCCTTTGGATGTCAAATTTTTGTAGCGGGCCGGTCTTCGCTGAATATGCCTTTAACATACGACATCGATAGGTTAATTTGATCAAGTAATGATCTGAATTACAATTGGCTCCTCGGTATGTATGCACGTCAATTTTGCTCGAGGCCCAACGTCGTTGGATCAGAACATGATTGATCTGGTTTTGTGTGTTGCTATCCGGTGATACCCAGGTCATTTTATGAATGCGTCGATGTGGAAACCAAGTCGAACGTATGACTAGTTTTCTACTACATGCAAAGTCAATCAGGCACTGTACGTTGTCATTTGTTTCATCGTGGAGGCTATATTCTCCCGTCGTTCCCCGATGAAATATCTCATTGCCAACCTTAGCGTTGAAATCACCCGTAATTATTTTTGTGTCATTTGTTGACAATGAGTTGACCAGTCTTTCCAGGCTATTGTAAAATGTTCCCTTCATTTCTTCGTTCGTTTCTTCGATCGGGGCGTGAACATTAATCAGCCAGATTTTGAAGAATTTCGCTTTTAAATGGATCGCACACAACCGTTCCTTATTCAAAAGTGGAAAGCCTACCGTAAAGAGAGAATTTGGAGTGGCCTTTATTGTGGATAGGGAGTTCAAATCGCACATTATTGATTTTAAGGCAGTCAACGAACGATTCTGTGCGATAAAGAATTTAGTTGCTGGTTAAATTTTGAGAAGTAGCTCATTATTGCCACTTACGTTGTTTACCGCATTTTCTGCTGGTCCTCTAGCGGCTTGTGCAAATGATACTCCGGGCTTGACGAGCTAAGACACTGCGGTGTAGTTGTGTTTGCTTTGGGACAAATTTAACCCTTGCATCTTGATATCGGGAGCATCCTCGATATGATGCCGGGTGACCAAAAACACCGCAGTTAACACAGTATAATTTCTCTTTTGGCACCGTCTGAGCCAATTTGCACACACCGGGAGCATGAATGCCCTTACATTCGACGCAATGGTAATGCATGGGGCAGTTGGCAGCTGGATGTCCAAATCGTTGACAGCCATAACACTGGTTGATTACTCGTTTCTGGAGGCGTCGCCACCTCACGACTCGGAAATTCAAGTATCTGATTTGTTGAAGAGCACTTGGACTGCTCTTATTTGATACCTGCACTAAATAAAGTGATAAATTTTTTTTTCTACCATCGACCTTCTTGTCGCAAACGTTTTAACTGAGATAAACTCGATTTCTAGTGATGCTTTCTTAAGCACCTGAAGGAGATCTACAATATCTTCTCCGCAGTCCAAGCCCTTCAACAAGAACGTCTGGTTCTTCTCGCTTTTGGGGGTATATGTGAAGTGCGGAACCTCCCCAGGATTTAAAGCATTTTCGCTGGTTTGAAACCAACCAGTGATTTTGTTCTGGTAGTCAACTTTTCGGCTTTGGCTCTTTTAATCTCGAAATTTGTTAATTTATTTTCGCCTGCCAATAGCCGAACCATGTCCTTTCCGCACATTTATTGGCGGAACTTCCTCTGTATTCATGGCTCCTTTTTGAGGAAGACCAACAGAACTACGGGCTGGTTTCTCCTCCTTATTTTTATTTTTTAAATAGAGTATAAAATTATCAGTATCTTGACTAACATTACCTCCAATATTTTGATCAACCTCGGTTTCTTGTTGGAGTCCGCCAAGCGCTGCATAGTAATTCTGGCTGCCGTTAGTGCCTCCAGCACTTAATACTACTCTGTGATGATTTGTTTGACACCTTTCTCCTGCTTAGCTTCCGTCTTTGCTTGTCGTACCGGTTCAGTATCTTGCACTTTCTTCGCTGTCTCGAACATATCTTCGTACGTTTTGAGTCTTATTTTTAATTCTTCGATTTCAGCTTGAAGTTGACTCACTTCTTGCTTATCTTCGACTACTTGAGTCCAACGGCCGTCATCTGCGGAGTCCTGGGTACTTGTGTGTCTTCGCTTGTTGACACTTGCCGCCAACACAAGACTGTTATTCTCCTCGGGGCCCCCCCGGGCTCCTCCATACAGTCGTCTCGAGTTAGTCTTCAGTTTGTGTCCTGTTGTCGATTTATTGATTCCGAGGGTCGATGCATTCGACGATAAATGCTTTCCCAATAAAATCAAAATATGCTTTTGACTGGCTTGTAAAAATTCAATTCAAATTTTGAAACTGACTTTTGTGAAAAATTAATTAATTTTTAAAATTAATGACAGGAGCGATTAAAAACACGTCTACACGCAAGGAGTGCTAGACGTAGAATGACTGCTCCATTTCAACTGGACCAGGGTGAACGTACCTTTCAAAAGGGTACCTCCATTGAAACTACTGATCCCCTGAGCTCAAATACGGAAAAAAATCTATCTTCTTTTTTGTGGCCTGCCTTTATATATGATATATAATCGGGGTACCATTAGAATCAATAATATACCCAGTAATGTCTTAAGACACGAACCCTTTTGTAGAAATGAAGCCAATGGTGAGACAAGTCTCAATGTACCCGTCGGTAGGGTGGCATGGCTGCAAAATCCAGAAATTTTCACTCAAAGTTACAGACTTCGTGAGTTGTTTTCAAACAAGCTTCAAAATGACTGACTTTTATCAATTGGGCAGTTTGAAAAGTTTTTCGAAGCGATATATAATGTTTCCAATTCATCTCAGCCTTTTTTTTAAAAAAACTCGTAACGTTCCCATTGTACTAGCACTCTGATTATACAAAATCGGACATCTTTATGTTGAAACCGGTCTAACTAGAGCATTGTGGAGATAACTTTGGCCTTTCGATCAATGTACCTGGAATTAAAGAGCCGTTGAAGGCACACGAACACTACGTTCTTTACTGGGTATGGTTTAAAAATGTCCATTATAGTTGTAGTAACAGGGTTTTCTCTAGTACAGGTTGTAGATATTGTAGCAACAGGCTTTTGCCTTCTGTAGGTTGTAGAAATGCCAACCACTCCCACAGCTGTTAACGAAGAGGAAGACTAAGTTGACGTTTTAACGGCTTTTTTTGGCGGGAGTAAGCGGAGTGAGTGGACGTGGAGTTTTGGTAATTTTACGTACCAAACATTTTAAATGGTTAAATATTTATTATAAATTGTAGGAATGGACATTGAGAAGCCCCAAGTGGATTCAGATACCACTCGCCGCATTCTCGTCACCTTGACTATGAGGAAGAAGAGAATGTGTGCCGTGACTTAATACATGGTGCCAAGACTCAAAAGTTGCAGGTCAAGGTGCCAGTTTGCATGCCGACAAAAGCTCTCCGTATCGCAACCCGTAAAACACTTTGTGTTGAAGGTTCGAAAACATGGAATCAATTCCAGATGAGGATTCATAACAGCATTAACGATTTACATTCTCCATCTGATATTGATAAGAAAATCACCTCTAACAACATTGAAAATGGTATAGAGGTTGTCGTTGCATTCGCTGCTTAAGCTGATTGACAAGTTTACATTCTACGTCTAGCACTCGTTGCGTGTAGACGTGTTTTTAATCGCTCCTGTCATTAATTTTAAAAATTAATTAATTTTTCGCAAAAGTCAGTTTCAAACAATTGCAATATTTTTTGACGAGCCAGTCAAAAGTAAATTTTGATTTTATTGGGAAAACCATCACCGTCGAATTATTCGAGCATTTATCGAATACCTGAAATTCATTTCCTGAAGAAATATCAAAAGTGGAAATACGTTCAAGGGAAGTCCCGGTCTGAGAACATTCCCTCTAGTCTCGCTGCGAAAGCAACGAGATGGAGGAGCCCGATGGCTTCAGCCATCAATTAGAAGGACCATGCCCATCGCCAATGATGATGGGCGAAAAAAAACTTAAAAGAAAATACGAGAATCAAGAACAAAACCCGACAATCCTATCGGTTATCGAGATCGAACAGCTGATCCAAGAAAAAGAGAAAGCTGAAAAATTTGAAAAGGAAAATGAAGAACTCAAGCTTCGAGTTAAATCGTTAGAAGCACTTGTTGGAATGTTAACGTTCAACAAGGATAAAGATATCAAGAAAGGCCGACAACCACACTCAAAATCTGAAGACAAGAAAACTAAAAAGCCACAGGAGGAAGCTAATCAAGAGGATGTCCTCAGCGCAGGAGGCGCAAATGACAGCAGAAATTACTATGCAAGGCTAGCTGGTCTTGAAGAAACGATGAACATTGAAGAGGATGCAGGTAAAACGTCAAAATTAGATCATGATTTCATTGAATATCTTAAAATTAAAAATCGGGAGAAAAAACCAAAAGATTTGTCTGCTGGTCCGTCTGTTGGTCCGTCCGTTAAGATTGATGAAAAAAAAGAAAAAGTCCCACCAATCAATGTGTTTGGGCAAACGGGCAAAGATATGGTTCGGCTTTTGGCAGCCGAAAATAAACTGAAAGATTTTCAGATAAAAAGAGTCAACGCCGATAAGTTGACAATAAGGATTAAGTCGCTGGTTGATTTCCAGGCAACAAAAAGTGCCTTAAATTCTGGAGATGTTCCACGTTTCACGTACACCCCGAAAAGCGAAAAGAACCAAACCTTTTTATTGAAGGGTCTGGACTGTGGTGAGGACACAGTCGATCTCCTTCAAGTGCTCCAAGAAGCTGCACCAGAAATACAGTTTATTTCAGTTAAAAACTTTGCAACGAGGAGATCGATTGTGGAGCGCAAAAACTTGCCTCACTACTTAGTCCAGATTTCCAGCAAAAGTAGTTCGAGTACCCTACAGAAAATACGGTACTTGAACTTCCGCGTGGTGAGGTGGGAATGCCTCCAGAAAAGTGAGGTCAACCAGTGCTACAGGTGTCAAAGATTCGGGCATTCGGCTGCCAATTGCACCATGAAATATAGGTGTGTCAAATGCAAAGACATTCATGCTCCCGGCGAGTGCAAATTGGCTCAGGCGGAGCCAAAAGAAAAACTATGTTGTGTGAAGTGCGGTGCCTTTGGTCATCCAGCATCATATCGAGAATGCCCCCGGTATCAAGATCCAAAGGTTAAAGTCACTCCAAAACAAAGTCAAGCACACCGCAGTGTGATACCTACGAACTTCGTCAAGCCCGGGGTATCATTTGCACTTGCTGCGAGAGGACCAGCAGACAATGTAAATAAAATAAATAATGTAAGTGGCAATAATGAGCTGCTCCTTAAAATTTATCAACAATTAAATTCCTTATCGGAGCGAATCGATAAACAAGATTCGAAAATTAACATTGTTTTTCAGCGTTTAGGGCTTTCAAATGCCTCAAAATAAGTTGTCATCCAGCCACATTCCCACGGATAGGATTCGTCTCATCTCGATCAACGTCAACTCCATTGTTACTTTACATCGACGTGATTATCTCCTTGAATTCATTGCCAGACAAAAGCCTGACATCGTGCTTCTCACCGAAACCCACCTCAGTTCATGGCACTCCATGAGATTCAAGGATTTTGAGTTCGTAAGAAACGATAGGGTAACAGGTGATGGGGGAGGTGGCACCGGGATATTGGTTCGAATATCCTATCGTTTCCAAAATATTGAAAAAGTCGAATTCAAAAACTTTGAATCTCTTGAAGTGTCCGTTATCAAAATCTCACTGCCAGGTGGGGATAACTTCTTCGTTATCTCTGCCTATGCAACTGGTGGAACTGTTCTCAAGCTCAAGGAGGAACTCAATTCCTTGTTCGAAATACTCGAATTGAACAGGCTGCATAACTACTATATTCTTGCTGGTGACCTGAACGCCAAGCATACATCATGGCTGAACGCCACCAATAATCCAAGAGGTGTATTCCAGAAATCGTGGATAACAGAGAACCAAATTGAATACAGGTGCAACCTATATGGGTCGGAGTTCCCAACATACCCTAGGACAAATTCATATTTGGACCTCTGCATTACTGACGCAAGACTTGAATTCAGCTTTAATAGTCCTCAACGGAAACTGCAGGTGCTTCCTTATGATAGCAACCATAACGCAATCGTAATGGAAATCAATCATCAAAAGGATGATTTCTTCCTCATTCTAGTTCAACATGAAAACCATCGGTTGAATTTCAAAAAAACAGACTGGGGAAAGTTTCAAAAGAAGTTTAATCGGGAGTACCAGAAGCAATGTCCCCCTTCTAATGATGGCAATTCTTGCTCAATGGTTCCTAATGACAGGAATCTAACTAACGATGAAATAGATGTCTATTTGTCGAAGTTAGAGAAGCTGACGTTGGAAACGATTGAGAAAGTAGTTCCCAAAATAAAACATCGAAACAATATGGAAGGATATGAAACACCAACCATCGCAAGGTTGAAAAGATTGAAAAGCCTTCTTCTCACACGCGTCAACAATATTTATCGACGATTTTTGGATTACAACCATCCCTCGTTGGCTTTGTTGAAATCATATCTGAAGAATGTCCGGAACTTAATCCGGTCATACTTCAGGAGTGAGGTCAGCAATCAATGGGCGGAAAAATTGAGGGGTATTAGCCCACAGGACCCAAATGGCGTGTTTGCAAAAGTGAATAGCATATTTCGCAAGAATCTCGAGTGAAGGTATCGAATCTTGAAGTCACTAGTGATGAGATAAATCTTCTCGGTAGGGCTGGTACCGAAATTGATAGTACGACTCCGGATAGAAATAGAAACAGGATTATTTGTGAAGGATTGGATAAACTTGCCCTGATTGGAACACATTTTGAATTGGTTCATCTACCAAATCCTGAGAGAGGGAATGAAATATTTTCAGAGGTCGTTGAAGCAAAAGTTTCCGACTTCAAATCAAGCCTGAACGGCCAATCAATTCTTCATTTCAATGAAACATTAACATCTGACCTCATACCGACCTTGAATCTTATTGATTATTTTGTCAGCTATGAAGACTTGTATTTCATATTTCGCAGGATAAAAAACAAGAAATCATGTGGTACTGATGGTATTCCAAATGTAGTTCTCCGACATTTGCCGGAGGTCGCTATTAGGAATTATTGCATATTGTTCAATAACATGTTGAGCAATTCATATTTCCCAAATGAGTGGAAAAGGGCTAAGGTATTTCCGATCTTGAAGAAAGTAAAGGAATCTTCATGCCCCAAAAGCTATCGCCCAATCAGCTTGCTGCCTAACATCAGCAAGGTGTTTGAAGTGATACTCAACAGAGCATTAAACGCCCACATTGAGGAAAATGAGTTGATGCCGAATTGCCAATTTGGTTTTCGTGCCAGGCATTCAACCACATATGCAATAACGAAAGTAACCTCAGACATCTGTTGGAATCTAAATGATAGACAATGTGTTGGAGCATGTCTCATTGATATGGAGAAAGCCTTCGATACGGTGTGGTTAGATGGACTAATTTTTAAACTCTTTCAGGACAAGTTCCTCAGACACCTTGTCGCCATGATGTGCAATATGTAACTAACGGAAATCTGACAACAAGGCACAAATTCAAGGTCTTGAATGGTCTACAGCAGGGAACAGTTACTGCGCCCCTGCTTTTCTCAATCTTCATTCGCAAGCTATTGACGGGCTTTGATTTTAACGTCTCGCCAACGCGATCATTGGTAGCGTTTGCTGATGATCTGATCATCTATACGGCAGACCGAAAAGCTACAATAGTTCAGAGCAATCTCCAAAAAATGTTCTATGATGTACAGCTGTACACTGACAATTGGCGAATGAAAATCAATGCGCAAAAGTGTGAAACAATCTCGTTTCGGACAACGCTGCAGGGGGTCAGTTAAGACCTGAAACGTAATTGGAAAGATTTCCACATCATGGCTGGTGAGGGTAGTCTTGAACGGGTTCCACATAAATCCTGTGTTCGATACCTCGGTGTTTATCTCGATCAGTATCTGTACTATACTGAACATGTGAAAATCATGCTCAGTAAGGCACTTAAAGTAGTCATGGCCCTTCGAATGCTCTTTCATTCCAGATACATTGATCAAGAGGTCAAAATTATCTGTTACAAGACACTGGTTAGACCAGTTTTGACATATGGATGTCAGATCTGGTACAACCAGAGTGCTAGTACTATGGAAAAATTAAGAGTTTTCGAAAGGAAATGTCTTCGTGCATGTACTGGTTTGTACAGAAAGCCTGAGACGGATTGGAAACATTATATATCGAATAGAAGAATTTATCAAACTGCTGAAGTGACTAGAGTCGATATCTTCATTTTGAAGCTTCTTCGGAATCATATCGCAAGATCTGTGACTGTGAGTGAAAACCCTTGGATTTCACAGCCGCTCCACCCTACAGACGGGTATATAGCGACTTGCCTCGCTACTGGCTTCGTTCCTCCAGAAGCATTCGTGTATTTGGACATGAATCGATATGTTTTTGATTCTGACGGCGTCCCAGTCATATATCACATATATCGACGGGCCACCGATAAGAAGATAAAATATCCTCCTAATTTGAGTTCACGAGACCAACGATTTCAATGGAGATACTCATTTGCTAGATTCGTTGAAGCTGATCGAGTTGAGACGGCGCAATCCGGGTATTGGTGGCTGAATGACAATGTCTAAATTATTCGTGTTAATTTTCAGTTTTGGTGTTTTTCGTTATTTAGTTTTTGAGTTTCAGCTCATTATTGCTACATTTAGCGTTATTGTTTATTTTTGTTAAAAATTAGGTATAGGTCAGGTATATGTAATGTTTACTATATTCCGTTAGAGATAAGATTAAACATTTAGGTTAGGAACATTGCTACAGAATTTTTTAGTATAAGATAAAGTTTTTTTGATTGTATTTTATTAGAAATAAGTTACAACATATTAGGTGTAGGATCAAAGTTTCACTGTTGTGTTTTAATTATAAATAATTTTAGGATAGTGTTTGTTGGTTTTTTCTCCTTTTTCCAATTGAATTTTGAAAATATGTAATAATCGTAATTAATTGCATTTGCTATAGTTTTTTTTATGGAATGAGTTAATGATAACGTACAAATTTAGAGAGCCATTTGGGCCATTAAGTTTTTTTTGATTGTTATTGTTTGGAATTTGCTTTATATTCTTTTAAAATTTATAACGATGAGTATTAAATAAAGCGCTTTTGACTTGACTTGACTTGACTTGAGGTCTAGAGTGCGATCTTATTTCCCATATTTACAAATTCGCTAACAATCATTAATCTCCCAAATATCCGCTCAAAATCTCAGTGTCAAAAATGTTTGGTAAATTAATTTATTGGAATACAACGAAGAAATCTAAATAATTAACGTAACATAATGAAATAAAATAAGGAATATAATGAGAAAGAAGAATTTACAAGAATTTAACTACTTAACATAAGCTGGATTCTTACGCAGGATTACGAATCCTTCCAAATGACTTGTCAACGGAATGTATTCATCGGTTGCAAGCTCAGCTCGTTCACCAGCTGCCAATAATACTGGGGTAGTATTCGTTTGAAAACCTGTTATGGTTTTAGGCTTTCCGGCCTGAGCAACAGTGTCCACGGCAATTCCAACACGCACTGGAACTGGTAAATGATTGAGCTTTTCGTCAAAAGTCATAAGGCAACGTGGCTCAATTGCTGGAACGAACGTGAACAATAAATAGTGGAATGGGCCGAATATTACTGAAAATGCAATGAAAAAGTTTAAGTTAGTTGGGGATTTTAGGATATTACTGCGTCTTACAATTCTTCATATCAGCTGCAGTGAAAATAACACACAAAATCGCAGCAACAGATACCAATTTCATTATTTGCTTGTTACTGTGATAAGGACTCAAACTCATTGTTCCCTTACCCAAATGAGTCAGGCCTTGAGCAATTCGAACCAAAAACAAATTATTTGGATCCTTTGCATAGTACTGTGCCAGCTGTCGCAATAGCAATGCAAGTCGTGCATTATTAGTTCCTGCTCCTACCAAACCCAATGAAAATATTGCAGCATGTGCGACTTCAGGATCGTTATCATGCGAAAATTTATTTAGCATTTCTAAAATCGCTATTTTAGGATTCGAAACGCTGCTCAAAGCTATAGCCAAAGGTACACTTTTTCTGATACATGGCTCGCCGTAACGCATTAAATTTCCAAAGGATCTAAATGCCATCTCTGAACCAATGTCTTCACCCATTGAAATTAAAGCGACTCCAATCACAGCCATCATTTGCACATCAGACAGAGAAATTTCACGGGACTTCATATCAGGCTTATCTCCGTCACTCTTTTCTTTCTTCTTCGGTTCACTGTGTTCTGAGCAGATATGAAGCATGTCCTGTACTTTCAAAACGTTTCCAGAACCAGCATAGGCGCACATCTCCACGATGATTTTTGTATAGAGCTGGTAAGGCTGTTCCAAAATTTGAAGGCTCTCCAAAAGCGTCTCACAACCAGCCTGCTTGCCTAAATATAAAAGACCTAATGCTAAATAGACGAAACGGGAATGACTGTTGAATTTTTTCTGCATTGAGCATGTCACGACCTGCTGCAATAGAAGCTCAGTGTCTTCAGAATTAGCGCTTCCTGCAGCAATAAGTCCAATACTAATGGCTAGGGCACCCAAAACTTCGGTATCTTCTGTATTAAAAAGACTTCGCAAGGAACTCAATGCTAAAGAACTATTGGATCCTGCATATGCGATTCCTATACCTAAGATCGAACATATTTTCATCAAAGGATTTGCATGTTCCAAGTAATCGGATAGTAGTGCATGTGCTGGTTCAACTTCGTCCCTAATACCGCAATTCAAAATTCCACAAGCGAGTAATGAGCCAGATTTGATATAATCGTCTACTGAGTATAAATATTTATCAATAACGGCCAGGCCACCATCAATGTCCCATAGCCTCAGCAAACCAATCGAAGCAGTCGCGCTGATTATTCCGTGGTCCTTATTCTTGTACAGCCATTTATTTCCGAAATCCTGGAATATCTTGTCAAGTCCAAAGCCAGCATTAAGCATACCATTCACAAAGCTTGCCGCCAAATTACTTCGCGCAGAATCAGCCTGTCCTGTTCCCAAAGACAATCGCGCTGGATCCAAATGTGATTTGTAGACATCCTCAGGTGTTTTACCCTCAAGAATATCAAGTTCACGAGCCAGGATCATAAAATTGGAATTAAGTCGAGAGTTTGTCATTAACTCAACCATTTCTTCGGTAATCAAATCACCAAGATCTTCCAAGTCCAACGTGATGCGTTGGCGTCCTATCAGAAAAGCGATTTGAAGCCTGACTAAGTTGTCTTTGCAATCTTTGAGGATCTTTTTCAATATCTAAGGAACCAAAAATAACAGTTAGTAAAATCTTGTGTTTACAGCGATATACTCGTATGTACCTTCAAATCGCCTAACATTAAAGAAATCCTAGCAGCTTCGTAATACTCTTCAAACTTTAGAGCCAAATCTAGAGTAACTCTTAGAATCAGCTCATTCTCAGGCTCTGGGACGAAAGGAACGCAATGTTGCAGATACAACAACACTTTTGGATACGCATCGCGATCAATGAAATCTGCAAGGATGCCCAACTGGTCGACTTCCATCAGTAAATCGCACGCCTCAGCTTCTGCATTATGGGCGATTGTGTATGGAACAATTTGCTTTACTAGCGCCATCAGGCGGTCTCGGAACTCATTTTGTTTCCCCGGCCAAAGAGCCGTTATTTCCGACGCCAAATGCCTCACATACTCGTGGCCCCAATCGCTAACGTTAATACTCGGATCACAACTGAAGCGAAAGAAGATACTCTCGTTCGACGCTCCCATGGTCATCGCGAGTACGGAGAGGATATCAGCACAATTCTGTTTAGTCTTCTTATCCTTGAGCTTTTCGTAGACTTTCTTCATTTTATCGTAATGCGGAACCATATACTTCAACGGCTTTGGTACGGAAGTGATGCTTGTGGTCGCGGATCTGATGAGTTGTCGAATCGTTTCGAGCGCTGGAAGATAAAGTGCAGTATTCGGCTCCATTAAGCGCTCCACTAGCATTTCAAGCTCTTCTTGCAAACGTTGATCCTCATCGCTCTGTTTTAACAAAACTTACTACAAAATAACCTTTAATACAATAAATACAATCTTTACCGTTTCTTTCGATTCTCTAACACTTTTTATCACTGTTTTCATCGTATCACGATTTTCTACCGCTCCTGCACTCATTTTCTGAATAAGCTTTATCCCGAAAAATCCTTATCCACACTCGCAAAACAATTGTCACAACTTTTCACACAGAACTAATTCAAAAAATTCAATTGTTGCTTGGAATAATTCAAAAAGATTTTCAACAACTTTCAACACACATCCTCGTCAAAGCACACTCAAGAAACTTGAATGATATTGCACTATTTGATACGGTTTTGTTTGTAACGTACGACGACGTCGTGTAAACCATTTGGATGAAGTGATGATGCGAGAACGCATGTATCTCGTAGATATTTTGCAATTCATCGTTTGGTTTGTGAATGGGATTTTAGCCGGGACACATATTTCAATGGAAATTAATTTTCTTTTCGCTGAAATTGAGCGAAGTAAATTTGAGATTGTATATTCATGATGAATGAAAGAAAATATGTTTTATTTAAAGCTTCCCTAATATTTAATAACCATAAAGCGAATTTAAAGCATAAGTAAAATTATTATAAAACTTAATGGCCCCAAGGGTGATCTAAATTTGTACGACTCTATTCAGACAAAAATTTAAATTTTTCTTTATCGTTTGTCTTAACCATATTGTCGCGTGTTTTCGGTTCGCGGCCAATAATTTTAATGTTCCGGGAAAGTGACAACGCAATGTCTCTTAATTTAAGTTAAAAGAGTTTATTTAATTAAAAATGCACAATCATTTGTTTAACTATTTCACCTAATTTTAATTTTCACTATTAAAATTCTAACACTTGTCCATAAATTTCTTATCGCAATTGTCTTCAAAATTACTTCACTATTACGAAACACACTTTTCTACTACTCGAATAATATCGCTTCACACACATAATCGCAATTCTTATCGCGGTCGAATGAATCCCACCATTCATTCAGCTCGCCTTTATATAGGGTCTCTAATCATTCAACTCAGTTCTCGTACATTGGTGAGTAAGCGGGAACATTCCAGCATGAATCGGCAGTGACTCACTTTCAGATGTTGATAATGCTTGTTGGGTTCTCGTGGGTTCGAGTAAATTCAGTTGTTGATGTTCTAAACAATTGCGACAGTAGCTCGCAGAATTATTTGTACATGTAATTATTTGTACATGTAACACTGCCCTCACCTCAGTTCTTTTCACCCCGAAAAGATGTGTCGCTATTTGTAGTCAATTCTTCCTGGGTGTAATATGGGGCAAGACGGTCCAGATGCACGATTTTCATTTTAGCTCTCGGCTTACGATGTTCCTGTATTCGGTATACGACGTCGTTGATTCGCTTTGTAACTCGGTATGGTCCCTCCCAATTATGTTGCAACTTTGGAGACCTACCCTTTTGCCGTTGCGGGTTATAAAGCCACACCAAGTCATCTTGCTGGAAGCCAGTAGAATTAGCCTTTAGATCATACCTGGTCTTCATGCGGTCAGTAGCCGATTCGAGGTGTTTTCGCACTGTCCGATGTATCTGGTTCAACCGTTGTCTTAGCTCACTTGCGTACTCCGAGATGGGTTGGGGTTTCTCGGGGGGTGTTCCGAACTTTATATCAGCTGGCAGACGAATAGTCTTTCCAAAAATGACTTTGGCTGGGGCTTGGCCCGTCGATGCATGTTCGGCAGCTCTGTACGCCATCAAAAATAATGGGATATGTCGGTCCCAGTCCCCTTGGTTCTCGTCAACCATCTTGGCAAGGTATTTATTGAGCGCGCCGTTGAAACGTTCGACAATTCCATCGGATTGGGGATGCAGCGGTGTTGTCCTCGTTTTCCGTATTCCGAGCAGCTCGCACATTTCGCCAAAAACTAGTGACTCAAAGTTTCGGCCTTGATCCGAATGTAGTTCGCAAGGCACGCCGTACCTACTGACCCAATTTAACACTAGCTGTTCGGCTACAGTAGTTGCTTCCTGGTTGGGAATGGGGTAGACCTCGGGCCACTTGCTGAAATAATCGGCTACAACCAGCGTTTATCGATTTCCCCATTCAGATTTAGGAAAGGGTCCAGCGATGTCAACAGCAATCCTTTCAAACGGTACCCCCACGTTGTAGGTTTGCATTTGTCCTCTCAGTCGTCGTTTTGGACCTTTGACGGAAGCGCAAATCTTGCATCTGCGACACCAGTCTTCTACGTCTTCTCGAGCGTGGAGCCAGTAGAATCTTTCCCGCAATTTCGCTAAGGTCTTGTTAACACCAAGATGGCCTCCCGAGGATCCTTCATGCATTTCCTTTACCACATCGGGGATTCGGCTTTTGGGTAGTATAGTTTGCATCCTATAGGAGCTGCCATCCGCCGTTTCCCATTTCCGCTTGAGTACACCACCCTCTACCTGAAGGGAGTTCCATTGTGCCCAATAGTTTTTCAGGGTTGCGCCATGCGTTGAAAGGTCCTTCCACTCAAGTCGCCTAGTCGTCTCCTTCCATACGAGCAATGGTCCGATATCTTCATCGGCTAGCTGGGCGTTTCGAATCTCCTCCGATGACCAACCTTCATCGAATTCAGCCGTTATCAGTCGCAGATCAACGGGCGGCTCCTTTTCCTCCATCCGTCGGCAATGCTTGCAGTTAGCTGGACATGGGCAACGAGATAGGACGTCAGCATTTCCATGAACTCCGCCCTTTCGATGAACAATTTCATAGTCGTATGACTGCAATCTTTCGATCCATCTCGCAACTTGTCCCTCGGGGTTTTCGAAGTTAAGTAGCCATCTCAGCGATGTATGGTCCGTTCGAAGAACAAATTTCTGGCCATATAGGTACTTGTGGAACTGCTTGGTGGCCTCTATTATAGCCAATAGCTCCTTCTTGGTCACACAGTAGTTCCTCTCACTTTTTGAAAGAACTCGACTGTAATACGAGAGGACTCTTTCTTCGCCATTGATCTGCTGGGAGAGTACAGCTCCAATACCGCCCTTGCTTGCATCAGCGTCAACTACAAACATTTTTCCGGGTTTCAGATACGCCAGCACGGGTGATTCACACAGCTCTTCCTTCAGGGTCTCAAAGGCTATCTGGCATTGTTCGTTCCAGACATACGGACGATTTTTCTCGGTTAGCTGATGGAGACACTTAGCTTTTTTGGCAAAGTCTTTGACGAATCTTCGATAGTAGGTTGCCAGACCCAGGAAACTTCGTAGTTGGCGCTTGTTGTTTGGTGTTGGCCAGCTTTTAACGGCTTCAATTTTCTCAGGGTCTGTTTTGACCCCTTCTGCTGATACGACGTGCCCCAGGTATTTTACTTCAGCTGCAAAAAGGGTACACTTGTTGGGACTAAGTTTCAAATTTGCCAGTCGCAATCGGGAGAAAACCTCTTCTAAGTTCCGCACATGCTCTTCGAACGTTCTACCGATGACGATGATGTCATCTAGGTACACCAAGCAGGTTTTCCAGGTTAGACCACGTAGCACGTATTCGATCAAGCATTCGAAAGTGGCTGGAGCATTGCAAAGCCCAAACGGCATCACCACAAATTGCCACAATCCGGTCCCAACTGAAAATGCGGTCTTCTCTCGGTCCTTCTTGTCAATTTCTACCTGCCAGTAGCCACTCTTGAGATCGAGTGTAGAAAACCATTTTGCGTCGGCTAAAGTGTCCATGATGTCATCGATGCGTGGGAGCGGGTAACTATCTTTCTTAGTGACGTCGTTAAGCTGCCTATAGTCGACACAAAAACGGGTGCTACCATCCTTTTTCTTTACTAGAACGACAGGCGTGGCCCATGGACTGACAGAAGGTTCAATTACGCCTTGTTTTTCCATGTCCGAAATCAGCGCGCTCACTTCTCCTTGTTTGGCTATAGGGAGGCGTCTCGGTGCTTGTCGAATCGGCTTGGCTCCCTGTGTATCTATGACGTGAGTTACCAAACTCGTTCGGCCGTGGTCATCCAGGCTTGTTGAGAAGATGTCACTGTACTTGGTGACCAGATCAGAGGCTCGTTTGAATAGCTGCACTGGCAATTTGACCTGCTTTCAATATTGCAGGCGTCGATTCCCGGGCTTTGTCTGTGTCTTGCCTCCTTTTCCAATGATGGCCGTGAGTAGCTTCCAAAGAGGTGATGGTGGAAACAGGCTGGCAGCTGCCGATGACTTCTCCCGCTTTGATGCTCGTGGTTGAGTCTGCGGTGTTAAGGACTCTAACCGGCACATATCCATTCCTTAAAGATCTTACAAGGCTTCGTCCTACAATCAAACTGCGCAATGCCGATGTCTTCGTTGGCTCTATCAGATAAGATCGGTGGTCTCCAGAATCACCATCAAGCTTGGCCCATACAATGCTCTCGGAAGAATTCGGTACATCAGTGTCAGTACATACCACTACATTCATCTTGGGAATTTGGACGCTGGGATCCTCCATCAGTACTTCGACATTCTGCCATTTCAATACACATATGCCCAAATCCAATGTGATTCCATGTGGTCGCAGAAAATCCATTCCGAGAATGCAGTCATCCATAATGTTCGCGACCAGAAAATTATGTCGGAACACAAGGTCTCCCAACTGTATCTGGAGGTTGACCTCTCCATGGACAGGTGCAGTTTCTCCCGTAGCTGTTCGTAGTGAGAAAATTCTGCCCGTGTGAAGTTGTTGCTGTCTAACTAGGTCTGGTCGGATAATCGATCGGGTTGCACCAGTGTCGATTGTTATGGTGCAGTGTTCTCCGTCAATTTGACCCGGAAGGCATAAGTCCGCTTCTCCACGATGTAGTCTTGACACGATGATGATGGTGCTGGAGACGTCGATCCTCCTAGCCAACCTCTGCCCCACGAAGTTGGCTCTTACATGTTTCCCGACCCCTCTGTTTGAAGGGTTTCCATTCTGGGCTCCTGGTTCGGTCTGGATCTCCTCCTAGCTGCACACCCTGGACAATAGCTCGGTTTTCTTCGCTTCTTGCAGTCTCTTTGCAGGTGCCCCTTCTCTCCGCAATTCCAGCATCTAGGCGCACCATTAACATGCGGGTCTCACTCAATTTCCACGCGCTCACACCTGCACTCGTCTGCCACTACCTCACGGACCCGGGCAGTGGTACGAGTCGCATTCTTCGCTGCCTCAAAGTTCAGACTGTAAGCCAATGCGTCCTTAACCGTTTGCTTTTGGGTTAAACGCACGGCTTGCTGCAATTCCGGGTCCTTTAGTGCGCTGATGAATGCTTCTGTCGCCAAAAGTGCTAGTCGCTCAATGTCTTGGGCTAGCTGCTGTAGGGTTTCACCAGACTTCTGCACCCGATGCCTTAGCTGTGACCGATAAATCTGCTTTAGATGATCATCTCCATAACGCATGTCGAGCGCATTCATTATAGCATTCGAGTTTGAGTGCAATTCAACGGGGATCGTCTGCAACAGCTCGGCAGCTGGGCCTCTTAGAGAAAGAATCAATGCAGTTGCTCGTTCCTGCTCATTCCAGTGATTTATGCGAGCGGCTGCTTCAAACTGGGTTTTGTAAATAGTCCAGACCGTTTGTCCATCGAATATTGGTGCTTGCACATTTCTAGATAAGCTTTGTGCTGCGGTTATAATTGGGGCTGGTGAGGCGGTTACTACTGCCTTCGCAGCTTCCAAGTCCTTTTTCACTTTTTCCATCTCATGGTTGATTCTCTCCTCGACCTGGCTGATCTCAAGGTTGACAAATTGAAAAATTTAGAATGCATATAATATGACAAAATATGAATTATTTTTATTGCTTTTATTAAGCAAAACATCCAAAAGTTGTGCAAGTTTACTCATAAATAACTGTCATTAAAATTTACGTGGTTTTTATTTCATAAAGAATTACTGGAGTTTCAATCACTTTTTGAATCGTTAGCCGTTACAATAATTTTTCATCAATTTTTATCATGACTCCTCCTTTTGTGAAATTAGTTTCTTTTAATTCCTTGGTTCTGATGAGTCCATTTGAAATCCTTGTTACAATAGGGTTATCCATTTTACGCTTGGGAAAGTAAAGCTAAAGAAAATACAAAGAATATTCAGATGGAAACAAAATTTGTAATTCAATATAATTGAACCTTGCCATTATACGTGAAATACAACATCATTCAAATGTCCTTCACGGGACTGTAAGTGGTCCCACCTCAATCCTTTTGAGATAATTTTCAATGACTTTTCGGCACATTTCCCGCAATACCTCGGCCATAACTTCACGAATATTGGTTTTCAATTGCTCAAGATTTTGAGGATAGGCATAGCCCCATAAAAAGAAATCCAAAGGTGTTAGGTCGCAGGATCTTGCCGGCCAATTGACATCACTCAGTCTCGAAATTACACGTCCTGGAAATTTCTCTTGCAAAAGTGCTCCGTCCTGTTGGAACCACATGTTCTCCAGATCATAATATTCAATTTCTCTCCAAAAATTAGCGGTTAACATTCGTCCATGGCGGTCAGAATTGACTGTAATGGCTCTTCCTTGATCGTTTTCAAAAAATACGGGCCAATAACACCACCAGACCATAATGCACACCAAACGGTCACTTTTTCCGGATGCAAAGGCCTTTTTGCGATGACCTGAGGATTTTGAGAGCCCCATATGCGCCAATTCTGTTTATTTACGTAACCACTGAGCGAAAAAGGAGCCTCATCACTGAAGAAAATTTTGTTCGAAAAATCGTTATCAATGGTTTGTTGTTCAATCACCCAATTTGCATACATTCTGCGTTGTGTGGTCTTGAGGCTTAAGTTCTTGAGTGAGTTGGATTTTGTACGGATGGAGATGCAAATCCAAATGCAAAATCCGCCACAATGAGCCGTAAGACAAGCCCAAATGTTGAGCACGTCGAGGAATCGACAAATTCGAGTCTTCCTCCACACTTTCAGCAACGACAGCGATATTTTCAGCAAAACGAATGTTGCGATGATGCACAGGCCGCACAATATCAATAACCGATCCAGTCTCTTCAAATTTTCTCACTGTGTTTGAAATTGTTTGCTGTGTAGGTCGATTATGTCGACTCGTAAAGCCCTAAATGTTGATACAGCAGAATCACCATTTTTATAATAAAATTCTTCGACTTCAACTAAAAGAAACACGCTTTTGATGACATTTAATTCTGACAGATGTCAAATGGCAGGGTTATACTTTCCTAACAACGAAATGGATAATCCTGTATTTAAGTATGCGATTAAATACACAAATAAGCTATTCAAAAACACCAAAAAAGTGAAGTCTGGGTCATTAACAAGCATACACCATCGATTTGATGTCCATGGAAATTTTCTAAATAAGCTCCAATAATAAATTTTTATACAACTGTACCGGTTAATGGGATTCGACTGTATTTGCTAATCCAGTTCCCGAGTAATGTTTAAGTTATTGGTCTACATTTAATTAAGAACTTAACACTTTATGGCAAGTGCCATGAAAAGCTTCTTCATGTGTGAATATCCAATTTTTTTTTGTAGTCTACCGTAAGCTGATGCTATTGAGTATGCGAAATATTAAAAATATGAAGTCTCGTTTGTGAAACCAAAAATAAACTTTTTTTAAACTGACTATAAAGGTAAATCAAGGATGGGTGGTGCCATTTATATTAATTGATTACGGAGTACGTTTTGTACGTTCAGACTTGACTGGATGTAGATAAAGAGTGAGTTTACTTTGACAGCCATTCTGCAACACTGCTGCTGTGGTCAGTGACACCTACTTGTCGTATACGTTGTAACCGCCACATTACTCCCCCCTCAGCGATGTCGTCATGGAAACAGGGTATCACCAACAAACTCACAATACGTAATGGCGGCACGTGATGACGTTTGTCGATACGGTGGCATGCGGTTGGGGCAAGGGCGGGTTGATGATACGGTGGTGGCTGCTGATCAGATGCGGGCTGGGGCGACGACAGACTGTTCTATCGTAAATATCACTGATCGGGCACGCGGACTAGCGCGAAGTCGGGTATGTGGCTTGGTGCGAGGTCGGGCATGTGGCTTGGTGCGAGATCGGGTATGCGACGTTGTGCGAGGCCGGGTATGTGACGCACTGGGAGGTCGGGCATGCAACCCATGACTGTAGCGCGAGTTTGGGCATGCAAATGCAACAACGCTGTCGGGCAAGTAATGCGACATTTTCGGGTATTCAATGCCGACGAAACTCCGCGTGTCACTGCACTCGGGTTCGCCAACAATGAGTATGCGAAACATGAAAAGTCTGAGCCCTCGTTTTTAAAATCAAAAATAAACTTTATTTAAACTGACTATAAAGGTGAATCAAGGATAGCTGGTGCCATTTATATTAATTGATTATGGAGTACGTTCGGGAAGTCCGGACTCAACTAGATGTCGATGAAGAGTGAGTTTACTTTGAAATCGATCCTCTGACAGCGATCTACTTATCGTATTTGTCGTGACTACACAGTATCCCTGATGGTACAATTCTTACTTCCGTTCGCTTTTTCGTTCGTTAAGCTTTTTTTGGGCTCACTCCTCTCACTCGCTTTTCGTTAGAACCTCCGCAAAGGAAGCTAAACTTGAAAAATCAAACAACCAACTATATTACAATAATTATATTGAAACAAAATTTTAATTTCACTTATAACGAAATTGATGTACTCTAAATCTTTAGATGTTATATGAGCGGAATCCCGGCTCGAATAGTTAACATTTAAAGATGACATAAAGGATCAAGTCTTTTTTTTGGTGCGGTCCAGCATGCCTAAGTAGCAATGTGTGGTCGGTAAATGCACTCCACTTTCAATAGGTGAGATGTGTGAAATGCGTTATTCATATTGCTTAGATTCATATGTATAATATATTGTTGCGAGTCTCGGTGGCTACCGTAGTCGCAACTTAGATTCTAGCGGAGACCTATGCTTCCCCTACGTGGCATTCTCAGCCGGCTAGAGCTCAGCCGTGTGGGGGTTCTTTAAGGGCAGATCCTTGCCCGTGCTGGCCACCTTGCACAGAAAAAATTACACACCGGGAAGGGAAAGGGAAGGAAGGTTCATCCTAAGAAATGAACACAACGGTTAGTTACTAACACATGGCCGTTTTATTATAAAATTCAAGTCACAATGAAATTTGAAATATGAACGCAAATATGTAAAATAGTAACTGTAATTTTCAAACAAGCGAACAAACAAATATATAAGCCCCCTAGCCAGGGATATTATGTTACAGAAGTACAAAAGAAAATTACTGAAATTTATATGATGAATAAAATAAAATAATTAAAAATAATGGATCAAAGAAAAATTACTTAATTACTTTTCCCAGTTTTCCACACCACGAGCGCTCACCAACTGGAAAGGGGGGCACTGAAAATCTAATATTTTAGTATTCTTAATATGTTAAATCCATGCAAACAAGGAAAAACGGCCACTGAGTTCTAGCTGATCGACACCATTTATGTCTAAACCGCACTCCACCAATTTCCTTAACTTTATTTCAAATTTTCGACTCGATATGCTGTGAATTACATCAGGAGTAATAAATTTATGTTCCTTAAAACTTCAGGGAGCAAACTCAAAAGCCGTTCCCTAGGCATCGGCCAAAATCCAACAATGCTTGTCACGGGAGCCTTCCACACACACAAGAAAACAAACAAACGAAAAAAAAGAAACAAAAAAAAAATATAATAAGTTCTCCGCAAGTATAACTTCCCGAGCCAACTGAAGTCGAGGTTTAACGATGTATGTAACGCTTTATATTTTGTATCACACTTAGAAATTAGAGTTAAGTAGGTTCTAAGCAGATCAACGAGCACTTCGCTGACAATGCATTCAATCATTGTGCTGAAATGTCGAAAGCGTGCGATTAATTTCACCGAATCGGACCGGCAAATACTGATGGAAGTGTACCGGTTACAACTTTAGCCGGGCTGACGAGTTTATCGGATTTACTAAGCGAGCTTCCCGTATACAGATTCCATTTCGAGTGTAACGTCCCTAAATAAATCGTTACTGTTCCATACATTGGTAGCTGATGAATCCAAAAACCTATTATCGGTTCGTGATGATAATCTAGTAAGGCAACTAGTTAATGCGATAGAACAAACAAGCTCAGATCATATAGAATTAAAGCCACAATACGCTTATAATCAACTTGGCACAAATATAAATGAGACGCCGGAATTATTGCAAGACACTTATACGTTTAGGCCTATCGTATTTAATACTCCTCCTAGCCAACGGATACAAATGAACAACTCAGTAAATACAAATTCTCCTGTATCAACTCAACAAAATGCACTACGCGCCAGCAACAAGCTGCAATGCAACGGCAGCAATATTACCATCAATCGCATATTCAAGTGCAGAAGCAAGCCCAAGGTAACCAGCCACACATTCAGCAGCATCCGCCAACACATAGCATATTTGGATACGATCGCGAACACAGGACGGAAAAAGTGTCCAGCAGATATCAGGACGGCAGTAGAAATGTAGGCGGAAGTGGGGGAGCAGGTATACCATATGTTGAGCAACATGAATTAAATCTGTCATCTGCATCGAAGCAGCAGCAGCAACAACAACAACATCAACCATCATCGCGTCATAGCTCATCAAATGTTCCATCGTTCCATCACCATATTATGGCATTTAAAGCTCGCAAGATGCCAGCTGACACGACACGCGGGTAATGCTGTGAATGCGATGAACTGGTGGAACATCGAAAAGCTCCCTGATATGAAAGCGTGGCCACCAGAGGGGATATAAGACCCCGGATGGAGCTTGAAAATTTTCTTTTTGACTTCGCAATTTCACCAAGAGGGAGCTCGAATTTTTGTTGGCGGAATTTTTGGAGGATTGATTTTTTTTGGCGGAATTTTTGGAGGATTGATCGGAGGATTCAAGGAGGTCTTCGGATGAACGAGAGGAGCGTCTCTACGACCGAGGTGGATCGACAGCAGGAGTTGGCGGCAACAAGATTGGGGGCCCCCCGAGTCGAGCAAGCCGGCTGAATGGTGCAAGTTGGGTATAACCTTACATATATATTTCTTGTTTATATATCCTGTATATATTGTTAATCCGTGGAATTAAATTGTTTTTGGTGATTTAGAGAAAAAAAGGTGATTTAGAAATTGTGAAGTTGGCTCGGAAAGGTATAACCTTACATATATATTTCTTGTTTAAATATCCTATATATATTGTTAATCCGTGGAATTAAATTGTTTTTGGTGAGTTCGAGAGAAAAAAGTGATTTAGGAATTGTGAAGTTGGCTCGGAAAGCGAGGTGGCATTCCCGTACGAGCGACGCCCCGCGGGTGGAAGGCTCGAGGGTGCTTCACCGCCACGTGGAGTGACTCCGAAATTGTTCAGAGCTCATCCCTTGTTTTAGGTTCCCCCGCCCTGGTTGTGGTCGCGGTTAGGAAGGATAGGCGGTGCATGATCGCATTGCGCGTCGTGTCGCGGACAGTGCCGGTGCGAGCCTTTTGGCGAGTCGCAATTCTCGCTTGGCGACTCCTGTAGGGCCCATTGGCAAAGCGAGTGGCGCACGGCCCCTCTCCATTGGGCTAACCGGGTCCGAGGGCCCCAGTCAGGAGCTCCACCAGAGCGCACGGAAGCGATATTCAGTCGCGGAATTGTTACATTCAGTCTCGAAATTGTTACATGCTCTATAAAGCGTCACAATCATGCACACTTGGCTCGGAAAGGTATAACCTTACATATATATTTCTTGTTTAAATATCCTATATATATTGTTAATCCGTGGAATTAAATTGTTTTTGGTGAGTTCGAGAGAAAAAAGTGATTTAGAAATTGTGAAGTTGGCTCGGAAAGCGAGGTGGCATTCCCGTACGAGCGACGCCCCGCGGGTGGAAGGCTCGAGGGTGCTTCACCGCCACGTGGTGTGACTCCGAAATTGTTCAGAGCTCATCCCTTGTTTTAGGTTCCCCCGCCCTGGTTGTGGTCGCGGTTAGGAAGGATAGGCGGTGCATGATCGCATTGCGCGTCGTGTCGCGGACAGTGCCGGTGCGAGCCTTTTGGCGAGTCGCGATTCTCGCTTGGCGACTCCTGTAGGGCCCATTGGCAAAGCGAGTGGCGCACGGCCCCTCTCCATTGGGCTAACCGGGTCCGAGGGCCCCAGTCAGGAGCTCCACCAGAGCGCACGGAAGCGATATTCAGTCGCGGAATTGTTACATTCAGTCTCGAAATTGTTACATGCTCTATAAAGCGTCACAATCATGCACACTTTCAAGTAAATTAAATCTACTTGAAATATAGTAAATTTAATGTGTCGTGTAATTTCAATTAAATTCAATATAAAATTACATCGCAGCAGCACTTAGAAGCTTAACACACTTTGGAAGCTGAACTTCAACTTTTTTCGAAGTTTTCATATCGAAAATCGGCTTTCAACTTTTGTAAATTACTTCTTCACTTTGTCGTTTTTTTTTAAATTCTGTACTCCGGTCGCTTAGAGCAACCACCCTATGTCAACGCGAACTCAAAACCTCGTTCTTTTTTTTAATTCAAAAATTGACTGCCTTCCCATCAACAATTTGCCTCCCACACTTCATTAATCCCTCTCAATTCACACGTTAGACCACCTCTTCCTCCTGTGGTTAACCTTACAGCTGATCCTCATTGCCTTCAGACTCCCACCCTTATCTCACCATCATGAGTTAATTAATCCCCAACCTGAACGGAAAGCCTCAACAAGCGCATCCTTTCCACGATCACATCACTGTTAAGGATCACTATCCTCCATGGAAGATAGTGACCCCAACAGCTGTAACCATGGAAAAGACTGTTACGAGAAAGATTTCCGCACAGCCCGAAGATTGAACCTGAGCCACCCTATGACCAACGCACGATTCTGGCGCGCGTACTAACTCATCCACGACGATCATATCTCGTTGCATCGAATTTGGTGAGAAGACATACATTTGTCTATTGTATTAGTGTGATCATGTCGCCAAGCCAGTGTAATAGTCAAGTTAGCAGACGCCTTTGTAATAAAGTGAAATTTAAATGTCGCGATGAACTTGATTTGAAGCTAAATTAAGGCAAATTAAAGATGAGATTGACAAAAAGAATTTGAATTTATACGAAAACAATTGTAAAATTAGAGGGCAAATTAAGTTAAGGAAAAATGGAAGAACGAAGTTTAAAGTTGTATTAAATTATAATAAAAATTCTTTAAAATTATAATGAAACTATTAAAAGAAAATGCATAACTGAAAAATGAGAGAAAAAGAGCAATTACAAGTCGAAATGACAAGAATGGCGGAACGATCTCACATCGTGCCGCAACAATATCTAACTGCACATGAGTAAATAAAGTTGATGCAGGCTATTGCATGCAAAATATGTTCAGAGCAAAAGGGTAAGAATGCCGGCGTATCGCCATATTGACTGAATCCATTCAGTGAAACTTTGAGATTTGAGCAATAATCGAGCGATTTTAAGAATTCAGGGGAGGGGTTATGCTCTAAAACGTGATAAGGTGAAACACAATAAAATTTTGAAGTTCCATTCCACTTGTGAATATAGAATATAGTTTAGTAGGAGACAACAAGTGTTCTTTTTGAGAGTAAAAAACAAACTGACTAGGTAAATTGTGTTACAAAGAATTACAGTGGTAGGCACATGAAATTTGATACATTTTAAAACTTTCCCTCAAGTTTTATGTATACTTACTTTACATTCCGAATACTGCTTTATTTTACTTCATTTCAATTCGAACGTATACAAACCAAAAGTTAAATATTTTACATTAATCATTTCCAAGCGAAATATCTTTTCTGAAATTTTCATAATGTACTCTCCTTGTCCTAGATTTTCGACAAAAACATTGTTTGCACAACTGATTCATTTTGTCCAATGCTTTCTGGCACTCAACATTTCTTGGGTTTGATGTCCGGTCATCTATTCTGCCACAGCCTTAAATGCCATTTTCACTTGCATCCAGAGTTCTATGTTTGTTTTAAGTAATATGTCTGGTAGTAAGTTAGCCATCTTTTGTCGAGAGGCTCCAGGAAAACATGTGCATGCGGGAAGCAAAGCCAATCAGACACTGGCCGTTGTCATTTGTTTCATCGTGGAGGCTGTATTCTCCAGTGGTTTCCGGATTTGCCAACCTTAGCGTTGTAATCACCTAGAATATTTTTTGTTTCGTTTGTAACCAATGAATCAATTGAGTCTTTCTAGATGATTGTAGAACATTTCCTTCGATTCTTCGTTTCTTCATCCTTTTGTTCCGTCGAAGCATGAACGTTAATCAATCAATTTTGAAGAATCCAGCTTTTATACGGACCGCTTACAATCATCCATTGACTGCCTTAAAATTAATAACTTGCGCTTTGAACTCCCTATTCACAATAAAGGCCACCTTAAATTTTTGCTTTTCAACAGACTTTCCACTTAAAGAATATTGTGTGCGATCTCATGTCTGGAATACCGCTTCCATTCCAGTTCTTTTCATGGATTGCCAGTATATTTAATTTGTATGACTGACCTGTTTGAAAGATTCCTTGACCGCGTAAAGCTTGTTCAATGTTCTGATACGCCAGGATTCGATACAATAGTCCTGTTTCGGTTACAAAGTTGTCACCATTAGTGCGATCCATTACAAGGCTCTGTTGCAGGTTTTGAAACCATGTAGAATTTTCCAGAGACAAGAAGTTAGCCCGTTGCTCGACCTTTATTCTGGCGACATGGTTGTTACTTTCGATTCCGTTATCAGGCACGGAAGACTCGCCTTCATCCTCTTACGTCAAAGGGTTTTCCATTAAGGACATAATAATTTTAAATACAGCATTGTTACATGTACAAATAATTACATGTACAAATAATTCTGCGAGCTACTGTCGCAATTGTTTTCATAATCATTAAGAACGTCAGCAAATGAATTCACTCGAACCCACGAGAACCCAACAAGCATGATCAACATCTGCAAGTGACGTCACTCCATTCATTAATTTGCTCGAATCTACCAGGTACCTCTCGGTAGAACATTCGCCAATGTACGAGAAACGGGTGAATAGGTAGAGACCCTATATAAAGGCGAGCTGAATGAATGGGGGGGTCATCATTCATTCGACCGCGATAAGAACTGCGATAGTATGTGGGAAGCGATATTATTCGAGTAGTAGAAAAGTGATTTTCGTAATAGTGAAGTGATTTAGAAGACAATTGCGATAAGAAATTTATGGACAAGTGTTAGAATTTTAATAGTGAAAATTAAAATTAGTGAAAGTGTTAGATTGATCATTGTGCAATTAAATAAACTCTTTTAACTTAAATTAAAAGACATTGCGTTTTCACTTTCCCAGAACATTAAATTATTGGCCGCGAACCAAATAACACGCGACAATGGTGTCGAGAAGTGAGATTAAAATTTTGAAAGTGAAAATTTGAACATTTTTATAGTGCACAATAGTAAAATTTAAAGAAACATTAAAAATGCCACGAAGCCTAGACTTAAAAATTAATGAATTGACCATGTCGGAGCTTAAGGAAGAGCTGGAACAGCGAAACCTGGCTACGCAAGGTACAAAGGCAACACTGATTACACGCTTGCGTGACGCGATTGAATCGGAAGGTGCGTACCTGGATTCAGGTGAGCCTATAGATGCAGAAAAAGGCGCAGAAGGTGGTGAAGCCGAAACAGCGAAATCAAAGGAGCCAGAAAATGCGCTGATTCAAATGTTAATGCTGATGCAGCAAGAGCTGCGACAACAGTCATCTAATTTAACTGTAAAGCTGGACCAACAAGCAATCGAAATCAAAGCAGACATCACACAGAAGCTGGAGTAACAGTCAACCGAAATAAAAGCGGAGCTCGGTCATCTGAACAAACAAATTAAAGGCGTCGAGGAAAAGGTTGACCAGGTCGAGGAAAAGGTTCACCAGGTCGAGGAAAAAGTCAGCCAGATCGAGGAAAATGTCAGCCAGGTCGAGGAAAAGGTCAGCCAGGTCGAGGAGAGAATCAACCATGATATGGGACACATGAAAAAAGAATTGGAAGCAGCGAAGATAGTAACCGCCTCGCAAAGCTCATCTAGAAATGTGCAAGCACCAATATTCGATGGGCAAACGGTCTGGACTATTTACAAAACCCAGTTTGAAGCAGCCGCTCGCATACATCACTGGAACGAGCAACTGCATTAATTCTTGCTCTAAGAGGCTCAGCTGCCGAGCTTTTGCAGACTATCCCCGTTGAGTTGCATTCAAACCCGGCTACTATAATGAATGCTCTGGACATGCGCTATGGAGACGATCATCTGAAGCAGATTTACCGGGCACAGCTACGGCATCGGATGCAGAAGTCTGGCGAAACCTTGCAGCAGCTAGCACAAGACATTGAGCGACTGGCACTTTTGGCTTACCTAGCGTACGACTCAGAACATCGAGATGACGTAGCAACAGAAGCATTCATCAGCGCCTTACAGGACAAGGAATTGCAACAAGCCGTGCGGTTAGCTCAAAAGCAGACGGTTAAGGACGCATTGATTTTCAGTCTTAACTTCGAGGCAACACAAAATGTGACTCGTACCACTGCCCGGTTCCGTGAGGAAGTGGCAGACGAGTGCAGGTGTGAGCGTGTGGAAAGTGAGCGAGAGCCGCCGGCGAATGGTGCACCTAGATGCTGGGATTGCGGAGAGAAGGGGTACCTGCAAAGAGACTGCAAGAAGCGAAGAAAACGGAGCTATTGCCTAGGATGGCGGAGATCCAGACCGTGTCAGGAGCCTAGAATAGAGGCCCATCAAACTGCAAGGGCTAACTTCGTGGGGCAAACGTTAGCTAGGAGGATCGACATCCCCGGCACCACCATCACCGTTCCAAAGCAACATCGTGGAGAAGCAGACATATGCCTTCCTGGTCAAGTTGATGAGGAACATTGCACCATAACAAACGACACTGGTGTAACCCGATCGACTATTCGACCAGACCATGTGAGGCCCCAACTACTTCACAAGGGCAGAGTTCATGGAAATGCTGACGCCCCAACTCGTCATCCATGTTCAGCTAACTGCAAGCATTGCCGGCGGATTGAGGAAAAGGAGCCGACCGTTGATCTGCGACTGATAACAGCCGAATTCGATGAGGGTTGGTCATCGGAGGAGATTCGAAATGCCCAGCTAGCCGATGAAGACATCGGACCATTGCTCGTATGGAAGGAGACGACTGGGCGACCTGAGTGGAAAGACGTTTCAACGCATGGTGCAACCCTGAAAAGCTATTGGGCACAATGGAACTCCCTTCAGGTAGAGGGTGGCATACTCAAGCGGAAATGGGAAACGGTGGATGGCAGCTCCTATAGGATGCAAACTATACTACCCAAAAGCCGAATCACGATGTGGTTAAGGAAATGCATGTAGGATCCTCGGGAGGCCACCTTGGTGTTAAAAAGACCTTAGCGAAATTGCGGGAAAGGTTCTACTGGCTCCAGGCTCGAGAAGACGTAGAGGACTGGTGTCGTAGATGCACAATTTGCGCTTCCATCAAAGGCCCAAAGCGACGACTGAGAGGACAAATGCAAACCTATAACGTAGGGGTACCGTTTGAAAGGATTGCTGTTGACATCGCAGGACCCCATTCCTGAATCTGAATGGGGAAATCGATACACGCTGGTTGTAGCCGATTATTTCAGCAAGTGGCCCGAGGTCTACCCCATTCCCAACCAGGAAGCAACTACTGTAGCTGAACAGCTAGTGTTAAATTGGGTCAGTAGGTACGGCGTACCTGGTGAACTACATTCGGATCAAGGCCGAAACTTTGAGTCGCTAGTTTTTGGCGAAATGTGCGAGCTGCTCGGAATACGGAAAACGAGGACAACACCGCTGCATCTCCAATCCGATGGAATGGTCGAACGTTTCAACGGCACGCTCAATAAACACCTGGCCAAGATGGTTGACGAGAACCAAAGGGACTGGGACCGACATATCCCACTATTTTTAATGGCGTATAGAGCCGCTGAACATGCATCGACGGGCCAAGCCCCAGCCAAAGTCATTTTTGGAAAGACTATTCGTTTGCCAGCCGATATAAAGTTCGGAACACCCCCTGAGAAACCCCAAACGGTCTCGAAGTACGCAAGTGATCTAAGACAACGGTTGAACCAGATACATCGGACAGTGCGAAAACACCTCGAATCGGCTACTGACCGCATGAAGACCAGGTATGATCTAAAGGCTAATTCTACTGGCTTCCAGCAAGATGACTTGGTGTGGCTTTATAACCCGCAACGGCGAAAGGGTAGGTCTCCAAAGTTGCAACATAATTGAGAGGGACCATACCGAGTTACAAAGCGAATCAACGACGTCGTATATCACATACAGGAACATCGTAAGCCGAGAGCTAAAATGAAAATCGTGCATCTGGACCGTCTTGCCCCATATTACACCCAGAGAGAATTGACTACAAATAGCGACACATCTTTTCGGAGCGAAAAGAACTGAGGTGGGGGCAGTGTTACATGTACAAATAATTACATGTACAAATAATTCTGCGAGCTACTGTCGCAATTGTTTTCATAATCATTAAGAACGTCAACAAATGAATTTACTCGAACCCACGAGAACCCAACAAGCATGATCAACATCTGCAAGTGACGTCACTCCAATCATTAATTTGCTCGAATCTACCAGGTACCTCTCGGTAGAACATTCGCCAATGTACGAGAAATGGGTGAATAGGTAGAGACCCTTTATAAAGGCGAGCTGAATGAATGGGGGGATCATCATTCATTCGACCGCGATAAGAACTGTGGTAGTATGTGAGAAGCGATATTATTCGAATAGTAGAAAAGTGATTTTCGTAATAGTGAAGTGATTTAGAAGACAATTGCGATAAGAAATTTATGGACAAGTGTTAGAATTTTCATAGTGAAAATTAAAATTAGTGAAAGTGTTAAAGTGATCATTGTGCACTTTTGTAATTAAATAAACTCTTTTAACTTAAATTAAAAGACATTGCGTTTTCACAATCCCGGAACATTAAATTATTGGCCGCGAACCAAATAACACGCGACAGTATTAATATAATATAGGAATATTTGAGATATCGAGTTCAAATTTATTGTGGGTGTAATGCAAGCATTATACTTCAGGATTTCGGTCATATGACCACACGAGCCCGTATATAGCGGTTGATTCTTTGGACCCTATTTTCTATCACTCTGGTGCACATTTCGACTGGAACGTTGGCAGTCTCTTGTGGAATTTTATCTTTGAGCTCGCTTAAAGTTGCTGGCTTGTTGGCATAGACCAGTTACTTGATATAGCTCCATAAAAAGAAATCCAATGGCATTAGATCACATGAACGAGGCGGCCAATCGACCGGACCATTTCTCAAGATACCACGTTCACCAAATTTGCCTTAAAATAAATCGATTGTGAGGCGTGCTTTGTAGCAAGTGGCCCCATCTTGTCGAAACAACATATCTTTGATGTCAAGTTCATCCAATTCTGGCCACAAATAACCTTCCAGCATAACACGATAGTGCTCTCCATTGACGGTAGCATGACGGTTGTTTTCATCTATGAAAAAACGGCCCAATCACACGCGTCGCATGAAAACCGCACCAAACAGTAATGGTTTGCGGATTCAACGGTGTCTCAAGAAGCACATGTGGGTTTTTGCTGACCAATAATGCACATTTTGCTTCTTCACTTTCTTCAAGCTTTGCAAAAGCAAAATCGGAGCAGTTTCGGAATTTTGAATGATTGAGTGGCTTTAGTTCTTGAGTAGATTCGATCTTGTGACCATGTAGGCCAAGATATTTTCTCAAAATACACCACAGTGTCGTTTGAGCCATGACCAATTCTTGAGAACTACGTGGAATTGACTGATTTGGCTCATTTTGAATCAATGCACTTAAGGCTGCGAGATTTCTTTCACTTCGAGTAATACGACATCTTTTTGGTACCGGAACGTCCAATAGTGAAAGTTTGGACTCAAACTTATCCACTATAGTACGCACAGCCTATCGGGTGGACCATTATTATGGCCGAAATCGGAGTAAGCGTTCTTAAAGTTGCGACCACTAACTCAGGGTTTCGTTAGTAATTTTTTATGATTTCCAAATATTTCGCAAAATTTGCTTCATTTCTGAAACTTTGGTGATCATAATTTACGTTTTTTCTAGCCAGGATTGGTTATTGTTTACGAAGTGTTGATATACCTGACACAAGATTTTCCGTTGCATTGAGTATTATCCTTACTCTGCCTCCCAGAGCCAATATCACCAAAATAACCCATTGTAAGATGAACTAGATCACAAAAGCATAATCACTTGCATATCCTACGTCTTCATTTGATCCTTTAATGACTAAGTTCTTAAATGATATATTAAACCGAAGCCACATCACCACCACATATTACGAAGAACGCTTTGCAACATAAATTTGTTATAATTTCCAGTTCACTGAAGTCATTCTATTTGTGTTTGCCCAAATACATATATCATTCTCAGCTCTTGACTGCTTCATTTCAAATATTCGAAATATTACAGACCGACTTCTCGTGTCTTCTTCTTCCTCTAGGAACCCAACCAGTGCCCGAATCCTCATTTCTATTTCACCAAAGATTCGTAATCATGTTGAGATCTGCATCCATACGATTTGGACTCTATATATTCACATATGCATGTAATCGTACATGGAAGTGTGAAATATACAGAGCTATAATGTAGACAAGAAATTAATTATTCATTTCTAATGGAAAACTATTGTACTCGTACGTCTGCAGAGGAGCTGGTCGAGCTCGAGCAAAAGTTTGGTTTCTACAATATCTACTGTTGCATACTCTGGTTTTCCCCACTCCTTCTCTGCACAGGCAGAAGGGATTCGGGCAAATGGACACACAAAGGAAAAAGGGAAGCCTGGCTACAAAGAAAATCTTAATTAGAACATATTACAACCAATACGTTGTATTGTTAGATGGATACGTGTCTACTGTGGCAGATATTTGCGGATGTGTCGAGAAGATTCGCAAATATCAGTCGAAACTCATCAAACTACCATGATTGAGATTTTCCGAATGATGGTTGCAGATGCAATTAGTTCGGACTGCTTGGTAATGAAAAATTGAATTTATTACAATTGATTGAGTTTGCTTTGTTAGGATTTGAAGGAGGTTATGATGGTGGTTTTGTGCTCTACTCGTATCATGCTATTTGCAGAGTTTACTTAAAGATTCTATGGAGTTTTGATAAGTCTCATTTGTTAATAATGCTAATTCTTAAATACGGAAGAGAAACATAATAATTTTTTTAACAATTTTGTGATAAAATGGAAGAGTGTACCTTGGAGGCTGAGTCATGTGTAGGCTTCCAAGGAGAGCCAGGTTTTTGTAGGCGGAGACTTCAACGCTAAAGCCATTGAATGGAGCATGCCTCAACTTAATCCCAGAGGAAAGCGAGTCCTGAAAGCAGCAGCTAGGACGGAGCTTATTGTGCTAAATATTGGCAATACGTCTACTTTCCGGCGCTGAGGTTGTGCAGGAAGTATGCCCGATGTGATATATGTCTTGGAGTCCCTAGTTTCCAAGAGTGTACAATTTTTGAGTACTAGAGGACCACTGAGCCAATGACCAGCATTAAATTGCGCTTGAGATTCGTGACGGTGCTTTTCAGTGTACACCTACCTAGACTTCCGCTTTAGGGGGGATTACTGGTAAAATGGATGTGAAGAGGTTCATTGACGTACTCATAGTAGCCACATTGCCATTATGAGCTGCTCCAAGGAGCAAACGACAGGTAGCTGAGAATGTAGTGAACTCAACAATAAGTATCATTATATCTGCTTGTAGGTCTTCTATGCCCAGTTGGAGACCCTAACACGATAAGCCTCCGGTGTACTGGTAGATGCTGAACAAGGAAGTAAGTGCCATAAGCTTCGAGAAGAAGGCCGGTGGGCACGGACATGGGAGAATGTCGACACCAGGGTTGCTACATACAGGTCGGCGAAGAAGTGCTTTGGTAAGCTTATCAGTCCGATGGTGGCAGGATCTCGCAGACAATGTAAACAGAGAAATTAGTATCGTGGAAGCTCGATGCTCTAGGGACCCCTTAGTTACTGGAAGCAGAAAAGATGAACAAAATTATATGGCCTCTTCTCCCTGCACACCTTTTCTGTATTGATGCCGTTCATGACTTACCTTTTTCGAAAACAAAGTTGGAGGATCTTTTGATTAAAAGGGTCATGTCAAAAAAAGAACAACTTTCTTTATAGTGTTTCCTACTGATTTTTTTGTGTAAGTCTTGTTTGTCATATGAGCTGGCCCAGCGTAGGCAGAGGTCGTCCTGAAAGAACCCTGCCACGGCTGAGCTTTGATACCGGCTATATTTCAATATTCTGCAACAACTTGTGAAAACCATGCATCGTTAGTGAAAGTGAAATAGTAGTGACGTGTCTGTATACAAGAGACAGAAAACACCAGAAACGGAGCTCTCCAAAGCATGAATAGAGATAAACCGACATCAAAAGCTGAGTGCTACATAACGTGAGAACCGAAAAGAACGGATAAAATACAATGAAACATTTCTGGGTGAGTATTTTTGTACTTAAATCAGCCAGCTATTTAGCGAGCCCTACGCACATCAGCCAAACAGCGTTACTTGCCCGAGCAGTAGTTTCCCTTAGGCATTTCATCCAGGGATGAGCAAGTTAAAGTGATTTAGATTCAGCGATCGTGCGGACAACACAATTTGTGCCAAATCGCCATCGGCAACCAACTGATCATCTCGCACCGCCAGCAACCACCACGACCAGCATACGTGAGCGGAGACTTGATTCCCATCGTCTAACCATCGGCGATCAACATGCTTCGCCAGCGAACTCACCGGCACCACGCAACATCAGCATAGTGCGGAGGTCACAATTTGGGTCAAACTGCCATCGGCAACCACCCGATCAGCTCACACCGCCAAGAACCACCACAACCGACATACGTGGGCGGCGACTAGACAACAACCACTAGCAGTCTATGATGACATCGCAACCCCGTCCGTCACTCGAGGAAGCAATTGCTGCGACGCCCAGAGCGCGCCCGAGGCCAATCACGATTGTAGTACCGGACACGCTTGATCAAGCCGCTTGATACGTCGATGGTCGAGCCGGAAGAGAAGCGGCCAAGAGGTGGGTGCATTGTCGAGTTCCGCCACAAGATCAGTGACCTGCGCCAATTGGCATGTCTTGCGGTAACCAAAGCGGAGCGGGAGGCGTTTAGAACCCAAAGCAAAACGTTGGAGTTAGAGTTTAAGGCAGAGCAGCGCCGTAAACGGGAGGCACCCGCAACAAACCATCGTAGTAGCAATTGTAATTTAAAGAAAGTATAAATGTATTTGATGGAAGAAACATGTGTTTTATTTGGGAAGCTATAAAGTGAAGTTGATTGGAGTTTACAGATATTCCAGACCAAGCGAGTGGATACGCGTACGCACCGAATATACCTATACAAGTGAGTATTGGCGCTACGTCCACCGAAACTCGCCCCATGTTGATTAGGCCTTAAAACAGTCCTGACAAAATTGGCGGAGCCGGTAGGATATCGGTTCTGCAGATTCTACGATCAGTGACTGTATAGCATGCTGACTAATGGGAATATCAGCCGATATCTGAACCAAACTTTTGGTACCTGGGAACGTGGTTGGAAACATCCATTGCCTGAAATATCTATTTGTTTTTTTTTTGTTTTGCCAAATACACTTCACTCCTGAGTTGACCCAGTGTAAAACCATGCTATCTCCAATTCACGTGCTAATAAAAATTTTACTTACGCACGCAGATAGAAACCTAAACTTAGCGAGACAGGTAAACAAGCAGAAAATGAACTTTACATTTTAGTGTGAAATTTTGAGTAAATAGTGAACATTTTGAACACACAAAAAAAAACCGTTCAGTGAAAACAATAAATACCCGCAGGTCAAATAATAAGATAGTGTTAACACTTCAGGATTAACTTATGACCGACAAACTTTTCAGCTCGGAGGACATTTTTCACCATTCTGCGCCTGCAAGTAAACCCAACGGAGTCATCTTACGGAGTAGAAAAATACGAGTGTTAAAAACGCAAAGAAGTAGGTTCGAATCGTCACAGGCGACTAACCAAGTAACCACAGCCCAGGTTCTGCGAGATTCCCAAGAACTGACGTCATATCAGACACCGTAGAGGAAGCCCACACTCGACGATTGGAGTTCATCAGTAAATTTCGACAGCACACAGAAGACAGAAGAGAAATTGAACAGTTCAGAGGAACCTGGCATAGCCAGGCACTAAGCTCAGACAGCCTATCGCCATCAGTTGACCAACTAATAGCTTTCAGAGACTGGAAAATCTCTCTTGAACTAGGTGATACATCATTTGTCACTAACGACTCCTTGGTAGGAGGGACATCCAGCGAAATGGCAGACTTCATGAAAGTAGCCAAACTAATGGGGCAAATGATCCCTTTGTTCTCAGGAGCCCCAAGCTCTACCTTAGTTACAAACTTTTTTAGGATGCAGCGAACAAGTCTGGCGATGTTTGAACAAATTAGAGCAATCAGCGTTTATGCAAATCTCCCCAACTTGGCTGCGTGGCGCATCCTACCAGTTGATTTCTTCTAGCTGCCCCACGACACTTGACGCTGCTGACGAGTTCCTAGACAGACTTGCCAAAGCCAAGCAGTTCTCTACTGAAACGCTTACTGCTTACACCTCACGAATGCGACAACTGTTGAAGGCTAGCCAGGAAGCAGCCAAAATCAAGTATGGAAAGGAGGCAGTAAAGGTTTTAAGTCAGCAATTGAAGGATTTTGCTATGATATCCCTTAAAGGTGGAGTCACGAATCCTCAACTACGCCAGTATTTACTGCCATGGGAGAAGCTCACATTTGAGGAACTCATACTTAAGGCTTTGGACATGGAAAAAATGCAGCAAGGGGCTCATCATGTTCAGTGGACTCCCCAGGAACATAGTTTCAGTTATCCAATGAGCCAAACCGCCTTTTCACCCAACCTCTTTGCACCATCGTTCCAGTCTCGGAATACGAACAAAGACAGTATCCCAGCGCACGTGCAAGAGCGCAAGAACAAGAACACAAGATAACTTGCAACTTCTGTCGTAAGCTTGAGCATACTTACTCTTAGTGTTTAAAGCGCAAAAACAACCCTTTCTGTCCTACTTGCAAGCAGTACGGTCATGATCTCAGAGACTGCAGGGCTCAGCAAGCCACAATTAAACAAGAGGGTGATCTCCAGGGGTATCGCACGTCAGTCATTTGTGGCTTCTGAAGTCGCCAAGGCCATCAAGTGAAGAACTGTCATCAAAAAACGAAATGGGAAAGTACTAACTCGAGAAACGCCAAAAAGTAGAGCCAAAACCCCTGACTCGACTCTAATTAGAATAAAATTGGGCACTAAACTCGGCGTAACTAAACTGTTTCCTGCCACCCTACCCCTAGATAAACGAAAAAAACCTACAACTACATTGGCTATAGATATTAGCGCAGAAGTAAGTCTGATCAAAAAATCAGCTATTAAACCAAGCACCATAGATCCACGTCAAAAGGTAGCACTTCATTGTCCGTTCGGACGGGGGAGAACTCTATGGATTTATAGTAGGAAAATTTAGCGTCCCCACTATTTTTTTCTGTAACTTTCAAGTGGTGGATGAAATATCCGGAATCACTGATGATGGATTGTAAGGCAATGATTTTCTAGCTAAGAACTGCAACGTGGAGGGCCTCGCTAAAACTCTTAGATTTCCTCGCACAGAAATTAACTTCAGAGAGTTTTCCCTCCCACTATTATTATCCCATTATCCCTCCCTTTGAATGGGAACCATCTAGAGTAGAGATACAAGGAAGTTTTGAATAGCGCAGACTTAGACTTTGGTAAGGAGCAAGCAGGCGTGACGCTCGAGCCACCCATTCACGGTCAACAAATCCAAAAGTTAGGCACGATGAGTAAAGATAAGGAAGGTGAGAGGTACATGTTTACTTCGGAAGAGGCTGTCATCTTGTGCCCCCACACCCAGCAGATAGAGGAAGTGCCCCTCCAATTGCGGCGGGAAATGATTTGACATTTACAAGAAATTCGTGACGGAGTTTTCATAGCTAATTCCCTACTGAATCCAGCCCAAGTATTAATCGGAGTCTTAACACTACTAGTATACCTATTATCTTGACACATGTGGATCTTACCCTGGAAGTGGCCACCCAATACACTATCAAAGAGCTTAAAGCTGAAGAGGAAAAGTTAGCAGGCTACCCTACAGCCAACGATAGTAATTCACAGGTTCGAACGGAACAACTAGGACTAATTTATAATCCAACTGAACTCGATTACAACAGCCTGAGCAAGCCCTGGTAAATAAAACAGAATAAACCAGTACACAAAAAAAAAATGCTAGACTGGAGAATGAATTAATGGTCTACGAGCATCTGAATTCTGAAGAAAAAGTGGCTATTACGCAACTATGTCAAGAATTTAACGATGCATTCTTCTTATCAGGAGATAAACTTACTCACACGAACGCTATCCAGCATGAAATACCATTGATTGCCAATCAAGCCCCCATAAATCAAAAAATGTACAGGGTAGCTCCACCACAAAAAGAAGTCTTTAACGAACAGGTGAAAGAAATGCTGGACAATGATATCGTGCAGCCTAGCTAAAGCCCTTGGAAGTTCCCTCTGTTGGTGGTGCCAAAAAAACGGAGGACGACGGGAAAAAGAAATGGAAACCAAACGACAAGACTATTGGAGACGCTCTCCCGCTGCCTCGCATCGAGGATATTTTGGATCAACTGGGACATTCACGCTATTTTAGCACATTAGATTTAGCCAGTGGCTACCACCAGGTTCTCGTACAACCCTAAGATCGATGTAAGACAGCTTTTAGCACAAGCTATGGTCATTATGAGCTTAAACGCATACCGAGGACAGTGCTGAGTGGCAGGAAGGGGAGGTAGAACGGCCATTCTCGTGAGAAGAAATGTGAATCACTACCTGATTCAAATTTCACAACTACAACGCGTAGACACGATTGCAATTAAAATAAAAACGAACTCGTTTGAATTTGTAATAATGTCATTGTACAACTCGAAGGTGTCTGCAAAGGTTTCTGCTTTATCCGTACTACCATTTGGCCCATAAATGGAGGGAACATTAATTTATTTTTTCAAGCTAAATTATTCTGAAAAGTGCCAGAAGTTATCCCCAGGTTTGAGGCTCTAAAAAACCCTTCGCATATAATGTTTCGAAATTCAAGGATATAATCACGTATTTTAACCTTGGATCAACTGTATTCCTAGCTCATCTTCGTGGTTGATTCGTCCTTCAAAGCCTAATATCCTGAGGGAATCCATAGGGACTAAGCTCCCTCCTCGGAGTTTGGGCTGTATTATGTTCCTTGGCATGTACGATTTTTTTGGTAAGTTTTTCAATAGTTAATTGAAGAGGCGTTTACTTGATGAAACAGCTGTCGCGAATTAAAAGAAATAAAAAGTTTTAAAATGTAAAGCGTTTTCATTGTGTTTTTATTTTAATTATAAGGTTTTCAACGCTTTCGTTGACATCGTTGGCTGAATTTAACAGCAGGGTGAGGCTTTTTGGGTGAAAGATATCCTTGAAAGTTAGCCAATATGGAATTTTCTTTACTTTTAGAAGCTCATCTACAAAGAACTCCTTTATTAAGAAGTGCACCGGTTTGTGGTCAGAGGAGAGCTCATCGAGAACCGTTGCTGGGATATTAAGTAGAATATCTCACGAGATTTCAAAGTCTTCTACCGTCACACAGTGGTTTGTGTAGTACAAAGTAGCTGGACAAAATTATTTTTCAAGTGGTTTTGTTTATAATTATCTAGAAAAGCTTAGTTCTGCATGAAATTGTTAGTACGTGTGCTTGTGGGACATTGGTTTTTAATTAAAAGTATAAATATCATAATAAAATAACATATTTATACAAACGACCTTAACCACTAATAAATTTTGTGCATATGAATAAAACAACATTTTTTTTCTTAAAAATTTAACAATCAATTTTCATTATCATCACTGTTAGATGAAGCTTCCGTCAAATAGTCCTGATCACTAGAGTTTGAACCAAACAAACTAGAAACTGATGTGGCATTTTGTTCCCTGGGCTTAGCTGGTAGCATTAACTCGATTACTTCAGAGGGTAAGCTAGCAGATTTCTTTGTTGGTGTATCTCGGAGGCTGTTTATTACAGGATCAGAGGTTACCAATAGTATGTTGAGCTAATCTCTATTCGCAGCTTCACGTGAACGCTTTCGAGTATTCCATTCGCAAAATCTTCTACAGTCTTTATTTTGAGCTTCCTGGGCTTCCTCAGAAAGCTGCCCTATTAGTAAAAGGGCTGCTTTTATTTCATCAGTACTATGCAGAAGTATTTTAGGATCCATAACAGTCATATAATATCACTAATAGAGATCTAAATAAAGTTTTCTAGTCTATTGCACGAAGACACCAAATTTGTCAAGGTTAATATCGTAACTAGACGATAAAGTGCGTAGTATGATGCTAAATTTTTTATAAGTGTCACATCCAACCCTGTAGTATTAGCGCCTAGCTCAGAGTTTTTAAAAAATCTACGGGCGGTATTTCCGTCATTTGAGGTACCGTATCCTGGTTTTGGTTTATCTATTATCAAGCCCAGTTCAGCTTTAAAGCGGTTTTAAATCATGATTGAACGTTGCTTAACATTAGCTTTATCAGTACAATCTCAAAGTTGTCATTTTTTAACATCAAGCCGATAACTAATGTGTAGCAAGCATTCCAAAGTACGTATCCACGCAAGTAAAGTAGATAACCCAAAACCAAGATTATCTTTTTTGGCAATAAACTGTTTATTCAGGTCATTCATCATTTTTTGGGTTGCCCCACAAATGAAATATTTCTGTGAAGTTTCAGTTACAGCATTGCATATTTTTCCATCGACCATTGTAAAAATCATTTTATGTTCAATGGAAACCGGATGCCCCAAAGCTCTGCACAAAGTCGGCAATAAACTATTGATTTCTTCTAGGACTTTGTTTGTTTCAGTTTTGGTGACCTGTTTAGTTTCATTGCTGAACATAAACTTCATTGGACAACAATGGGTTGTCGATGATGGACGAGAATTTTGCTAAAGAATATTGTTCACCTCATCCGTTAATTGTAGAGGAACAAATGAAAAGGCAAACAAAAATTCATCACTATTACCAAAGTCGGTGAATTTTTGTTTATGTGTACTATGACCGGAACTTTGATCACATTCCCATTTGCTAGTGAGACATTAAGAGGAACAAACTGGTAGCAAATTGGCGAAAACAGCTTGCTATACTGTGCTCAACCATCCAGTGTCTAAAATTGCTTGAAGCTGGATCTCAGCACGCTCTTCATTTACAAAAATGTGTTGTTCAGATTGCTAGCAAGCCGTTTTCGCCCGTCTTACACTAAATAAAGACAGAAATACTTTGTGCCTTGCCTTGATACTCCCCTTTTGAGTCTGCTTACAACTAAAAGTTGTTCATTTGCTCTCAATGTAGTATGATAAAGCTTCTTCACTCAACAAACGCCTTGGCTCACTTAACTTTATATATTGATCCACATTTGCACCAGTAAAACTTTCAGCCACGTTTCTGCTAGATCGCGCCATTTTCTTTTACCCAGCCAAACGTATTTCTACACGTTTGGCAGCATAAACAAGCTCACTGGCAGTCCTTTCTTGTACAAGGTTATTGACTTTCCTTCGTTTGGATCTGAGACTGGAAGCTTCGAATACTTTATGGGAAAGGTTTCTGTTATTCTTAAACTCATGGAATCGGTCACTGACACCTCGATGCATAGTCAAAGTCAAAGTCAAAAGCGCTTTATTTAATAGCAATTGTTATAAATTTTTAAAAGAACATAAAGCAAATTCCAAACAATAAAACTATGAAAAACTTAATGGCCCGAATGGCTCTCTAAATTTATACGTTATCAGTTAAACACATTTAATGAAACAAAATACACTAGCAAATTTAAATTAATTAAGATTATTAGATATTTTTTGATTCAATTGGAAAAAGGAGAAAAAACCAACCAGCGTTTTTCAAAAATTACTTATATTACTAACACAACAATGAACTTATATCCTATATCTAATATGTTACGCCCTAATTCTAATTAAGTTCAATCAAAAAAGAAAAGACGTTACCTTATATTGAAACCTATACCTAATTTATATTACAAATAAACAACAACACTAGATGTAGCAATAATGAGATGAATCTAAAAAACTAAGTAACGAGAAAAAGCACAAAAACAGAAAATAAACACGAATAATTTAGACATTGTCATTCAGCCACCAATACCTGGATTGCTCCATCTCAGCTCGACCAGCCTCAACGAATCTAGCAAATGAGTATCTCCATTGGAATTGTTGGTCTCGTGAACTCAGATTCGGAGGATATTTTATCTTCTTATCGGTGGCCCGTCGGTATATGTGATATATATTGGGACGTCGTCAGAATCAAAAACATATCGATTCATGTCCAAATACACGAATGCTTCTGGAGGAACGAAGCCAGTAGTGAGGTAAGTCACAATATACCCGTCTGTAGGGTGGAACGGCTGTGAAATCCAAGGGTTTTCACTTACAGTTACAGATCTTGCTAAATGATTCCGAAGAAGTTTCAATATGAAGATAGCGACTCTTGTCACTTGAGCGGTTTGATAAATTTTTCTATTTGGTATATAGTGCTTCCAATCCATCTCAGGCTTTCTGTACAAACCAGTACATGCACGAAGACATTTCCTTTCGAAAACTCTTAATCTTTCTCTTGTACTAACACTCTAGTTGTACCAGATCTGGTATCCGTATGTCAAAACTGGCCTAACAAATAACTTTGACTTTTTGATCAATGTATCTGGAATGAAAGAGTCGCCGAAGAGCCATGACTACTTTTAGTGCTTTACTGAGCATGATTTTGACATGTTCAGTATAGTACAGATACTGATCGAGATGAACACCGATGTATCGAACACAGGATTTATGTGGGACCCGTTCTGAACTACCCTCACCAGCCATAATGTGGAAATCCTTCCAATTACGTTTCAGGCCTTGACTGGCCCCCTGCAGCGTTGTCCGAAACAAAATCGTTTCGCACTTCTGCGCATTGATTTTCATTCGCCAATTGTCGGTGTAGAGCTGCACATCATTAAACATTTTTTGAAGGTTGCTCTGAACTATTGTAGCTTTTCGGTCTGCCGTATACATGATCAGATCATCAGCAAACGCTACCAATGATCGCGTTTGCGAGACGTTAAAATCAAAGCTGTTCAATAGCTTGCGAATGAATATTGAGAAAAGCAGGGACGCAGTAACTGTTCCCTGCTGTAGACCATCCAAGACCTTGAATTCGCGCAATGTTGTCAGATTTCCATCAGTTACAACAAACGATTTCCCGTATAACATATTACACATCATGGCGACAAGGTGTCTGGGGAACCTGTCCTGAAGAAGTTTGAAAACTAGTCCATCTAACCACACCGTATCAAAGGCTTTCTCCATATCAATGAGACATGCTCCAACACATTCTTTGTTGTTTAGTTTCCAACAGATGTCTGAGGTTACTTTCGTTATTGCATGTATGATCGAATGCCTGGCACGAAAACCAAATTGGCAATTCGGCATCAACTCATATTTCTCAATGTGGGCGTTTAATGCTCTGTTGAGTATAACTTCAAACACCTTGCTGATGTTAGGCAGCAAGCCGATTGGGCGATAGCTTTTAGGGCATGAAGATTCTTTTCCTTTCTTCAAGATCGGAAATACCTTAGCCTTTTTCCATTCATTTAAGAAATATGAATTGTTCAACATGTTGTTGAACAATATGCAATAATTCCTAATAGCAACCTCAGGCAAATGTCAGAGAACTACATTTGGAATACCATCAGTACCACATGATTTCTTGTTGTTTATCTTGCGAAATATGAAACACAAGTCTTCATAGCTGACAAAATAATCAATGAGATTCAAGGTCTATGAGGTCAGATGTGAATGTTTCATTGAAATGAAGAATTGATTGGCCGTTCAGGCTTGATTTAAAGTCGGAAACTTTTGCTTCAACGACCTCCGAAAATACTTCATTCCTTCTCTCAGGGTTTGGTAGATGAACCATTTCAAATGTGTTCCAATCATGGCAAGTTTCTGCAATCCATCACATATAATCCTGTTTCCATTTTTATCCGGAGTCGTACTATCAATTTCGATACCAGCCCTATCGAGAAGATTTATCTCATCACTAGCGACTTCAAGATTCGATACCTTCACTCGAGACTTCTTGCGGAATAAGCTATTCACTTTCGCGAAATCGCCATCTGGGTCCTGTGGGCTAATACCCCTCAGTTTTTCCGCCCATTGATTGCTGACCTCACTCCTGAAGTATGAACGGATTAAGTTCCGGACATTCTTCAGGTGTAATTTCAACAAAGCCAACGAGGGATGGTTGTAGTCGAAAAATTGTCGATAAATATTGTTGACGCGTGTGAGAAGAAGGCTTTTCAATCTTTTCAACCTTGCAATGGTTGGTGTTTCATATCCTTCCATATTGTTTCGATGTTTAATCTTGGGAAAAACTTTCTCAATCGTTTCCAACGTCAGCTTCTCTAACTTCGACAAATAGAGATTTATTTCATCGTCAGTTAGATTTCTGTTATTAGGAACCATTGAGCAAGCGTTGCCATCATCAGAAGGAGGACATTGCTTCTGGTACTCCCGATTAAAGTTCTTTTCAAACTTTCCCCAGTCTGTTTTTTTGAAATTCAACCGATGGTTTTCATGTTGAACTGGAATGAGGAAGAAATCATCCCTTTGATGATTGATTTCCATCACGATTGCGTTATGGTCGCTATCGTAAGGATGCACCTGCAGTTTCTGTTGAGGACTATTAAAGCTGAATTCAAGTCTTGCGTCAGCAATGCAGAGGTCCAAATATGAATTTGTCCTAGGGTATGTTGGGAGCTCCGACCCATATAGGTTGCACCTGTATTCAATTTGGTTCTCTGTTATCCATGATTTCAGGAATACACCTCTTGGATTATTGGTGGCATTTACCCATGATGTATGCTTGGCGTTCAGGTCACCAGCAAAAATATAATAACTATGCATCCTGTTCAATTCAAGTATTTCAAACAAGGAGTTGAGTTGCTCCTTGAACTTGAGAACATTTTGACCAGTTGCATAGGCAGAGATAACGAAGAGGTTATCCCCACCTGGCAGTGAAATTTTGATGACGGACACTTCAAGAAATTCAAAGTTTTTGAATTCGACTTTTTCAATATTTTGGAAACAATAGGGTCTTCGAACCAATATCCCGGTGCCACCTCCCCCATCACCTATTACCCTATCGTTTCTTACGAGTGCAAAATCTTTGAATTCCATGGAATGCCATGAATTGAGGTGGGTTTCAGTGAGAAGTATGATGTCAGGCTTTTGCTTGACAATGAATTCAAGGAGATAATCACGTCGATGTATAGCAACGATAGAGTTGACATTGATCGATATGAGGCGAAGCCTATCCATGGAAATATGACTTGATGACAAGTTATTATTAGGCATTTGAAAGACCTAAACGCTGAAAAGCAAAGTTAATTTTTGAATCTTGTTTGTCGATTCTCTCCGATAAATAATTAAGTTGCTGGTAAATTTTGAGAAGCAGCTCATTATTCCCACTTACATTATTTACATTATTTCCAGCATTTTCTGCTGGTCCTCTAGCGGCGAGTGCAAATGATACTCCGGGCTTGACGAAGTTGGAAGGTATGATATTACGGTGTACTTGTGTTTGCTTTGGAGCAAATTTAACTTTTCCATCTTGATATCGGGAGCATCCTCGATATGATGCTGGGTGACCAAAAACACCGCAGTTAACGCAGTATAATTTTTCTTTAGGCTCCGTCTGAGCCAATTTGCACTCACGGGGAGCATGAACGTCTTTGCATTTAACGCAACGATAGTGCATGGCACAATTGGCAGCCGAATGTCCAAATCTTTGACACCGGTAACACTGGTTGACTTCTCTTTTCTGGAGGCGTTCCCACCTCACCACTCTGAAATTCAAGTACCTTATTTGTTGAAGGACACTTGGACTGCCCTTATTTGCAATTTGTACCAGGTAAAGTGGTAAATTCTTCCTTTCTATGGTCGACCTTCTTGTCGCAAAAGCTATGACTGAAACAAAATCAATATCTGGTGCAGCGTCCTTGAGCACCTGTAGAAGATCGGCCGTATCCTCTCCGCTGTCCAAACCCTTCAATAAGAAGGTCTGATTTTTTTCACTTTTTGGGGTAAAGGTGAAGTGTGGAACCTCCCCAGAAATCAGCGCATCTTTGGCTGACTTGAAATCAACCAGTGATTTCGTCCTTATAGCTGATTTTTCGGCATTAACTCTTTTGATTTCGAAATTGGCCAGTTTATTTTCGGCCGCCAATAGCCGAACCATATCTTTCCCGGTCTGTCAGAACACGTTGATTGGCGGAACTTTTTCTGTCTTGTTGGAAGCTTTTTCAGAGGAACCAGCAGAACTGCGGGCTGGTTTTTTCTCCTTATTTTACTTCTTTAAATATTGAATATTATCATTATCTTGATTAAAACTACCTCCGATGTTTTCTTCAGTTTCCATATCTTCGGTTAATCCCTCCAGCGCTGCAAAATAATTTTGGCTCTCGTTGGTGCCACCAGCACTTAGAACTTCTTCTGGAATGGCTTGATTTGTACTTTTCTTCGGCTTTGTTACCTGTTGCCATTGATTTTATGGCTGCGTCTTTTGAGGCTTCATCTCTTTCTTGAAGATATCCTTGAGAGACTGTATCCCTTGCCTTAGTTCATCATTTTATTTCTGCAATTTGACCATTTGTTGATTATCCGCTATTATTTGCAGCTTGCACCCTTCATTTGCGGAATTTTCTTCGTTATGTTTTCTATTGGTGATTATCACCTCGATGCATATGTCGGCACTCGTGAGCCATGGTAAATTTTTTTCCATAAATCGGTTAAGGTTCCCTCCGCAGCTACTCCATTTCTCAGATATTTTTGAAGCATATCTGGAGATAATGACTCTCATAAAGATTGCTCCGATACACCAGATATATCTTGCCCCAACATTACGAAATGAAATAACTCCTCATTTCGATTTTCTTTCTGGGCCTTGAACCAAACATCGAAAAATTTTTTTTCGGTATAACGATTTTTACAATAAAAAAATAAAAAAAAACATAGTTGTGCAAATAATTCACACGGTATTTTATACTGATTAACGCAAGACATTTATAGCTATCAACTCATAAAAAATTCAGGCTGGGCACAAGGAGGGACATGTAAAATTTTTGCCAGTTAAGTTCCAAAAGTTAGTAAAAAAAAGCTTATATTATCAAAAAGTCATTAATAAACCAAAAACAAAAAATAAATTAAAGCGGATCATTCTGTCATTAGATTGTACTCATCCTTGAGTTCTTGTTCCATAGTTAAAATGAAAACACAATGAAGTTTGCACTGACATATACATAAAATATTCTTTCCACGTTTTACTAAGCGAATGCGAAACAAATCGCGTCAATCTGATATACTGACGCTTGTCACGTACAAGCGGAAGGTATACTATCAAAAAAATCTAACGGGTGCCTTAGTTTTAAGTTCTTATATTTTCCGAAAAGTTGAAAACAAGTCAATTAGAACATGCCACATTTGTCCAGCTAGGTTATACTATGCGAGCCACTGCGTCAGTTAGCGTTGAAAACACCTATCACCAGGAGTGGGCCTTCTAGCCCGAAAAGGGAGTTTACGTCTTGAGAGAAAGTCTGGCTTCGATGGAGTATAAATTTTGAAAGAGTATAAAGCAAATTGAAAACTTAATAACCTATATTACTCTCTAAATTGAAAAGAAAATAAAAGCATTTATCTCATAGCTACCTACGAGTATGTAAGATTATTTTTCAGATTTATTAAAAATAAACTTGAATACATATTAAATGATTTATAGACGTTGTTGTGTTAAATTTCATAGCCCAGTTACAAACAAACATAATTTTGTAATTGGCATTCAGCAAAATATCATTGTAATTCTTGCGAATTAACTTTAAAAGCTTCAAAAAGCTTTTTAAAGATACTCCTAAAGGTACGCAAAACATTTTCGTTTTGTGTATATATATTAGGGGCGCTGAATATATAGAAATATCGACTTATGAATAATTATACTTATAAAATGAATCCATGTGAGCCCCTCAGCATTCGAGAGAAATGAGCAAATAAGAATTTTCACCGATTACGTCATAGTCAAAGAATTTTCACCGATTACGTCATAGTCAAATATCATTAATGGAAAGTGCTTTATTTAACATTCATAAGAAATTGCAAAAATTTCCAAGAAAATTATCATCACCAATGACGTTACCATTTTAAGCATTTGACCCGAAATTACTTATGATTCATAGAAAACCTTTGTACAAACGGAAAAAGTATTTTCTGTCCCAACGCAACATCCACTTCCGATTGAAATCGTTCTTTAAACGTTCCCCTATACTTATAAGTTGTTGAAATAAGCAAAACCAATACAGGTTCCAAAGAAGAATTTGCAGAATATTTCAACATCTCATTGCATTGCATAGTTTTGTTTTTTGTCTACTTATAGCAGATTTTCTGTTGTTTATATTTTCGCTTGGATTTTTCTATTTAAATGCAAATTTTTCTTAACAAATTTCGTTTTCCAGCTCCGTTTCCATCTGTGTCCGGGGCCAAAAGGTGTTTTCATTTTCCAACCAACGATTCCACGGTTTAGGTTTACCTTTCAAAGTTATTCTGCATTAAATGAAGTGTCTTTCTCTCAACGACGGAGATTTGAAAAGATACAAGTATGTGCCGGGTTATGTACAAATTCTGAAAAAAACTCAATTGGAGAAGTTGTTCGGTTGAGTCCTTCTATTTTTTTAACCAAATACAAACCGACAAAATGTGGTGCTTGGAACGATAAAAGTTTTTCATGCTCTCTCCTTGTAAGTTATGCAGCTGCTTCTCCTGTTGCTGATCCTTAACTTCAATAATTCCAAGATTGTCCCAATACAATCGTCGGCATGTTGCTCCTTGTTTTCATCCTTGCTGCAATTCCCCCTTTGCTAGATCCAGTCTGCACCTGTGTACTTGTTGTTACCCAAAGTGGTAAGCTGCTCAAAACCACGAAATACCAAGAATTTCGTTAACACTATGAATGTCGGGGAAAACAATATGACATTCATCAGAATTTAGTCATTGCATTTGTTTACACCATTCGGGTCATAGAATACCGTCAAGAACTCATTTCTCCAAGTGGTTACTGCCAGTTTTGCACGAGAAATTTTCAAGTTTCTTTCATGGAGTCCTTTACGACCGAGAAGTGAGGTGAGATAGCTATCCTTGAGATGTGCAATTGTGGCGAGCAAGGGCATCCAGAGACCAGTAGTAATGGAATGGAAATGGATGGATGCATCTCATGCCATCACTCTGAGTTTCAGCTCTCGACGGTGTAAACAGGTGTGAAAAGTCCTGCAAATTTTTGATTCAATGTTGCCATTAAGCCGGCAAATCCTTCGTTTCATTCTTTTCATCGAATGAAAATTTCTGTGTCGTAAAGTATTTCCAAGCTGATGATGTCGAACCGTTGTCGGCATCGTCAGCACTGTATCAGGATGCGGGAGCACCAGCACGGTTTCGTCAGTATGCAATTTGAACTTTACAAGTCCTGGGATGGCACAAGAATTTTCAAGTGTTTGGCTTTGGACTTTTCAAAGAAGTATTTAAATGTTTACTCACAGTTAAGTGAAGGCGAGACGAATGACAATGAATGTGTTGAGTGAATAAAGGATTTTTCGTCACCTCGCTTTCTTAATGGTGGCACTCGTTTCGAGACAGAAAGGGTTGATTATTTGACAAAAAGGAATAGGAGGGGGATCCAGGTTGGTTTTTATACATGACTGAATCCGCGATAAAATTAACTTAGTGTTACATTCAAGGAACTCGGTGCTAAGAGATAAAAGGAATAAAGTGTAATTGCATGCAATCTTAAGATAAATTTGAATTCTTTGCATGTCAGATGAATTATGCTGAGCGTTAAATCTTGAGGCTGCATTGAGGTAATGTAAATGACAGAGAATGGTATTTAAAGATTTAGTTTTAAACATCCTTAGTCAAATTTTATCAAGAGGGCTACGTTGAAAGTATATTGCCATTGCAGATCGTATAGGGTTCTCCAATAAGAGGTCTTATTTTGAATAGATCTTGTGATTTAACACCTTTCGGCTTCTTCCTTTGGGGCCACGTGAAAGTAAAGGTCTATGCCAACAGCCCAGCGTCGATTCAAGACCTCAAATATGGAATTTGTGAGGCTATCGAGGACATAGGGCAGCCACTTTGTGATTTGGTTATGGAAAATTTCATGAAAAGGATATGGTTCTATAAGCGTGGTCGTGGAGGTCATTTGCCTTCTGTTATTTTTCACTATTAACGTCATAACATCCGCTTTATAATGAAATAAACATCCGATCATTGCTATTAAAAAGTGGCATTTTTCTTTTAATATCAATATAACACCTCTTATTGGAAAACCCTATACATATAAATTGAGTGTTTTGCACTTCAACTTAAACAGATTTATTGAGTCTTTTATTCTAGTTGAAGTACCTAGACTTCAATAAAGCCTAGAAAGAGTAGAAAGGGAATAAACTCCACCAGTATTATCCTCTAAATTCGAGGGACCTCTGGTTTTGGCCTTTGGTCTCGATAGCTCTTTAGAGGACGGGCGCAGGTGGAAGTCGTTTTGCCCGAAACGCCCCGGGTTAACCGCCAAATGACAGCACGTTCACCGGAGAATGCTTCTCACCCCTAACCACTAGGGTGCTCCGGCAATGGGGGCCCTGCGGTCCCGGCTTTGCTCGCCGCAGACGGAGGGATTCCCGTCATCGACTGCACGGTGAAAAAAGTCCTGCGCTGACTCGCAAGATGGCCAATTAATAGGAGATATCCTCCTTCCTTCGTATTCATTTCCTTTGTTTCCTCCTTTTTTTCTTTTCTCTTCCGATTTCTTCTAAACTTCCGCTTTCCGATAACTTTTAAACTTTTCCTCCGATTACTTTCGACTTCCATTTTTTTTAAACGCTTTTCTTCCTCCTTGTCACTTCGCGTGCTGATCACCAAAAAAAGCGCTTTTCCTTTGTCGCTCTTCCTTTTATCAGCTCGTTCCCAACGGAGCACCGCTAATTTCGGATTGAACCTTATATTTCTCCTTTTCTTGCCGAAATTGTAACCCGGTTCGTGCGATTGGGCAATTCCATCGCAATTTCCACCACACTTCAACTGGTGTTTCCGAAATCCGGGGTCGTAGATATTGTTTTCGGAACTGTCACTGTGACGGACATTTGACGTTTTCCAAGTATAGACATAATGTTGTTTTTTTTATGTTTAGTGCGGTGTGGGTGCTGGCGGTTACTCGGATTTTGGATGGATCACTGAGGGTTATCAGATAAGTAGCACTTTTATATTTTATCCCTTAGACAAGACACTTTGTGTTCCATTTTTTCCTTCTTTTCCAGCAATCCAGATTTCCTGGTGAATGTGAGCTTCAACATTCAGCGGCGTTGTTAGATCCATTGTAGTCTGGCGGGTGCTGCGTCTTTTGGGGGTGGATATCTTAGACATCGTTTATTTCATTCATCAAAAGTTTTATTAGCTGACGTAATTGCTTACTGATGGCAGGAGCGAGGATTGGAGGTTTAGTTATTGTGGCACAAAAGAAATCAACTGGAACTGTTGCTCGTAGCGATGGTAATTTGATGTTTCTACGTTTGAATAAATTTGCAAGTCCTTTGTAGGCTGAATCAATATATCCTTGTATTACAGTCATCACAGTCTCGGGCAAGTTGCCACTCATAGAGTCCTGTCGATGTTTCATACATTACAAGCACTCTGGATCATAGTCATCTTCATTTTCATGATCACTTCCATCCCCGAGCTGTTGTATTGACGCCCTGAATTATCTCGTGGTAGCGTCTCAGAAAGAACAAAAGTCGATTTTACAGCAATACATCGGTTTTAATTAAACAATTTAGTTTTTTGCAAATATTGCAACGCATCATCGAATCCTTGTTGGCACTTTTTCGACAAGAAATCAGGACGTGGTGGGAATAAAATTCGAACAAATTCATTAATGTTCTGTTTTGAGATTTCAATGCTAGTATTTGCCCAATTAACATGAAACAGTTGGGAGCTTTGATCACGCGGGCAGATATTACTTTCACCGTTGAATGGCAATACGGTTACTGTATTGTCATCGAGAACTGGATGATTTATTGAGAAAGCACCATCCATGTAGTGAACTCCACGGAATCGTGGTGGTAAAAACCAGAGAGTCCGGGATTAAAGCAGGCACATCAGAGAGCTTGGAGGACGTCTTCACGGCTTGTGAATTGTGAAAGACATTTTTTTCCCATCGTAGATACGTGTTAATGAGTTGTGAAGGCGCCCTTTGACGCATTTATGTGCATCTGGTGGTAGATGTTTTTGTTGTAGTTGCTGCGATGAATTTCCTCATCTTGTCGATTCCTACGATGATTGCTTCTCACGTATCCTTTTGATTCGATCTTTCCGCAGTTGTTGATCACAAATGATGTCGTTGTGGAGCAACCGTGCACATACGGGAGTAGTATCGGGAACTTTGTCGAGCCTAACTAAACTAAAATGAGCTGCATTAATCTAACTTAAGGAAATTTAAAATCTACTCTATTGTAAACATTAACATTAGAATTGAAGTTGGAGTTCTGATAAAATCCTAAGCTTTTACTTATGCCTTACCGGTAGTTATTAGACACACTGGTTGTCTACTCCTACGCGATACAAACAAGAATCTACCATACATGTGAGACAATTACTATTAAGCGATAATTTGTAGAGTTTCGCCATCGAATAAACCCATTCCCCAAACACTTTTACTTTTACTGCTTAGCGTGGAATTCGCCGAAGCCCTCTTCCGAGCCGAACTTAACAGTAGCTGATAATCAAAATAGTTAAATAGCAAACATGTCGAAATTTAAGATAAGAATGAATATAATATGTATGCATAAGTTTCTATATAAAATAAAATTCAAGTTTATTTAAATCAATAATTCCAATAAACTATAAATACATTTTAATAACGCAAACCTTAAGTAAATAAAGCTTTTCAAACTTAACTGGAGTGTAGGGGTCGGCCCTTTATACCTTTACCATAGAGGTAAATACAGGAGACGGTGAGCTTTCAAGTTCTATGGAAAGCGCTGAAGTCTCTTAATACAATCAAACCTTCCGTATATGTTCACATTCATTTTCGAAAGCTTTTGCAATTTTCAGCTGGATGCTATTGTAAGGGATGCGTAAAATGTTTCAATTGTCGAAAGCAATTTCAAAATGCAAATTCAGTCATTTATTAGCACGTTCAAACGTCATCATAAGTTATTACTTCTTATTTGATACACAATGTATCCTTATCTATCCGCAAACCTCCACTCTTTTCAACAAATGTCAACACAATCATGCTTCGCGCCATATTTTCAAAAGTATTTGATCCATAAAAACTGCGTGAAACTTGACAGTTTTCGAAGCGGAAGTATCAACTGGCGTGGAGCTGTTAGTTGCCATATCCTTCATAAAAAACGAACAACGCATCGAAAAATTGAAAAATGTTTAATGAAAAACTTATTATACGAAAGTAAACGCGAGAGAAAATTACAAAATGAAGTGCGTAGTTTTTCAGTATTTGCTGGAAAAAGAACTGGCGTGCAGTATCTTTCTTTGCTAAGGTGAGTAAAGTGTAACCAAACTTAAAATCATGAGAAGCACCATCAATTTAAGTGGATTTTTTACGTTAGCCCATAGCCGCATAATATTTTACTATAGAAAAGCGAAACTTGACAGTATTTTGGACTTGTGCCGTGTAGAAAAAGTGGTTTCAATGATTAGTTTGATGATTTACGCTAGTGAAATACGTGTCATGTCCGTTCCTTGAACATTGACATCTGTGGAATAAATTGGTGAAAATATTTTGATTGAGGACTTAATTCGTAGGTGTTTCAATCAAATTAACTTTGAATCAATTTGTTTTATGGTTTCGTGCTTGTGTTTTGTCCAGAATGTATTTATTTTTGTAAACATTGAAATTTTTGAATATTACAGGTCGAACCCAACGAAAACTTTAAATAACGTTAATGAATATTGAAAATCGGGTTATTTGGAAGTCATGGAAAGAATCAGGTTAGGTGACACGATAAACTTTCAGTTAGAAAATTGAAAAATACTGCAATCTGAAGTGTTTTCATCTCAACACAGTGCAATGTGATCTGGGGTCTATAAAACTTAGTTTCGAAAGATGGCGGTTTAATTTGAAAATATTTGTTTATTTACCGGAAAAGGAAGAAAACCGACTTAAAAGTGCCCTACAAAGGATAAAGTGAATTTTATGGAAGTGGGATTAAATCACCATGTAATACCACTAATTTAGCACCGCTTTCAAACAATTTAATTCATCCTTCTTATTTGGAAGTCGTTTTTTTTTAATTTTATGCGAATTCCTCAAGAGAAATTGACCTATTGCGCAGAATTCTTTATGTATATATATATATATATATATATATATATATATATATATATATATATATATATATATATACACACACATATATATAAATGAACATATATATACATATATATATATATATATATATATATATATATATATATATATATATATATATATATATATAAATATATATTAATATATATATATATATATATATATATATATATATATATATATATATATATATATATATGATACAACGAAAATCGTGGTTATGCTAGAGGTCAAAATTTCGCTCCAATTTTCACAAAATTTTTGGGCAATGCGGGTGAATATTTCAGTTAAGTTGTTTAACCAGCTAGAAAATGGCGACCATTTTAGACGAACATTCGTGATTTTATTTCTGACCAAACCATAGCTCATTTTTGAATAGAGAGGTTTATTGAAGTGTGCGATGAATTTCACAACAAAAAATCCTAAGTCGAACCGTTTGAAACAAAATGGTGGCCGCTCAGACGTCGAAAAACGTGTAAGCATTGGTTGTTGCAGTTGTGACAAAACTTTTCCACCGATGTTAACGGAATTCGGTACTTTGGTAAGGACTATAAATGTCTAAAGAACTATGTAAAAAGACTAGAGATCAGGTCTCCAAAAACAATATGGCGGCTAGTTGAAGCTAGAAATTTCAAAGGCTTCTGAAAAACCCAATTTTGATTCGATGTAAATTTTTCAAGATAGAAAACAATTAGATCTAAACACTTTCCTATTTTGGTGCACATACATGTCCAAGTTTCAAAATGGCGGCGATTCAAATATGCGATTTTTTTCAGATTTTTGTGGCTCTCCAGTGCCCGCATTTTCCAACGGATTTTAATGAAACTTGAGATTATGGATAATTGTACTAATTCCTTGTACTAAACAAAAAATTATCAAAATCGAACGAAAAATAAAGAGTCGAAAATTTAAAAACTAATAAAAATTTAATACTTTTGCCCTGTCTAGAGGGAGACTACGATTTGAATGATATTGGACAGATTGATTGATCAGACTCTAAGATTGAAATATTTTTAAAAATCAAAAATTTAATGCATGCATTCAAAATGGCGGCCCACAAAGGTCAGAAAGTAAGCGCAATTCGCTATTTTAGTGGCAACTGAAGTAATGAATATTTATCATGGAAACATTTTTAGTGGCTTAACTTGTAAGTATTTATGCAACAGACCATTTTAAGGGACTGTACAATATTTTTACAATGCCCTATTAAAATCGCGATCCGTGTTTTCGTCCGCCTGTCCATCCGTCCGTGCGTCACAGTAAGTTTTCTCGCGTACCACACAAGCTAGAGTGATGAAATTTTTTACGTAGGTCAAAAGTGGTGCCCTCTCAAGCGTTTGCGAGAAAATTCCACCAGAATAATAATATCAGCACATATGACAATACACCTCATCATATTTTTAACGAAATTTCGACCCCAATTTTGAAATTAGCTTCCAGCCTATGCGAGTTTTTACAATAGCAAAGGCAAAACCTCGTGGTTTCATGAATTTGGCATTTTGCCGTAGCCTGTATGTACCTCTATGACTCTTACGAAGGTCCAGATCCACCAGCGAATTTCTTGTCCTGTGCATCTTTGCATCTATGACAAGTTGCTGAACTTTCTCCCACAATCCACTCAAATCTTCCGGCTCATGTGCTGACAATTTCTTGCTTTCAAAGATAAATTCCGACTTTAAAAATGGACTCGCGCACACCTTATACTCATCAAAACCAGAAAGAGTGTATTTTTTTTGTTCTCAGTTGGTTTTGTAGCATTGGAGTCAAATGTCCTCCGGTATCCCAAATTCAAAGTCTTCAGTTTACCTTTTGTTCCACTTATACGCATGATTTATCGGTGACGGCATCCGTGGTGAGAGTGAATCATTGTCGATTCCAGCAAACTTCGGATTTGTTGGATTTTCTTAAATAGTTTGCGGCTGGAGATCAAAAAGCTAAATGAGAATGATGTGATTTGCGGCATAGCTAAACAATCGTTGGGATAGCAGGAACTGCTACGGAGTAAGGCAGCTCAGGACTAGACAGCTGAAAGCCAAAAAGTGACCTGAGGATGGAATAACCTTTTGGAGTACCAGGAACTGCTGTAGAGTAACGAGGCACAAGGCTGGACAGCGGGACGCCAGAAGTTACTAAAGAATAGTGGCTGAAGACTAGACGGCTGGAAGCCAAAAACCTATCTGAAGATGGTTTGATTTGTGGCATGGCTGAGCAGCCATTGGGATGCCAGGAATCGCTACAGAGTACCGCGGCTCAGGATTAGAGCACTGAAGTCCAAAATCTCCTTAGATTGGCGAAATTTGCTGCGTGCCCGAACAACACCTCTCTTGGTCTCTCGCAAAGATCTGCTTAACATTGGCCAACCTTGGGTTTCGCAAGCAGTTTCTTCCATCGGAATTTTTGTCGTGTCCTTTTTTCACTTCTGCCTTGAATCAGGCACTTCTTTTTGCTGAACATCGATGAAAATGTTCTGGGACATTTGGCAGACGTTTTCTAACGGCTTTCTTATTGCCTTTGTCAGTACTATCTGGAACCATTGATCTAACGTTTTATGCCCGTTAAGCAACTTCTCTTTCCTTCAATTGGACTAACGGCCATTCTTTTGATAGTCTTTAATAGTGGAGCTATCTGTGCTTTCTCAGTATTCCTAGCTCTCAGTATTTTTTAGCCTCCTGCTCTGATCTTCTTTTATCTTCAAGCAGCTCCACTCATAATGCCCATTGCAGTCTAGGAGCTCCTCAAGCTCAAAAAGCCCGTTCCTTACACTTTAGCTATGCCTTTTTGTGAGTCATACTCAGATTTAATTCTCTGCAGAATGCTTCCTGCTTTCTGGGTGAGCCTTTCTTCTTGATAGCACTCAGTGACTATTGTGCTTTCCAACCGTCTCTCTGAAAAGAGATTCTCTGCTACGGTTTCTGGATACAATGCTTCAGCTACATTTTTGTTCATGTCAGCTACTTTGCACAAGAGCACTTTATCGATCTCCACACTCTTTTCTTTTTTGGTCGCGATTTGTTTTTCGACTAAGATTTGGTTCACTATCCATCCTTCTCTTAAAGGGCGCTTTGCAGTGCACACAGATGTATTGCTTTGCCCGAACGCCGTAGTTCTATCCAGCTGATATGTGCTCTTGGAGCACTCTGACCCTGTTTATTCAGTTGTCCGTTTGTCTTCGTTCTTTGAATCTTTGGTGCTTGGTAAGATCGCTAATGTCCTAGTCGTTGTTGTTATTTTTGACGAGCTCAGAGTTGCCATATTTTTGGGTCCTCGTCAGAGCCACTATCTCCAATCATATCCAAGGTCACCTTTTTTGGTCCCGTGATTATCTTTGTTCTACAAGGAGGCCATGCAAGGCTTAGCATCAGCCTTTACGGGGACAAGCGCTTAGAATGAGACCAGCGTTAATCAAGAGTCCGTCTCAACCTATACCACCAACACAATGGTGCGAGATTCAAACGTACTCTGAGGCCTGCTAAGGTTTTATCGGGATAGAGATGGTATGATGCTTAGATTGGAGCAGTTCACGCACAAATGTCACTTCAGTGGTACCACACTATGCAACAAGGTCCAAAATATTAGACAATAAGAGGTGTTATTTTGATATTAAAAGAAAAATGCCATTTTTTTACACAAATGATCGGATGTTTATTTCATTATTAAGAAAAAAGTATGCCGTTAATAGTGAAAAATAATATCAGGCAAATGACCACCACAACCACAGCTACAGGACCATATCCTTTTCATGAAATTTTCCATAATCAAATCGCAAAGTGGCTGCCCTATGTCCTCGATAGCCTCACGAATTCCATCTTTAAGGTCTTGAATCGACACTGGGCTGTTAGCGTAGACCTTCTCTTTCACGTGGCCTCAAAGGAAGAAGTCACAAGGTGTTAAATCACAAGATCTCGGTGGCCAATTGTGATCATCTCTTCGAGAAATAACACGATCCGGAAACTTTCCCCGGAAAAGATCAATGGTTTTGTTGCTTGTGTGGCACGTAGCGCCGTTTTGTTGAAATTAAACGTTGTCCAGATCAATATTATCCAATTCCGGCCATAAAAAATCATTAATCATCTCTCGATAGCGCAATTCATTTACCGTGACTGTTGCTCCAGCCTCATTTTCAAAAAAGTAAGGTCTAATGACTCCACCGGACCATAAACCGCACCAAACAGTCACACGTTGAGGATAGAGAGGCTTTTCAACAATAACTTTTGGGTTTTCCAAGCCCCAGATGCGACAATTTTGCTTGTTGATAAAGCCACCGTGGTGGAAATGGGCCTCATCACTCAAGATGATTTTTCGATGGAACTCCGGATCATTTTCACGCATTTCAAGCACCCAATCAGCAACGACACGACGTTGTTGATGATCGACCGGCTTGAGTTCTTGTGTTAACTGAACGTTATAAGCCTTAAGACCCAAATCTTTATGCAAAATACGGTGTAATGACGTTTGTAGAATGCCTAATTATGAACCGTCTCAATAAGTTGTTGAAGCATGTATCGTTCAATTTTTATAAATGGCGTAGTTTCTACTTGTCAAATGTCAAAAACTGACAGCTTCAAATGTGACATCTATCGAAATAGCGAGCGATTCCAAATAACACCTGTTGTGCCAGCCTAAAACGTTAGTTCGAATTCAATATCCTATTCGTAGTCTAGAGATCATTGCTAGGTCGTAGTTCGCAAAAGAAACTTGCTGAAACCTCCACTTCTTCGGATAAAAGAGAGGGGGGGGCACTCTCCAAAGAGTGCAGTGTTCAAGAACGTTCATGTCAACCAGCATTCCCCATGTGAGGGTTCCCCTTATGCTTTAGCAATAATAAGAAAAATAGAGACAGGCGAGGGTGCGTCAATTATAGGAATCTAAACAAACTGACCATCAGAAATTATTATCTCTACCCCTGATAGAAGCTTATATTGAATATCTGGAGTGTAAAAGAATGCGACCTTCAAGATTTTAGAGCGCCTTAGATTCCGAGGACTTAAGTTAAATATAAAAAAGTGCAATATTGATCAAACGGACATTGTATTTCTAGCAAATCCTATATGGATGCTATCAGGAAACTGCAAATACCCACAAACACCCACGATGTGCAATCAGTTATTGGACTGTTGTCGTACTTTTGGCGATTTTTGCCAGATTTTTCTAGAGTAGACAAGCCGTTGCAAGACTTACTTAAATAAGCAGCTGTAATTAATGTTGACGAAAAGTGTATCAAAGCCTTCGAATACTACTGCACCTATATTGGCTATCTATAACCCACAGCGTGAGGCCGAACTGCACACAGATGCTAGAGCATCTGATTTTGGAGGTATTCTGTTGTAAAGCGAATAAATGACGGTTTCATTCGGTAGCATATTACTCCGAAATAACGATAGGGTCACAATCCAGATAAAATAGCTTTAAGCTAGACACATTAGCTATAATTCAAGAAAAAAGAAGACTAATCCAAGAATTGCTAGATGCGCTCTGGAACTGAAGAATCATGACTACTACTCGATTTAGTACCGGAGTGGCAGACGAGTGTTGCACGTAAATGCCTTCAGTAGATGACAAATGGAGGCCGTAGCCGATGATATTGGAATTTATCAACAGCTACAAATCACATAAGCAAGAGATACAGGTATACAATGACTAGCAAAGTAATTGCACCAAATGAACCTGGAAAATCATGGATTAATAAACAGACTCGTGTTCGGGGGGGATTCTGATCAGAACCGCTATTTTATGTACCTGCAAAAATGGAAGTAAAAGTTATTCAGAGTATAATTAGTAGAACACCAAAAAGTAGACAAAACTTGGAGAAGGATAAAGCACAGATTTTGCTTCTTGCGGGGGGAGGGGGAAGTAAAGTTGGAAGACACATAAGGGACTGCATACCATTTATAATGTACGTAATACGCCTGTGTGTCCAAGCGAAATTTGCATAGTATTCCGAAGAAGTCGATACCATTTGATACAATCTACGCGGTAAATTTCAGGCCTTTACCATCTCTACAATCAAAGAAGAAGCATATATTAGCAATAGTAGATGCATCCACCATGTTTATCAAGCTTTGTATAACAAATAGCGTGAAAACAAGAGAAGTCACTACTGCCCTGGCAAAATATTTTAGGTACGACGGCTAACCTAGAAGAATTATATCAGATCAAGGGACATGTCCTACGTCACTAGAGTTCTCCCAGCTCTTCTTTAAAAATGACGTAAGCCACATGAAAATCGCGACCACCTTCTGCAGCAAATGGATAGATTGAAAGAATCAACCGGGTTCTTAAGACTATACTAGGGGAATGAACTGAAGCGGTGAATTATGTGAACTGGGTGCTAAAGCTAGCTAAAGTTGAGTACGCCGTTAATAACTTGGTTAACTTAGTAACTGAAAAGACTCCTGGCGAGGTACTTTTTGGAGTAGTCCAGAGAGGCAGAACCATGAATGAAGAATGAAGAATACTTAGGTAAGAAGGTAGGAATGGATGATATCGACATATCATCAACGAAAAGAAGAGTAGGGGACGCAATTAGAAGGTCCCAGTAGTATACCACCGAATATTTTAGTATTTACCACAAGACGTACGCAGTGGAGAAATATGTTGTTCTAAGAAACGTCGATACTACGAGTGGTACTAATAAAAAGCTGATTCCAAGGTTTTTTGGACCATCCCTTATTCATAAGAAACTTGGTAATACCAGTTATGTAGCTCGAGATAATGCAAAATATTAGCAAAATTGTTTACCATATGATGCAATGGTTGAAGTGGGTGGGTTGAGGAGATCGTGAGCATAACCCAGTGAGAACCAGGAACCGATGCCACCTCTTTATGAAGTAGAAGAGTAAGAGGAGGAATGGTTAGATAACGATTGGGATCCGAAATATTTGGACGATGAGGACGTAGATGTTGACCAGACGGCGCACAGGGGTTTCGAATTATCGAGGGCTATCACGTGTCAAGTTGGCCGAGTTGTCAAATTGCCACTAGTTCTGAACACGTATCTACCTATATGAGCTAGTGACATCGGAGATCCGAACTAGAAGAGTGCATTAGACAGTACCAATCTACAAAGTGCGAAGGAGATGATATATGAAATAGAAAAGGTGATAGATATGTATTGTACAGTTAGTTATAATCGAATAACTGAGTTGGTTTGCGTTGTTTGGTCGGCGAAAATAAAGAGTTAAATTATTGTGATTTGTGGTGTTTTATATTACCGTTGACTTATGTAGAGCTTACAAATTAGAATTTATTTCTCTTATATGTTCTTTAAAACTTAACTAATAATTTAAAGATATATCAAGATAAATATTTGATATCTTTGTTTCCAATCAAAACATTAGAGCTCGAAAATACCAAATTCAAAAACACTCTGAAAATCAGTGTGTTATTTCAAAGCACTTGAGTGTTTAAAATAACATAATAGCTAAAACGTTTTCGTTTCCATTCAGTTTAATTTTAAGTTCAATGAAAACCTAATCTGATTTGAAATGAAGTTTTATATCACGAAAAGTACATCTAGTGGCATTCAATCCCATTTTCAAACTAAAACAATTTCAAAGTTTGAGATTCAGTTCCATTTTTATGTGTGAACATATCACGGATATTCTCAACAGAAAGTTTCACTTCCACCATGAATTCCCTGATGTACTTAAAATTTTTAAAATCAGAAAAACTTCAACACAGATAATAAAATTGAAGAGACTGTCCAAATGAATACACCGAATCAGTCATCTTTTTATCAATAAGGACTAACTTAAAGATCAATATGCTTGCAGTGTCATATCCTCATGTCGATGTATACACAAATAATGTATACTCTGAAATGTGTGAAGTCTCCAAAGGGATAAGAATTTTCTTTGACCCAACTCGAAGACTTGTCCACCAACGAAAACGGATATCATCTTACAGTCGTATCGCAAACTCAACTCTCATGTAGAGATTGAGAAATGTTGCGGAACAAGCTGCATTTGTGTTCCGATTGTGGTTTGCAGAGATGTCGTTGGAAAGTTTCAAAGGACTTGGGCCAATCATATTTCGACGGAGAATTCTTCAAATCAAATTGAATGAAACTTTCACGTGTTGGAACTCCATTGGGATGTTATGAATTCTAAAATTGTTCAAGAGGAATGGAGTCTTGATAGCGATGACAATCAGAGAGTAGATCACGAAGTTTAGTGATGCTCATCCTATAAAGTAGGGAAGAAGGAAGCGAAATGATGTACGAGAAGATTTACATGAACAACTTTAAACGTTTTCCTATAAATTTTTATTCCTATGCCAATTCTTGCTAGGGAAAGAGAAAATGAACCAGACTTAAAAAAATAACTTTCTTATTGAAAAGTATCGTAGGAAATTTATATCATCGAGTTTTTATTGATCAACGGGAAAAATGGTTTAAATCAATGCTTACAAATTTACCAAAATCAGTAAAATCAAAACCCACAAGTAAATCAAAAGACTAACTCCTATATTTAGGAAATCAATTTTTAGTTTTAAGATTGCTTTGAAGTAACGCAAGTTATCCAAAAAAAAGATTGCTTCCCAAGTCCCTTTATCAATTATTGTTTTCAAATGATGTGTTTATTGACCTTCCCTTAAAAAAAAACTTGTTCAACCTAAAAAACTTCACTTCTAATTCAATGCATTTGACAGTCACTCCTTTAGAGTTCCTATTTTCTCTTGCTCCTTCTCGTTGTCACTTCTCTTTGCATTTTCTTACTATATCTACTGAAATGCGAAGATAAAACAAGTGACAACATTCTAGACGAAAGTATGCACATCAGTAGCTAAAACTTTTAATGTCCTTTGCCTTCGTCCAAAATACTTCTTCATGTATTTCCTGTATTTAGGTTTTAAGAACATACTTGGTTGGCTAATACTTTGCCTCGACTATTCCTTCGTTGTCATTCGCTTCGAGGTCTTTGTCTAGAAATTAAGTTCTCTTGAATTTTCTTTCCTTTTTTCTGGGGTAAGGAAAGTCTCCAAACTTCAATGACTTTTTTTGGATAACCACATCTTGCTTTACCGAGCATTTGCTTTTGTCCGTTTCACAACCAGCATTACTTGCTGTTGCAGTTTCTGCAGTGGTCTTGAGAAGTTTGCGAAACTGTTCTCAACATTGGAATATATATTTAGACTTTAGTTGGCTGTTGCTAAATTTCTAATATATGAATTCCCAGCCAAGTTTAATCTTTGATAGCACAAGTGGAGAATGATAGGCAGATGACAAAAGGAACAGTTCAACCAAAATTGAGTAAATTTGATTGCAGTAATTTAAATATTAGTAGTCTGCGTGGTGTAGTGGTTAGAGCTGAGCACTCATCCCGTAAGCTGAAGGTCTCTCGTTTGACTCTCGTTGGCAGCAACGAGACTTAGATCGAGCGATTCTTCGGACAGACTATAAGCTTGCTCAGTTATGATACGTGCTAGTGGTTTAAAAAAATTAGAACGTATTGCAGCTGGGTGGACGGACACACGGGCTAGGCGTGAGACTGACCATATCACCTTATGGAGTGCCGACACATTCAATCATGATAATGAGATACTCTAACTATCTGTAAGTGAAGGCCCGAAAGGGGCTGTAGTGCTACAACAGCAACAAAAATTTAAATATTTATGTGGAGTTATTTGTTTATTGGTTAAACACTACAGGTTAAAGTTGCAAAGAAGGTTAAAGCTGAAAAGTATCATTTCAGATGATAAAACCATCAATAACACGCAAAATTTAAAACATTAAATCAGTCATTGAAATTTTCAATAGACTCAGATTACATCGATTGCAAATTGCACTTCTCGTACTGAAAAAAAAATGAGAACGGTGTTTCTGTGTTTATATAGGCTTAATAACAAATTTTTTTGAGATTGTACACCTACCTTTCGTTACGTACAGTTATGTTTTTAATTGCTCCTGATATTAATTTAAAATAATAAATATCAATTAGAAACTAATATACAAAACCCTATTGCAATCACGACCTGTGTCCGTCTGTCCGTCCGTCCGTCCGTCTGTATGTCACAGCACTTTTTCTCCGAAACTATAGAGGCTACAGCCATGAAACTTTGTAGAAAGGTCAGAAGTGGTGACCTCTTGAAAGTTCAAGGGTGGAAAAATTTTTCAAAGGCGTTTAAGGGGGGTCTCCCCATATAAGGGGGTGACCCCTCAAAAAAAAATTTTCACCATTGATAGTCAAGTAGGGTGTCGTTGGAAAGGTCTCAATGAGATCTTTTCAAAACAAGTCTTCAAATTGTCTTATAAGTACCGAGGGGGGCAGGGGAAGGGGAAATGTACGAACTTTTCGCGTAACCCCCCCTCGCGATTGGACACCTTCCATCCGAAAAATCTGAAAAAAATCATGAATGTAGGCCTTAATGAGTACAACAACAACAAATACATGAGAAGTCGAAATTCACTCAACTTTGTTAGTAATAGTATGATTTATCGATTCTGTGTTTTCTTGAATAAAATCTAAACGGTACCTTTGAACTCAATAAAATTTAGCAAAGAGATGACTATTTATAAGATTGATCTTTTCGGAAAGTTTCATAAAGATCGAAGGGTATTTGACGAAGTTATAGTGATTTGAATTTTCGTGTATTACTATGGAGCAATATGCCCTATATTACTATGGAAACATATTGCTATGGAGCCATATGCGCTTTTTACCGACTTAGACACTACAGCTTTGCTAGAATTTGCATGAAAATTTCAGGAGTGATAGGTATCATGAAGATGAGTACATACAATTGAAACAAGTCGAAGAGGCAGGAGAGAGCTCCTAGCAAAAGGGCTTTGTAACCATTCTAGGATTCAAAAAAATAGGCCATGAATCGATGATTACAGTACAGAGGAGTGGCCCATGAAAAAAAATTTCATGAAAGGTAGCCGATATGAGTATCAACTGAAAGTTCTCTATGAGGGCTTTTCAAAACAGTTCTTAAACTGACAGTTTTTGCTTCAGTGAGAGCACAGGGGGGGAAATACATGAAAAATGTGTTTCCTCCCTCGCGAATGGACACCAGTGATCTAAAAAATCTGAATAAAATATCAAAGGAGATATTTATGGGTATAACTATAACAAATACCGCAGAAGTTGAAATTCGTTCAACTTTGTTAATAATAGTATGATCCTCGAATTTCACATTTTCTCCAATTAAATCGTCTTTGACATGTTTCTTGATTTTATTCGTTGCTGGTTACTGCATTTTGTAAGTTGAGTACAAAACCCTTCTGACATGAGCATAGGTCTGTCTACCCAACTTGTTTAAATTGGAAAAAGCTTATCACATCGTCTAAACAATTTATTCGAACAATTTATATCGAATTACATATCTTAATTTTACTTCAATAACTGAAAAAATCCCCGTTGGCAGCACCAGCCGGAAAGGTAAATTTCTCGTATGTAGTGTAAGGTTTCGAAAAAGAATTTGGCTTGTATTACATGGGTATTTATTAACAAAAAGAATCTGCCACCGTTCGTATTTGGAGACCCTTCATAGAGGCGCAAATATTTTGCTAACTAAATTGATCACATATTGAAAATCGGAGGGTAATAAATTGTTATAAACATATAAAAACAGAGACGTCTTTTAAGTCGCTCCTGTCAAAAGTTTTCAAAAATTAAATTAAATTTTTAAAAACGTTAGTCCGAAGTTAATTTTTATCGGAAAAAATCTTATATTGTCGAAGTAATCGACTCAGGAAATTTCGATCGAATATTTTTACTTCGATTGGTAACGAAAAACAAATTCACAAAGAAAACTTCGCCGCTGGTATGGAGGAGCCCGACGGCTTCCCACCGTTGGCGCAACCTAGGGAAACGACGAATACGAAACCGGCGATAATCACCAAAAGAAAACATAACGAAGAAAACTCCGCAGATGGAGGGTGCAAGCCGCAAATAATAGCGGACAATCAACAAATGGCCAAATTGCAAAAAGAAAATGATGAACTAAGGCAAGAGATACAGCCCCTCAAGGATCTCTTCAAGAAAGGGATGAAGCCTCAAAAGACGCAGCCGCAAAATCAATGGCAACAGGTAACAAAGCCGAAGAAAAGTACAAAGCAAGCAATTCCAGAAGAAGTTCTAAGTGCTGGTGGCCCAAAACGAGAGCCAAAACTATTTTGCAGCGCTGGAGGGATGAACCGGAGATATGGAAACTGTAGCTATTGGCAGCCGAAAATAAACTAGCGAATTTTGAAATCAAAGCAGTTAATGCCGAAAAATGAACTATAAGGACAAAATCATTGGTTGATTTCAAGTCAGCCAAAGATGCGCTGATTTCTGGGGAGGTTCCACACTTCACCTATACCCCAAACAGTGAAAAGAATCAGACCTTCTTGTTGAAGGGTTTGGACAGCGTAGAGGATACGGTCGATCTTTTTCAGGTCCTCAAGGAAGCTGCACCAGATATTGATTTTGTTTCAGTCAAAGCTTTTGCGACAAGAAGGTTGACCATAGAAAGGAAGAATTTACCACTTTACCTGGTACAAATTGCAAGTAAGAGCAGTCCAAGTACCCTTCAACAAATAAGGTACTTGAATTTCAGAGTGGTGAGGTGGGAACGCCTCCAGAAAAGAGAAGTCAACCAGTGTTACCGGTGTCAAAGATTTGGACATTCGGCTGCCAATTGTGCCATGCACTATCATTGCGTTAAATGCAAAGACGTTCATGCTCCCGGTGAGTGCAAATTGGCTCAGACGGAGCCTAAAGAAAAATTATACTGCGTTAACGGCGGGGTTTTTGGTCACCCAGCATCATATCGAGGATGCTCCCGATATCAAGATGCAAAAGTTAAATTTGCTCCAAAGCAAACACAAGTACACCGTAATATCATACCTTCCAACTTCGTCAAGCCAGGAGTATCATTTGCACTCGCCGCTAGAGGACCAGCAAAAATGCTGGAAATAATGTAAATAATGTAAGTGGCAATAATGAGCTGCTTCTCAAAATTTACCAGCAACTTAAGTCTTTATCGCAGAGGATCGACAAACAAGATTCGGAAATTAACTTCGCTTTTCAGCGTTTAGGTCTTTCAAATGCCTAATAATATGATGGGGGAGGTTGCACCGGGATATTGGTTCGAAGACCCTATTGTTTCCAAAATATTGAAGAAGTCGAATTCAAAAACTTTGAATTTCTTGAAGTGTCCGTCATCAAAATTTCACTGCCAGGTGGGGATAACCTCTTCGTTATCTCTGCCTATGCAACTGGTCAAAATGTTCTCAAGTTCAAGGAGGAACTCAATTCCTTGTTTGAAATACTCGAATTGAACAGGCTGCATGGTTATTATATTTTTGGCGGCGACCTGAATGCCAAGCATGCATCATGACTAAACGCCACCAATAATCCAAGAGGTGTATTCCTGAAATCATGGATAACAGAGAACCAAATTGAATACAGGTGCAATCTATATGGGTCGGAGTTCCCAACATACCCTAGGACAAATTCATATTTGGACCTCTGCATTGCTGACGCAAGACTTGAATTCAGCTTTAATAGTCCTCAACGAAAACTGCAGGTGCTTCCTTACGATAGCGACCATAATGCAATCGTAATGGTAATCAATGATCAAAGGGATGATTTCTTCCTCATTCCAGTTCAACATGAAAACCATCGGTGGAATTTCAAAAAACAAACTGGGGAAAGTTTCAAAAGAAGTTTAATCGGGAGTACCAGAAGCAATGTCCTCCTTCTGATGATGGCAACTCTTGCTCAATGGTTCCTAATAACAGGAATCTAACTAACGATGAAATATATCTCTATTTGTCGAAGTTAGAGAAGCTGACGTTGAAAACGATTGAGAAAGTTGTTCCCAAGATTAAACATCGAAACAATATGGAAGGATATGAAACATCAACCATCGCAAGGTTAAAAGGATTAAAAAGCCTTCTTCTCACACGCATCAACAATATTTATCGGCGATTTTTGGACTACAACCATCCCTCGTTGCCTTTGTTGAAATTACACCTGAAGAATGTCCGGAACTTAATCCGTTCATACTTCAGGAGTGAGGTCAGCAATCAATGGGTGGAAAAATTGAGGGATATTAGCCCACAGGACCCAGATGGCGTTTTCGCGAAAGTGAATAGCGTATTCCGCAAGAAATCTTGAGTGAAGGTATCGAATCTTGAAGTCGCTAGTGATGAGATAAATCTTCTCGATAGGGCTGGTATCGAAATCGATAGTACGACTCCGGATAGAAATGGAAACATGATTACATGTGATGGATTGCAGAAACTTGCCCTGATTGGAACACATTTTGAATTGGTTCATCTGCCAAACCCAGAGAGAAAGAATGAAATATTTTCAGAGGTCGTTGAAGCAAAAGTTTCCGACTTCAAATCAAGCCTGAACGGCCAATCAATTCTTCATTTCGATGAAACATTAATATCTGACCTCATACCGAGCTTGAATCTTATTGATTATTTTGTCAGCTATAAAGACTTGTGTTTCATATTGCGCAGAATAAACAACAGGAAATCATGTGGTACTGACGGTATTCCAAATATAGTTCTCCGACATTTGCTTGAGGTTGCTATTAGGAATTATTGCATATTGTTCAACAACATATTGAACAATTCATATTTCCCGAATGAGTGGAAGAAGGCTAATGTATTTCCGATCTTGAAGAAAGGAAAAGAATCTTCATGCCCTAAAATTTATCGCTGAATCGGCTTGCTGCCTAACATCAGCAACGTGTTTGAAGTGGTACTCAACAGAGCATGAAACGCCCACATTGAGAAATATGAGTTGATGCCGAATTGCCAATTTGGTTTTCGTGCCAGGCATTCCATCATACATGCAATAATAAAAGTAACCTCAGACATCTGTTGGAAACCAAACAACAAAGAATGCGTTGGAGCATGTCTCATTGATATGGAGAAAGCCATCGATACGGTGTGGTTAGATGTACTAATTTTTAAACTCCTTCAGGACAAGTTCCCCAGACACCTTGTCGCCATGATGTGTTATATGTTATACGGGGAATCATTTGTTGTAACTGATGGAAATCTGACAACAATGCGCAAATTCAAGGTCTTGAATGGTCTACAGCAGGGAACAGTTACTGCGCCCGTGCTTCTCTCAATATTCATTCGCAAGCTATTGAGCAGCTTTGATTTTAACGTCTCGCCAACGCGATCATTGGTAGCGGTTGCTGATGATCTTTTTAAATGTTTAATGATGTGTAGCTCTACACCAACAATTGGCAAATGAAAATCAATGCGCAAAAGTATGCAACAATTTCGTTTTGGACAACGCTGCAGGGAGCCAGTCAAGATCTGAAACATAATTGGAAGGATTTCCACATTATGGCTGGTGAGGGTGGTTCAGAACAGGTTCCACATAAATCCTGTGTTCGATACTTCGGTGTGCATCTCGATCAGTGTCTGTACTATACTGAACATGTGAAAATCATGCTCAGTAAGGCACTTAAAGTAGTTATGGCTCGTCGGTGACTCTTTCATTCCAGATACATTGATCAAAAAGTCAAAGTTGTTTGTTACAAGACCCTGGTTAGGCCAGTTTTGACATATGGATGCCAGATCTGGTACAACCAGAGTGCTAGTACAATGGAAAGATTAAGAGTTTTCGAAAGGAAATGTCTTCGTGCATGTACTGGTTTGTACAGAAAGCCTGAGACGGATTGGAAGCACTATATATCGAATAGAAAAATTCATCAAACTGCTCAAGTGACAAGAGTCGATATCTTCATATTGAAACTTCTTCGGAATCATATTGCAAGATCTGTGACTGTGAGTGAAAACCCTTGGATTTCACAGCCGTTCCAACCTACAGACGGGTATATTGTGACTTGCCTCACTACTGGCTTTGTTCTTCCAGAAGCATTCGTGTATTTGGACATGAATCGATATGTTTTTGATTCTGACGGCGTCCCAGTCATATATCACATATATCGACGGGCCACCGATAAGAAGATAGAATATCCTCCGAATCTGAGTTCACGAGACCAACAATTCCAATGGAGACACTCATTTAATAGATTTGTCGAGGCTGGTCGAGTTGAGATGGAGCAATTTAGGTATTGGTGGCTGAATGACAATGTCTCAATTATTCGTGTTTATTTTCTGTTTTTTTTTGCATTTTTTCGTTACTTAGTTTTTTAGATTCATCTCATTATTGCTACATCTAGTGTTGTTGTTTATTTGTATTAGAAATTATGTAAAGGTTTCAATATAAGGTAAGGTTTTTATTTGTTTGATTGAACTTATTTAGAATTAGGGTGTTACATATTAGGTATAGGATATAAGTTCACTGTTGTGTAAGTAATATAAGTAATTTGTGAATAATGCTGGTTGGTTTTTTCTCCTTTTTCCAAATGAATCAAAAAATATGTAATAATCTTAATTCATTTAAATTTGCTAGTGTATTTTTTTCATTAAATGTGTTTAACTGATAACGCATAAATTTAGAGAGCCATTCGGGCCATTATTTTTTCATAGTTTTATTGTTTGATATTTGCTCTATGTTCTTTTGATAATGATAATGACATATAAAAACAAGTTTCGCCTTTCTCACATTTGCTGTTTATACATTTCGCAGTGGTTACCACACAAAGGTGATAACTTTTTGGCTTAAATAGCTTAAATAGTTAATTTCAAAAGATTTCCATAAAAGTTTAATCAGCACTTGCATTGCCATTAATATATACATTTTCGATTCTTTTCTGAACCACCAGGGGCCGTCATTTTGAATTTTTATTGAAAACGGGTGCTAAAATTATTAAGCTGTAAATTTTCGAATTTTTTATTTGTCATCAGATTTGCATAATTAAATTAAATTATCTTGCCTTAATAACTTATAATTTCAAGTTTTATCGGAATCTGTTTGTTAGAGGGCTGCTGAAATAAAAAAAAAAATGTTTATGTCACCCCCCCTGTAGGGGGAGACCCCCTTAAATAATTTAAAATATTTTCTTACACTGCAAATTTCAAGAGGCACCACTTTTGACCTACGAAGAAAATTTCCTCATTCTAGCTTATTTGGTTTGCGAGAAACTTGTGACGCACGAGCGAACGGACGGACGGACAGACAGACAAGTCGCGATTTTATAATTTTTAGGGTATTGTTAAAGATATCTTACATTTAAAACGTTTCCATGAAAAAAAATCATTATTTCAGTTGCTACTAAAATAGCGAATTGCGCATGCCTCCTGACCTTTGGGGGCCGCAATATTAAATGCATGCATTTGATTCTGGACAATTTTAAATCTTTGTGGGCTAGGACCTCATCAATCAATGTACCAAATCTCATTCAAATCGGAGTTTCACTCTAGACAGGGCAAAATAATTCAATTTTTAGTGAAAATGGCAGCTAAAATTATTGGGTTTTAAATTTTCGACTTTCTTATTTTTCATTCAATTTTAATAATTTTCTGCTTAATGCAAGAACAGAGTGCAGAGATCCATAATCTCAAATTTAATCAAAATCCGCTGGAAAATGTAACCGCTAGAGCGGTACAAAATCCTGAAAAAAAAACGCATATTTAAACCACCGCCATTTTGAAATTTGCACATGCTTGATCACCCAAATATCGAAGTCTGTAGATAATCTCTATCTTGGAACCAAGTTTCATATATGTCGGATCAAAATTGCTACTTTTAGAAGCCTTTGAAGATTTGAGTTTCCATTGGCCGCCAAAAAAATTTCAAATCAAATTTCATGAAAATCTGTCGAAAGCTTTGACCACATTATAACAACAAAATTTTGCACGTTTTTCGACGCTTGAGCGGCCGCCATTTTGTTTCTGTGGTACTGACTTTGGATTTTTTATTGTGAGATTCATCACATATATTAGTAAACCTTTATACCAGATTTCATCCAAATCGGAGCTATACTTTGGTCAGAACAGAAATCACGACCAGAAATCACGATAAAACGGCCGCCATTTGGTTTTCGCCCGGCCGATATAGCTGGTAAACTGCTCGAAAACCGTTCTATCTCCTACCCAAAATGGTAGTGGGTCCTTGTGCTGGGGGAAAGAGCCCGCCCCACGACACCGCAACGCTAGCCTGCCAGCGCATTCACGCGTCCCCAGACAAGGCAAACCTCGGCGGATCTTACCATCCTCTTTCGCCGAGGCAGCAGACCATCGTTGCAGTCCTGTACGGACACTTTTATACCTACGTACACTACAAATTTCTGTATTGCGGTCCGACAAGGTGCTTCACGACGACCCAAAAGTGTTTGAGTTTTACGAACGGTCTCTGCCAAATTTTCACCATTTTTATGGTGAATTTTAATAATTTCAATGCGTCGTTGGAGCGTGTATCGTTCCATTTTTATCAATGGCGTAGTTTCTACTTGTCAAATGCCAAAAATGACCGCTTCAAAAGTGACATCTACCGAAAAAGCGGGCTATTCAAAATAGCACGTCTTATTGGACAAAGCTTTATATGGTACTGCAAAAACCACCTAGTGGCCATTAAACGAACTCAATCCGGATCGGGTTTGAAGTTGGCGCCAAAGTATTTTGATTTTGATAAACAATCAACATATTGATATGCTCGTTAATAAACGTTTTAACTAATTCTAACACCAATATTTGATCCCACAATAATTTGCATTTGTCATTGCTTTTGACCAATTTTTTGATTGAATACTATACAAATTTAGAATGAAATATGGACTCTTAAATTTTTGAGTACTGTAATGTTTTAAAACTTGCTTTCCGATTTTATAAAATATATAACGATTGAATCAATAAAGTTCAATTGAATTTGAATTATCACCACAAAAAAAAATGGCACCATAAAATAAGCATGAATTAATTTCACAGGAGGCTGTTCTGGAGGGAGGAAAATAATACAGAAATTTTTGAAATGGAGGAAGTACCAAACCAGCATCTCGCAACTGTAATAAATTTCTCTCAGACCGGCCCTGGTCATTGATTTCAATATTACAAACTAAACAAAAAAGATTATTGAATAAAAGAAAGTTAAACTTTAATAAAACTGTGTTAAATGTGTTAATCATAAGCATGATTAGATAGAAAAGTAAAAAATTATATGAATTCCTCTAGTCCTTTATCCTAACTATCAAGATTACTTTTTGTATACTATTCATAACAAACTTCCAATTTATATACCAAAAATGCAAAAAGTCTTTAAAATAACTTAATATTCTCCACCATATGAGCAAATTGAAACTCGCATCCTTTGACACAAATCATCAAAGTAGCAGTAATATCATGTAGTCCATAAGCTTTTATTATTATTTGTTAAGTTTGCACATTTATTCGTTTGAATTTCATCCACATATCATGTTGCTGTGATCCATTCTTCTTCTTAAAAGTACATTTATCTTCACGCTAGTGACTTTTACAACATTTTAGTTTGCTTAGTTTCATAGACTGAAGATGTATCCTTGCATTATCCTAATGGTGGTGAATTTTTCCTGCGAATGTGCATAGTATCCAAAAGAGAGGAGTAGAAAGAGAAGAGTAAGATTCACTTATATTTGGGTAGAAAGTCGACGATGTAATGGTAACGTACATAATATGATTTTGGAAAATGTTCCTTGGTTGCATTAAAAAGGTACAATTTCATCATTCCGCCACACTCCTAAGTGAAGCTCGAATCTTCCTTTTCTGCCAGTCCTTTCATTTGTTATGTCTGAAATATTAAGAGCATCATTGTCATTGTGAAGTTGTGGTAAAAGAGAAGTTAGATAGCATCATATTTTAGATGTGGAGTACGTTAAACAGTTTATGATGAAGATAATACTGCTAGTATGGTCTGGTATCCGTTTGGTGCTCTACTTGAAAACTTCAATGGAAGACTTCTTTCTTCACAGCTTTTCTTTCTTATTTTATCAAAAAGAATAATTATTTTCATACGGGATGTACCTTACATCAAACCTTGAAGTCAAGATATGAGGAAACGCAACTTCAACCATACGACGTTAATATCTGATATATTTTCCATCGTATTTTATCATACATTAAATTAACATAATAAAAATAATAATCCATCGCACAACAGTCCAAATCCGAACGTTGGCGTCGAGATTTATTGGTGGGGTATCTCATTCCATGACCAAAAGGAATCCGAGGTTTATATGGTCAATATCACGCTCAACCATGTGATTATTACCTAATTTTCCAATTAGTATCCATCACAGCTGGGTAGGCTAATAATCTGACAGCCGTATCAATAGCTCAAAGCCGATGGCGCCACCGAGGCTTGAACTTACGTTCTGCTGCACGATCGTAGTATGCCCTAACCCACTGCTCCACACGGACTAAATTAACATTACATCATTAAAAATATTTCTAGCCGCTTCAACAACATGCAATTTTAATTCGAACATCCCTATCCTTTGTTTTTTAGCTCTTTAAAGACTTGCTTGGTTACACATTAAAACCCAAAATTTCAGTGTATTGTTTCAAAACACTTATACGTTTGAATATTTTTGAATAAGTGCAGCGATCCTTTTCAAAGCACTTTAAATTTTTTGCTTAAAATTCGTAGCATCTTTTTCGAAAAATGCGTTAAAAAAGCTTTACGCCAATTGGGGCTTTTTTGTAACTCGAGCTATTGAATAAACGGTGCTCGGCAGAATTTCACCTGTTGTCTTTAAAACGCTGGTTTGAAATTTGAGCAACTGTTTCTGTTTATTTGACCTTATTCGCTCTATCACTGTAACAAAAAAGAACGAACATTTTTCAAACAGTACTATTTATAACCTTACAACTAATACTCTCATATGATAACATTGTATTTTTCACAATGGGCCATCTCGTGGTGGGATCGAACGTAACTCTGCTTTACCATCTCAAATCAATTATCAATATCCCCACCCCCGTTAATTGAACCGGAGGGGAGGATTAACCATCTTCTGTTGAGGTTTCGATATCTAGAACTGCCAACTTTGACAGTGGTCTCTGTAGGATCCCTGTGCTCGTGCTCACGTCAGCTGAACGCAGCACTCCATCCTTTCCATAATGTTGCTTGCACACTCTGCCACGCCTCCATTTATTTCGCGAAAGATCTACATCACATATAAATACGAGACGACACCATTTCACTCGGCGGGTCAATTCTGGCAAGTACTCCCTTATCCATTGATGCTACTTTCCATTTTTCAGACTCTGAGCAAGACGCGACTGCTTTCGCGAATTCATAAATTTCGGTTCAAACTATGATGACGTTCGTGTAGAATTTGTGCAGCCAAGCAAGAAATGGTTCGGGGTAAGGGGGTCCAGTTCTTCTGGCGTTATAGGCAGGTGAGTAAGTGGCCGAGCATTAACTATGTTCCCAGTCTTGATCAAGAAGCTTTGCAGCGTTTCCAGACGTGGTGATTGTTCAGCCAACATTACCGTTAACGCCTTCTTCACTCACTGAAGCATTCTTTCTCATATCCCACCTTCGCTCAGAGTAGAGGGGGTATTCAATTTCCATCCGATTCCGAGTGGACATAGCTGGGCTTTCATATGGTCGTTTTCGAGAAAACCCTGAACACCTTGCAACTCTTTGCTTATTCCGACAAATTTAGTTCCATTGATACTGCAAATTTGAACCGGAACACCTCTTCTATTCATAAAATTTCTAATGCAACAAGACAAGCGTCACTTGAGAGATCAGCCACAATTTCTCAATCGATAGCACTAATAGTTAGACAGGTAAATAGTGCCATTGTTGTCTGGGGTTTGGTCCATAACCGTGCTAAGAAGTACCTCGGATCTCCTCGCTTCGGCTGCTAAAGATACCTTTTCTTTAGGCTCACCTTCAAACCTTGGCGGAACTTGTTTGGTTGTTGTTGTCATGGTACCTTCGTCCTTATGCAACAGGGTGTTGTGCTTCTTGTTACACTTTAAACAAGCTCGAGACCCACACTCTGTACTTTTGTGTCCAAAGTGCAAGCAATTTAGACAGATCCTTGATTGTTTGGCCCTTTTTATGCGGTCAGATATGCTAAGCTTTTTGAAGCTTTCACAGGCATAAATCTTATGAGTGCCTCCACAATTCTTGCACGGTTCAGGCATCGGTTGATTTGTTGACACGAGTGCTGAAACCTTTTTTGATTGGACCTTGTTAATGTTATGTTGTTCACCACCCAATGCTTCTAACACTTGGAACCTAAGCTCTAAAAATTTTAGGGAGGAATCCAGTGATTGCAATTCCCGTGGTGATTTTATGGATTGTTCGTATAAATTATGAAACGTCTTGTCGAGCTTCTTTATAAGCATATGGAGCAAGATTGGGTCCCATTCGGTGGTATCAATTTTTATGCTTTTCAAGCCCAATATACACCCTTTTGTGATGTCATGACACAATTTTATCGATCCAGCTGACTCAGCGATGATTGCCGGTTGTGATAGTAATTTATCGAGAAAGGTGGACACCATTAACCTTTGATTGTCATAGCGGTTTCGAAGATTGGTCCACGCATCCGCATAGCTTTCTTCGGATATTGGCATATGTTTTAGAAGCCGATCTGCCTCACCCAATAAATTGGACTTGAGGTACCACATCTTTTGGGCATTACCAAGAGGTTGCGAATCAATGATCTGATGAAAAAGATCATGAAAAGATGTCCACTGCGCGTAGTCTCCATCAAACTTTGGTATGGACATCTCTGGCAACTTAACATGTGGCTGCGTATTGGCGGCTGCATTATGTTATTGGCGCTGCCCTTTCTTTACTTGTCACTAAGAATATAAGGGCATCCTGTATGTGTTTTTCGATCTTGTTGAAATCAGCTTGGCTGTATATAACACTTCCGCCTTGGGATCTGCATAAGGTTCTATGTACGTCTCGCAGTTCCTCCCAGTATCTTGTTACTGTACCAGTTTTAACCTCATAGTAGACTCTGGGTTTTGATGGAGGCGCCCTGTAAATCCCATCGATTCTGTACTAGATGGAACTAATCGTTGTCTCTAGCTAACCTTGTAGCCCTTCCAAATGTTCATCCAACTTTTCAACTGTTGTCATGGTCGGCTGATCAACTTCTTAACTAGTGTCTGTGGAGGCAGCAGTTGCATTTGGGCTTAAAGCCTTAGGAGCCGGTTCCTCCCTATTGTCCTCCTTCAAGAGACCGGTTATTGCATCTCTTGCGGTCATATATTCTCGTTATATGACCGAGAAATAGTTTCTGGCGAAATAAGGATGGTCGGTGCATGTTACAGCGTATGGCTGAAGTTGTTCATTTCTCGAACAAAACAACTCCCAAAGATCTTCTAACTCGGCGAGTCTTCTTCTCAGATATATCACCGTTCTTCTAGTTGGACCATCCTTGCGGTAATTCGCTATCAACAGCTCAATTTCATAGCCAGTTTGATCTTGTTCTTTGGCTAGATCTTCCATTTTATTTTAAATTTTTGGTAATCAATTGACCAAAGGAGAGATATTCAGCACCAAGCTGTGAAAAAAGTCTAAAAACAAATTAAATTGGACCGAACGAATTCTTTTAAAATTCTACTCGGGTGAAGGATTTCAATCTTCAAAGTGATTGTAAGGATCACGTCGGGGTCACCAAAACGTTTGTAATGCGACGGAAGGCCTTTCTTCCGCCGCCCAAAAATTTAATGTTAATTAATTTCCCAAGGATGGATTCAAAACAACAGATGGATATTTTACCTGTACTGATGAACGGAATCACGGTACAATACCGGTATTCCAACTATCATCCTGTAAAAATAATGGTCTAGCTCTATGGAAAAGAAATACAACTTTTCGTCTTTTCTTATCAACTGCAACTGACCATTTTTATTATCTTACAAGTACTTTTATATGTACAAATCAAACTTACCATCTAACGTGTCGGCGATATTCATTCGCTCCCACAATTCAAACAATTTGTCTGGGCGAGAATATCGCTGACGATGTATTACGTTACCGCCAAATCATCAGCGACATGCACGTGCTCCCACGGTCTAACACCATCCATGGGAACATGCGATCATATCGCTGACGATGCACAATTGCATGTATACACGTCGTGGATTCTTCAGCTTTTTAGAATTTAGAAACGTAATATGATCTTTGTTTTGGCTGAAGAATTCACGACGTGCATAAAAATAGTTTTACATTGAAATTTGATGGAATTTTACTTTTAAAACAAAGAGAGCCTTAGGTTGTTGATGGAATTTACAAAGCAATGGAATTTTATGTTTATTTTGAACAATGTACAAAGCAATGAAATTTTATGTTGTTTTTGAACACCTCCTTTTTTCTTGGCTTCGACGAATTGTTACATTTATAGGGCCAAAAAAATAAAGCCCCATATACGAAATCGGTCGAACTTATGGAGTCAGCTGCTCTACAGAAAGTTCACCGATTTGTGGTTGTTTAGGTTTCGCCTTACGAATTTTGCAGGATATATACTGCACTATCAACTTCCTCAATGCAGGAAACCAAAAACGTTGTCTAATCTCATTGACTACTGTTGCATGGTTGAAGTGATGAAGTTTCGTATGAAAATATTGTACAATCAGGAAAGTCATCGCATGATTTTCAGCTAAGATGATCGGCTGCCTTGTATCTTCTAGTAACACTACAGCCCGACCTATTCTTCCATTTACGTGAAGGATATTATCCTTGTCAATGTGCAGATTCAATTGCAACAATGGACTGCTCTTAGAAATTGGTTCACCACGTTGTAAGCGCACACGTTCGCTTCCAAAAGATTGCATCTGTGCCCAACGACATAAATATTTTTCAGCTGCAAATTCTTCGGAAGATGTCAGCTCTTCATTGACTCTTGGTGCTTGTCGTATTTTGCTACGCAGATTATCAAAAGACCGGAATACCCAAGCTACCACTCTTTTAAATCTGTTATATTTGGAAACTCTTTGAATATCTGGTACAATCAAATCTATTTGCCACGCTGCCAAAAGATAATGTTTGGCTCTAAGTTCTTCGTCGCTTTTATCGTTGATGCAACCTGTCGAAAATTCTTGTGGTCACTGTTCTTTCTCATTTTTCTAAAAATCAGGCCCATTTAGCCAAATTCCATTTGCTGCGTAGGTTCTCGGAAGCTTTGCCCTTGTTGCCTCATCAGCCGGGTTGATAGAACCCGGACACCATCGAAAGCTCTCGACTCCACTACCTTCCAGGATTTTCGACAACCGATTTGCAACATATTATATATTTTCGGTGGTCTAAACGGATCAACCTAATCACTGTATTGAAGTCCGTCCAAAAAACAAATTTGTTTATTTTGTCTGTGTGGCACTTCACGGTTGTTTCGTTCAACTAATACTGCTGCTTGTAGTTCCAGCTTCGGTATAGTGTGGTACCGGGTGGGTGCACACCAACTTTTTCTTGCGACAAATGCTACTTTCAGTGTAGTTAAACTTATCCCCCTACAAAACGCTACTGTAGCCATTGCATCCTCGCTTGCGTCGACAAAGACGTAGAAATCCACCTGCGTCTTTTCAAAAACTAGGAAGTAACATCGTGGTATTCTGAACTGGCTCACTATTGGTAGTTTCCAGCGACGGTATAAGTCGTCAGTTAAAGTTTCATCCCACTGCAATCCTGCTTTCCACACGGCTTGCATCAACGCTTTTGCTGACACCATTAAGTCAGCTAAAAAACCGAATAGATCGAAAACGGACATATTCACACAAAGCACTTCGCATTTTGTGGGCTTTCTACTAAAGTTCAATATTTCTTTTGGCACTTTATGGAATTGCGACTTGGAAATAAAAACATCTGGCTGTGACAGCCAGCGCATGCCTAGGATTCTCTCCAATTCACCTTCTATGTTGACCGTTTCTCTTAAGTCACCAGCAGCATTTCCAACAGCAGCTTTAACTTTATCCGAGTTAAAAACTATGTTTCGTAATTCAAACCCACCAGCTCGGTGTATTTTGATGATGGCTTGTGTTACATTTATGGCATCGAATTCTGACTGGCAATAGTCCACATAGTCATTAATATAATGTCTTTCTATGATTGCCTCAACTGCACGGGGAAACTCCTCTTCGAACTTTTTGGCATTGATATTTTTTATATATTGCGCTATTATGAGCAAACATGTGGCACCGAAAATCAAGCGCTCCATGACGTACACCTCAGCTTGCTTAGTCACGTCACCACCTGTCCAAAGAAAACGCTGACTATCCTGATCTCTCTTTTAAATAGCCACTTGGTGAAACATCTCTTTTATTTCTCCGCAGACTGCCCCTGGTGCCTGCCTAAATTTGAATAAAATTTTAATCAGTGGCTGGTTTATGTCAGGACCTGGAAGAAGAGCCTTGTTTAGTGAAATATTTTTAACTTCAGCTGCGGCATCAAAAACTAGGTATAATCCTTGTTTGTTTGGGTTTTTAGCGCCAAAGTGGGGCATGTTAAAGGTTTTCTCTGACCGTTGAGCTGCTTAAGCGATAGTTAGTTTACGGGCGTAGCCTTTTTAGGTCTTTGTAAAAATTTTTTTTACAAAGACCTACTAGTTTCGCGACCTGTCTGTCCGTCCGTCTGTCCGTCTGTCCGTGCGTCACAGCTGATTTCCTCAGAAACTATAGAAGCAAGAATGCTCAAACTTTGTGGGCAGGTCAAAAGTGATGATCTCTCAAAAGTTGAGGCCTTAACAAAAATTTAAAAAATGTTTAAGGGGAGTCCCCCCCTAATAACAAATTGGCCCTTAAAAATTTTTTTGATCAAAGGTAGTCGAGTGGGGTATCTAACGAAAGGTCTTGATTAGAACTTTTAGAACCTGAAATAGAAAAATCATTTTATGAATAAGGGGGTCCAGGGGAAGGCAAAATGTACCCAAAATTTGTGTCCCCCCCCCCTCGCGATTGGACACCTTTCAGCCGAAAAATCTGAAAATTATCATGAACGTGGGCCTTTAGGAGTACAAGGGCAACAAATACCTAAGAAATCGAAATTCTCTCAACTTTGTTAATAATAGTATGATTTGTAGATTTTACATTTTTGCCCATAAAATCAAAACGGTACCTTTAAACTTCTTGAAAATTTGCAATTATATAGACTGACATAAGATATATATGTTCACAAAATTTAATTGAGATCGAATCATAATCAAGTGAGTATAGCCATTTCAATTATATGGAATTACAACAACAATAACACGTGTTTATGGTTGATATAGGGTTTTCCAATAAGAGGTGTTATTTTGAGATTAAAAGAAAAATGCCATTTTTTAAAATAAATGATCGGATGTTTATTTCATTACAGAGGAGAAGATATGCCCTTAATAGCAAAAACTATCATCAAGCAAATAACCAATACGACCACGCTTACAGGACCATATCCTCTTCATGAAATTCTCCATAACCAAATCGCAAAGTGGCTGCCCTGTGTCCTCGATAGCCTCACAAATTTCATCTTTGAGATCTTGAATCGACGCTGGGCTATTGGCGTAGACCTTCTCTATCACGTGGCTCCAAAGGAAGAAGTCGCAAGGTGTTAAATCACAAGATCTATTCAAAATAACACCTTTAATTGGAAAACCCTACATATATTTAAAATTGACTTATTTTCTTTCAATTTTCATGAAAATTTAAGGAATAGCGTTTAACTTGAACATATTCAATCGGCCGAGCATTCAGAAAAATTATTTATGCTAGATTAAAATGGCGGCTGCACTGTGCTTATGAAAGAAACTGTGCATCTTTTGTATAAATTTGAACGATTTCATATCCAAGTATTGGATGAATAATTCAAGTTATCGATTCACGCCATTGGAAAACTTGTTTCTAAGCCAAGGATGTTTACAAAGACCTTCTGGTAGGAGCACTCTCCTGCTTACTCAACTTGTTTTTATATAATCATTGATTTTACAGCAATATTTGTTGGCGTATTGCGTATCTCGAAGCGTTTTTCTTTCAACGCCTTCTAATCTTCGCATGGCCATTGAATAAGTATCTGGAAAAGATGGAACAAACTCTTTTCAAAGGAGTCCAGTATATCTAGCATCGAGTCTCATCGTTGATAACTTCAAAATATTCAACACTCTTTCGTCATCTTTTGAAGGAATTTTCTTTATATTCGGCTTCAGACCAAAATTGTCAGCATCTTAAAAAAATCCGACATAAGCTCGTGCATCTCATGTCATCCACTCTTCTATAATATAGGACATGTCTTGTGTCTGACTTGAGCTCACCATTTAACCTTCTGCAGCAATAAAGGCATGAGCCAGACTTAGAATTATTTGTGGTTGTACATCGCTATACTCCTGTATTGGCAACCCTGCGATATGCTGACAATTCTTTTCATTTAACTCACTATACTTAAAAGTCTGCGCTGGCAATGCCAACTCGAATGACGTACAAACGTTTTTCATATTAAAAATTTTCACGGCTTCATCTGCTCCGCTTATACGTAGGCTCACTTTCTCAGTTCGTTGCGACGTTGTTTGATTATTAAGCCACTGCAAGTCTAAAACATTGTATTGTCCACGGATACCTAATCGTCGCCAAGATTCTGGTCCACCATCGAGACGTTTGCCCCATCATCAACAAATGTGTATGTGGTGATGATTTCAAAGAGTCCATGTATCTTCACTGACAGTACTTGGAACAAAGTTTTCCCACTTCTTTCGTGACTGTCTGCATGGTCATTGTGACCTCCTGGAACTCGCGGCACTATACGAGATGTGTGTGTTGCTGGTACCTGTTGGATCTCAATTTGTTTCTCTTGCCTTCTTCAAGCAGGAAAAACAAACTTGACTTCCTTTACCTTTTGCCCAGCGATTACCCACAGTTAGCTGCGAGAAAAATTTACAATTATTTAACGCGGGGCACTGCTCATCGTAGGTGTAACATTTTGTTTGCGCTACGCTTACTCCGGCAAAGTGCTTTAAAGGGTTAGTAGGCTGATTACGACGGTTTCTCGCTTGTGTCAGTAAAGATGATATTGGCAGCGCATCCAACACCATATTTGACAGGCGTCGCAAGCATTTAAGTTACTGACTAAAGTCAAACATCGTTGGTGGCCGTTCAAGCAAGCTACTCACTGCATTTGTCGCAAGATTGGCAGTTTGCGACGAGCCCACTTAACAATGTTGGATTGGAAAGGTGGTGTCCGCGGTGAGCACTCTGTAAAAATGCTACCATATTAACCATCTTGTTTGCAAATTCAATCAAAGCGTCCAAATTGCCTTCAAGTAATGGGGGCAAAGCACGACATTACAGGAGCTGCAGAGTAAAGATTTAACAGTATCTCTAGCGCGGCCTCTTAGTGATTCACGTAAACGCATAATATTATGTAGTTACGAGTATTCAAACTCAGCAGTAGTCATACCAAATGCTTCGGCAAATGTCTGCTATTCCTCAGGATAACCTGAAAATTGTGGCAGCGAAACACTTTTTTCTGTCTGTATACTGTTTCAGGTAAGGAAAACGGAGTATTGCGCAGTAAGATCAAACTGAGCTGATTGTGTTATTCCTTGAGGCGGATGTATAATGGATGGCATCTGAACTGATGGCATGAAAGAAGACTGCAGAACGAATCCTGTCGATTGCTGCATTCAGTTTGATGGCTGCTGCGTAGGCTGTGATTGCTGCTCCAGCAGCTGTGATGGCTGCTGTATTAGCTGTGTTGACGGCTGTGATGGTTGCTGCATCGGTTGCGAAAACTGCTGCATCTGCTGTGATGACTGTTGCGTCGGCTGTGTTGGTTGCGGTATAGGTTGTGATAGCTGCCGAGTCGCCTGTGATGGCTGCTGTGTCGGTTGCGGTATCTGCTGTAATAGCTGCTGCGTCGGCTTTGATGGTTGCTGCATCTGTTCTGATATTTGCTGCATCAGCATCATATATTGACACATTTCTTCTCGAAGATTACATACAGTTCCTTGTAGCTGCTGGTTATTTGAGATGAGTATCCCCTGCATGAAATGCCGGCCAAATTTATTTTTCATGTCAAGTAACTTACGATCGTATTCCCTTGATATTGCATCTAAATTAATATCACTGTTTCCAGACATGGCAGCTGGCATAGTAGAGGCGGTTGTGGTTTTTGGTAACGTTAGTGGTGCTTGACTAGTTGCTACAGGCTTATTGGATGGGGAACGTTCAATTGGCATGTTGCTGAAATCAATAAATCGCATTGGCAGAACAACCTTATTCTTTCTCTGGTTAAATCGTCTTACAGACTCTTTATCAGTCATCAACTTGCAGCTTGTTAGGCAAAGTAAATAGAAAATAGCAGTTCAAGGGCAGTGTCTTACAACTCAATCTTTCAAGTGATTTCCAAAATAGAATAAAATTTGGTGGCTTTTTTGTAACTCAGGCTATTGAATAAACGGTGCTCGGCAGAATTCAACCTATTGTCTTTAATACGCTGGTTTGAAATTTCAGCAGCTGTTGCTGTTAATTTGATATTATTCGCTCTATCATTGCATCAAAAAAGAACGAACATTTTTCAAACAGTACTATTTATAACCTTACAACTAATACTCTCATATGACAACATTGTATTTTTTACGAAGGGCCATCTCGTGGTGGGCTCGAACGTAACTCTGCTTTACCATCTCAAATCAACAATGCAGCAATGCTGAAATTCGAAACCGGTTTCACATATCTAGCCCGATCATATTAAATATTGGATAAACCTAAAGTGTGAGTGATCAGAAGCATGCTTTCTAGCTGTGTAACGTTTGGTTCGTACTCCAACCAGGAAATGAACAAGTGTCAATTTAATATGGAATATTAAGCAGTTATGTATGTATATAGAAATATTGATTGCTTCTCATGAAAAAGCATATTTATCATACAGGAAAGTATTTTCCTGTATGATAAAAATAAAAATTTAAAAATATACAGAGTAATGTTTTAAGTGATTTGAAATTAACCCTTTATAGCTCCCAGTCAATTGTAGCAAATAATATCACAGCTCTCTGCGTAAAGTCTAACCCACTTACATACGGTTAGTGCTGTATTTTAGGATAGTCTATTGTTGTAGATTGGAAAATCAAACGTGAGCGTTTCCGTTTTACTTAGTAGAACGTTTTCAACCTGCAAAATGTTTGTTAAAACAGTCGAAATAAGCTTCAAGTTTCAAGTAAAAATAAAGCTTCGTTTGAATGTTTTGTAATTCAACCGGCAATTTATAATTAAAGCTTTGTGAAAAACTCTCATGAAACAGCTTCATTACATTTGTTTCTTTTCTGAGAATTAAATATTTTCATTCCAACCAAGTCTCTGATTCAAATGCTAAAATAATTTTGAAATCAATACCACGATAAAGCGCGCATGAGAACGACTCCCACATTTTTATCCTGTTCATTCTTATATTGTCTTCCGTTTTAGCCCACGTACAAAGCACAAAAGTTGCCGACAATATTAAATGATAAAAATATAAAAAAAAATTTGTTTTCTTCCTTTTCATTCAGTTGCCCCGAAAAACGTGATATGCATTCACAATTTGATCACATTCTATCTATTGTCTTAACTTGTAAAGCTGTTTTCTTGTCGAGGTATTGGTGGTAAAAACCAATATTCTTCGGCATCTTTTCAGGACTTTGAACTAAGTGGGTGAACATACTCGTGACATAAAGAAATGATCCCAAGAAATACCCTAACATATACGAGTATAGAGATACGCGACCATATCATGATTTGTACGTATAAATGTCAGGATGTAAGAATCTTGGATAAAAGTTATTTTTTTGAAGAAAAGTTCCGAAGTGGATTAAGTTGTTCATATTAATTTAGTTTTTTGGATGAAAATTTATGAACATGCATATAACGATTTGTAGGAAGAAGAGGAGAGAGGGAGAGAGATTTCTATTTGAAATCAAATTAAATCATATGTTCTAGATGGAAGGAAATATTAGGGGAGATACTTTTATTCGTAAAATGAAATATGATCATTGGTTTTCAAAAAATAAAATATAACCAGAATTTCAAAGGTCATGTCACATATTTGATGTGTTTCAATACTTTCTGATGATCAGTTACGGTTTCAATTATCGATAACAGAAGTTTTCATGCCGTCGTATGCACCACAGTTGCAGACATTGAAATATAGCTGATGTCTTTAGTTCCCGACTAGCTTCCCGAGCCCGCTAGAGCTCAGCCGTAATGTTGCGAGTGAACAAATACAACATACTCGTATATACTAACGAATCATCACTGAAGTAGTTGAGAGCGAGCAAACACTGCCTATATACTCGTACTCGCGCTTCGCCAATGAAATTAGGCATGCTTTGTAAAATAACATTTTGTGATTTCAATAACTGGCTGTCACTAGTGAAACACGTCGCCTAAGATGACGTTCGCTCCCACCAAAATTTGCCGTAGTCGAGATGACTCTTTGTCTTGCAGTAAATACGAAGCTGTTCAACGCATTTTAAACCGGGCATTTAAACCGGTGGCAGATTTTTGTTTTTCAGACTTAGTCTGCTCGGGAAAGACTTGTGACCGGAATTCCTCTTTGAACTAGCTGGTCGCAGTCTCCTCATTGTACACTAAGAGTGTCCGGACTTGTCGACCTAATGGGTACATAGACTTCACGTCTATAACCGATGAGAACTCGGCTTAGATTTTCCTCGGGAAATCTCTCTCAAACGAACGACCGAGATAAAAATCATTAAAAGATCGACACATTTACTTTGGGTAAGTAGAGAGCATTTATCCAAATCTTTTGACCTTGCCTCGGTCGTATTGTTTTACGGTCAGGATGTTTCGTGGTCTATAATTGTCAAACTTTTCGGGCCCTCGCTTCCTGCAACAAGCGCCTCTAATTGTCTCGCTCCAATTTTGGAATCCGAGCAGTGATAAATTGTCTTCGTTGAATGAGTGAGACCAGTGTTTCCTCGGTTTCCTCACTGGTCTCCAACCTTCAATTTTCTCGACGAAAACCTTTTTAAATATCCATCTTTCATCTATATGATTCACGTGGCCAGCGGATTGTAGCTTCCGCAGCGTTGAGGCCTCCAGCTTGTTAAAATTTCATACAGCTCTTGGTTGTATCGAATTCGGAATTGGTCCCCATCTAGTTTTGCTCCGATTATTCACCGCTGGGACCGCCTTTCGAGGGCGTTCAATATGTTTGCGGGTATTTGAGTTAGGGTTCATATTTCACACCCAAAGCACAACACAGATCTTATCACAGATGTGTATACTTGGACTTTTGTTTTCTTGTATGTGCAGCTGGTCTTCAAAATCGTCAAAACTGAATAAAATATTTTATTCGCGAGGTGTATTCTTGGGTATATTTCATCTCTTTCATCACCGGCTCTTGTTATTTTGGTGCTTAAATATACAATTTTACCCACATTTTCGAAATTGTGCTCACCAAGTGTGATATTTTGGGCATTTAGGGTATTTTTTCGACTGCGTCATGAGCTTTATTTTGTTCTCATTGACTCGTTTGCTTCAGGGTCGAATTTCAGGAAATGTTCCTCGGAAGGTGTAAACAACCATGACAAAATGTTGATATTGTAGCCCGGACTTTAGTAAACCGTTCTCTAGCCAATGTGACACTAGCCAACATGGGGTGGGAGTAGTCTTAGTCCAGGTTACGCGAGCCGGTGAGGAGATGCCCACAGCCTTTATGGCCCACAAGTTGAACCCGGCCCAGCGGAACTACACTATCTCTGAGCAGGAATGCTTGGCAGCGGTGTTGGCGGTAAAACGTTTTCGGGCATATTTCGACCTATAATCGGGAGCTTCTAGCCGTACTCGCTGCAATCAGGCATTTCCAACGAATTTTCCAAGGCAAGCAGTTCACCACCTAAACAGATTATCGGCCGCTCGCTCATGCACTCAAGCAACGATCAGAAAAAGCATCGCCTCGGCAGATTTGGTAATTAGATTTTATATCGCAGTTTAATAACCAGCTGGAATACACACCTGGGGAAGAAAACGCTGTAGCCGACGCACTCTCGCGCGTGGAAACTGTCTCCATTTC